>OX104062.1:11069015-11328556 GCA_944474145.2 Dicrocoelium dendriticum
CCTGTTATTCGCCTACGCACATCCACGTTAGGGACACGCTGGTGCCATTCGACACCAGCAATGCTTCGCAGGCAATGGTGATCTTAGACTTGAAGACGCCTGACATTCAGACCGAAAGAGCCAAGTCTCACTACCGTAGGGACAAAAGGCCCTCACTATTGCCTTGTATACCCAGCCGTTCATGAGAAGGGAAACCTCCTTCCGTCGCCAATGATGTCGCGGGGTCCAAGGAGACAGCTTTGGTCTTTGTAATGCTTGAACTGACTTCAGCTTCTATGCGCATCGTTGCTGAGACAGCTGCCCAACTAAGTAACTTGTTCAATGAAATCGAGATCCTCCTTTGCAGTGACCAACGGATCATAAAGTGGCTGGTGGTCCTGCAGCAACACTTTGCACATTGAAGGTGCAAAGCGCATACCAAACGGTGGGACCACTTTAGTCAGGCTATTCAGGGTTTATTGTGAAACCGAAACGTCGTCACAAAGCATGACAAAGTCGCCCGCATAATCAAGATCATCTAATTTTTCACCAGGCAGCAATTCAACACCGACATCGTGCGATTCGGCAGGGAACACTCCATGATAGAATCCAAAACGAAAGTGAACAAAGCTGGGAAGGTCACAAAATCCTGACGAACGCCGCATGTGGTCGGAATACTATCCGATAGGCCACCATAGGCCGAGAAGCCGCCTGTGGTGTTCGGGTTTAGAGCACATAGGAAGTTTGAATATTTCGTGGATACCTATTTCCGCGCAGGTAGTTTGAACAGAATCGATCAATCGACTGAAACGAACACACTTAAAATCCAGAAACACAGCTACTGTCGGTCTGCCGTATACGTGGCGCTGCTCTAACACTTATCGCAAAGTGAATACATAGTCCAAACAGCCACGTCCTAGGCGGATACCGGTTTGCTCTTCCCTACTCCGAGTTTCCCGTTCCACAGCAAGGCGACGAAAGCAAATCGAGGCTAGGATTTTTGGCACAACTGGCGTTAGGCTAATATTCCTGTGGTTAGAACAGTCTGCGCAACAGCCCTGCTTTTTTATTGCCACTATAATCGATTCGATCCAATCAGCCAGGACACGCTTCATTCCGGGTACGTTCGAATAGAGAAGGGAATGCTTTGCAGAGAACCCCACCTCCAGCTTTTAACAGTACAGGTGGCAGAGAAGCCGGGCAGGCGACACGAAAATAATTGAGAGCTGTGCTCACCTTTTGGAATCCTCCCTTACGGAGGCTCCAACCTAACCGTCCATGGCTCGTTCTGCCTCACCTGTGTAGGAAGAGCTCCAGGAGCAGCAGGCCAGCTGAACTGATCTTGTGCGTTCCGCCCGACGAGCCATACAACGCTCCTTATTGTGTAGCAGTGCGTTCGCGCTGTCTCTGATTGACGCACTGCTGCCTGACTTCATGGGACCAGTAGTGCGGAGCAGCTGAAAGAGCATGCGGCAATTGCCTACTGCTCACGCCTCCTCCATTTCTTGAGCCGTACGGGTCCACCAGGCTTGCTTGTCAGCATGTAAGCACCGCTTTAGTTCGCGCGTAATAACCCGCCTGGTTACATGGTGCTCAGAGCCAGCCGGGTGGTTTCTCCTGGATTCCAACTGGTTCACCAACTAGGCTATCCAGTAACTGGTTAGGTGACCATTGACAGTGCAACAAACAGATGCTCCTGCTTCGTGCATGGCGGCCGAGCTCGTATTCCGCTGAAGCTCAGTGACATTAGAACAAGGCGACAAAAATTCTGTGCGCAGGGCGGCTTGCTAAACTTGACTGAACGAGGGCTGAGACCATTTCTCAGTTGTCAATAGAAGAAGACGCTTGGTGCGCCATCCGATAAGGTACATAGAGAAACGACAGCGTACCAATGCATAATCAGGGTTGACGCAGGTATTTCAGTACGAGCGGCAATAAGAGATGGATCTCTAGCCACATGTAACTTCAAGGCTATGTGGTCAACTTAGGTCCATCGCTGGCCAGCTACCTTAGGCCGCCAAGTAGCACTTCGGCGCCCACTGCTCCACAAAGTAGTGCTGCTAAGAAACAATTGATATTCCGAACACAGGTGTAGTAGACCTTCTCCGTGGTCAGTCCGTTCGGAGTTAAGCCCGTAATTACTACCTTAATGAGCTTCTGAAGAGCTCAGACGTCCTACTTGTGCGTTCAAATCTGCATGTCCTATAATATCTGAACTAGTAGCACTGCGTAGTAGCGCGTGCAGTTGGTGATAGAACGTGTCCTTGACAGCACTTGAACTGCAGTCGGTGGGAGAATACGTGCGAACAGCAAAAGCAGCGTTATGTACTACCTCGTGAATCAACAGCCGGTGTCGTTAGCGGGCAACGTCGCAACGAGACTGGACCTTAACGTGGTGCGACGGTTTGCGTACCTCATTGACCCATTGAGCTATACTGGGTGATGCCTTCGAGCCTCTTGAGAGCTACTCCTACCAGGTTGGTCAATGGTGAGAGGTCAGACAAACTCAGTCTCCTGGTCCTCCAGGTTGGGGGTTTGAAATGGGATGGAGTCCATTTCTGTAAAACTAAATCACTGCCACCCCGCTGCCTTGCGGACAGGCTTTTGAGCCAAAGGCTTTGGATGAGGACCCTAATTGTCCTTCTGTCTAAATCTGGGTGCCCTGGCAGTATCTCAGCTCACATACAACCATGACTTTTCTTCAAGGATAAATTTCATTCTGCATCGGTTGTTACGCAGATTATCTAGGGTCGCCTTATCTGCTGCATACAGCAGGGCGGATAAGCGAAAACATGCTACTGCTGGCGCCTCCCTTCTTTCTTTTCCACCTTTTTCTCTTACTCCATCCCGGCCCCCATTACTAACCTTCCTTCTATAATTCCCAGCTTAATTGACAGCAACCGAAGTGCTACTGGAGTAGAACCATCTGCAGTCACCATCCCACAGCACCTATCGGACGCCTATCGGCAAAACTTCCTTATAAGGCCACGCTGTCCCGTTTCCATGGCGACATTCAACGTCCGCACTCTAAGACAAACAGGTCAGCAGGCTGCACTCGCACGCACCTTGGACACACTGGGTGTTGATGTGTGTCCGAAACTAGGATTAATGACCCTAACGGGGTTATTGAATTGACTGCACCCGGCTTATCCTCTCGTTATTGGTTGCACGCATCCGAAGACGCCAATGCGGCACTCACGGGTCAAGCTAGTGTAGGTATCCTTCTCAGCTCCAAGGCTGAGTCATCGTTGGTTGATTGGATTCCGGTGAACAGCCGTTTATGTGCAGCCCGTTTGACGACATCAGCTAAGGTGAATTCGCGAAGTAAAACAAAACGCTGTTTGTTTGTGATTTCTGCTTATGCTCCCACCGACTGCAGTTCTAATGCAGTCAAGGACGCTTTCCATCACGAACTGAACACGCTGCTACGCAGTGCTACTAGTTCAGATATTATAGTACTTGCAGGGGATATGAACGCACAAGTAGGGCGTCTGAGCTCTTCAGAAGCTCAGCTGGGTGGTAAGTATGGACTTAACGCCGAACGGACTGACAACGGCGAGCGTCTGCTGCAACTGTGTGCGGAGCACCAGTTGTTTCTTACTAGCACTGCTTTTAGACACAGTGGGCGCCGAAGTGCCACTTGGCGTCCACCTGTAGCTGGTCAGCGATGGACCCAAATTGACCACATAGCCATAAGTTACAGGTGGCGCGGTTCCATTCTGGATTGCCGCTCGTACTGGAGTACCTGTGTCGACTCTGACCATGCTTTGGTGCGCTGTCGTTTCTCCATGAACTTTACCGGAAGGCGCACAAAGCGTCTCCCTCGATTGGCAACGGAGAAATTGTCCCAGCCCTCTGTCAGGCAAGCCTATCAAGAAGCACTGCATGGCGAACTCTCGCTGTCTCGTCCTAATGATACTGAACTTCAGTGGAATAGGATCTCGGCCACTATGCATGACGCAGGAGCATCTGCTTGTGGCACTATCAGTCGTCATCGCACCAGTCACTGGATATCCGAGAGGTCCGTGAACCTTTTGGAAGCTAGAAGGCACCTCCCGGCTGGTTCTGAACACAATGTGACCAGACGGGCTATTAGGCGTGAACTAAAGCGGAGCCTCCGTGCTGACAAGGAAGCCTGGTGGACCAGTCGGGCTCAAGAAATGGAGGAGGCAGGAGCAGTAGGCAATTACCGGAAGCTCTTCCAGCTAATACGCATCACTGGTCCGAGAAAACCAGGCGTCAGTGAGACAATCAGGGACAACGCGGGTGCGCTGATACACAATAAGGAGCGCCGTATGGCTCGTTGGGCTGAGCGCTTTGAACATCAGTTCAGCTGGCCCCTTGCTCCCGGACCTCTTCCTACTCAGGTGATGCAGGACGAGCCATGGACGGTTAGTTTAGAGCCTCCGTCGGAGGCTGAGATCCGAAACACGATCACAGCCCTCAATCGTTTTCGTGCCGCTGGCCCGGATTCCCTCCCACCTGCACTATTTAAGGATGGAGGTGAGGTCCTCTGCAAAGCACTGACCTCCCTATTCGAACTTATCTGGAACAAAGAGAGTGTGCCGGCTAATTAGAGCGAATCGATTATAGTGGCAATATACAAGAAGGACAGTCGCACAGACTGTGCGAACCACAGGGGTATTAGCCTAACGCCGGTTGTGACAAAATTACTGGCCTCGATTATCGTTCGTCGCCTCACTGCAGAACGGGAATCTCGGCTTAGAGAAGAGCAGGCCGGTTTTCGCCCAGGACGTGGCTGTATAGACCATATATTTACTTTACGGCAGGTGCTAGAGCAGCGCCACGCATGTCGCAGACCGACAATAGCTGTGTCCCTCGATTTCAAGAGCGCGTTCGATTCAGTCGATCGATCGATTCTGTTCGAAATACTTGCGCGGAAAGGTGTTCCCACGAAATATGTGAACATTCTTTTTGCTCTATACTCGAACACTACAGACCACGTCAGGGTCTACGGTTTCCTATCGGATAGCTTTCCGACCACAAGTGGCGTTCGTCAGGGTTGCCCGATTTCCCCGTTTTTGTTCAATTGCGTCGTGGATTCTATCATGGAGTGTTCCCTTGCGGAATCTCACGATGTAGGTGTTGAAGTGCTGCTTGGTGAACGGTTAGTTGATCTAGATTATGCGGACGAAATCGTCTTGCTTTTCGACAATGTTGAGGCGGCACAATCAACCCTGAAGAGCCTATCCAGAGTGGTCCCATTATTTAGTATGCACTTCGCACCTGAAGTCCTAGTCCAATGGGGCCGACTACGCCAGTCTCGCGAGATCAGCCACCCGCCATCCGATTTCACGCAGACGTCTGCGAGGTTAAAATCCTTGGTTAGGCTGACCCAACTATCTGAATGCGTTACTTGGAGAGCTCCGTGGCCTTTTCTACACTTTGCAATAAACCATTCTCACCCTGACCCTAAACTTTTATAGACCCCACGTTTGAATTTTTTCTTCCATCGGACAAACAGCTCTCACTGCCCTTCTGTGACCTAGTCTCCCCTGACCAGTCTATATCCGTCTGACTGATGCTATGCTACGGAGTATTCAGTGGTATTCGCTTTGCAGATACAAACCTATGTTTCCCTTAGTTCTAGAACCCTTTATTGTTATGGCCTTTTTCAAACCTTAATTGTACATCCTAGTCCAACGCGCTGGCTAATACAATTTCGCCATATCAGCTTCCTGCACTTTGAGTTCACTCAGACTTTTGAGACGTCAGTTCTGTTGGTTCTGCTGGGTCGACTATTCGTTAAAATTACCTGGAGAGCCCCGTGAGTTTTCCACCGTTTATAAAAAAACTTTTCGATTTCGACCTTACGTTTTATAGCGTTCTCTGTTTTCCTTCTTTCTTCAACACAAGGGCTAGCGCTAACTGCCCTGCCGTGCTCCAGTCACACTGAGCAGCTTATTTTCCTCTGACTGTTCCTTTTCTACCGCGACTTAAGCGGTATACGTTGGGCAGAAGCAACACGGTTGCCCGTTTAGCTAGAGCCTGTGGGATTTGTTCAACCATAGTTATTAGATTTTTTCCCGCCTTCATTTTACGTCCTACGCCAATGCGCCGACTACTCCAGTTTTGCCAGATCGGCCTGCTCTCCGAATTCTCTTAACCTTCCGAGACATCGCCTCTCTCGAGTTTGCTGACCCAACTAGTTGTTTGTGTTACTTGGAATGCCTCGTGCGCTTTTCTACTCGTTATCTTCGAGGCTTTGCATTTGCCTCCCCCTTTGGTACGCTGCCATAGCAGCTGCTTGATCTTGCCATGCACTGTAATCCAGCTGGTCTCAGCTTCATCTAAGCTGATACTTGTTACCTGAAGGCTTTCACCTAGGATAGTTGAGGCCCTCGTGTACCATTTCGGCACTTTATCTGTGCGTCTTTTCAATACCCGTAGTTTTCGCTAAACGTTTTGAACACGGTTATCCCTATTTATATCACGCGCTTTACAAAACCTAGCCCCTGTGCTGTAGTAGTCCGAGACACACCAGAGAGGTGACGTAAAATGGCAACTAAGTCAACTAAACTGAAACAAACTACATAGTACCAGGATCTAGGTACTACTGTATGCAAGCGCCCATTTAATGGTGTCTATCGGTTCGTTCTAGTCAGTGTGCCTGCTTGCTTGCCTCTTGTAGGTTGCTTGTTTTTTGAGATTTACACAGCTACGGCGGCAGGCACAAGGCGGTTCAGCATCTGGCAATGATTGATCCATGCTCAACAGCCAGACAATTTGAATCAATTGATGTCTTCTCCTGGACCCTAACAACAAAGGTTCATTCCGATGATTCCAATCAGCTTCCGCAAGGATCAGCATTTTGGCAAATAGGAGAGATACCACACGTAAGGTATCTAATAAAATGTGTTAACCGCCCCGCAACCTCACTGATACAACTTATTTTTTACTGGAATTATCTACATGGGTTGCTGTTTTCACTACGGAAACCGATTCTGCTATCATCATTACTCTACTTGAACTGGACAGCTTTGACGCTTTCACTGGTTTTCGAACAATTAGGTTTGGCGCCTTACATTCCTGTAAGAACATTTTACTGCTTCTTTTATTTAAAGCTTTTGTGCCAGCATATCAGCGAGCCAGTACTGAATAGGAAGACAATTTATGTTGACAATAGCACATGTGCAGAAATTTTGCTCCTTTTCTGTGGACAACCAGGGCATTTACGTGGCCAGAACTCACGGGGTTCGGCTCTAGAACGCTGATATTCCACTCACGGTCTGAAAAGTATTAATGTGAACTTCCTGTGGACCTTGCGTTTGCAGGTATTACATTATTACCTGCGGGGACAAATTTAGCCACAAGGATCAACTGCACTTTCCACCTGACATGACTAATAAATAAACAAATACTTTATTCTCAGCTTTGTCGAGACACACTAAGCAAGGCATGGTCAATATTTACATGCAATATTGCTTTGCAACAAACACGTTGCTGTGAGTGTCGTCAGCAGTAAGCCGAAGGTTGTACAGGCTGCGGAAATCGTGTAAGTAGTCATGAGGGATAGAGTCTTCAATGCATGACGAAACGTTGAATTCTAGCGGGCGTAGTGTAAACAGTCAGGGCACTACATGTGTAATGAAGACGATACATATAGGCATGGTGTAAATTAGTAGTGAAAGTGTCAGGGCAATTATGAATAATGATTCTGGTCGACTTGCCAGTAGGTAGTTCTGGGCAGTGACTTTACTCGGTGGCGAGTCACATCCGCCACGTCAGTGTTGTTACACGGACATTTGTGGCTTTTTATAGGAGAATGCTGGCCAGGCGAAACTCCACCACGTCCTGGAGCACTGTCAGAAACTTGTCGGTGCACTTATATACAACTGGCAGACCAGGTTGTCGACTGATTTCACACCCAGATATCCGCAGTCAACTGACCTTCAATTTCCTCTGTTATTTGATCCGGTATCTTGGGCAAGGCCGCCATAATGGCTGAGGCGAATCGAGGATGGGGGCTTCACGAAGAATCATCTTTATGGGTATCCAGGTGGGCGAAACGTCAGTTTCTTGCGTCTGGATTTTTCAGGAGTATGTGTTCTTTTTAGGAGTGTGAAGTTCTCGCGTCCAGCTATTATTGCTGGGCAACGGTCATGGTATTGAGTGCCGTTGTATCCGTTTGTTGTGCAGCCATGTGCTTCATAGGTCCTTATCTGTTGTCCTGTCCCGGACAAAAGCGGTTTCTCGGTCCTATCCCAGATCCCCAAGAAGTTCGGACCTCGCAGAAAAGAGAAGGTGAGATACAACCAAGGCCGCAACGCACAGGCGTGGAAACAATCATTGTTAAACTTCTATGTTATAACCTTTAGTGTGGAGACAAATGATGCACAATTTGCAGCAATGATTGTGCTGAAAGCGTCTTTTGAATGTTTTCGAAAGCAGTGGCCCTATAAGTTGGTTGCTAATATCTACATGGAATACAGAGCGTTGCGCCATTAAGTTGACACGCAGTATCAGTTTACTATGATGCGACTATTGCGTAGAAACGCAGAAAGCGGAGTTCAGGGACCAGCGGCGTTTGCATGGTGGATGGACGGCTGGTGGCCAGCCTACATCGAAAGAGGTTCAAAGGTCAATTGGTGTAAGTCAGAGGATAGATAGGACTCAATCGCTGAGTAAAATTTATCGGGTGCTCAAGAAAGAAAGACGACACGAGAGTACGAGGAGTATAGTGTTATTGTCTATTGAAATAGGAAAATCCTATGAGATCCAACCTTCTACAAAGGTAAGTGTCGAAACCTTTGCTGCAAGAACGGAACCAGATTACTAGGTGAGAAAGGATTGATCGATAGAAGTGAAGTATTATAGATCAGCTAAAGGAAAGCGAACGTGAAGAATAAATGTATATGTAACGTCGTGCAGAGAAACAAGTCATACTAGGGTGCTAGGGAAAAGTTGAGAAATGAACACCTAGAAATGTGAAGCTAACGGGTGTCTGTGTGGGAATACCTGGACACGATGACTTCATGCCAAGACCAGTGCACTACGAATGGGAAGCCAAATTCCGTTCAATCAGAAGGCTTACACGGCGGCGAAATTCTTCACTCGACTTGCTTGGACGTTTCGTCGCTTGACCGGTTTCGACGTTGAATGGCGACATGGACAAGGCGATTCGGTTAGACAGCGCGGAGAAGTGGAGCTCCCATGACTGAGAATAGCCAAGCGTACATTCGGTCCATTACCATTACCATTAAACTGGATGAACAGCAGTGTTCCAGGACGCGGTGGATTTTTACCTGGCAACCGTTTCCCATATAAAAGCTACAAAAGTCCGTTAATCAAAGCTACAAAAGGGCGGATGTGGCTGGCCACCGAATAAAGCCACTGCCAGTAAGCTCATACTGGCAAGTTAAGCAGAGCGACCTTTCACAGCATTTCAGTACATTTTGAATATTTACACTGCAAAGACGCTTGCCTGCTTCTGCCATCGGTCTCCACTTTATATATTACCATGGGACACATTCTTAAACCCAGACTTTGCCGCCTCATTAAAGATTTCCTTCCTGACTAGTGCATCCGCCAGTTCGATAGCCGCTGTATATCTTGCAAACAGCGTAGTTCACGCAAAAGAACGTGCCCGTTGCGAAAAATCCCCTGTAAATTCTTGATCATGCCAGACGTGGTGTGCCTGGAAATATTCCTGAATAAATTATTTATGTATTTATTTATTATCAGCTTCCGAATATCACCCCAAGCATGCTTCACCTCTTTGCAGATGTTTAACAAACTTGTGATGCCATAACAGTACCCTCTGTCGCCAGTGGATTATTTCTCCTGGTATCTACCTATTCCTCTTCATGGCTTCAGTACTCCATGGCTACATACCCACCTTGCTACCCGGATCTACCATCTATTCTTTGCCTCAAGGTTTATATAGTATGCTCTGTTCTATTACGTTCGGTCATAGCTGTATTCTGGAAATTGCATAGGATCATTTGATCCGTATCCACTACTGCTTCATCTCAATCGCGATGAGACTGGACCATCGCGGTGAGACTGAATTAGTGTGCTGAGACTGGACCTTAACGTGGTGCGATGATTTATGCTCTGCAGTGTTCTATTAACCTATGTTGGAGCGTACCCGTTACACCTTCCGAGCCACTCCTACTAGCTTTGTCAAAGATTAGAGGCTAGACAAACTCCGTCTCCTAGCCCGCTACGTTTGACATTGGATTGAGGGTTACTTTTGCTCCATAAAGCGGGCTATCTGTAGTCTAACGACAAAATCCCGCCCGCTTGTGGTTAGGCTTTTTAACCAAAGACTTGGTTTGAGAACCCTAATCATTTTCCTGTCTAGACCTTGGCAACCTAGCAGTATCCTGCCCACGCAGTGCACATGACCTGTCCTTCTAAAACCCGATTGATGCTGTGGCCATCAAAGAGAATAATGAGCCATACCCACCTGCTGCATTGATCAGGATGGATAGGGGTTTGTACGCTACTGCTCGGACCTTCTGGCCTACCTATTCCCTCTCGCGCTGTACCTTCCAAGCTTCCCATTCCAACTACACTTGCATCCCCTCATTATCAATCCCCTAGATGTTGGCCGGCCGTTCTTGCTTGAATAGTTGCTTGTCTTCTTGTTTCAACTCATACACAATCGCAAAGCGTCATTCCAATCGTGTCGGCAAGTCCACGCTTAACCAAGCGACAACAGCAGTTTGTCCGTTTCCCTTTGGTGTCCTCGATTTTTACTAAGAATGGCGGGCCTCAGCTTGCGCACTTTGCCACAGCGTAGCAACCATGCATCAGTTGCACGCGCACTCGAGACTGTCTCCATCGATATTTGTTGTTTATCGGAAACCCGCCGGCAAGGTTTCGAGCCCCTGCTTATTATGCGATCCCCAATGCGACACTGGCGGCACGTTTCCATTGCGCGCGCCTGGCGCTGACGCAGCTTCAAATGCAGGTCTAGCTGGCTTTGGCATTGTGTTAATTGTTCTGGGTGAAGTTACCCTGAGCTACCGGGTCCCAGTCAACAACCAGATGTGTGCCGCTAGGTAGGCTGACTTCGTTTAGACTTCGAAGTCGCACGGGAACAATCGGTATCTGTTCGTCGTGGCGGCTTACGCCCCAACAAACTGCAGCCCTGCTTCCGTAAAAGATGATTTCTATCACTAACTTAATGCTCGTTTTCGTTACAGAGGTAACACGGACGCTACAGGGCTTGCTGGTGATTTAAACGCCTAAGTCCGAAAGTTGTTGGCTGATGAGCAACCTCACGTTAGCTAACATGGTGTAGGTGCACATAAAGTTACCTGTGAGCTGTTGCTGCACCTGTGTGATGGGGTTCGTCTACTTCTCGCTACCAATACCTTTCGACACAGCGCCCGCAGAACAGTGCGTTTGCGCCCACCAGTCTCGGGCCAGCCATGGAGACAAAGCGATCACCTCGAGATTAGTAACCTCTGGAGTGGCTGTGTCCAAAACCGTCGCGCTACTTGGAGTACAAGCGTGGACTCTGCTTACGCTGTCGTGTGCACTGACCTGTAAATGCCTTTCGGCGGACGTCTACAACGTTGCTCTGAGCGAATTTATACCAACCAGCTAGCGACGTCAGATGATCTAACTGCGTATCAAACCACGCCGGCATTTGGCTTATGTAAGCGTCAACTAAACGCTGTCGAAGTGCACTGGTCCCAAATTCGTCAAAAAGTAATGTCAGCAGGCATGACTTTATGTGGCAAAGCAGTGTTAACTTTAACATCGGTTCGCTACAATTTCTCCGGAAGTTATGGATGCTCTCTTACGTATGCGAGCCGGGAACGAATAAAATGACACGCGCAAAACACTCGAGGCAAAACTGCGTGCTAGCTTGATGAGAGAGCGCAAAGCCTAGTCATCTCATGGTGCATGGTAAATGCAAATTGCCACTGCCTTTAATACTCATTGTAAGTTATTCAGTTTGAGACGAAACCGGACAACAGGAGACCTAGTTTTAGAAAGTCAATGCTTTACTTGAGTGAAAAGCCGAGCACCAGCTTGTCAGAGCGCACGGAGCTTTGGGTTGAACACTGTTCAAGACGGTTTTACCAACCAGTCACGCTTGTGTTGGGCATTAAGTGCCCTTGTCCATGGACCGCAACTTGGATCCGCCTTTACGCAAAGCAGTCGAATGTGAGACTAGGCTGTTGAACTTGAATATGGCCGCTGAGGAAGGTATAATTCCACAGCTGTCTACAAATTCGGGGGACCTGCTCTTGTGAATGCAGTATCCGTAATGGAACTTTGGGAGCAGGACCCTGTTCGGAGAGACTGAGGTCGCTCCGTCTTAGTTCTATCTTAAAAGGATGATTTCTGTTCAGAATGCAGTAACCATAAAGGGGTCAACCTGCACACAGTTGCCTTTAACTTATTTGTCGCTTTTGTTCTTTCAAAACTGACTGGCGCTCGAGCAAGCTATCTCCGAGGAGAGCAAGCTGGATTTCATCAAAATTGAGGCTGCATCGACGATACCTTCACCTTGCGTGAATTTTCGCAGCACCACCATATTTATTGGCGACCCACCGTTATTGTGCTTCTTGACAAATCGGATGCCTTCGACTCAGTCCCTCGATGTGCACGTTGGACAGTCTGTTCAGAACAGCTGTCCCCGCTAAATATGTATACTTTATCAAAGGGGCGTACGAGCTTATGTTTGGTGAAGTGGGTGTTCATCGCAAACTGACACTACCCTTCAATGTCTCCAGCGGTCTGGCAACGTTGTCCGCTGTCGCCTTTCCTCGTTAACCTCGCTCTTAATAATATCAGGAAAGCAGGATTTGTTGGACACCACCTAGAAGTTGTGCAACTACTTCCCGGTGAACGACTTCTTTATTTGGAGTGCGCGGACGACATTGCCCTCATATGTGGGAGCGCCCAAAATGCCAGGCTGCACTGGATCGATTAGCACTGGCAGTCAAGCCTCTCCTGCTACGCTTTGCTCCATCGAACTGTATAGTTTTTCTTCAACATTGACAAGGCCCCTCCCCTTGCTGACCCTTGGTGGTGAGCAGCTGGATGTCCCTCAAACATACAAGTACTTGGGCAGCTATATTACCAGCCGTAGGATAGAAGGTGTGGTTACTAACGGTGTAGTAAAAGCTCCAGATGATTTTCTCAAGAACCGCCGTCTGTGGTACAGGGGCGGCAAAACTCCCTGCAGGTCAGAGTGTATAATGCAACCGTCCGGTCAACCCCTATATAAGGTTGTAAAACCCAGCCCATCCCGTCGACGGACATAGTGACTTGTTACTTCCTATCATCACTGCTTTCGCTAATTACATTATGTCTGTTGGGAGCGTCGCATGAGCATAGGGCGTGTTCGGATTCACTTGGTCGGTGGAGGAAGAGCGAGTAAGCCGCTCAGCACCATCATATGATGCACCCGTCTCCGATGGCTGGTCTTCGTGTGGCACATGCCAGCACTTGGACTTCCGCGGCATATATTCTCAGCGCGCCAGGAGTGCGATTATAGGAGGATGAGCAGAGGCCAAGCGGTGGGTTGGCTGTGAGCAATGAAAATCCTCGCTTCGAACTTAGCATTGGTTGTGGCATCCTGACTGCCTGGCTGGTGTCCTAATGCCGATGAACACTTATGGCGTGACACACTTGCTAGGCTGACTAGGTGCCGGCCCCAATGGCGCTTGTTTTGTGCGTTTCTTTGTCAATGCACGCTTGCCCAGCCTCCCTTCAGGCACGCTCTCATTGGTTAGGCGTTATTTATCCCTCTAATTGCGGCATGATGGCTAACAGTTAGCGCTCCGGAACGTGGTCCATCCGTTACAGGGGATTCTGCCGGTTTGCTTTTTAGCTTGCTACTTCTTGTCCTTTTTATTGGGGCCAAATAGCTGAGGTGGTTCCTACCTGCAGCTAAAGTTATACTGATGCCGCTGCTGAATAATTTCCTTGCAGCTTTTAACCGTTCTTGCAATGACAGAATGATATGATTCGTCCATCTCGTCAGTGGATTATTTCTCCTGGTGCCAGGGACTTCGTCTGGTTGACCTCCGTATCTGACGGAAACGTTACTTAACTTGCCAAAGCGCCCTGTCTTCATCATTAACCACTGAGCGTTACCTATTATGTTCTGTTCTATTACGTTTGGCTCTATCTGCATACTGGAGATGGTTGAATGACATGTGATTCTTATCCTCTACCTGTATGAACAATTGAGTTCAAAGCGTTATCACCTAGGCAACGTCGCCAAAAAATGCTGTGTCGCCCTGCAAGTGTTTCACTTGCCTGCGAAAAAGTGGCGTTACGTTCCGTCGACTTGGCCTGTGGATCACGTCCCCGTGTTATCGGAAGCTTCTTATAATTGGTGCCAGTATACAATGGATACACCCCACACTTCGACAGTGTGGCATGCGGATGATTGTATACTTCTCGGATGTAAATCGTCTATACTCAGTACTGCTGCGCGAGGCAATACCTGATTTCAAGTTTCCAGCAAGCTTCTCGCTCGTTAATGCATACCAGTATGCAACCTTGTATTTAAAGTTCAGTTTTATTCTGGAGCATCTTCTCAAAACAGCTTTATCCGCCTGCCACATTCCCGCGTCACATTTTCCTGCGACTGTTATCTCTCGTAAACTTGCCTACGCCGCCCACCTGGCATTTGGAGAACCTGCACGAAGAAGGGTACCGCGTATTACTTGAGAGCATTCCTTACCGTCGCAAATACATCCCAAGCTTCATATCTCTACCTCGGACCAGTATAGCCGGTCTCAACCCTTACTAGTGAATCCAATCTGCGCTTCCACTGAGCCAAAGGAAAACGGGGGAAGAATGGCTATGGTTAGCCGTGCGGCAAAGCTGTCTTACATAAACTGTCCGCAAAGGAACTCCGAGTAAGGAGTACGTGAAGAAGAGGAGAGCTAAACTCAATTGTTAAGGCCTCCATATAATGGCATCCATCCAAGCTAATGAATAAGTGGCTTGCCCATCGGGTAATTAATAGAACAGCGAAACAATTCTCCATCCATTATCAGATAAAGGAAGATCTCCTTTCGAGGAAGTGTTGAGGTCAAAGCAGTGGACATATCCTCGGTTTCTGGCCATCGATTCTGTAGAAGCCTCGGAGAAAAGGACCACAACCAAAAAGACAGCCAGCCCAACGGACAACATCAATGCATTGGGACCACGGAGAAAAATAAGATCAGTCACAACAGTGCTTTCACTCCTGAACCTCACATTGTATGTACCATTATCAATTGAATGGCTAAAGTACATGTGTTCCATAAATGTTGAGTACAGTCAAACCATTAATCGTGACGTCTAAGTAGACTGCGCGAAGTCGGAGAGCAAGAGGCCGAGCCGCCGAGCTTAGATTAGTCGGTGGATTGAAACTGTCTTTGAGTTAAGTTGAAAAGAACAATGGTAGAGTCGCGATTAAGATGGAAAGTAGCTATGCTAATGAAGTTCGAGAAAGTCCAGTAAATTCACGGAGAAACAATGCTTTGGGTATGCAGCACTAGCAGAATATAAGTCTGGGTAGTGTGGATGAAGTCAGGAAGCACAAATGCGGTCCGATAAGAATAGATCAAGGCCAAACGCATCGAGAGCAGTCCAGTTAAAAAGAAACCAGAGACCACGATAAGAAAAAGACAGGGTGCGGCTGAGATAGGTTTTCATTGAAAAAGAGCAGAAAAGTCAACTAGGTTTTCGCGGTAAGTGAACGGTGCAATAGGACAGCCGAACCAAGAAAGGTAACGCCTCCTAAGTGTAAGTGAATTCTCGGAGCGTGAGGCCGGTTAAGCCAGACTGCATTAGTTGGCGCTTTGAAGTTGGAATGTACATTAATGTAAGAAAAATGCTAAAAACTGAAAGAGTGAATGAGTCTGACGGGCCCTGGAGGTAAGGGAAACCTGGTGTTGAGTCTGCAGAACCTATACCACCTGTTTTTGTAGCATGTGAGCAGTTAGAGAGAAACAGACTGGTCAGGTGAGACAAGGCCACGGTATGGCAGTAAAGCTAGCCATCCAATCGAAACAGAACTGAAGAGAGAGCACGATTAGGATGGGTTAGGGCCGGGATGATAAGGGTTTATTAATAAAGGATGGAAAAGCCCACGATTTTGTTCAGGTAACATAAACCGATCCATTAGGTCAGATATGCCAAGAGAGATACTGTCGCAGAAATCGAAGTGAATTCAATGAGCAGGAGGTCAAGCAAGTAAGGCCGGTGTAGTCGGCGCTTTGGGATTAAGGCATACAGTGAAGCTGAGAAGAAGGCTATAACCATAAAACATGAACAAGTCTAGCAGTCCCTCTAGTTAAAGGTTCCAATTTATATCTGAGGGGCCTATTCCGTTTAATTCTCGGTAAGATAAGTGAATTCAGAGAGAAACAGCCTGGGCAGATGAGACTGGATCTCGTCAAGCCAGTGATAGGTGACCGTCGGATTAAAACAGCAATGAAAACAGAAAGCGAGATGAAAAAGGTTACGGCCGGGATGAAAAGGGATTATTGATGATGAGTGAAAAAGTTCTCGTTGCTCACCAGGTCCTGTAAACATATCCTGAGTTAAGCCGAACCAAGCAAATAAATGTCTTAGAAGTTTAAATGAATTCAGTGGGTAGGAGACCGTCTAGACGGGGCTAGCTTAATCGTCGCGTTGGGAATAGGGCGCACAATAGAGGTGTGAAAATGGGCTATAAACATAAATTGCGAGCACGTCACGCAGGCTCGAGAGGTAAGGAAAACTGCGTATTGAGTCTGCAGAGCCTAGATTGTTTACGTCTCGGTAACATGCTAGCAGTTAGAGAAAACAGACTGGTTAGGTGCGACCAGGTCACGGCAGGGCAGTAAAGCTGGCCGTGTGTTGTAACCTCCTGCACTAAACGCACTTGGAAATAAACCTTGTAAGTCATTTCCTCTGCGCCATATAGATGGTATTAATGTTTCACCGTACTTTCCGTGCATCCGTTGCGACACCTAGGTGTTTTCCAAGCACCTGGTGGCCCAGGAGGTAAACGGCTGTATGTAAATGAATACATTTTACGCAGTATAATGTTGTCACTACTGGTTGAAGCAGTGCCGGTCCTGTGCACAATAAACCTGCGGGAACTCCTTAGCTTTCCAGCGGCGATAAACGTCCACGCTCCGACAACACCTACTGAAACCGCTTGTTCAGCAAGGACGAATGCAACGCATAAATTCATTGAAGCTTGCGATGTCCTCCACTTCGACAAAGCATTGCGCTTTTAGTTTTAGCGTTGTCCATAACGAAATCATGCGACGCACAACACCCATATATACAGCGTGCATGTAATTCGTTGGAAATATAGCAACCATATCTATTGAAAGCGAACCAAACGGCGATGGTTCCGGTCGCTTAGAGGACCGAAACGGTTCAGTAGTGCGTGGACGATAATTAGCTTTGGCAAAGGCACTTCGCCATGGAGATACGTGTCCCGTTGCACAAACTTGTTAGCTTACTACGAAAAACAACTGTGGTCGTACCGGTACCTTGGCAAGATGCACTTCTAGTGTGGGCCACTCACAATTAAAAAACTATATTTTTGTAAACCATAAATGTCGTTGCTCATGTTGTCTTTTTTATGAGCTTCCTATGCACGGTACTTTAGTCATAGAATTTCACCTAATGTCACTAAAGTTAGGCTATTCTTCGAATACCCCGCGGCGATTGCAAACCAGTTTGTGCCTTAAAGAAAATAATGCGACAAAGTGCATTCAGGAGTATTTTAAAACCATTAAAGCTTTTTCTGGCTATTTTGCACTTACTTTATATCCATATATCAACTTCGTTGCTGCGAAGCTTACAATGTTTTCTTTTGCGCTACATGCATACAGTATACTAGTTACCAGTCCACATTTCCTCGTTTCATTACCAATCGCAGTTAACCCCACGCAACAGAAGAAAGAAAAGAAAACACGGTTACAAACTTTATCATTTTCGAGCAATCAATGATTTCTCATCCTTCAATTTAGTAGCATGCAAGTATGGAAGGGTGAACCCATTTTGCAGCACAGGTGTAGTTCGAAACTGTGGCCGTCTTTTTGTCGTGCGTTTCCACTCTATTCACACATCGTTATCAGTATTACTACTTCGTAGAGCAATTAGGCCCTGAAGTAGCATTGGACATATCACACAATGGCATCAGAGTACCTACATAACGGAATCCATTGGCATTATTCATCATTTCGAATCCCGCGCGACCTTTGTCACTATTGGTTACAAACCACTTCTACTACAGTTATATTTAACCACATCCACAGGTTTCTTACAATTATATTAACCGACTGTTTGCACACTTGTTAACCATCCAGTTTCCTGTTAAAAATGTCATTTAACAGACAGCTGATTCTTAGAACTCCGAGTTCTAATATTTCCCGCAAGTTTCCCGCTAATTACTAAGTAATAGTTAATATTTCACTTGCATGAATCTTATGCTATGTGTATGTGCTCTAGACTGCCGGCGAAAAATAGCTTTCTACCTCGCCTGTTACGTGTAGAACATGTGTTTTTTGTAAGGTCATGCCCGCTTTACAGCTATTTTTGTTTTATTAGCCTTGTACGTGCAGTTGTGCATACCTATGAACGAACGTCTTTACCTTCGTAGCTCGGTCTTCGAGAAATATACAATATATTGCTTTAGTTAACAATCGTATATGGAACTGGGGACATACAATGAAAACCTATAGGATATATATATACAGACGTTGGACAGTTATAGGTGAACAGTGAAGGCGATGCGAAAAATACTTCCCAGCACCTCGTCCGTGAGTACCTTGAAGATGGTCAATTGTGCAGCACAGGTAAGTGCTTTGCGTATGGTGTACCCGGTGCTACATTGACGTTCCGCAGGTTTCCTTTGCTGAGAGTCACGTTGCGTAGGTGTGGTAAAATGCATGATATCTCCATGGAGGACAAACAAGTGCTGCAGCAGTGGATGCGCGTGGTTGTTCACGCAAGGGATTCTGCTCAGTTTACTAGTTTGCTGAGAAATGTCAAAAGCCTTAAGGAGGAATGTTAATGGTATCTAACGCTACTTGGATAGCTTTTGTGTTACTGTTGGCGGTTCATCGGTTAATTGCCAGCAGTCAATTCGGGTGCTATATGGCAACTTGTTAAGTAAGTGATATTTAACTGTTAAAAGTTGACTAAACCAGCGGTCTACCTTAAAGGCGTTGTTCCCCGCCGTCTCGGAGCTGGGCAACACCCATGCACAAGCTAGGCACGACTGCCTTGGCGAATACCACAGGAGGTCTTATGTGCCACCATGTGACTAATTTGCTTGTGCGGCTGACGCCTTTTGTGCGGAAGCGGTTTAAGTAGCACGACCGGAATGTTACCGTAAGTGGGGCGTTCGAAGCAGGAGACAAATGGATGGTTTACTGAATGCAGTTATCCATAATGCGTAAGTACGTAATAACGGGCTTAGGTTGGGACTGTGAATACAACAAGCAATGGCTGATGTCTTGCGCAATTGTGGCCGGTCAGTTACAGGCGCGGTTTTCAGCGGAAACACTACCTGGTGATTACATCTGGTGCACACCAAAGTGCTTAACTGTCGACCCTGAAACACGCATCAGGGACGTAGCCGGGGGGAATTGCTGAGGAAAGAGACAATGAGGTGCAAGAAACAGTGTCGGACCACGTAAAAAAGCTGCGGAAATTGTAGTCCCTATTTGCACATGTGAGCATACACATTCCACACAACTCTCATCCACCTCGCATCTTTCGAAGAGAACATAGTCCATATTTGTACGGGTTTGTGAGTTGTCAGTTGCACATTGTAGTGGCAATAAACTCCCTGCCCTCTCAATCATCGCAGGGCATTCACACGTAATTATTTACGGTGTTCCTGAATGCCACCTTTATCCTTAGCACTAATATCTATCTTCTTTGGAAAAGGGTATATCGCAAAACGCCAGATTAACATGACCGGGAAACGTTACACAACAACCAGATGTATGAGTCCAAAAAGCACATTAAAGAATATAACAGTTACTCAAGCGGGCGTCCCGGTGGCAGGGGACAGCGTTGCATGAGTCATGCTGATGAAATCAGCCATGCGTTGTCGTTAACTAAACGGATCCGCTAAACTGCCCCTGATTCCGTAATAAGTACAGCATGGATTATTGACGTGAACCTCTGCACGGGAAGTGTGTACAATGCACCGCACCTCAGCATTCTCAAAATCAGACAACTGAGTAACTTGTGTGATCAGTATTACATGAGCAGAGCATGCCATGATTTTGTTGGAGCTGACGGCCTTATGCAAGCGTTTGGCTCGCCTATGACCTCCATCTTATCACTTGCCCATTGCACCGCCAAGCGGAGGAACAGCGCGATAACGCAACCATAGCACCTTGTGCTCCGTAACACGTCAGATCGTTAACCATAGATTCCGGTGGCCACATTCTTGGCCGATTTGTTGGTACCAAAACTGCCGGAGAGTATATAGTTAGGCGGTCGGTGTTCGGACGTACTGTGCGCGGACACGAAATGCAGCGAAGATGGCCGTACGTGTACCACCCTCACGAGTTGAAAGCAGTAAAGCTGAAGGCTTATAAGGATGGAAAGTTTTGAAAGAAAGTTGCTTGTCTGCTGCTGGTGAAGATGAGCACCTTTCGCATTTGGGTACGTTTGTTAAGATCAGTGGAAACAAGAAAAAACTTTGGGGCTTGTTGCAAGTCTCCGAGAAAAAGTCACATTAATGGTCCCATTGAATGGATATCTGAAGACCCTATCGTTGCCCTAGCAACCGTATCTCTAAGGCTGAAAATTGTATACGACGTTGAATTGAGTATTTCTACAGTACCGTGGTATTTAGACAGACATCTCATAAGGCTGAAGAAGCTGCATACAACCCGGAATCTGTGAAAATGTTGGCATAAAAGCAACGGCAGCTGCTTATGGTTAGTTTGCTATATTTGTAGGTTAAAGGCAGCCAACCGTGTGGATCAACGAAAAGAATTGTAAGCACTTTCGTGTTCGCACCAGGGGTCAAGCACAGCGGGGACTCGAGCACAGTGTCCGGTGGCGAACCGCCTCAGATAGAATGTTCAGTTGGTCAGCGCCGTAACGTGCAACGCCTTGAAAGGTTTTGCCGTTGCAGTTGGCAACCGCAACGGACAAAACCTGCACAGCAGATGTGTAAACATCTGAATAACAAAGAATCTTCTTTCATTGCCCGGTGCGCTCTGGTTCGGGACAACGTGCCCTGCCATACGGAACTGAAGAGAGCCTTCAAGGAACGGCATCAAACAAGAAGGCGGCTGCGGCTGGCGTCTTTCCGTCGTCCAACTCTATCGAAGACGTCTATGAAGACGGCTATCAAAGACTTATAGAGTGCAATGTACACACATCCGATTCGGATGTTTCCAGCAATAATCCAGTTTGTAAGCACTGGGGAATCAGGGACAATTTTAGGCTTCCGGTCAGTTAACAAAGACGAATGACTTATTTCACCCACATTACTCATGCAACTCTCTACCCTATCATCGGGACAACCGCTGGAGTAGCTGTTATATTCCATAATATGAACTTGTGATTCATGCGTCTGGTCACTGCGCAACAGTTTAGTGGTCATACTAATCTGGAGTTTTGGGGTGTACGCTTTGCCGAAAGAGAAGCATGTTGCTGTGAAGAGTGAAGTAGGCTATCAAAAGCATTGCAATAAGATCAAGTGAATTCGTTTAATCCAAGATTGATTTTCTAATGGATATTTAAAGCTGTTGTTACAGCAGCAGAGTTGGGCTGCTGTGTTCTGTCCGCAAGCCGTACATTCACTTAATTAGTGTGGGTGCGTAAATGTGAGGCAGTCGGCACACTGTGCCTCGATAGCAAGTACCTTTGGTAAATATACGCATCATTGGCTCAAGGGACACTGTTCTAGCCAAGTGGATTCAGAGTGTGATCGTGACACGTCATTACTACCTTATCAGTAGTCTCCACTACTTTCGGGCACATTGGTTAAACAATTACTGGTTCAGTGTGCATAGGTCCGCAGTTACTAAGCGGTTGGAGGAAGGTTGCGTTTGACGGCAAGATACTATCACGACAACGCGCACACTAGCTATGATAGTTTCTTAGGCCCCATTTCTATCGTGTTTATAAGTACGACTTGAGCTTGCGGCCGGGGGTGAACCTCTAACAGTCACCCTAAGCGCGTTGTATGCATGCTTTGTTCCGACATTTTTATCGTCCAACAGAGCCTCATGAGCTTGCTGCTTTCTGATAACAACATGTTTCGGCGTACCTACCATTTCAGCAGCAATATATGTCAATGCGTGTCACTTACCTGCTTCTTTTGCTATCTGTACTAGTGGCTTATGTATCGATTAGTGTGGGCTGATCCCAATGTAGCCGGTTCGCAACAAGCGGTGAATTGGACAACAACGTTCGCCTGTAGTCTGTAGGTACTTGCTTTTCGCGAGGGAACTTCGTGTGACGACACTATTCAGCGGCTCCGTTGTCCTGGTTTCAGCGATGCTGTAGTGTTTAGAAATACGGCAGTTTGGTAGCAGCTTGATGTGGGTTCGTTGTTGGATGCTGCGATTCATGAATCCTTGAGACAAGTAGCCGAGTCAGTGTAAGTAATAGAGGGTTTCCATCTGCACTTATAATTATTTGTAGGGTCCCATTTTGAGAGCTATTTGTTACATTCAGATTGCTGTCGATCACCGGCCTGGAGTACGTTTAGCTGATTCATCCGTCGATAGTTGTCTTCCAGTAGATTACAGCTAGCCTTGGCTCCGCTGGTTTTCCCTTTTGTATGGCGTAATTTTAATTGCAACATATAGTGATTGGGCGGTAATAACTTTTATAATCCGGTCACCACCTTTATCAATTTCTTTCACATTCAGTGTCCTTAAAATGAAAGAGCGATAACAACTGTGATGCTAGCCATATAGATGTAAGTCGCCAGTTGTATCCTGCTCTGGCTAAAGATCATCTTGCGTGCTTCGAATATGATCAAATAGGTGGGAGTTATTTTCAGACGTCTAATAAGGCTAAATTTGAGTTGCATTCGGTTTTCCTTTTTATTTAAGTTTAACGGCTACAGCGATATTACGATGCAAGTACTGAAACGTGCGCCTATTACTGACATCATGAAGTTGCACCGTGAGATATTCCTGTGGAATTTTTGGTATGTATATTTATATATGAGAATGGAACTGCGGTCTGGTAAACTCTCAATATATCCGTAAGTAGCTCACTATATGTTCCTGTTACTTCTGAAATTACTTCAAGTTCCCGGAGAAGTGCAGCTCCAAGTCAACCGCAGGGATGATTTCCTGCATCATCTTCCACTTTCCTTTAGCTATATCAGCGCTCGAAGAGGGCACACAACAGTTACCTACAAGCTTATTGGTGTTGGACTCATTCCCTATTGTGTTACACGTATTTACATCTTCAATAATCCGTTATTACATGGACTCAAACGACAACCACGCGAACCCCGACCACGCCATTCAGGCTGCTTTAAGCACGCTTGATTAACAACAGATCCATCACTAACAAACGGTATTTTATAAGCTTGCTTGTTACATCTCTGATAGGTTTGACACTACTCAAAGGTAGCCCCAACTATGGCAATTTTTGCACGTATTGTTGTAAAAGTAAAGACGGAGGATACTTCATCCATCTACTTCATACGTTTACAGCTGAACGGGTTGAGCTTCCACATCTAGCCAATGTTTCTGAAGCTCTCTGGATTTTCGGCTCATTTGTATTGCATTTATCCTCAACGCACCGCATTCATCAACTACGAATGTTTTCTTTATTACTAGAGCTTTCCAATTCACGTTGGGTATGAGATACGCACAGACAGATTACTTAGAGCACCTCCCTTGAAAAAACCACAAGTTTCTACGCTTGATCATCCCATTAAAAATGGCGACCAACCAAGTAGATCCGTCCTACTATGCCAGTTAGTATTAACCGAGCGCTCATCTGTCAACCAATCCAATCTTCTGATTGCAATGCCTTCTTTCTCTCCAATTGTGCCTGCAAAGACGTGGAGTACCACTATTATGAGTTTCGGCAAGCCATAGCCCTTTTGCTCCCTATCAAAGGAAGTATTTACGTACAAAATGAATTAGCCCAATGTTCCATCATTTAGCAATCCAGAACTTAAATAAATAAATAAAGTAAAAAAAGTTTTTATTCTCGACAAGGCGAGGCACGCCTTTACAGGCATGATCATCATGACAACAATGCGTGGTCTAGAATGTGCAAGAATACGTTATGTTTGCCGTACCAGTGTATGTTTATGTAGGGGGTATGTAATTATGTAACTGTGTGTGTGTGGGTGTGTCACTGTGAGGTTCCTGTTTGTAACTGTGCTGCTCTAACTTTGACTCTCATATCGTCGGCAATGCTCGAGTAGAAGATGGATGTCCGTGCGTTGGAAAGGATTATTCGGATACCCACGGGGCAGTGACTTTATTTTGTGGCGGGTCACGACCGTCACGTCACAGTGTTGTTAAGCAGACATTTGTGGCTTTTTATAGGGAGAACGCTTGCCAGGCGAAAACCCACCACCTTCCTGGAACACTGCCGCCGAACTACTTGCTGGAACGGGTCAAACCCGAACCACCCAGCTGGCACCACGAGGAGGTTGTTCGTGCACTACAAACGACATTGTAAAATGATCCTATAGATGCACCACTTCATCTCTGAATTCAAGCAGTTCGAGTTGGTGACGAACACATGAAGGGTACGCAGTCTATTGAATGATATATAAACCAAAATAGTTTGTCATAACTCCACGTCAAAGAACCAATAATCAATGTTGCTTGATTACTGAACAGGTGGAAGTGCTCCAGGCGCCATTCGTGATGCAGGTTCCTGGTCCTTTTCAACTTTCACGAACCAAGCGTTGCCTATAAAATGTTGGCAGCATTCGTAGGACAGCCACAGGATGTTTTATTCTACAATGAGCAACGAACAATGAGGTTACAATGGTTAAGCTGCGTCGCTTTACAAGTTCATTTGGATAGTTAATGGGGATACCTACAAAACTATAATAATAGTATTAGTAAAACAGTTAGTACTTTACGTACGAAACTAAAGACTTAGGAGTTGCTCTACCGCATTCCTGCAAGCCGCTTTGATGCACATCAACCGCAGTTAACCTCAAAATTTCCACGGTGAAATTCAGGGGTAGGATGGAGACGTAGTGCTAAATGATATAGTGTAAGTGCATGAGTGCATCCTCCAACGGTCCGTTACATACTGTTTGGGTCGGTGCAGAGACGACTGACGTTGGGAGAGCATTACACCGGTGACAGACACGAATGGGAAAAAATCTGCGGCACCCCAGCGGTTATACTGAAGAAGGAGTTTCAACGAGTGGCCCCTCAGGTTAGTATTGTTGCCGAATTGCAGTAAACGGCGGCACACATGACGTGGGTCTCGAAGAATCAAGTATGCACAAGCAGATCATTCCTTAGTTTGTAATAGCTTCCAATGAATACACCCAATCGTCACAGCCTCACCTGGTATGAAAGCTTGCGGATTCTAATCACGTTCTTCGATACGCTATGTTTTGACTACTCCAGTGCATTAAGGTCGTGTTTTAGCCAAGGTTACTAGGCTTGAATTGCGTATTCGGCATGGGAGCAAACATACGCGATGAGCATTTGTCAAAATATGGCGATGTTTGTTTGTCTATAGCCTGTGGCAACGGCCCGACGTCTTGATTCCCAGTCTTTGAAAATTTTTGGATTGCCTGGAGCAACCTTAGGCAACTTGAACCAGGACACCCAAGTCACGTTCGACAGTGGATCGTTGTAGTCTATTCGTCCCGAGCCAGTATGAGTAGCTGCTTTGAGTTCGGATGGAAAGTAACTTGCATGTACTTACGTTGAAATGCCGTAAGTTTTGGGTTGACCATTGATTCACCGTACCTAGGTCACTCTACTGCAAGTGTTGGTTGGCGTTCACCTGGATGCTGCGCCAGATATGGCTATCGCCGGCAAATTTTAAGACGTTTGAAGCGGTTGCTTGTGTATGGTCCTTAATATACACCAAAAACAAACATGGATCTAGAACGGAGCCTTGCGGTACACCACACTCGACTTGTATGTGGTCCGAAAAATAGCTCTGAACGCTGACCATCAATTGCCGTTAAAGTAGAAAGCTAGCAATCTAGCATAAAGGAGGATCGCCGATCCTGTACTGCTGGAGCTATGAGAGTAGTATTAGACGCTTTAGACGATCAAAAGCCGTGGAAATGTCCAGGAAGATCATATCAGTGCCTTCTCCAGCGTCAGCTGTTTCTTTCCAGCTACTACGGGCAAATAGTAAGTGCGGTTTGAAAGGCCGCTGTCGACGGAAACCTTGCTGCTCAGTCGTGATGATGTTACCGTTACTTAGATAGCACACCAGTGCATCGGCAACTATGGATTCCATGAGCATGGAGAGTATAAGAAGAAGGGATATTGGGCAGTAGTTGGAGGGATCAGTATTCCTTCCACCTTTGTGAAGCTGGGTTATAATTTCAAACGAAAACCTGATAATGTCTAAGCGGAGCAGAAAAACTGAGTTAGTGGTCATTTGGCTTGTTGCTGCTTCCCGTGCCCCTAAACGAATTGTGCCGACTCCCGGCGAGCTGTGTTTGCGTAGAGTCGATAGCCTATGTAATACGATCTCCGCAGTAGAAGTGATGTGGGTTAGTCCTTGCGCGGAGGCGACAAAGTTTGGTAAATCGCTTGTTTGCAAGACCCTTATAAACATGTTGGCATATGGCATCCACAGCACGTTTGCTGCTTATACAACCGTTCTTGTTGGGCCATCAGCCGTCGTGCGGAATGAAAATCCTTCTCTCTCCTTTCCTAGGCTACTGCCGTGTTTGTACAGCAGTTTGTGGCTGGCAGTGAAGGTTTTCTCTCTAAGTAGTGCTGATAGGCGGCTTTAACTTCTCTTACCAGTTGCTTGCAGTAGCTAGGATTGGCTACGTAGTTGTCTCAAGTTTCTGATGTTAGAGTTTTCCTCTACACCCACCACGCTGCGTTGCGTACTGCCATCCATTCTCGAGTTCTGCTCCAAACGAAAGAAGCTGGGTTACACTTATGGAAAACATTTAGCTTTGCAGTCCCTGCAATCAGCTGACTGAATTTTTGACAAAGTCGAGCCAGGTGACCTACGAAGATTTTTCAGCAAGGAATGACTAAGTTGTATCTTGCACTGTATCACCCGCAGCTCCATTCAGGCACAAGTTAACCAGTGTAAACCCGAAGGAATAAGACCGGGAGGCACGCGTATAGCTGCCAAATTTCATCATTGGAGCCGGCCCACACTGCTTCACAGGTGAGGCACGATTTAGTTTGGGAAGCAAAAGCACACAAGGTGGTGGCTTAACTGCAGTCAGCTGTAAGCTGAATGAATGAAGCAATCATCCAGGCTAGCACGGCAACGAGGACCGTGCACGTCGTCCCCTCCAACAACGACCAACGGCCACCTGGAGCCAGTATGGAGAGTCAGTAAGTAAGAGAGGCGTAGGATCCGCAACGACATGCACATGGAGTGCAGCCATGACGGCGCTTTCGAGCAGCAGCCAGTCACTTAAAATAATAATAAATATAGAATATCAAGAAAAATATATGGAAACGCTGCTATAAAGCACCGCCAAATTAACTTACGAAATACGTTGGCCAACAACAAATCCTCGCTAAGTTCAAGGTGTTATAACACAAACGTAAAAATATTGACCAAGTTAACCACAATTAGTGTAGGCGACCTGTGCAACTTATAAAAAAGTAATTCATGTAGACGTTTAACTGAGGTAAATTGTGACTTAATACAAGATAGCAAATCCACCACCTGAAATAAATAAACGCAGCACACAAGTACGTGGTTCATAAATCGAATGCAGCCTACATGCCAACGCTTCACCGGTTCTGCATACGTTCTCAGCATGGCCCGTCGGCTTTCGTATCTTGGTCCCGTGTGGCCTTGCTTGTGACTCACTAGGCCTGCCAGAAGCATGCATGCGCAACCCCATTTGTTATCACAGCATGCGCTCGGCGTTGATGGAATACAGCCCATCGGCGCCCGTCGCACCCGCACTTGCCGCGTCTTCTCTGCAGCAAGAAAGCTACCTCTTGCACTTCAACAACTGCATTCCTGATCAGACCGCGCCATGCACGCTGCTCAGTCGCTATCGATTCCATGCCTCCAACTCAATATTGGAACGTAGTGGGCTCAATCTCAGTATGTCCTGGTATCGAAGCCTTGGGTTCCCGTATCCCTTTTCTATAGCTCTCTATTTGAACCATTAAACCGTTAAATATTCTCTCTACGTTTCGCTTCCATTCATCGCATATTCCTACTACTTCGTTTACCTGTTTGGCTCTGGCTTTCCTCTCCCATTATGGATCACCTGCTTAAGAGGCTCCATCGACTTACCTTTTACACTGTAGTTCCGCACATCTGTGCGTAAGACCTCAAGTATCTGGCTCTGATGCCTGCCTATAACCTTATCTCGTAATACTTCATTTATCACTTTGACCCTGGATTTCCTGTCTACTCATGAGCCACCTACCTTTGATGCGCCACCGAATTACCTGTTACACTGTAGCCATGCACTTTTGGGCGCAAGACCACAAGTAGTTGGCTATGATGCCTACCTATAGCTTTATCTCGTAATACTTCTTCATTTAGCTCTGACCCTGGATTTCTTCTCTAATTATGTACCACTACCTCAGGTGCTCCACCTACTCATCTTCCACACTCTAGCACCGCACTTTGGTGAATAGGACCGCAAGTTTCAGGCTATGTTTCCCACCAATATCCTTATCGCAAAGCTGACGTAGTAGTTTCTTCCTCATACTTAACCCGATTCCCAGTCCCGCCGTTTTATGCCGTCTATTTGCCTTGTTTGCCGCACTGTAGAAGTCCCTGTCTTATTACGCTGTTCCTGGTCCCTTAGTGCTGGCTTTGCAACCGTATTCTTGCTACAACTCTAGTATATAAATCTCATTATTGTCACAACTTACACAATCAGTCTCACTCCTTCACACAGCTGTTTCTCTAACACTTGATTACTGAACATGTCACGTTATTATTTTCGTGGGTCTCAAACCCGGCGTAATAACTCTACTGGCTTTCACACATGTTCGAACGACGAGCTCTACCACGGTCAACCTATCATTCAACCTATATCTTAAGCGCATTTGGACCTTACTATGATCTTCTGATTCCCCTAACTCAGTTACGGGTTAACGCCTGCTACTCCCGGTTCCTACACAGGACAGCTGTTGCGTACGCTAGTTCACTTCGAACAGCATTCCTCTCTCACATTCAGCAACTGCCGGGGCTTTTACTTGTACACGAAACTACGGATAAAATATAGAACATATTGGGTCATTCTATTGCTTTTAACCAGCACAACATTACCATAAATTTTATATTTATATTAATGTTCAATTTCCTTGGCAGTTTGCTCAAGCCCTTTTTCTTTTCCCTTTTGTTCTAAAGGATAACAGTACCTGCACGGAACACCACTGTGGACATATCTGCGACGCTCCACTGGATACGGCATCAACAAAGAACGAATAAATCACTCGCAATTCGCAATCCTGATACACTAAAGAACCCAGAAAATAAATCAAATCAATAAAGTCACCCGATTTATCCGGCTTCAACAGCTCCTACCACTTGCGGTCGACTCCGAAGGAGAATACACAAAAATGAGAAACAAATAGGCGAAACCTGACTACGGATATCCTTGAGAGTAATCGGTCAGATGCCATCTTACCATTGTCGTATCGCCAATCGGCACTGTTCCAGGACGTGGTCGGTCTTCGTCTGGCAAGCGTTTTTCCCAAAAAGCCACAAAGGTCTGTTTAACAACACTACGACGTGGCGGAAATAACTCGCCACACAAAAATGTCACGGTCCCAAGCGCATATTGGCAGGTGACGGATACCACGGTTACAAATTCTATGCAAATATCTGCTCTCGTACGAACACGCCTACACATTTGAGCAGTTACAAGCCACTAATCTTAAATATTTTTGCAGCTTCTTCCTCATGCATCGCTCACCTGACTCGCGCTGTGCACACAAGCTCATCGGACTAGTTCCTCACCAACATACTCCATATTAGTGATCTCGCATTCTGTGGACATAGACCTCGTACAACCCTTGGGCCATATTGGCCCACACTACCGTCTCCATCTGTACTACTCTCGCTCTTGGTGCTGCTAAGCATGCTATCATATATACAATATTACCATTTGCTGATCATTCACAAAAGGCGTGCCTCACTTTGTCGAGAAAAAAAGTTTATCTATTATTTGTTTATACTTATATAACAGCCGTTGCGGTTTCCGCGTCGAATCCATACGCCTTACATGAGTAGCCACCACAAGTGTCTCAGCCAAAGTATGCAGTTCACCTTGTACACTTACATGCAGTACCTCCGTGTCTGTAAAACTGTTGCAACAAACGATGCGCAGGATTCGTCGTAGACACTGGTAATGTAACCGCCCGACATCGCAAGCTTTGGCTGTATATCGTTTACATTTCGCTGTTGTATAGAACAACACACAACACAATGGATTCGTACACAAGCAGCCTCGTGCTGACGGTAAGCAGGTGGTTATTCCGCACTCAGTACTAAGGCTTCTTTAACGTCGAGGCTGCTTCAATACGCTGATACAAAGCTCATCGTGTTGTTGCTGATCAGTCGAAACCACACATCTAAGGTAGCAGAAGTGGAAGATGGTTTCTAATGCTTCGTTACCCAGACTGCTTTGCGGCAACATTTCGGATTGTTCCGCCGGTAAAGGCTAAAAGAGATAAACAGCTTTGCTTGTGTGATAATGAGCCCGGGTTTAGCCGCTGTCGAAGATGGACCTCAGTCACATTATGCAACTCAACTGCGCTGTGTGGGAACAACACACTTTGTCAACGAACAACAACATAAGCAGAGTGGGGTCGCAGAGTAGATCTGTCGCACCGAAACAACGAACTTTCAGCAAATCACCATCAATAGGGTGCTCCACACAAAAATATAAGCAAAAGCAGCGTCAAATGCACAAAGTGTAATGACATGAAGATAAATGTAATACAGAGCATGAGATTAGACACGGCGGTGTTTCACACCAGAGACACCCGAAAATCCATTCCAGGTCTAGTCATTCAGCTGCACACTCACTCGTGTAACACTGTGCAGGCATTCGATTTAACTTACAAAATTATTTGGACAGCTAAACCTACCTGTTGTGTACGAAACGTCAAATGCACGAGCCGAAGTAAGGAAGTCGCCCGTTAAACAAAATACCATAACCTGAGATGTCTAACTACGTGGATACATTAAGGTGTCTCAAGGAGACGGATGAAACAATAGGGAAGCAGCGTAGTATTTAGTTATATGTGTATCCCTTGGGTTGTGCGCACGCGTCTGTACAGACTATCCGTCAAGTAGACTGACAGAATACCCAACCTCACCACTCGTTTAATAATTTACTGCGTCAAAAACAAAACCATCCAGTGGCCTTGGTGCCCGGCTCGTCCTACAGAGTTGCGGACTTTGCGTAGCTTTGTCAGTAAAGTTTGGTTGCATTTTTCCGTTCGCCTGCTACGTGGGAATATCCTCCGTGCGTTGACGGTGCGGCTATCCTCCAGCCGGTAACTGCCTGGAACACACGCCACGCTATTCTTATCGGATCTACTAACGTGGGCTGTCCTTCAGCTGCAACGTTTACCTTGACGCGCACGAATGTTCCGGGCCGCAGCGGAGTAGTGAGCTTCCGGTAAGTGCTCTGATATCAATGATGACGACCTAATGTCGGAATTATTCGTTGTAGAAATCGGTGGTGCGGCATTCAACTTTCTCCGAAAGACACGCCAGAGCATGAGTTCAGTTGGCACTGTCCTGTGGCTCGGGTATGTGCAATTCGGTAAGAATACGGTGATTGTAGAGCTGAATTCTCACAACATGTATCAGATAAGCGAATAATTTGTATACTATGTTTCGACGATTGACTGAACCGCTCTACCATGCAGTTTGCCGCTACCTTATACAGAGTTGCACGTGTGTGTCGGATGGAGTAAATTTGAAGGAAATGAGAAACCACTTGTTGTGAAAACCGCGGGCCGTTTCCCGTCACATTTTACTCTGGTGGTCCGAAACTGGAGAACATATCTTTCAGTCATCGGATAATGCCGACAGTAGCCATCTCTACATACAACCAGGTTTCCGGCCATTTACTGTAAAAGTAGATTGACACTAAACAGTTCTTCGACGCTGAGGCCCTCCGTCCCATGGACCAGTGATGTCAAGAGCAACCTTGGCCCACGGTCTCGTAGGATAGTCAGTGGGTTGTATAGGGAAAAAACCGGCCGTGTACTCCTGTCTGCCCTTTTACATGAAGGGCAGTTAAGCGCGTTTTTCAGTTTTGTGTCACATTCGGTGCCACCAGAAGCATGTGTCAACCTTGCTTTTCGTACCAACGATACGTGGATGGCTTTCATGACCACATAGAATGATCTTAACCATAAGCTCCGAAGAGCCACAAATTTATTGTCGTGCATTATACATCCAGCTATAAACGCAAGCTGGTGACGCAACACGCGGTATGGACGAAGGTTGCCTGTGATCTTGTTACTTTGTGGCCAGCCGACTAGCAGAAATCCCTGAACGCTGCAGTTTGTGTCCTAATCCTAGGTCCTCTTCTGGAGTTCTTCCATAGTCAGAGACGAGAATAGTTCACCACTCAGGAATGACACCACTAACCCCACATTATCCTCCTCGGTAATTTCAGTTTCGTTGAGTGGCAATGGAGCGTGCTCTCTTTAACTGCGTGGTTCTCACCTCCGGGACGAAAGTTACTTTGAAAATCGTAGGTTAACAAGCGTGTATATCAGCGATGAATCCGAATTCGCCTAGCGCCATTTGTTCACCTAGTGAGTAAGCTAGTTAGCGCTGCATGGTCTGTGCAAAGCACGAAGAGTCTTCCGAACAAGCACAATTGCCACTTATCACCGGTCCGAATGCAGGCACGGTCCAGTTTTCCCCGGCAGAGTAAGAAAGCTATGCCGCCGACAGTTTTACGGAAGCTTATGAAATTGATACTTCATGTTCATTCTTAATTAGGGATGGTATAACACCAAACCCAATGTTGCTTGGCTCAATGGAGACAATTTTTGACCACCTCTCGTCGAAATTCGCCGTGACTGGTGCGCAAGCAATTCCGCGGTTTATCTCGGCAAATGCCTTTTGTTGGGGTGACTCTAAACCAATACACCTTTTCCTACGTCAATTCAAGCAGTGGCTCAGCATTTTCCGTAGTAAATCCTGCAGGTAACGTAGGTTGTAAGAACACATACTCCGAAAAAGCTTATTTCGTTGATGTTCGGTGTACGGGTACCTTTAGTGGTGGTGCTCGCGTTGTGAAAAGTCGGCTTCATACTGGCATTTGTTCTAAGGTGGTCCAAGAACTCACTTTCACTGGCATTAAACCTGCAATCCAGGAGGTTTAACAGGAGGTTAAGCCCATGTAGTCGACATACCACAGCATGCAGTCCTGAATCAAGTTCTCTTAGGGTCCAACCGAATAAACGGATATCGTACATGTACACTATTTAACCAGGTAAATTGACAAGGGAACCAAATGTTTTTGGCAAGCTGCTATGCTGAACTTAAGCTCGTGGCAAAACTTTGTACTGATAATGTCCGTCCATAGTAAGCAATGCGGTCAGCGGTCTTGACTCCTGAATTAGAGGTATGTGAAAAAGTCTTCATAAGGTCCCATTTTGAAAACTATCTGGCGCAAGCTAGTTTGACTAATAGTTTACCCGCGGTTGAAAGCAAATTTTTCCATCATGGGTTGACGATTTAAGGTTTGCAGGTCATTGCATCTTCTCGCCGTACCGTCCTTTTTGAGGGTGGTAACTATATTGTGTACGCATTCAGAACCGTCAAGGGGTTCAATGCGATCATATGCAAAACATTGTCGCAATGCTGACGAAACAGCAACTATCCTGGAAAAGGAATTTGAAGTGCCTGGGCAATAGGTACCGGTGTAGCATCCTACTTTAGACATACGTGGTGAACGGAGGAGGAAGCGCGACCTATTGTTTGTTGAAACAATTTCGGGTACTGGATGTGTAGGTCTGATAGAGTAACCGCCATGATACTCATAGGGCGGTGGACAGCGTGACACCCAGTGCAACCACAGCATTGCGCCCGAGTAGTAGACGGTTACTTCCGCGGGCGGCGTGGACGGCAAATGAAAATTGCACGACCACAAGTTGCAAAACAATCTCCAAAAAATCCTCATATTTCTACCGGGGCCTTCGTAATATTGTCAACTCGATAGGCTGAAGAAAGTGTATTCATGTCATATAGTTGATAGCATAAAAAGGTACTCGGTACTTTGATGACAAGGGAGGCTGAATTATGTTCCATGTCAACATGTGTTGTTCCATAGCGTGCACTAACTAACAGTACTTATGTCATGCCTAGATATCTAATGCTCTGAAAACCTGAAATGAAATTTAGACACAGTGCCTCTGTTATCAATGAATGAATAAATGAATAGTATATTCCCGGTAAAACGTGACACATCAGCAAAGGCGTGAACAAACCTGCATACAAGGCTAGCTTCGTTGGAATAGTAAAACATTTCCTTTTAATGAATGGAACAAACGGAAAGATGTAGTTTATAGAGTGAGCATAATGTCGGGTAATAGTCAGACCAAGGAACGTGATGGCGCTGTGGTGCGCCAAGATCAGTCCAACTGTTGTGTCAAGATAAAAGTTGAGGGTAATTTCGCTATGTAGTGATCCATGAGCACAGGAGCCCAAACAGGTTTTAGTGCAATCGATGACCAGTACGAATTGGGGAGGATCTGTGTTCCATCAAAGCATACTTCATAGTGAAATCAATTGCACAGGTTGGATGTAGAAGGCTGAGGACGGCCTCAGTGTGAAATGTTTAGCTGTGACTTTATTTTGTGGCGTGTCACATCCGCCACGTTGCAGTGTTGTTAAGCTGACATTTGTGGCTTTTTATAGGGAAAACGCTTGCCAGGCGAAAACCCACCATGTCCGGGAACACTGCCGTAGCTTCCGTTCAAACAGGAGTGCTAGTCGGCTATGCAACGTGTATACCGAGGTTGCACTCTATCACTCGCAGTCAGTTGACGGCCAAAATTCTTCCTTGGTTGGCCGAAGGGCTTAGTAATTATCCGGCAGTAGTCGTTGAAGCCGCTCAATGATGTAAAACAGTCGCAGAGTCTAATGATATTGATGCAGGTGAGTAAACACATTGTTAATAGAGGCAAGCTTTTTCTATTATATTCTTGTCCGGTTCGCAAACCATAACCAGCTACCCACGCTGGACATGTCCTGGTGGCGGTGAGTGCAGTTGTTTTTGTGGCTGAATATGTCCATAACAGGCGAAAATGCCATTCTCCGCAAAGTGGATTCGGAATTCCTTCAAATGTAAGTGTGATTGTCTCCATGGCCAAGTGAAAACTCCATGGAAGGCTATCGGAAAAGCCACTTATACGAGCGCAACGCTGTCCGTGAAATGACATCAGAAAAGCTCCAGGGGACTGGAGAATCGGAATCCTTGTGACAGCGAAGTTAATCACATCGAAATGTTTGTCTTCGGTTGTGGAAAAGGGGATCCATGTAAATATATTATTCCAGGTGAGTAAATTGTTCTACTGTGAGTATGAGGCGAGCTAAACCCATTTGTTTAAACCCCGTAAAGGTGGCGTCGCCAGAATGGCGGAAAGAGCTTCATTTGGATCGATGTGTAGGTTTGTCATCTCTCGGCTAAAGGATCAAGCGTTTATACCAGCTGGCTATTGAGAATGAGTCGGCCAGTCCCACTGGATAAACCTTCTTGTTTTGGTGGATGTAACTGTGGAAATCTCGGGAAAAAACGGGCAACGGACAAGTGGCAGCCAAACAAGGAGACAGCAATGAAGCAAGAAACACTAACACAGACTGGTGACGCGCAAACGGTGCGTATGATACATTAAAACTTATGTTATATTGTTTAGTATACATGATTTGCAAGCGCGTTCTTTACCTCACGTTGCTGGTGTGACTCAGACTACATGTACTAGGTAGAAAGTATGTTCCGCACGCGCAGGGTCAAGCGAACGATATAATAAAGCGTGCCGACAAAAGTTGAGCGAATAATACGATTGTTGAAGAAAAACATGTATACCTATGATGATGACAGCAGTCCGAATGCGAAAGGCGTCTTAGGTAAAACTAAGGACAACTGGGTTGAGACTGAATGCGGAAGCAACATGGGTAAAGCAACGTTCCAAGAGGAAAAGGAAATTCAAAGAATCAGCTAGGAGCGGATGAACGCGGACGACATTGCGAAGGGTGATTCCTTAGAGTAATTACGCTAATGCGCTCATAATTCCATAGTCCAACAGCCGTCAGAATCTAGAGAAAAGGGTCACAGGGGGCCAAAACTGCCGTGCGTTGGGTGTCGTTATCTCACGTAAGGTCATACTAATAGGTAGATGCGAACTTAAAGTAAAGAGCAGGGGCAAATAAAGGGAGGTAAGTGAGCATAATAATGGAAGTAATAGTCAAGAAACGCTTAGCAATGATTCGAGTGCCGCCAGTAATCAACAGCGTGGTCGGCGCGGAGGGGATCATACGCACGAGGATAACTTGGTTTGGCGCAATGACTGTAAGCCGTGGGAAGAAAATTGGAGCGCACTAACAGAGAAGGCCATAGGTAAGAGGAAAATAAAAGCAACCAGAGTCTAGACGTAAGTGGCAGAGAGCGAAGTCGCTGTCAGACGCTGGTCGGAAATGCCACTGCCATTTGGAAGTAGTAGGAGTGTAAAAGACCGTTCAGATAAGAATAGTTTAGTCGGCAAACGGAGATTGGGTCTTACAAATGTGGTGAGAACAACTGTGGGGGGAAGCGGTTATTGACGGGTTAAATATCAAAGGGGCTATATTATACAGGGTTGATTACGTCAGGCAAGCTTCACGAAGTGAGGGAGGCCAATCAGACGACACTTATTACTCGGTGCATTGAGATTGAGTCGGAAGGTGAAAATGCAAAGAAAATAGAGAGGATCAGCAGTAAGGGGTAGGAGAGAGAGGGATGAGGCTGTTTCGACATTGGATGAGCAAGCTCAGCAGCTTTTTGAGGGAATAAAAGCTGCATTCGGTCTGCAGAGTCTAGACCGTTAACCATCCGGTGGTCTGGAAGAGGGCACAGAGAAACAGATTAGTCCGATGAGGCTACGATAAGGAAGAGCACTGAGATTTGGCTGCCCGACTGAGGACAAATAGCGTAGCTAGATGACGCTCAGGATGAAAAACGTTTACTGCTAAAGTGTGGAGAAGCCAACGACACTCTCTGGCGAAGGAGTATGAAACGTTCAGCTTTGAAAAATCACCGGTAATATCCCAGTAGTCTGACAGAACTCAGAGAGCCGGAGACCGAACAGACGAGGCTAGATTAGCCGACAAATCCGGAGGCCTGGTAGTAGTTCCAGAGCATTTGACGGATCAGATGATGATAAATAAGGGCAGGGCACTGAGCGCTGACCGTCCTATTGAAGAAGGCTTGAGTGTACAGGTTACTGATGGAAGTGTCTATATTAATAAAGGGTGAACAAGTCTAGCAGCCTGTCAACGTAAGCTAGACGTAGCTTTGAGTCTACAAAGCCTAGATAGATAAAGCTTGCTGGTCTGGAGAAGTTCAATGGAGCAGGCCGGTCAGTTGAGACTAGGTTATTGCAGGGCACTGAGAGTTCGAAGTCCGAGTAAAGAAGAAATGAAAGCAGAGAACGCCATAAGGAAAAGAGACGGTCCGGCTAGAAAGAGGCTTGTTTATAAGGTGTTGAAAGTCCATGAGGCTAACGAGGTAATGGGGACAGAGCGTTCGGTCTTCCCAACAAATGTCGGTGACGTCACAGCAGTCTGTGAGAACTCGGAGAGCAGGGGACCGATCAGATGAGACTGGATTAATCGGCACATTGAGAATAAGTCGTACAGTTAAGGTGGGAAGATAAATAAAGTGTCAGCAGAGATGGACAGGTTTGGGATGCAAGGTTACATGAATATAAGGTATGCAAGTCAGGCAGGCTCGCAATGTGAGAGAAGTTGTGTGTTGGTGATGCAGAGCCTAAACTTCATTCCGCTAGTCAGGGAGCGGTCAAAGAGAATAATAGGGCAGGGTGCTGAGAGATCGCTCTCCGGTTGAAGAAGAAATAAAGCCAGCGCGATAAGGAGAGTACAGAGTCGAGAGCAAACGTTTACGGATAAGAAATTCGACAGCCAACTTGGCTCTCGGAGGAATGGTGACAGAGCATTCTGTCTTCCGAGCAATGGCCAGCAACGTCACAGATGTCGGAGAGGAGGAGAACCATCAGGCGAGACTGGCTTAGTCGGCGCATTGTGCAGGAATCGCATAGTTCATTTGGGAAGATAAGTGGAGTTATTAGCATTGGACTGGTCAGAGCTAGAAGTGGTTATATCAACAAAGGGCGAACAAGTCCAGCAGACTTTCGAGGTGATGGAGACACTGCCTTGAATCAACCGAGCCTAGACCGCTATCACCCTGGTAGCCTGTTAGTATTCCCAGAGGATTTGGCTGAGGAGCTAAGGCTAAATTAGGGCAGGGCGCTGAGATTTGGCCGCCAGCTTGAAGCATGATTGAATACAGACGGCGCTCAGTCATCTGAACGATGGCCAGTAATGTCACAGCAGTCTGAGAGAAGCCGGAGAGCAGGAGACCGATCAGACAATACAGGATTGTCCGGCGAAACGAGATTGACTTAAGCAGATAATTTTTGAAGGAAAAAGGAGTGGGTGGTGAGGTGGACAGGTTAGAGGTGGAGGTGCCTGTAAAAATAAAGGGTGAACAAGTCTGGCAGCCTGTCAACGTAAGCGCGGCATACCTTTGAGTCTACGGTGCGTAGAGCGTTTAAATGATGTCGGTCTGGGAAAGGTCAAAGAAGCAGGCTAGTCAGATGAGACCACATTATTGCAGGGCACTGAGAGTTGGCAGTCCGATTAAAAAAGAACTGAAAGCAGAGAGCGCCATAAGGAGGGGATATAAGGTGTAGAAAAATTCATGGGGCTGACGAGGTATTGGGGACAGATGACTGTACCTGCTAATTATAAACGGCATCTGTAAGATAAAAATGCGGAATGCGTACTGAACTACAACCGCGTGTGAAATGTCCACACCCGCAGCACTTTTTGCAATCCATTTCTAAAATAGGGCACACGACAAAATGGACCTTAGGCTGTAAGCTACCGCGGCGGCAGTGTTCCTGTGGGGATTGAGATTCGGTGGAAGGCGACTGAGCTTGGCAATCTCCTCTATGTCTGTTGGATAAGACAACATCGCATATGTTAGGTCGTACCTGTTTCGAGACGAGCTAATTCTACAGCCTTAACCTAAGGCAGTTTGGAAACGCCTTCTGAAAGTAGGCATTCCTACATTCGGTTATTGGTGATTCTACTAAGCAACTGTCGCACTATCATGACGCCCTCGCTTCCATTTGTTGGCATGGTTGGATACTCGTAGGGTGGTACACCGCGACCGAGGCAATCAAAAAGACTGGCTAGTTTCCGAGGGTTCCTGTTAAATTCGGCCAAATCTGAGGCAAGCCATGAAGGGGTAGGTACGCTGGCTGCATAACTTGTTCCACACACCTAGGCTTTCGTTACGGTATATTTAAACGGTACCCCAAAGCATCAACGACGTTGTCTGTCGTCATCAATTAAATAAATAAATAAATATTTTATTATCAAATTAATTGAGCTATACCAACTCAGGTATGATCGAAATTTACAAGCAATCATGTGGCGCAACAGATGCGTTACAGCGCACGTAATTGGCTGTGGCTAAAGTTGTACAATTTGCAGAAACATTGGAAGCACGCATGAGGAGTTAGGTCAAAAGTAAAGTGCCAGTAAAATGGTTTCAAGTGTGCGTAGAGTAAATAAAAATAGCACAGTAGTTAGAGTGGGGAGAGCATATGAAGAAAGAGTAACTTTGTTTTACTTGATAGTAGAATATCGAAACTGACTAGTCGATATTCCAGTGTGTAACAGTGGGCAGTTACTTTGTTTAGTGGCGAGCAACATCCGCCACGTCACAGTGTTAACAAACGGGGTTTTGTGGCTTTTTATAGGGATAACGCTTGCCAGGCGAAAGCCTACCAAGTTGCTGGTGTTCTGTGTAGTTCAAAGCAGCATGTAGTGGATCAAGATAGTTTGTAAATGATGAATTCCACTGAGCCCATGCACTTTCGGTAGGACGTTAGGTCAGATCATACCAGTAAGCTGTAAGAGGAGGTACTTCTATTGCGTAGGTTTGTAAGGCGCGACGCCAGTGTTGTATACATAAAGTCAAATGCAAGAGCCGAAGTAAAAAGGTCGCTCTGGTAAACAAAACTACTGTAATCTGCGAAGCGTCTAACCACCTGTGTGCGTTATGTGTCACAAGAAGAACGATGAAACAATAGGGAAGCAGCGAAATATGCACTTTCGTGCGTAGCTGTGGTTGTGTGCGCGTGTCTGCCTAGACTAGTTGTCAAGAATGCTGACAGGAACTACAACAATACCCAACATTAGCCGCATTGTCACGCGGTTTGCCGTATTAAATGCTCTGGTAAAGTCAACAACCAGCGAGTACAACTGCTGGTGTGATTCTCTGCACTTCTGCTGCGACTGACGAATCACAAACACCATATCGGTGGGGTTGCAACCCGAACGGAATCCACATTGCTCTACCGCCACGTTTGGTTCCATAATTTGACTGAGGACGCGGGTGAGCAGGATTCGCGCAATCATCTTGCCCACACAGCTCAGCAAGTTGGTACTACGAAATTTCGTGGTACGTTGCTTGCTTCGTTTGCTCTTGTAAAGTGCTAACACAAGAGCATCCTTCTGCTCAGGTGGCACATCCCCTCAATCCACACGCGTTGCACCAAGTAGTGCAGCGCAGTCATTAATGCAGGTCCGCCGTGTTTCACTACTTCAGGCGGGATCCTGTCAGTGTTGGCACACTTGCCGTTTTGCAGCTGACCATATGCTCTCTGCGACTCAACCCTTGTCAGCGTGTCCGCCAGAATCACCTACGCTGCGTGCTGCTTCAGAGCATTCAGGGTAGGCCAATCGATCGTACAGTGGCTCAAAACAGTCAAAGTGTTTTTGCCAGAACCGCAATATGTCTGCCGTCTTTGTGCATGCAGCACATTAACTACCCCTGTAGCGCGCTCAGCTGCTCCAACGTCGGTTCATACACTGCATTGTAGGCGTCAAAGTATTTCTTGTGTTAGCAGCGTTTGGTGTAACACTCCATCTGCTACTTCTCCTGCGCCTACCATGCATTTTTAATGCAATGGTGTTCTCGAGTCAGTCGCTGTCAAAGTTTGACAAACCGACTCTTCTCACACAAGTCACTGGGGTCCACCGCATGTGCAGCAAGTGCTAGATGCTTTTCTGACACCAGTATGGCAATCGGCGCACTGTTCTCTTTAAGCCAAGCGCACCACTAACCGTTTGCGCGCTCGATGTTCTCCTCGGCAGCAGCTGTCACTTGGTCGCAGACGTGGCCCCGCAGGTTGCCCACTGTGGCTGTGCATTCCACATCACACGCTCGTGCAGCCATTGCATTCACCAACTAAATACGTTTCGTTATATTAAGGAGGAAGAGAGGGCTAAATTTATGCTGGTTTACGGCAAGCGTGCAATACATATGCAGAGTTTAGTCTGCAACACTTTGTGCTCAGTGTCACGCCCACCTCCACACAGTACAAGTGTCATGCACAGTCCAAGCAGGTCATGCTGACGTCCGATAACTTAGTCGGACATGAGAACGTGACCACCACGTGGGAGCGTCGGCGCTTTTATATCACGCGCACTCAGTGCAAACTATGTGTTCGTGATCGTCAAGCCATGATGGGCACACAGTGAAAGTAGCATCAGCATCATCAACCTCATCAGGAGCAGTACATCAGCCACTTGAACTGAAACTTCGCTGCCATACAACCATGTGGACCTATGAAATAAAGAGGGTAGGAAGGGGCTTACCTGAGAACCTTAATGTCCAACGCAAACATTCAGGGCCAAGACGCCAACACCTTGTGTAAACAACCTGCCGTCGCAAACAGCTGACTATGGTGCAAAGATAAGGCGGCGTCGGCGAGACAGCTTCCTTGCCGCTTTCAATGCCACGGGTCATAACCAGCCGTTACCTCGAGGACAACACAGCACCAAACACACTTTAAACAGGCAATCCAAATAAGAGACGGCAGCGGACGCGCCACTGGTGTCTACTGCAAGCCATGTCCTGGAAAGTCTCAAGCCAAGCACAAGGCAAATCACGCGGACTCCAGCCCAGAAGGTTAGACGGACCAGTCGCACCCAGTTCGGTTGTCAGTGACTTTATTTCCTGCTGCCAAGTCAACTTGTGTCCACCTCGAGCCTTGCGCCACCCTACAACTGGCAGACTAAGCAAGGCATTCCTAGGTAAGCCGTGCCCAGATATACGTAGCACGTGCCCAAACCAACGCAGCTTATTTAGTGCTATCAGTTGTTCTAGGGAGCTAGCATGATTATCACCACCTAATACTCGCCCACGCACATTATGGTTGAGGACACTCTGGTGCCATCCGACTCCAGCAATGCTTCGTAGACAACGATGATCAAAGACACGAAGGCGCCTCAGGTCTTCAGACCGAAGGGGCCAAGTCTCACTACCATAGAGCAGAACGGCTCTCACTGTGGCCTTGTATACCCGATCTTTAACACGGAGGGAAACTTCATTCCGTCGCCAAAGATGTCGGTGCTCTCCTTTAGTACTTAGACCTAAATTCTACGTTTTCACTCTTTGAGCTGATATTCTAATCTCGTCTCAGTGGTCCCTTTGCTTCCGACTGCTATGACCCTAATGATCAGAGATGGGCAGACTTAACGGTCTGCTCACATCACCTCGAGGATATGCTTGGCTTTTCTACTTCTCCTCAATAGAACATTTTTATTTCGCACTTCTTTTGCATTACTTTTGCAATTAGACGGATATCCCTTCGGGACTGTCTCTAATCTTCCCTCGGCTAACTAGTCTCCTCTTTCTGACTTTATTCTACGGATTTCACTCTTTGAGCTGATATTCTAATCTAGTCTCAGTGCTCTCTTTGCGTCCGACTACAGTGACCCTAACGATCAGAGATGGGCAGACTTAACGATCTGCTCACATCACCCCGAAATTATGGCTGGCTATTTCACTTCTCCTCAATAGAGCATTTTCATGTTCGCGCTCTGTTTGCGTTACTTTTTCAGTTGGACGGATATCTCTTCGGGCCTGCTCGAAGCTACCCTTGACTGACCGTTCCCCTGTTTCTGACTGTTCCCCGACATCCGAGACGTTACTACTCTAGGCTCTACATTCCAAACACTCTGATCCTCACATCCCGAGATCTTTCCTTGGCATGCCAACTGGCTTTTTATGTAGCCACTGCCGTCCCGAAAGCTTCTTTTCTTATGACAATTATTACTGTTATTCACACCGTACGTTGACGGCCTGGCTTCATCTTGCTGGCTTATCCGGACTAGTCTGAACGGTCTACTATTTTCAGACCCACCTCGGACTTCTGAGATCTAAGTGACTTATGCTCTGCCGACGTACCGCCTTGTAACCTTCACTTCAAAAGCATTGTTGGTCATGATTCATTATTATTATATCCCTCTTGCATCCTTAACATTTCTCTTTATGCCGAGGCTCTCTTTCAGTATTTAGAGCTAAATTATACAGCTGTCGTTCTACGCGCTGACACTCTAATCTCGTCTTAATGGTCTCCCTTCTTTGGACTACAATGTCCCTTATGAGCAAGTTTTAACAGATCCAACGGCCTGTTCACCGCACTCCGAGGCTAACTGCCATTTAGTTTAGCAAATTTAGTCCAAAACTGCTTCTTTTATGATGACACTCATTGCCTTATACTTAGCTATATTTGGCGGCCTAGTTTCGGCTTGCTGACTTTCCTGGTTTTAGCTGAACGGTTGCTTGTTTTCTGACCTCTCTCGGAATTCTAAGATATAACTGACCTAGTTACAGCTGATGCAACGCTCTGTTACCCTCATCTTAATTACATAAATAGGCATTATTCATCATTATTTTTATTAACAAGGATGCATCATCACCTGAAGCAGGTCAACGGCTTTTCCACTTCTCCTCAATAGAACCTGTTTCACGGACCATTTCTTTCCCACCCGCGCTTTCTGTTTCACTCCTTCTTCATTCGACGCCCACTTAAATGCGTCTGTCCTCTCCGACTTCTTGCATTCCTGCTAACTTAAGAGTGGGGCTACGCGTCCCTGTCGCTCTTTCTGAGTGATATTTCTTCCCATAATCTGCACACCTTGTCCCCTCTCTCTGGTGCCAACCGATTAACTTATGCACCTTAGGACCCCTCAAACTCTTTTCTTCATCATCATTCATAGTTTGGTGCAATCTTTCATTCTGTGCTGATCCGTGTCTGCTTTCTTCGCGTCGTATTTCGCCACTTATGATACACATGTATATGCAATAGTTAAATAAAAAGTACATGTATAGGGGTACAATGGTTTTGTCATCGCCGCAATTGATCGACTGCATTCCAGACGCATCTGTTTCTTCTGTCTTTGTGGCTGTTTCTGTTCGTTTCCTTTTCCCCGGGATTGTCACAGGCTCGGCGACACGCACCCAAGGAATAGTCCATCGTTGCGACAACTATATATGCCATACAGTTCCTTTATCTGGACATTAGCAGAAGATTAGCAAACCTTTTCCAACTTACTAACCGGACAAACATTCTTGGTCATCCACGGATACGAATTTTCCGAGGCCTGAACCTTTGGGTTCAGTTTGGCTAACGCTAGCTCATCCACATTACTCTTACCTGGAGAACTACTTTTGACTTCGGAAGGCACATGCTCCTGCGATACAAAGCCAGAACGATTGGTATTTATGAGCTCTTTAATCCGCGTTGACCGCTCAATTGGCCGTGGTTTCCTATATTTCTAACCAATTTTACTACATACCCCAGGAATTTGCGATTCTTTCTTGGGAACCATATTCCATTCTTCAAGGCATCCATAACAATTCAACATATTTCTATGTATATCCCACGGAGGCTTCACATGGTTTTTCAGAGGATCAACACGTCATATACAAAAAGACGGGACTCAGGAACGCCATAGGCACCCGGCTAACGCGTCAGCCGACAGCAAAGTGGAACGCCACCTGACTGCAATTAACCGAGCAAACAAACGTTCAACCAGAAACATAGCCAGTAACAACTTGCCATTCAATGGATTGGCGGCAATGTTTCAGGACGTGGTGGGTTTTCGCCTTGCAAGCGTTCTCCCTATAAACAACCACAGCGGTCCGTTTAACAACACGGCAACGTGGAAACTGCGACTCGCCACCGAATAAAGTCACAGCCCGTGACTTCACACTGGCAGGTCAAGTTGCGTCACCATTATATATAGGTTCGTTACACTGGAACTTCTACATCTGCATTTACTGCCGTCTTTTTGTTTTCTACGATAGCACCATTTACCTTTGTCTTACTTGTTCACGAACTCACCGCATTGGCTTATCTCTCTTGAGCATGCTCTTCAATTATCTTCTAATGGATCATTCAGCATTCTCAATCTATTAGTAGCCGAGGTCCCGGTTTCACGACAGCCAAATTATTATTTTGCATTTTCACCATGGTACAATTCCAATTATGGACATATGAACAATTGTCTACTGTCACGGTTACAGTTGCCATAAAATATCTGTACAGTTATACATATCTGATCCTGCCTGCACATACGTGCTTTGAGTAGTCGAGAATAAATATTTATTTATTTATTTAAGGTAGCTATAGCTTTGTAAGGCATGCGCTGACGTCAGTTTCTATGCGCCCAACATTGCTGATGCAGCTGTCAAGATAAGTGAATAGGTCAACCGCCTCGAGTTCCTCGTTAGCAAGCGTGAAGGAGTCATAAAGTGGCTGAACCTCCTGTATAAACACTTTACACTTGAAGGTGCATAGAGCGTACCAAATCATGGGACCAATTTCGACAGGCCATGCTGGGTTGATTAGGCCGACTCAGCCTCTTCTAAAAGCAAGATGGTATCGTCCGCATAATGCAGATCACTTCAAGTGGCATTCGGTGTACTCGCTGTGTGGTTGGATTGCGACTCGCAATCTCTATTCAGACCTCGGTCCTAAGTGGACCTCGGTCATTACGATCACATGGACTGATCACATGGAACACTTTACCGCTGTGCCAAACGTTGCTCGTGGACCTGGGAGCCATAGTGGTCAGGGCGTCAACCTTTGAACACTATACCTCGAGGTCCACCCCAGCTCAGGGTATCTCCATCTGATGAGTCTAAAGGAAGACGAAACCGGTCATGGGGTCTCAGGGTTGGGAGGAGCAACACCGAATCACCAATTCGATTACGGTCCATGTGATCGTAATGACCGAGGTCCACTTAGGACCGAGGTCTGAATAGAGATTGCGAGTCGCAATCCAACCACACAGCGAGTACACCAAATGCCACTGGAACACTTTACCGCTGTGCCAACTGCTCGTGGACCTAGGAGCCATAGTGGTCAGGGCGTCAACCTTTGAACACTATACCTCGAGGTCCACCCCAGCTCAGGGTATCTCCATCTGATGAGTCTAAAGGAAGACGAAACCGGTCATGGGGTCTCAGGGTTGGGAGGAGCAACACCGAATCACCAGATCACTTCAACTTCAACCAGGCAGCACTTCAACGCCTACATCGTGAGATCCAGCAAGGGAACACGCCATGGTAGAATTCACGACGAAATTGAAAAAAGGGAAAATTGGATAACCCTGACGAACGCCACTTGTGGTCGGAAAGCTGTCCGATGGGGCACCGTAGACCGTGACGCGGCCTGTAATGTTCGAGTATGGAGCACGAGGGAGGTTTTTGTATTTCGTGGGAACAGCTTTCCGTGCAAGTAGTTTGAACAGAATCGATCGACTGACTGAACCAAACGCACTCTTGAAATCGAGGAGCACGGCTATTGTCGGTCTGCGGTATGCGTGACACTGCTCTAGCGCCTGCCGGAAAGTAAACATATAGTCTTTACTGACACCTCCTGGGCGGGAAACGACCTGCTCTTTCCTAATCCGAGCTTCCCGTCCCGCAGTGAGGCGACGAACGCTAATCGAGGCCATTGGTTTCGTCACAATTAGCGTTAGGCTAATACCCCTATGGTTAGAACAGTCTGTGCGACTGCACCTCTTATATATTGTCACTATAATCGATCCGTTCCAATTAGCCGGGACACTCTTCCTTTCATATATGTCCAAAGATGGAGATCAGGGCTTTGCGGAGGACCTTACCTCCATCTTTAAATAGTGCAGGTGGCAGGGAATCTGCGCAAACGGCACGAAAACGATTGAGGGCTGTAATCGCGTTCCGGACCTCGGCCTCCGACGGAGGCTATAAACTAACCGTCCATGGCTCGTCCTGCATCATCTGAGTAGGAAGCGGTCAAGGATCAGGGATCCAGCTGAACTGAGCTTGATAGTGTTCCGCCCAGCGAGCCATACAGCGCTCTTTCTTTTGTAGCAGCGCACCCGCGCTGTCTCTGCTTGTCTCACTGACACCTGGTTTTCTGGGACCAGTGGTGCGGCTTATCTGGAAGAGCTGGCTGTAATTGCTACTGTCACTGCCTCCTCCATTTCTTGAGCCCCACTGGTCCACCAGGCCTCCTTGTCAGGGAACGTAGCTTGTCACCGTCCGCATCCGCTGAACCAATAACATGCGGACCGATACCAGCTGTCCACAGCGACGCAGCACGCCTAACGTTCGCCTCGAGAGCACCTAGCAGAACTAGCCAGTAGCTCCTCAGCACAGACGGTACCACGGAGGGCAACGGAGTAAAGGGTTGATAACGTGTGTCATCAGGATAACACATAGTTGGGCCGTAGGTGCTTTTGAAAGTGTCAAAACTTACCTCTACTGAGTCGCAGACGAACGGTCGTCAGTCGCGCTGATGCCTGTTGATCCACCAACCAGTCTGCCATTTATGCGAGTTGCTAATGCAGACCTGACCCCAGGTTCACCGGGTGGCCTTTCCCACCTAGCAGAGCGTATAGACTGCACCAGATTCATGCAATCTAACTTGCTCAACGAGCCGGGCCTCGCACAGCCCCGCAATAGTGATGTCGAAGCGCGCCAGTTCAATCGTGATCAGTGCAGCGCGTCGCCCGGGGCATTCATTTAAATTTCGGTCCAGTAGTGTGCGTATGTTCCGGCGCCAGCTGTTGAATGTTTTGCGCGCAGGCATATGCTTGCATTAATAGGCAGTTGCACGCGCCGTAGTGGTTGTTTTTCGGCGTTTCGATTGAGGGACCCGCCCGGTGCCTTTGGCTCAATAGCCTGGCTCACAAGTTAGTGGAGAGCTAGTCCAGCTCGGGAGTGTGGGTACAGAGACCCATTGGGATTTGCTTGAAGTTCGTGACACGCAGCCTTTGATTTAATGGAACGATCCACATATGTTTTGAGACCGTATTAGGATACGCAACTGCGATCATGGCCAGACGCAGGTGAATTTTAGTAAGCTCACACTAAGTTGACCAGGGGTTGCCTGGCTTTAGGCGGGTAGTAGTAAACCACTGGACACTTGGAGGTGCCCTCTTATCGTCAGAGACAAGGAGTGCCGCTCGTGTACTTTCTCTACTCGAGACGGGAGCTTAGAACCCGCAGACCTATTGTCGTCCATGGCTAGATTTTACGGGAACAGGGCCATTGACCAAACCCTAGCTACTGAAGGGGATCAGTTTGGAGTAGGGAACTGACAGAGCACCCACCCCTAAAAGAAGAACGACTCGAATCCTCAGTCATAGACCACGATTAACTGGGCGCGATAAATAGCAGTTCTAGCACATGGTCAGTTTAATGGTCATGCGGTTTGGCGTCTTGGCGTCTAGCTACCACATGCCTCAGGGTATCAAATGCTCGCTCCAATAAATATACCCTATGATATAAGAAAGACTAAGAGTATATGTAAAAAGGATATTGCTGTCCGCATTAGCCCCCATGAAATGAACTCTATTCAGCTGTCCTTCATTCCAAAGGCTGACAGCATAAAACTGCAAGGGCCATGTATGTCACTGCTCCTCTTGAATATGTTGGCCATTTCACCGGGATGGAAGCGCTTTCCAGATCAATGAAAACTTTACCTATTATTCCTCGCAACAAGTGGGTAGCAAAGCATGCGATTAATAACTACATGCAAATCCATAACACTCCTTTAATCGCCAGACCATTCGAAAAATAGGAAGTGGTGTGTAATGCACTTCATAATCTCACTAGGGCAGCTAGACAAGTACTAGCACGGTTTCCTTGACAAATGATCGTTCGCAGCCTGGACGCCGCATTACCTGAACTGCTTACTAAACGCCATTGACTCAAAGTAGGTGATATTAATTTTATGCTTGCGCATACAAAATGCATTCGGTCGGTACTACACAAACGGTTAGTGATTAAGATAGCTTCCTTTGAAATTCAGAACACATTATTGGGTTGGCTGTCAACATACCTGAACGGTCGCCCTCAACTGGTCAATTCAGGTATACATCTCTTATTTCTGCTTCTATTTACCAGCAGATTTATACAAGGGTGTGGGGCCCATTAATTTTACTATTGTATATGGATTACGTCACTGTGGTTATCACACACATGGTGCCGTTTTATTTGCCGTCATGATAAACATTGTCCACATTTTCCGACAAGTTGAGCACCAGAATATTCTAATATTCATACAAACATTCAGTCGCTTGAGACGTAGCGCGACGATTGCATGCTGAGGTGCTTGGCACAATAACCAAGTATATTATATCGCATTTGTTTGATCCCCGAAGTATCTATAACAATTAACGGCGAGCGCATCTGGTTACAACCGTCTACAAGTGACTTCTAAATCCGACATCCCTTGCTTTAACGTTTGCAACCAGATTGCTTATCAGATTGCACGAGCCAGACTATCCGAGGCTCCCCTATCTGGTAAGGTGCATATAACCACAGCCAGCGTGGAATTGTTAAAGTTTCTCCCTGGTCCCATCCCGGTGAATGTTAGCATAACCTGTGGCACTATAAAAAATCAGACAGCATATCGATAACAGGCATTTAACCGTCATTTACTAAACACCTATTGCAAAAATCTCAAGCACGAACTACCAGGAGCGATGTCAGCAAATGCACCACGAGCCTCCTTGGCTGAGAAGACTAAAACATAACTTGAGACTATTGTGCAAGCTGTTTCAGGACAATACATCTTGAAACCTATCCACATTAACATTGCGGTAGATTCCAAAGCATTGGCTGCGTAAGAAAGAACTTTAATTTGATTACACCAGAATGCAGGACAAATTCGCGGTCTAACTTTTTTCGCACAAAATATGCTTCTTTGTGAAATCGGTTATTACTCACAATCAGGTCTTATGACATTGTGCAAGCCAATTGCAGTATGTCGAGTTCAATGCCTCAATGGTTTATGATGGGATCAAAAGCATAATTTTACAAGACCTACAGGATGTATATGCAGAAGGAACTTAAAAGCAAAATGTTCCAACACGGAACTGAAGTATCACTGGTTAAACCATTGTACTTCAGCAAGCTGTTTTGCAGCCTTTATTACTAAGTTGAAAGTCTAAGGGTCTTTCGAATGTCGTTTTGTCTGATGCGTTTATCAAATAGTTTGGTAAAGCATTCAGCATAAACATATACTGTGGGTAAAAATTCTTTCCACAATTTAAAAGAAATGTTGGGTCGTTAGCTTTAGATGGTTGGCTCCGCTTTGTTTTAAGGGTTTTTAGTCAATAATTAGGTACATAGAGGCTTGCCTTCAGTTTGTATCCCGTGTGTGAGAGTAAGATCTCCGCGAAGTCATCGGTATTCGAATGAGAACACACGAGTACAGGAGGACGCATTAAGTAAGTTGGACTGGATAGTCCACGCGTTGCCTTTGTGGCTCTTTATTGGGGTTGTTCCCATAGGCGAATGTCACGTTTTAATCATGAACAGCAGAGCTGAATTGCATATTTAACGTGAAGGCGAATATCGGAGTTACTCAACAATAGCACCAGCTGTCTCTCAAAGGTGCCGAGAGCTCGCTTCATAAGCCTCAAGTTAAAGCTCGCCAAACTTGTCACTTTTGAACATTGGATGGAATTGCCAAGGCTCTCTTGTATGATTATACCTGTCGCTTTCACTAGTCACGTGTTGCAGGACGTGTTGCCCCTAATGTTATGTGTTGACGAAGCTGCTGCGCACCGTCAGCAGGTGGCACTTTGCAGAATTCGGTTGTAGCTGGTTCCTTCCTACCGATTCCTTAATCCGAGTTTGATCTTCCTGGAGGTAGACACGGTCGGATGCTAAGCGAATGGCACTGCATATTTTAACATCCTCTGCAAATATTTGCATCTAAGATAGAATGCCTGCTGGAAGCTTATTAATGTAGACAAAAACACTAGCGCGTCATAGACGCGTCCTTTTGGCACACCACTGGAGACGCATAGGCTTGCGGACTGCGTGTCAGCCACTCTTACCTTGATTTCTCTGTCGTGAAGTGGTCTTCTAACAGGTGACCAGGGAACCGTTGATACCGTAGACAGCAACCTTTTGGAGGTAAAGGAAGTGATAGACCCTGTTGAAAGCTTTAGAAAAATCCAAGTAAATAACATCTATGGGAACTCCTTCATCAGCCGCCCTAATCTACGTGTCTCGAGGAATCAACAAATTAGTGAGACAAGACCATCGGTGTCTGAAACCGTGTTGGACATCAGAAAGTGTTTGTTTACTTTCAAATTATCGCGTCAGTTCAACTGCGACCACCGGTTTCCTTACTGATAAAACGGGGAGGTGAGTAATAGGTCAGTAGTTAGCAGGATCCGCTCGCTCGCCTCCTTTGTATGTTTGAGTGGTAATTGTATTTTTCACTCAGATGGGAGTGTATGAGATTTAAGCTGACTCTGCACAAAGGTTGCGATTTGTGCTGTTATGGTGGGAGAAAGGGTTTTCAGTACCTTTGGGAAGATCATGTAGATGTCGGGGCACCATACTACCGGAGAGACTGGAACTTGTTTGCAACAGCTGTTGGAGTAAAAGTGACCTCGGATAGGCCAACGATGTTTGTTGGGAGTTGATACGGCAAGGTTCCATAGTATTTGTGGTCCCTAAGCCAAACTGTGAGGGTAGAGCTTTCGCGGAATCTACAGCCGCAGTTGTCAGGCCAATGATCATATTCAGTGATAGTATTCCGGACTTAACATTTCCCTTGCCATTCACGAACCTGTATAATAGTTTGGTGTTACTGGTACATTTCAGAAACATGTTCGCCTGCCATTCCTAGTTTTGACTCTAATGAGCGGCGTACGGTGGTTTGCGATGACCTTGTAATACAGCCATGTGATATCACATGGGCTTAACGAATGTTGCCTCTAGATTTCATCTGTTTGATTGATCCATTTACGTGTTCTGTTTTGGATCAACGGATTGGTCCGGCGCGATGCTCGTAATGGTACTACCTTTCATGCTGATTGTATGACCCAGTAAATTTTGTCTTTCATATTATTCCAGGCGTCATTCGCTGCACTGTGCGTCTCTAGTTCCCAGTCAACGGTTGCTGTTAAGCTGTGCGGCTTAAAGTAGTCCTTACTTGTTCGTTCAGTTGCTTTTCCGTCGGCTACAATATTGGCATAACACAAAGAACCACAGGTTAGGACTGAATGGTCGCTACGGCGCAGTGGAGGATCGCATGCTACTGATTCATGCATCAAACCTTTATTAGTCAAGGTTAAGTCCATTGGGTGACGGCTTGTTTGCACCGCAGTGTCTCGTTGGGCGATGCACATGGTTATACAAACTTGCCATATATAAATAAATAAATAAACATTTTATTCTCGACAAAGTGAGGCACACCTTTTGGGCATGATCAGCATATATGCAATATTGTACATGATAACATGATTAGAAGCACCGAGAGCGGGAGCAGTACACATGAAATCAGTAGTGTGGGCCCATACGGCCCAAAGGTTGTACGAAGTCTATATCCACGGAATGCGAGATGAAGAGATAAGAAATCAGATAATAAATGTGGAGTATGTTGGTGAGGAACTAGTCCGATGGTGTTGTGTACACACTGCAGGTCAAGTGAGGAAAGCATGAGGAAAGAATTGCAGGAATATTTAAGGATAGTGGCATGTAACTGCTCAAATATGTAGGCGTGTTCGTAGGGGCGCAGATTTATGCACAGAATTTGTAAAGGTGGTACCGGTCAACTTAAATAAATAAATAAATAATTTATTCTCCACGAAACGAGACACACCAGTGCAGGCATGATCAATTTGCTGATAGGGCCATGGAAAAGCTAGAGCTGGTGTACACACACAACAAAAATATGTGTTGGCAAAATATAGAGCTTGAAAATTGCACGTAATTTTACGCAGGAAAGATGGGGCACGAAGAGCTTGAGCAGTTCGTCAGTGAGTAAGTTTACGTCGAAGGGCTGTACGATCACTAAGTGTTTCTGTTATGGAAGTGCTGGGTGCCGGTTTGAAGGGTTACTGGGATTTATCGCTGTTGTTAAATAGGCGTAGGAGTCCAATAGTGATTGCTAAACAAGTGTCCGCAAATATGGGGTAATGAGATCATTCTTCGTGTGAAGCAGTTGGCGGTGACTTTATTTCGTTGGCGAGTTACCTCCGCCACGTCACAGTGACGTTAAGCAAACATTTGTGGCTTTTTATAGGGAAAACGCTTGCCAAGCAATAGCTCACCATGTCATGCAGCACTGCCGTTGACCACAATTTATAGAACATTGAATTACCAACGATTTTGTTAGACCGATATTCCGAGCAGCTAATCGCAGTCACGGTTCATCCGATATTGCATTGGCTCAGCGGAATGCTTGGTCAGGATTCATCAGGAATGGTTGTGGACAGCGGTACTGTTCGGTGGTAAGCTGTGTAGATTGCGGTGCTGCTTTATTCCGGTATGGAGCTCAAAACATAAGCAATATCCTTGTCTGTGCACATAACGCACGGTCCAGGTGTGCGTCGCTGATAGGTCCGCGGGAGATATCCATTGCAGCTAAGTGGGAGGCATGCATAGAGAGGATGTTTCGAATGTTCGAGGAGCTTGCTGTGGTCTTGTGAATCAGGTATGGCCAAACGTAGTAGTATAGACCACAGAAAATATACATCCGGGAGATATCAAATCTTTATACCACGCTTCCGAGGTGGATGAAGTAGCAGGAAGAAGTAATCCATTGGCGAGGTGGACGGAGTATAGCGCCATGGGATAGCAAGTAAGTTGAATAATTGCAGGGAGGTAAAATTGTTTTTCAGATGTGCCATGAAGGATACAAATCAAGGCTTTCAGGAGGTTATCCACTGGCTAAGTGGAGGGAGCATAAAGCCATGTCGTGCAAGTATGTTGGTCATTTGTAGGGGATGAAGCAATTTGGGTTATGTTCCGGAGGTAATAATGATTTGAACCCAGTTGTTCAAACCAGTGAAAGCTACTGATCGAAAAGCTTCCATAATAGATAGACCTGGATTTGATGGCCGACCACACTGGCGAGGTGGGTAACGTATCCATCGAATAATGACGCTAGGCATATGAAGGACCAGGCACGATAAATAATCCACTGCGGAGGTGGACGGAACACAGCGCCATGACATCGCAAGTCAGTTGAACACTTGCCGGTAGATGAAGCGTTCTTGAGGTGGTGTTCTGATAGTGACCGTGATTTGAACCCAATTGTGCAAACCATTGGAAAGTGTGGATCAAAAGCTTCCGTAGTAGATAATCTTCCAGATGCCAGGAGTTGATGGCAGACCACGTTGGCGAGGTGGATACTGACGCCAGGCATATGAAGGATGTTGTACAATGAATAATCCACTGGCGAGGTGGACGAAGCATAAGGCTATTTCACCTTAAGTAAGTTGAGCTCTTGCAGGTAGATAAAGCTTTCTTGAGATGATGTTCCGAAGGTGGAAATGGTTTGAACGCAGTTGTTCAAACTGCTAGATTATGCATATCAAGGGGACAGAATGCCCGAGGTGGTGGCATGAGCTGCCCATGTATGTCTATGGGTCATGTTTATAGATACTACGCTTCAGGTACGTTTATTCAGTGATTTCTATGCAGGTCGCGCGGGGGGAGAGGGAAGAATAGGTCACAGAAAAGAAGGACTTCGAACGTAACGAAAGGAGTAAGGAGAGCCGGCGTCCTCAAGCCTTGCCAAATATTTACTTCATTTTATATGTGTATCTATGTACCAAGGCGTCATCTGTTTGAGTGTGCCTTCTATCTTTGGGGATGAAATTAGAAAATCTGTGTTTAGAAACTAGGTGTCATGACAGTTGGTGTGGTGCATCCAAGGAAAGAAGGTGCAGTACACATTTGTGCCGGAAGCCTTTCATTGTGGCGGTGAGTAATTAGACCAAAAGCTGCGGCAATGGAATCGTGGAGGTGCCAGAGGAGCAGTTGAGCAAACTGTGAAATAATATGGAACGGCGGTGTCTCAATAGAATAAGTGAGCCCCCCGAGGGCTGAGCTCTGCGGTGTCACAGATAAGTCAGATGGATAATGCTGACCAAAAGGGAAGATTCAGGAGGTGGTGCATAGAAGAATCAGCTCTCATTTAAGTGTGTACTGGACACGCATGCCAAGCTGTCAGTAGAAAAGAATAGCGTAGAGTTATATAAACTAAGTTCGTAGTTAAGGTAAGAAGGAAAAGAGGATCCTGCGATGTTTTATTCCTGTAACTGTGTAAAGATAATGATGCGGTGCCAAGTGGAAAGGTGCGGAGCTACATTGTGAAAGATAAGTAGCTGCTGCACCATAGGTAGGTGGTGCCCAGGAGGAGAGGAAAGCCAGAGCAAATATGTAGCAAAAATTGTAGGAATATATAGAGAATATAGGAGATGTAAAGAGAAATATCAATGATGTAGTGGATAGTAGGGTAACAGTGAAAGAAAAAGCGATGGAGCAACAGAGGTAGGTGGTCCAAACGTGGATAGGAAAGCCAGCGTCAAGAGAAAAGTAAAGAAGTAGGACGAGATAAGGTTATAGATAGGCAACATAGCCATGTACTTGAAGTGTTAAGCACAGAAGTGCGGAGATACAGTGAGAAAGATAAGTCGTTGAAGGACTGTAGATAGGTAGTGCCTAGGAGGACTGGTGAGCCAGCGGAAAATAGGTAAGAGAAGCGGTAGGAGTATTCGATAGATGGAAGCTGGATTAAAAGAGGATATTTAATGGTTTTAGTATACAGGGCAACAATAATGATATAGTGGGAAACACGGCCTGCTACTTGAGGTCCTACGCATCAAAGTGCGGATCTAGAGTGTGGAAGATGAGTCAGTGGATCACCAGAGGTAGATGGTACAAAAGTGGAGAGGAATGCCATGGTTAGAGAGGTAAGTGAAGATGTAGGACGAGATAAGGTTATAGGTATTCATCATAGCCATATACTTGAAGTCTTACGCACAAAAGTGCGGAGCTATGTTGAGAGCGATAATTTATTGAAGGACGGTAGATAAGTGGTGCCTAGTAGGAGGGAAGCGCGAAAACCAAATAGGTAATAAAAGTGGTAGGATTATGCGATAAATGGAAGCGAGATGTAGAGAGAATGTGGAAGGGTATTGTGGTTCATAAAGGAACAGTTATAGAAATAACGATGACAGTTATGCGATAAGTATATAAGTGGGAACCATAGCATGCTAGCTGTGGTTCTACATACAAAATTTCAGAGCTACAGTGTGAATGATGGTTATGTGGGCAGCAGAGGCAGGTGGTCCATAGGTGGACAGGACTGCCAGCGTCAGAGAGGGGGTGAAGGAGTAGGAAGAAATAAGGTTATAGGTAGGCATCACAGCCAGATACTTGACGTCTTATGCACGACAGCGCGGAGCTACATTGTGAGATGTAAGTCGGTGGAGCATCATAGGTGGGTAGTCCATAAGGGGAGAGGAAAGCCATAACCAAAAAGATGATAGAATTATTAGGAATAAGCGATGAACCGAAGCGTGATATAGATAGACTATTTAATTGTATTGTAGTTCATATAGGAACAGGTATATATATAGAGTTGGCGGCTTTGCGATACGGATATAAATGAGAAAGATAGCCTGTTATTAGGGGGTCCTGCGTGAAAAAGTCGGAGCTGCGGTGTGGAAGGTGAGTCGGTGGAGCGTCAGAGGTAATAGGTCCATAGGTTTATAGGAAGGCCAGTTTCAGGGAGATAAGTGAAGAAGTAGTGAGAGTTAAGGTTATAGGTATGCATCATAGCTATATACTTGAAGTATTATGCACCAAGGTGCGGATCTACAGGGTGAAAGATAAGCCGTTGGAGGGCCGGAGATAGGTGGTGCATAGGAGTACTGGAAAGCCAGAGCCAAACATGTAAGAGAAGTGGTAGGAATATTCGATAGATGGAAGCTGGATTAGAAGAGAATACTTGATGGTGTTTGTGTTCATAGGGCAACAATAAGGATAGTAGTGGGCAACCCGGCCTGCTACTTGAGGTCCTACGCATCAAAGTGCGGATCTAGAGTGTGGAAGATGAGTCAGTGGATCACCAGAGGTAGATGGTACAAAAGTGGAGAGGAATGCCATGGTTAGAGAGGTAAGTGAAGATGTAGGACGAGATAAGGTTATAAGTATGCATCACAGCTATACGCTTGAAGTCTTACGCACAAAAGTGCGGAGCAACATTGAGAGAGTTAAGTTGTTAAAGGACTGTAGATAGGAGGTGCCTAGGTGGACTGGAAAGCCAGTGTATAACAGATAAGAAAAGTGGTAGGAATAATCGATAGATGGAAGCGGGATTAATAGAGAATATTTAATGGTGTTTTGGTCCATAGGGTAACAATTATAAGGTGGCGTAGCTACAGTGTGTATGATGCGCAGTTGGAACCTCAGAGTTAGATGGTGCATAAGTGGAGAGGAAAGCCATGGTCAAAGAGATGAATAGATAAGTAGGACAAGATGAGGTTATAGATGTGCATCATACCCAGATACTTGAAGTCATACGCACAAAGGTGCGGAGCTACAATTTGAGAGTTAAGTAGTAGCTTCATATGTAGGTGGTCTGTAAAGAGAGAGAAATCTAGAGTCTGACAAGTAAGTGAAGTATTAGGGATATACCGTAAATTGAAGCTCGATTAAAAGATAATCTTCAACGTTGTCGAGAGCCAGAGGGTAACAAGTATAAGTGATAACGGTGTCTGCTTGGCGATAGGGATATATTGGGGCAATGTCAACCGGTACTTGAGGTCCTGCGCACGCCGGCTTCACCATCTAGGTAGTAGCCTGTTAAGTTGGTGCGATTGGCCAGCGTCGGATGTCTCGAGCTAGCCAGATGTGGGAGATTTGAGGGAATGCAGAGGCATTCGGTATCCGGTGGCTGATACCTAGGTGAGAGAAGACAAATGGGGTTGCTAGTGGAAGCAGGGAGAAAGAAATATTGAAAGTCTGGAAGGAGATAGTGAGGGAAGGTAAGAGAAGGCAGATATAAGTGGTCTGGTCCAGATTCAAAAAACTTCTTCTGGACAGTTGATATTCAGAAGTTTGGAAACTTGTGTGACAGAGAGGTATTTGCTAATAGAGAAGCGGAACTGGTTTATATTCATAGATGCCCTTATTGTGAGAGGTAACCTATTCCATACATGTGCGTATCTGTAGAGGTAGAAGTTGGAGCGAATATTACTGCGCGTTCTTGGTAGGATAATGGAGTGGGGTCTATCGCGTAGGGGATACGAAGTGTTATATGGGTCAGAGACATGGGTTAGTGGGCTCCCGTTGGGATTGTTAATAAGCGAATAAAGGAAAGACAGATTGGTTTTCGGTCGGCGCAACCATAACGGGTCGAGCCTAAGTGTGTTGCATCGATCACCGTAGCTGAGACTTGAATGCCCCAGGAGGCGTTTTGTGAAGGTACGCTGAACCTTTTGCCAGGGCTATTCTGTCGCATTTTCTTGGGCAGGTGGATACTATAGAGCAGTATTCTAGCAGAGGCCGGGCACATGTTTGTAGAGGGCAGTTCTAGATGCTTGTATTGCCTTGGTTTTGAGGATGTATCCGATGAGAGAACGCGCTTTTGCTGCGGCATAAATTACTTGTTCCGCGAAGTTCAGTGAACAGGAGTGGTGAACACCTAAGTCCCGCACAGTTAGGCAGTTCTCTAATGGCGTGCCTTGTAGCATCAAGGTATTGGGTGGCAGGTTGCATTTGTATGTAAAGACGTTGCATTTTGCTAGTGTGAATGCCAGCTTCCATGTGTCGCACCATGCAGCTGGGACTCTTAAGTCGTGCTGTATATGGGAGAGGGCGGTGTGGAAGTTTGACGGATGAAATGAAAAGACAATTTTGATGTCGTCAGCAAAGAGGTAGGGTGTTCCATATTTAAAAACATGAAACCTGTCATTGATATAGAGTAGGAAAATCAGAGGGCATTAAACGCTTCCTTAAACTACGCCACTTTTGACGCGTTTTGGAAGTGACATAAGGTCCCCAACCCTTACTGACTGTGAGCGAGCTGTAAGATATGATGAGAACCAAGCGTGCATTTTGCCGGAGATGCCGTATGATTCCAGCTTCATCAGGAGTTCTGTATGTGGTGCTCTGTCGAAGGCGTTAGTCATGTCTAGGAAGATAATGGCTAGTGCTTGCCTGTTGTCAATTGGTTGAGTTACGTGGTTGCGGAACTCAAATTGGCAGATCTGACAGGATTTAGATGGTAGAAATCCATGTTGTTGTCGCTTGACGAGGTTACGAGTAAGTAGGAAGGTGAGCATGGTTTCTTTGATTATTCGTTTCAGTACTCTTGAAGCAATAGGGGTGTGGCTGATGGGGTGATAGTTTTCCATGTTCTGCTGACTGGCATTTTGTGTTTGGGGATGACAGTGGTATGTTTCCATGTGACTGGATAAATCCCATTTGTCATGGAAAGCGTGAATAGGTTGAGAAGTAGCATTGGAATGTCCTGGCAACCGAGTATCAGCAACGTAGACAAAAGACCATCGGGACCAGGATGGGATGACATTTTCAGTCAGCCGATTACTCGAGTGATAGAACGTAGGTCAAACTTAATGGTGTCAAGTAGGTTATTAATGCGCTTAGATGGCATAGCTGGTGAGGTTCCGTTAGCGTCAGTGAAAGAATGGCAGAAGTATCCATTGAGGGTCTCACATATTTCGGATGGATCGCTAATGACGGATGTGTCAGAAAGTCTCAGAGAGGGAGCAGGCGTAGAATTTTGACTGCTTCTTTGTCGCAGTAGTTGACTGGGTGACTTGGTTTTATTGTTAGATTTAAGAGCAGCATCTTCTCAGCAATCTTGGCTGATTCCTGCGCAGTTTGCCAGTTGGTTATGATTTCATTCATGCGAACAAGGATGTGGAATTCCTTAGGTTGGAGTGTCGATGGCGCAATTTTTTATCTTCCTGAGTACATCCTAGGCCTTGGCTGATTGTGCTGACATCTTTTAGCGGCTTCTACAAGTGAGTGGGGCGACCACATCCAGGCATCTAAAGAAATTTAGATATAGGGCGCATGCGGCTGCCTTTACATCAGTGGCTAAAAAGAAGTTGTCCCAGTTCGCAGATGGCACTAGTATCGCAAAGCAGTCCCGGTTAATGCGGTTGAACATACGAAACTGTTTGACAGAACAAGAAGTGGCGCAGAGTGGAGTAGGACGTGTAAATATGAGTTTTACTACCGTGTGATCGCAGCCATGTATGTTTTCTGGTATACCGGCGAATGCATCGGATACCTTGCGTAAAAACTAAGTCTAGGGGGTTAGAAAGCCTGGTGTGATCGTAAACTTGTTGGGTCCAGTTATTTGCGTTGATGGTGTCAACGAAGTTTCTGTATCTGAGTGGGGCAACCTGGTCGTTCCAGGGGATAAGTGGCATATTGAAATCGCCACCCACTATCTTGTGACGTGGGGGCATTAGGAAATTTCAGTGAAAAGCTCAATGAGTTTATTAATCTTTTCGCTAGATGTATGTGGAGGGTTGTATACACAACCGATAAGGAGGTCAAGTTGTCCTGTCATCTGGATCCAGATGGAGTCTTCTGGATCACCCAGAGATAGCAGTTCGGAATCGGTTGCACCAAAGTCGTCCCGGACATAGATAAGGTAACCGCCATCCCGCGGGTTGGCTCGTCCGTTACAGAATGTGGTGTAGCCAGGGATGCGTAGTAGGCTGTCAGAGGCATTTGCGGGTATCACAGCTGGACTCTAACCGCAAGTACGTATTTCAACTCGTGGCGAATAAGCAAGAAGACGCGTCAGTCTGGCGCACCGTAAACTGAACACTCAACGGTTTACATGTGAGCACGGAACGTAGGGTGTGTCCTTGAGTGCGTGTGTGCGTGTTTATCTACGTGTGTGTAGGGCCAATCAGGTTCACGGTCATAGTGAGCGATCATTGGTTGAACACGTAACAGTCCTCCCTGTTTTGACCGACGTTACAGCCATGGCTGAAAACGTTCGATCGGTTTGCGAATCCTGGTCGATCGGCGTAATTGAGTTTCCCTGTTGTTCTGTGTTCGTCGTGCTCTGCAGCTTGCTCTGCGATCTCCGAGTGTGACTGACTCACGGCAGGTGTGTCAGTGCTCCTGGGGCGTACATGGTCTGAGTGCCGGCGAACAACCCGGCCGTCCGGAAGCTGCAAATCGTTTTGACTTCCTGAAGAATCGAGCACAGTCGCCGGCTGCCAACATTGTTCATGCGGTAACCTGGTGTAAACAGGTTGATGGTCCTGAAATGTAACTTCCGGCTTTGATTCTTCTGAAGACACAAACTTTTTCTGACGCTCCTGTACTTCAGCACGCAGGTTCAGGAACAACAAATGAAGTCTCGTGCTCAGATTTCTGCCGAACATCAATTCCGCCATGGATTTCCCGGTAGCCTCAGTGGGTGTAGTACGGTAGGAGAATAGGAACCGATCCAGTTTTGTTCACAATGTTCCCGTTCGCTGCTTTAGTAAGCCTTGTTTCACAGTTTGTACTGCACGCTCCGCTAAGCCGTTTGATGCTGGGTGATTCGGGGCTGATTCAACGTGTTGGATTCCGTTGTTGGCGACAAATTTACCAACTTTGGCACTGGTAAAAGGCAAACCATTGTCTGTACAAATGGTTTCCGGAATGCCAAACGTAGCGAAGGACGAGCGCATTTAAGTGATGGTGGATTCGGCTGTCGCCTGAGTAACTGGGTGTACGTCAATCCACTTAGAATGTGCATCAATAAGTAGAAGAAACATGGTCCTGTCGATCGGTCCGAAGTAGTCGGCGTGGATACGCTACCAGGGCTTGTCGGGCCAACGCCAAGGGTGTATTGGACCTGGCGCCTTGCTCCGCTGATACGCCTGGCAAATATCGCAATTCTTCAGTAATTTCTCTGTGTCTGAGTAGATGTTGGGCCTCCAGCAGTACCCTATCGCTGGTGCCGTCATCCTCGCCACACCTGGATGAGCATCATGGAGCTCTTTATGTATCTGTGAACGCGCCTTGGCGGCAGGGACTAGACGAGAGCCCCAAAAAACAGCCGTCGAATAGACTCAGTTCGTTCTTCCGAATCATAAACGGTTGTAATTCAACTGTCCCTTCAGGAGGCCAACCCATGTTCAAAAAGCGTTTCACCATTGATAGCACGGGGTCTCGATCCGTCCATTGACGGATTGTTGAACTCCGTATCGGTGTTGTGTCTAGATGTTGCATTAGATTAACCAGTTCAAACGGAGGGTCGTGTTCATGTGCAGTTTCCGTGATCGGCAGACGGCTGAGTGCATCAGCTGTGCAGTTGCTGACGCCGGTAATATAAACAATCTTGTAACTGTAAGCACTCAAGGTTATAGCATATCTTTGCATCCTCGGTGATGCCATTTGTTGTATACCTTTGGTTTCCCCAAACAAGGATATCAATGGTTTGTGGTTTGTATGAAGCTCGAAAACGTTTCCCCACAAATACAGGTGAAACCTCTTAACACCGAAGATAACGGCTAGCGCTTCCCTGTCCAGTTGTGTGTAGTTCTTCTCCGCCGTCTGTAAGGTGCGAGATGCATATGCTATGGGACGTAAAGAACCATAGTCCATGCGGTGGCACAGGACAGCCCCGACCCCCCAAGGGGACGCGTCGCACTGAAGTATGAGTGGCTTGTTAGAGTCATAATGGACCAACGTTGGTGGCGAAGCAAGAGCTTGTTTTGCTTTATTGAAGGCATTTTTTGACGGGAACCCCAACGCCACGATGCATTTTTGTGTAACAGCTCATTTAATAGCGATAGAACCGTCGATGCATTAGGCAGGAAACGGCGATAGTGAGATAGCATTCCTAAGAACAAACGAAGCTCATCACAACTCTTTGGCTCTGGGATTTCTAAAATAGGTTTAACCTTGTCATTTAAAACATGTAAACCGGGTTTATCAAGCCGGTATCCAAGGTAACAAACGGAAGGTGAAAGGAACTCACATTTAGACCTTTTTAAGCTGAATCCACTTCGCTCCAAACGCTCGAGCACGACCGCGAGTGTTCGAAGATGCTCTGTATCCGAGCGTCCAGAGATAAGAATATCATCCAGATAAGCACACGCAAAAGGAATGTCCTTCACTAGGTCGTCAATAATTCTCTGAAATGTTCCGGGGGCGGAATTAATGCCAAAAGGTAAACGTGTATATTGAAATAGTCCCATGTGCGTGGTGATGGCAGTAAGTTTCCTCGAAGGTTCATCGAGCTCTATCTGCGAGTATGCATGATTCAGATCGAGTTTGGTAAACTTTTCACCACCAGCTAGTGTTGCATACAAGTCATCAATACGTGGCAAGGGGTACCTGACCAGCATGGATGCTTGATTTATGGTTATCTTGTAGTCACCACCAATCCGTACGGAGCTGTCCGGTTTGGTTACTGGCACAATTGGAGTTCACCAGGCGGAAAAGTGTACAGGAGTAATAATACCTTGAGTCTGTAGGCGGTTTAGTTCCTCTTCAACTTTAGGCCTCATAGCGTATGGTAGTGTGCGCGCCTTAATGAATTTTGGTCGAGCATCTTCCTTTAGTTTTATCGCAGCCTGAAATTCTTCCAACTTCCCAAGCTCCTCGGAAAAAACAGCTGAATGTTGTTTAAGTAATGTTTCAAGTCGGGAGATCTCGGTGACTAATTTTACCACATTTATGTATCCGGGAAAGCACGTATCCAGTCTCTCCCAAGCAGATTTGGACGATCCCCGGGGATCACATATACAGGAAGTGTGCGTATTTCGTCGCCATACTGTGCCTTCACGAAGCATTTACCAAGGACACGTATAGGTTCACCGGTGTATGTGCGAAGAACAGAATTGCAAGCGGATAAATTCGGGAGCGTTTTTACAGCGTGTTCCCGGATTATCGTCACGGATGCTCCTGTATCGATTTCCATCTGTACCTTTCGTCCTTCAATGTAAAGCTCTAGAGTGTATGGCGCCGGCTGCATGCTAGAAACGGAATTAAGCCAAATGGAATGTAATTCAGGGTCGCTACCATCAGACTCGTCCACAGTTTTGATGGGGTTTGCTCCTCGATAAGCCCCACCTGAACGTCGCTTGACCGATCTACACACTCGCGTTAGGTGGCCCACCTTCGCGCAGCTTCGACCCACTGTCTTCTGATGCCGGCAGTTAGATGGACAACTGTGCTGCTCACCACAGCGATAGCACACAAACAAATTGACGCCGGTGGGTGGCTTTGGTTTTGGTGTAGTGTTAATCAATCGCAGCTCATCTGACGCGTCCTTCAGCGTAAATGTTGCGAGTTGTTGTGTAAGGTGTTCCCACTGCCGGGCAATCGAGCAGGCCGTCTCCCAGGTCAGTGAACAATCATCTTGTGAAAGGAGCTTCTCCCGCGTGCTCTGGTCTGCGATTCCGGCTATCAAACATTGGAGTAACATGGTCTTTTCAAATCTCGTTGGATCAACTTCATTGTATTTACAATCAACTGTTGCTTTGTAGCACACGAGCGATGAACTCGTTCACATTCGCAGCTGGTTTCTGGCAGAGTTTCGAGAAGTAGTATCTAGCCGTAAAAACATTCTGACGAGCACCCCAAAGAGCACTGAAGGTCTCCAAAGCGCCGGTTATCGTAGAAGAGATTTGATCAATACGAAGTGCATCGAAATCCCTTTGACCCTCATCTCCAAGAAACTGTATCAAGGTGCCAGTGGTACTGTACGCCTTGGAAGGATCAAGTATCATGTGACCGATACGTTCCTGCTGCTCGGACAAGTGTTGGAAATTAGGCACAGCAACAGCACCCTCAGGCTGTCAGACTTCGAACCAATGGTGCAGAGGGAGCACGCTCAAGCACCTCATCCTAGATTGACCAGCTTTAATCAAGCGCGCTGTTGGTAACTTCTAGCGCTGCCTCCGGTTAATTCTAATGTGTCAATCTACTCGACAGCATACTTGAATGCACATCCTGTCCCCCATAGACGATTAAATCCAGCTCTGTGCTTAAGCACAGGTTGTCTCATTGGCTACTGTCCCATTAGGAGTGAACGTGTCACGGATGGTTAAATAAATAAATAAATAAATCCTTTATTCTCAACAAGGTGAGGCACGCCTTTACAGGCATGATCATTCTGACATGACGATACATGAACAAGAATGTGCAAAAAGCCGATGTGTTTGCCAGAGCAGTTTGTGTTTGTGTAGGGGGTATGTATGTATGTCATTGTGTGTGTACGTGCATGTAGCTGTGTATTTTGTGCTTGTAGTTTTGCTGCTCCAATCTTCAATGTTTGATATCGTCATCAATATGCGAGTAGGAGATTGGTGTCCGTGGATTGGATAGAATTATCCGGATATCCACAGGGCAGTGGCTTTATTTTGTGGCGAGCCACGACCGCCACGGCACAGTGTTGTTAAGCAGACATTTGTGGCTTTTTATAGGGAGAACGCTTGCCAGGCGAAACCCACCACGTCCTGGAACACTGCCGCCGAACTCTTTGCTGGAAAGGGGTTAAACCTGAATCACCCAGCTGACACCACAAAGAGGTTGTTCGGCTAGCCAGCCTCGTTCGGCTAGCCAGCCACGCAGCGGGAGAGAGGATAAACGCGCATATGCACTTGAATAAACTAACAGGTGCTTGTGATCTATAAACAAGCTAACTCTTTAGCGCTATGCTTTAAGTTGCCTGTAAAAAGATTAAGTGCCCTGCTGCATTTTTGTCTCAGGCCTTTGCGAGGCTACTGACCACCATCGAGGATTCCAGCTGGGATCATGAGGAACACACTTACTGGGCGCAGCTTCGAAGTTGTGCCTTTTGGTTATGCATCATGCCACTTCAGCAATAGATCAAATGCTAACCGCGCTATCCCGGTCTGACACAATTGGCCGACGATCTGAACTGATTTACGTGCCTGGTACCGATACCATTACCCACTGCAACTTCACACAGCACCTTGCCGCCTCTGGTTTTCATTATTCTCATCGTACACTGTGGCCTTCCTTCATGGTAGTCCCTAAGCATGACATTCCGCCCAGGAGGGAAATGACATAGTTTTATTCCATACTGCAACTTGTACTTCCTCTGCATCTATAATGTTCTCTTTTGAGGCCTTGTGTTTTGGGCATAACAATTCAGTAGGGTCCGGAGCTATCTGCACCCTAATGCTTCCGCGGTTTATATTGGGTGCTATTTGGATCGACACCTGTGGGATCGCGGTGGTCATTTACAGCAACAAGAATGTATCCAATATTTCCTGGGCGGTACGTTACTATGCCATTATTGCAGCTACCGGCTTAGGTGTGCCAACAAAGCACCGTGCTTGGCCATTTGACTGATGACGAAACGGTAGAGAACACAAATATGTGATACCATTTTGTGCACAGTACTCGACACAGTCGAAGGTGGTGAACTGAATTTCGTTGTCTTTGGCTAACTTCTCGGGTACTCAGTGCTGGCCGTACCGACGCCTCAGTACGCTGCTGCTGGACCTATTGTAGTTCGATCCATTTGAATAACCCAAGCCAATTTGCTGAAAACACCCCAACGATATGATACTGCTATGCAGTTAAGGGATAACCAAAACATACATGGCTGCGCTTCCATGGTCATTTTGTTAGTGGCCAAGAAGACAATTTCGCTCTTCTCCCTTTCTTCAAATTGAGCTCCTTACACCTTGTTAACGGTGCGGATACTCTAGATCCACTCAAACTAACCAACCTCTTAAAATATGACACCCAGAGTGCATAAATGTGTGGGGTGCGGTGATCAATCTATTTGTTATTCACAATGGGTACTAAGCATACAAGCTGTTGTGTCGTTTACTGATGCGGGGTGATCTCACGTTAATGTACCAAGTATTGAGTGATTCAGACCACGTATTTTCCGTTTGCTAAAAGATCCACACCAACAATCTCAGGGGCAACTATTTGAAAATGTGTGAAAAGTACAGCTATGTAAAGTGTCCACCGAGTTACTTCCCACCTCGGGTTTACCAACCCCGTATCTCTCTCTCAAACACAGCTGTACAATGAATGTTAAACAATGATTTTTAACGGGTAAGAAAGCACTTGCATGAAAGTCCCGCAAGCTGGTGGGGGTAAAACTGCAATTATAACTAGATAGGTATGTTGTCCGCTTGTGCGTTTACCTTGCTGAATAACAGTACTGTAAGTTCAAATTGAAGGCGAACGACGGTGCAAAATGGGAACAGTTTTAGTTGTTGTACACCGAGTATCCGTGTATCCCCTCCTACTACGGATCTTTTCAAAGAGCCATTGAATGTCGCTCTTAGCTCTTAACACTTCGTTGCCTAAGCTATGTCATAGTTGCTTATGGTACACATGCACTTCCAAAGGACTAATGTGTCACGTTGACCCTATGAAGCGGTGCATGGTTGATGCACCATAGTTTACTTCTCCCGCGAATGGGTACACGAGCACTGCTCCCCGTTTATCTATGTATGCATACGTTCGATTTGTATTTCGCAGGAACGATATTTATCCAAACATTTATCTCGGTACACACTGGGTGCATGTCTCAGGGGTCCCATGGTTTTATGGTATTCAACCAGAGCATCCTACGGGACTTGTCAAGCACCCGCCTTTTAAATCGTGACAAATCATTTTCTATTTTTACCGTTCGTTGTTCAACTAACCTATGTATACAATTCCGATTTCGTCCTGTTATCAAATACCCCGCCGGTGTGAAGCAAGTCGTTCGTTCTAACTGACAAATTAGTCCAAAGTAGGATAGTTCTCGGCTTAACTTTTTATCCTTGTGATGTTCCTCTGTCCGTTCAAATGATGACAATCGTTTTAAAAGTTCCACCGTTAACATATTTTACAAACGCTTCCAAACACAATTTTTACTGTGCTTATGGTCTATTTACTCTCTAACCATTGCTGTTTGTCCTGCTTGTCAAACTTGAATTGAAGGAGCACAAACTATTCTCGAGTGTCTTCAAGGCCAAAGCCTTGTTGCTATTAAACACATATTAAAAGAAGCACTGAAAAAGGAAGTACACTTGTTGTCTTCAGGAACCCTGTTATTGAGTTTACAATTGCTTTTGCACCTTATGATCCCATCAGATATGGAGAGCCGTATTTCCCTTTGTTGAGAATATTTCGAGTAGCTTTATTATTGTCCGAAAGTAAACCGTGATTTCCAAATTGGTCAAGGTTGATTGCGGACGTAGCTCCTAACTTCGGCCTCATTTCAAACTGCGCACCGCATCGGAACTTGTCACAGTCTACGCTTTGCTAAAGCTATTCCTTATTATATAATCCATCCATCAGCCACCTTGGTGATTTGGCAGAATTAAAATTCCCACAAAGCATTTGTGGGATGCAGTATAACTGACGCAAATCTGCCTAATATTAAGACAACATTAGATACGTAATGTGCAGCATACCTAAACTCGAGGGCAGTCTAGAACATAATAGACAAGCGTGAGATAAACGAAATCACCTCGATTCCATGTAGGATGGAACGAGTTAATGCACTTTAAGTCAAGCATTTCTATGAAATATATAGAGAATTTAATGTCTGTTGTGAAAAAGCCTATGCAAAATTCATGAATTCGCTGGATAGTGTTGGTTCAGCAACCTCTATTCAATCGTTAGTTAACCATAACCATAAACATCGCGCAAACCTGCGTTTGAAGATTTGCTTCAAAGTTCGCTTCGAAAAGCTGAGCTGACTGAAAAAATGCACATTATCAATACGGTTAAAAATAAGAGCAAAAGATAATTTCTTCTACTTGCCCATAACTTATTTTTAACAGAGTATCCGTATATATCTTGGGTTACAATTTATAAAATTTGTGTTTCCATTTAAATAAGGATAAACAAAAGCTGTTAACTCGGTTTGTTTGTTGACGTAGTTCGGCTACGGCTGTTTATCTACAGACCGTCAATAAACAGTTGTTACTCGTTTATTTTACACATAAAAGTGTAACTTGTCTGTTAAGCTTTTCTGTTCCATACCGGCAAATCTGTCTTACTAAAATCTTACTCGGTCATGATATCGGAACGCCTTCAAGCAGCTGGCTGTTGAAAAACAGATTGTATCACTTACGGATGCGCTGTCAGGGAAAACTGGCATCAAACCTGATCGTGGTATAGCTATCATGTCTCTCTCAGAGAGAACATTTTATTGTAGCACTAAGTGTCCGAATAAAAATAACGTACCTTTTTGCAGTTTGAAGTTCCGCTGCCGTTAAATAGATGGTGCCGAGACTGATATCGCAGCCTGTTAGAAACGACATACTTCGTGTCATCACCAGCATGTTTATAAGAGGTATTTTTGTTATCATATAGTAAAGCCCAGCTTGCGCACGTGCATCAATATCTACCCATTTGTTGGAAAAGTATCCTGTATATAACTTGCACGGTGAATCTCCGCAACCCGGACTTTCGAAATCACCTTGTTATAATGACCTAGGGAGACGAGAACGGCAACATGTTTAAGCTTCCTGTAAACATCTCAAGTGTAATATATGATGGAATGCCGACTGCCTAGAAGGATAGCTTACTACACTGAAGGAAGGGGACCTCAAATTGTCCTACTTCAGCTAGAAGCAGACCAAAAATGTTAAAATAATCAATGACCTAATAAAAGGATTCCGATTGCGTTTCTACCTATCGCTATAGTATCACTTATATAGTGGCCCCTTACGAGAAACTCAATCCAAACGCAAGTGAAGTGCTGATGTCTCAATACTGAGGACTACGGACATGTACGTAGTATAACTTAACGAACTCTCGTTCCCGCTTTCTAACTTCACAAATTAAAGTATGGTCAGCCGGATGTTGATTGATTCCGCGGCAGCAAACTGGTATTATGTTGGTAGTGAGACTCTCCGTTAAATTCGTTCTTGGCCCGATAAACTTAATTGACGTATTGCTTGAGTACAAGCCGTTCGTCCGATGCTCAAATTGGTCGTCTAGGAATTATTTAGCTTGGATGCGAAGTTAGTAACTACTGCTCGTTTAAGTCTTAAAGTAGGACTTGTAAGGCTGATAAGTAATTAACCTGCGTTACTAATTTTGCGTTTTATTTACCATCAATAAAGTGCGACCATGAAGAAGACTGTGTAATTATACGGAGCCAAATATCAGGCAAAACGACTATTTGCTTGATAATGGGTGTAGAATGCAAAGAGAATTGCGAATATGTAGTCAAATTGGATTACCCAGCTAAGGAATTGACAACTCTATTTTCAATACCTTCACTTACTTCCTTAAAGAAATTTATACATTTAAAGTGAATTACAATTCCAACTTACACACTTATGTAATGAAACGCTTTGCGTTTTCACTTCGCACATATGTCCTATTCTTGACGCTTCAAGGTCAAATATTTCGCAATTGGAAGGGACCGTTTGATTGCACTATGGCGGAAAGCTTGAATTCCTTTGGTGCCAACTAGTATATACGTTTTACAGCGTAAATAATTTGCCTACTGAGTGCTATAGCTGACTAGTAGAAATAAATAGAATCCGTGTAATAGTGTTACATGGTATGCGATTCATAAACATTTTACTGAGGCAAAGATGGTAAAATAATAAAGGCCAATAAGCTTGCGGAAAAGCAACAGATGCGAATGTGCGAAAAATGCGTTCAATAAGTTTAGCAATTTTAATCTAGGGAATGCTTTGAAATGTTGAATGTGTTAAGGCTTAAACTGCCGGGCTATTATAAACAGAATTTACTTTTTACCATGGAGCCGGTGATAGGTAGAGAAATCCACAAATAATCTTCACGGAAGACATTAAATGGAACATCCCAAGGCAACGTAAGTACATGGAGCATTCCTAATGAACGGATATACGTAATAAAGATGTGTGAAACTTACGGATTATGCTTTATAGGGAAAATGGAAGTAAATGTAATTTGATAATTCTGCAGAACTGCAAGAGGAATAACCCTGGTAGCACAAACGTAACACTAAACGTAGCAAACTGGACATCAACTGGACAGATGTCCAGTACAGGTATTAATGCATAACTTGCCACTAAATGCATTTAGTTTGACATTTGTTAATAAATTAATAGTCGATATGCATTATATTTGCTATTATTTGACCATAACCCTAGTGGTTTAAATACATCCGAAGGTCTTTTTATTTGGCCAGTTTCGGTTTCGTAACCTCGGTCGCTGATACTGCTTCGTTCTGCGCTATTGTCTAGCTTCCTTGAAACTGTGTTTCCGCAGGTGTACCTAACAGGTTTTCCGGTTAAAACTTTTTGATACGTAGGTGTTCTTTTTCAGCATGTCACGTCGACGAAGTTATCAATTAACTGCACAGGTTCCGTCTCGTAGCACCATTTACCGTACAGCGAAAAGAATGACATCTGGATTCAGCTACGAAGAGGTTGGAAATGTAGAGATGTGCACATATAAGGGTCAAAAGGCGTTTTGTTTGCACGGCATTTTGTTTTCTACTGTGAAGCCGGATAACGTGGTCATCATCGATGCCAAACCCAGAGTACTGACAGGTGTGTCTCTGAATGTGTCCGGGAACATTGTCGTGTAATGCCGGAAATTTATGAATCTCCGTAGTCTGTTCACGCATAGCATGGATTCCTCAACGGCGTACATATTCCGTGCATCGCAATTGTCAACTGAGGTATGTAGCTTCTCTGTCTGTCATATTCTATTTAAGTGCATTGCTTTACCCTTGAACGATTTCCTTGTAATCTACCCTATGCCACACAGTTATACACTTTAACTGCTAACGTCTTCCTTTTTCAGCAATGATGGCTTTTCAAGGATACAGCATTGTCAAACTCCTTGACTCCGAGGATTTAATAACTATTGTCAGTAACACTTGGTTTAGAGAAGAAGGTGCGTACGCTCAAATACCTTCAGTGCGGGGTACGCACTACCATGCTGCGGTGAAAAATCACACTGCGCCGGATGTCGATGTGGTCAGCACTGCCGTGTCCATAATCGTTAGCACGAGTAAGTATTTCTCTTATATTAACCCACCTCGTTAGTTAGCTTCCAGCATGCCCGAGAAATAGAACGGCAATCTGAGCGCGGGATGCTGCCATCGACAGACGATACAATTCCCATGGGCCTTCCAGCTAAGCGCGCGATGTGATTATGGTGTTTGTTATTTCTTCTCAGACGCCGGCCCGTCGGTTCTAGCTCCGATGACGAGGATGCCGCGCGTCCAAGCAAACCCAAAAGGCCTTCTGCATCAACATGCGCACGTGCGCCCTGCTCTCTGTTCAGTGGCATTAGTCCATCACGTCCAGGGCCATCAACAAGCAACAGTAAGTATCGATTTCATATTGCCCCTATTGAACAGTAATCGCGCCCCCGGTTATTGCTGACGTCGCACCATGCAATCTGGATGTGCTGCGGGAACTGCAGGCCATAAAATGTAAGACGCCACCGGTGTATTGCATTGCACTCAGCCTTATTTGTAGATGAGTTGTGTCTCATTCGATCAGAATCGGTCGGCCATCGCCGCATGTCCGAAGCGATGTTGCAAATGCTACAACGACAATCCCAAAGTGTTGCGCTGGGACTATCTCTGCCGTTCATCTCTCTCAATGAGCTAAAGAGATATGATGAACGGCTGAAGGACGCCGATTTCAAAATCAGAGTCGTAAGTTCGTCTTATTATTCAACTAGTTTAGGTCAACCATTTATGTGCTGTGCACGTTGATAACGTGCAACTCATCGTCCGGGGTACCATGGAGCGGCTAATGACAAGATCAGTTGCCGCGGAGATCAATTACTCCGGCGCTAGAGGTTCGTTTGCATTCGGGCGAACAAATATGAACGGCCTTGTACAAGGTAGGTTGAAATGCAGTAATCCATAAAAACTACCAAGGCATCATTCGGTAACGCATGGGTGATGCAGCCTCGGATGCTGACATTACACGGCACATCAAAACGTGGTTGCATTCTGCACGGCACAAGAGACCGCCGGTTGAGCAAACTAAAGTATGCAGTGCGAATGAGGTGAGTGCCCTGCTTCCTTAGGCACATCTTTAGCCTCCTACGTTTACACTCGCGGAAGCGGATTAACAATATTGACTATGCCGCTTTCGGCTACTAACGTCCTTTGTACTGCACCCCTTCATGCATATATAGCATTCCTATACCTCGGTTTTAATTTTCTTTCGTCTTGTGATGTCAGGTGCGCGGTAAGAGCGGTTTCCTTTTCTGACCAGCAGCTTTGATTCGCCGCCTAGGAGGGTTCCCAAGTCCAGCAACTACCGCAACAGGTACCGGGTGAACGCTAGGTCCGAGCAGTCCATATATTCGTTAGGCGCATAGCGCGTTCAAGTGTGTTGCCGTATTCGGATGCCCATGGGAGGCAATGACGGGATCTGGACCAGCCGGATTGTCACGCATAGTGGTGAATTTCTATTGGTCAACGCTAGCCTCATCTTCATTGGTCCAACCTAAACTGGACAGGAACCCTTGTTAGCCGTCTCACGGTAATACTTTCTGTCCAGTTTAGCCTAATGCTGTTATAGGAACGTTTAGGATGCCAAACTGGACAGGACCTGGACATGTGCTACCAGGGAACTGCTATGACAAATGCTTCACTACGTGCAAGGTTGGTAAAATACTGATGAAGATGTTCAAAATTGATAAGGAATTACTAATAACGGACATTTTCTATTTTGTATTGCTGTGCATATCAATGCGTCATTGCAAATGAGTATGCACTGATTTGCATTTGTTATTGGTGCTAGTGGGTGGGAATATTTACAAGTGCAAAAGCTGTGCTGGTAGGTATAGTTTGTTGCAGAGTGCTACGCAAATATGGATAGTTTGAACATCTTCATATGCCCAGATATATAGGTTGACTGGATAGAAAAAGGCGTAAGTTTATTTCTGATTCTATATATATATATATATGCAGGTTGACTAGGTGCCCACCTGTCTGTTACCCACTACTTCGTTCATACTTGGTCTGGGAGACCGTTGGTCGTTGCTGGAGAGGACGGGGTGCACGGTCTTTGTGGTCATGCTAGGCCTGAAGTGTGGTTCCATCCACTCAGTGTGGAGCGGACAACGGTCCAGTCATTGTCTTGTGTGCGCTTGATTACCCAAATACAGCGTGCTTGTGTTTGCCTGTGAAGGAGTGTGGACCGGTTCCGTTGATGAAACGTGGCTCCCATCCACATGGCTCCCCGTCTTATTACTTCGGGCGTATACTGGGTATGAAGTGTGTGGTTGGAGCTGTGGGTCGTGCAGCGCAAGCCACCCATGGCCCCTCTGTAGGTTGCAGGCGTCTTGTGGCTGGCCACAGTAACAGTCAACTCCGAAACCGGAAACCGCCAACCATGCTTAGATGTGTGCACAAAATATATGTGTATGTATGTATATCTATATTTATATACCGTGTAATGCAAAAGTAGTGATATGTATGTAACCAAGTGTTCGTAACAATTATGGAGGAAGTAGAAGAAATTTGTCTTTAAGGAATGTGTTGTATTGATGGCCTTATGTCATGATATTCAGATTTGGGGACGCTGCATGATATATCGGATGCATTACAATTGAAGCGAAGACGTAGGTGTCCATAAGAAGTTTAGTTGCGTTTATCCTTCTATGTTTGTATATGAAGTAAGTGGAGCGCTTGATATTTGTGGATACGGCAGGCATGTTTATCAAGCGCAGGTAAATCCCACAGACTTATCAACTTAGTCGCCACAGACTAGACCAAGGTTGAGTGGTTTCTTTGCTGCACGGGTTCACTATGAGGGAACGGAAGTCCTGTCAAAAGCTCATTACGTAGAGGTCCATTGGTTGCACAATCAGTGCGTCGTTGCATCATAATAATATTAATAAGTTGCCGTGCACACAACATGACGGATTGCACGCTGTGACACGGGGGTTCTTTGGTTATTTCAGATACCTACCACCGGAGTGGTATAAAAAGTTGTACAACGGAAGCGCATTCTATTGCGCAGGGACTCGTTAGTCTACAGCAAAAAATTCGCACATGTGGATTCCCTGGATTTGCTGCCGTTCTCTCTGATAAGGCACATGTAATGGCTAGCGCGTTAGCTTCCACGCATCGAGGATTACTAAAACCATAATACCTCAGTAGTGGAGTCATGATGATATGGTCCTACGCACCCACGCTTGTGTATACACCCCCTAAATGGCTGGAGGAGTGGTATCCTCTCATGAGGAGTAACACTGCGAACGTGGTGGAATAAGGATTTCATGTAAGAAGGACCGCCATACTCCACTACCGTTGTAGATCTCACGTACAACTGGAACGAAGCACTACCCTTGCCGTTGGTTAGTGAACTTATAACCGTCCACTGAGCCATATATATAAATCGACTGAAGTGTGATCATCAGCAATAATTAGGGGCAGGTAGGGTGATAGGGAAGGTAATATCCCCGATAGAGTTACAAGATGGAATGCTGCGCAAATGGCACGTTAGTAGAAGTAGTGATATCTGCTCATTAACGTGTGCTGCATATTCCCTTCATGTAGATGCCTTATGAGGCGGTGTTAGCGCAGAATATGTGATCACTGCTATGACGGGATCACAGGAAGAATACATCTAGTAAAAGCTGCTTCATTCTGTCCTCTAATTAGCTTTGGAAACAGCACAACAACTGGTTTGGACAGGTTACAAGTGGCACGTTGCATAGCATTCAAGTACCCCACGGCTGGCCGATAACGCTGCGTACTTAACTGCGGCGATAAGGTATTACTTTACCGGCAGATATGTATTGATGATAGAGCCACCCGTAAAAGCTTTCTTGTGCAAACAATTGTAATGTATTGTGCTACCATATAAATTGTTGAGGATAAGGGTGCGTGTGTATTATGTTGGTTGTATTAGTTCGGTGAACATGGTTGGCGGTGCAGCTGCTGCTATGGTAGCTGATGACGGAGAGCTGTTCAGATATTTGCTGCGGCGAAGTATGACAGTGTGGAAGACTTGCGGATCATTTAAGACGTTTTCAAATGGAAACGGAGACTTGTTTTCTCCGAGTTACATCGGTTTCCGCCGCAGCATACAAACGTGTAAGTCGATTGAACTTGCCGGATGAAGTCGGTTACGATTATACCCTGTTCTGTTTTGTGCATTGTAAAGGTTCAGGATTTCGTGGCAAATGGTAAGTTCATAGGGATCTATTACCCTAACGTATGCATGTAGATACAAGTCGTATGCTTCCAAGGCCCGGTTCTCCGTGCTTATGAGAGGGAAGGTATGTCGTTGGAAAGTGCTGCATGATACACAATCATGATTTTCATCTGGGAAACCTGTGGTTATATGCACATAACCGTCGGTTGTCATCGGGACAAGAGTTGGAAGTGCAACGGTTGATGGACAGTTTCCACAGCACCGGATTTGAGACGGTTAATCTTTCACCAATACGGGAAACATGTCACTTGCAAGGACCTTAGTAATTTGCAGATACGTCATCGGAGTAAGACGGCATGCGTGGTTGCGGATCTGGCGTCGATCTTGGTACGTCACGCAGTTTGTCGGTTGGTGTCAGAATGGAAGCAGCTTCCGTACGTTTTTTCTCCATTTGTGGTCCGTGCCGTCGTGAACCGATATAATGAGGTGCTTTAAGGTGATGTTACACCGAAGTTTCAATCTATCAGAAGTTTGCTGGGCAGGTCTTTCTTACAACAGGGCGGAAGGTACTTTCGGTACGATCTGCTTGGGCTTACACCACAAGTACCGTCGCATAAGTTCGTGGACCACCCCCTAGGTACCTGGATGCTCAACTCACGTCTATTTTGGGTCTAGTGTTTGCCAAGTCACTGGAATTCGTAGGTGACATAACTTACAGCTCTCCGTTAGGTGCTAATGAGCATTTGTTTATCGTTCAGGTGTACCCTGACCGGGCGTCTCCAGTACATCGCTAAGACATTTCCAAACATATGGCGTGCTAACTATCAGGCGGTGGGTATCATGGTTTCTTGGTTGCATTGCGAGATCTCGGCGGATGATATGGTTCAGGCGGCCTGGGGTAAAGTTGTCTTATCTCAGGGAAATGTCTACTCCCTACATCCCGCTTTCGAAGGGAAAGGAGTCACGAGTGCGGCCGCCGTGGATAGACACTGCTGGTAAGTACCTGCTCCAGAGGTGTTCTAGTTGTTGGAGGACCTACCGTGCCGCTCCAGCAACTAGCGCCTATGTTAGATAAAGCGAGGCTAGAAGTAGGTGTAAACAACACTGAAGGAAAGTCCGGCTGTTGTACTAAAAGGAATTGGCTGAAATGCTTCGGATAATCCGAAGAAGTTCCGCGCTTCTGTTAAGAGACGCTGTGGTTCAAATTTAGTAATCCAGCCTTGATGCGGGCCGATAGAACAGCTGCTTATGCGGACTCAGATACAGCTCGTATAGTTGGGGAGCAGTATGCAGGGGCTCATGTACGTGAGGCCGCGTTGACTAGCGTTGAACCTGTTGCAAGAGTACCTGAGGGTTCTTATTTAGCGGAGTTTTCTGTGGTGGAAACGAAAGTCCTTAAACTGCTGCAATAACTGAACCGTTCCAAAGCAGCTGGACCTGCTTCAATTCACCCGATGCTTCTGCATGAGTCGGCGGTGGAACTAAGTAGACCGCTGACGATGGTGTTTCAGAAGTCACTTGAGAGTTGTACATTACCTTCTGAATGGAAGTAGGCTTTCACATGTCCTATCTTCAAAAATGGCAACCGGAGTCTGTCAGCCAAATTATAGGCCAGTCAGTCTGACTAGCGTCGTGGTCAAACTACATGAAAAGCTGGTGAGAGATAGGTTGGAAAGTCACCTGAATAGATTTAATCTACTCAGTAGCGCACAACACGGATTCCGGAAGGGTTTTCTTGTCTTACAAATTTGTTGGTTGCTCGTGAAGCTTGGGCCGAGGCAAAGCACAATGGCCACCTAATGGACATGCTTTTGGTAGACTTCTCGTAAGCATTTGCTACGGTAGCTCACTTGAGGTTTAGAGAGGAACAGGTTGCACATGCAGCGAAGTGGACTGCAGATTGCGCTGTGTTTTCGTCTTGAGCCTGAGCCGATGATATTGCGGCAAGGTCGACGTAAGGCAAAGACTGGAGAGCAAGGTTGTGTCAACGGTTTGTGTCAACGGAAGTGCAGTCGGTAAAACAAATGGACGTTTCGAAGGTTAAAACAACCGTTAAATCCAATGTTACAAAATAATGAAAGAACTTGTTTTCCGATACACTATAAGGGCCTAACCCTAGAAGGCTGAGGAAAGGAAGCCTTCGATGGAGCTGTTAGTGGTGCAAAAAGAAGATGAGGGTGGATGCGATAACTGCAGGGGCTTGAGTAAGGACTTCCAAAGTGGGATGTGTAGCAGATTTTGCTGGGTCCAGGTTTTGTTAGTTATTTATGACGATCGTGTGGACCAGAGTGCATCATCGGTGGGCCGTCGAGGCGGGCTGGTCGGATTGCAAAAAAACTGGCTAGTCCAGAAAAAAGGCCGACAGAATATTCCCTCTGCTGCAGTCCCGACGGTGAGCTTGGTAGGTGTCACTCCCCCCACCGCACTTTAGTCCACGATCCTCGTCCGACGAAAATATCCAGGAGTCCTCGTCCCACGAAGAAATCCGGCAATGCCTAGGCGGCGTTTGGTTACCAATCCGTTCATGGGTGTCTGCGGTCGAGGGCGACGGTCTGTTCCTTGGGGGAGCAAGAGAGCTTTGGGATGACTGGTGCGTCACTCGGGGGTTGCGTTGAGTCGGTTGACGAGTCAGTCGAGGGTTGCCTGGGCAGTTCCGACGGTTGAGTTGCTGGAAGGTAGAACTCAGACAGGGTGGGCAAGGGTCGGGGAGGTTGCTTGACGCCGGAGAGGGAACATGGCATGCATGATAAAAGCAAATACGCTTTTTAGCTTTTCAAAATGTTTTGGGTTTTTTGTCGATTTTGTAAAACGTTTGTGGATGAGACGCAGGATAACCACTAAAGACGAAAAAAGCGTGTTAATGGAAATAGCAAACGTTTACAATATCTGAAAAACGGACCGGACGTTTAACCTGTCTACCGCGTCGGTCGGTTGCCTGGGGTTGCGGCGGGATAGGTTGCGGGTCAAGGGGTACGGAGGGTTCCGGTCCATTCAGTGCTCGGGAAGTCACCACAGATGCGGGCGCTTGTACGAGAGCATCAGGATGGGCTGCAAGTGGCTCGTCAACGAAAGCCACTTTGAGGCGGTCGATGGACACCGTTGTTCGGTGACCATTCTGGTCTAAAGTAAAATGTTTCGGAGTCCGTTGCAGAACGCTGAAAGGGCCAGTGTAGGGAGGCTGGAGAGGGCGTCGCACTGCGTCGGTGCGGAGGAAGACGTGAGTGCAGTTAGAGAGTCCGCTGTGCATTTGAACATCTCTAGTCTGTTCACGGGGCGGGGTCGGGCGTAGTGAACGCATGCGTTGAGCCAGCGAGGACGCAAAGTTCGGCAATGGATAATGGACAATGGTTTATTACGGGTAAAAAAGCATCGCTTAACAAGTCCCGTGGGATGAAAATTATTGCGAAAATAAGTTGCTTAATAAAGTAAAAAGCTTGGTGGCGGACTCACCATAGACTTATGTGAAATAGCGGAGATGTTCGCATATTAAACGTATAAATCCATAAATCCAGTGGTTAGGAGTTTGGCAAGAAACCGTTTGATTGCTTTTTGTAGCCCCTGGCTAACACGTCATAAAATGAAATGTAAGGGGGACAATGCTTCGTCAACACGTTTTTTAACTATCGCCAGATTGGTAGCAGAGACGACATAATTAGAGAGGGCATTCCAAGGCTCACACACGCGGAGAGAAAAGAAATTTCTGCGGCATTCAAGCCCGCTATAATGAATTGTCAGTTTCAGAGGGTGACCCTCTTAGTTTAGTGTTGTGGTTCAATTCCAGCAGCGGACGGCAAATGTGGTTTGGGTTCTTCAGAATCTGATAAACCGCAAAAGCCGATATCGTCCGCTGTATATTCTTAGAGGTTTCAGTCTAAGCTGATAGAGCAGATGAAAGAGGCCCCTGACGTTCTTGGTTGCCTGTCGTTGAGGAGTCTCGAGAGCAACGAGATCCTGTTTCTGCCACGGCTGCCACGCCTGAATAGCATATTTCACGTGAGGTCGCACGTAGGCGTTAAGCATTTGGGGAAATATTGATGGTTCAAACCGACCGAAGGCTCTGCGAAGAAGGCCGAAGTGTTGATTTCCGGTTCTCCTCGCCTTCGCTGCTTGATTGGAACACCCGAGATCTTCCTGTATCAATACAACCAGGTCCCGCTCCTGAGAAACCTTCGCCAAGGTGTGGTCTCCAATCTTGTAAGCGCTCACCAGCTGGTGACGCAGATGCATCACTTTGCACTTAGCCATGTTCAATTGAAGCTTGCTCCTCTTTGACTATTCGTAAATGCAATCTAGGTCATGTTGGAGCAGATCCTGATCTGCCTTGTTACTAATCGCCCGCCAAATCTTGACGTCATCGGCGAAAAGCAGGAAGTTTGAGGAGATGACTCTTGCCAGGTCGTTGATAAACACCAGGAATAAACGCGGTCTCAGCACTGAGCCTTGCCGGACACCACATTCCACCTCAATTGGGTTAGAAAGTGATCCCCTAACACGTACTTGGAGCTTTCGTTGGTAAAGGAAGTTGCCAATCCAACCAAGTACAGGACCGCCGATTCCGTAACTTTGTAGTCTTTGAAGCAGGATGCGGTGATCAAGGCGGTCGAAAGCTTGGGAGAAGTCCAGATAGATGACGTCGACTCCGACCCCATCATCGGCCAGTTCCGACCAACTACCTCGTGCAATAAGTAGGTTAGTGGTGCATGACCGGTGTTGACGGAAGCCATGCTGTTCCGCTACCAAGATGTTGCATTTTTCCAGGTAGTCCATTAAAGCCTCATCGACGACTGCTTCCATCACCTTCGCGAGCACAGGGAGGAGGATCACTGGACGATAGTTTGCAGGATCGGAACGGCTACCGCCTTTAAAAATAGGGGTTATAATGCCACACTTCCACATAGTGGGGACTTGTTGTTCATCAAAGCACCTTTGAAAGAACTGTGACAGTGGTTCAGCTAGCTTGGTGGCAACAGCCTTCAGTGCCTTCGGGCGGATGTTGTCTGCTCCCAGAGAACTATGCTCACGCAGTGAGAGTGACTTGCTTAGCACAATTGATGGGTTGAAAATAACATTTGTAAACAAAGGTGTCGGTATTGAGCTTGATATTATGGGACAGGTAGATATTGCGAGTTCAAAAATTGGGGCGTATTGCAGCCGCAGGGCAGTAGCTGCTTCTTCGGCGCTTTGTACTTCACCGCGTGTCGTGAATAGTGAGGGTTTTCCATGCTTCACTTTACGAAGCTTATTGACATGCTTATACAGCAGTTTGTTGTTTGCCATGAACCTTTTGGCTAGGCACTGTTAATAAGTTATTTTGTCCTCACGGACAAGTGCGGTGCAATGGTTGCGATGGGCCAGGAAATTTCCCCAAGTCTCTGAGTCGGGGTTAATCTTGTATGCACGCCATGCTGCATCCCTTATCGCCAGGAATTTGCGAGTCCTACTCCTTATAATTGAAGGCATTTTCGCGGGACGAAGGGGTTTTGTCTCTGATGCTTTGTTGACGATGTCGCTGAGCTTATTAAGGAACTCTGCCCAAACGTTGTCAAGGGGACTTTTGTTTGAGAATTCCCAAGCAGCTTCGTCGGCGAGTTCTTTCAATACGTGGTAGCGTGTGATTGTATGAGTTAGTTCCGAGTGTTCAGATGGATACTTTGCATAACACACATAGTCAAAAGTTATTACTACGTGGTCACTGTGACATAATAGACTATCCATCAATAACTTGTCAATCATGAGCTCTTCATTTGTGAGCACAAGGTCCAATATGGACGGTTTGTTTGCTGTCCTGAATCTAGTGGGCGTGGTGACATGATTGTACAAAGGAATATTAGAGATCAGTTCCTGCGAGTCTGCTTTGAACTGCTCACCGGGCGATGCCGACGCCTCCAAATTGTGTAGATTGCAGTCCCCGGAGATGAGAGTGTGGCTGTACCTAGTGCGTGTTACTCTGTTTAGGCCACGGATCAAGCAGGAATCCATTTCCAGCGTGCACGTTGGGGGGCGGTAAACGATAGCTATGAGACATGTATGGTTGTGTCTCAGTCGGAGACGGCATCAGAGTGAGTCGGTAACGTGTGTTTCCAGGTCCTCAACTGTTGTACATTGTAGATCGCTGTGGTAGTAGAGCAGGACCCCACCTCCTCTGCTGGGGCGGTCGTTCCGGATGAGTGACATTCCGGCTATCTCAACCTCAGCATCAGTCACCTCTTGATGCAACCAAGTTTCGGTAATAAAAATTAGGTCCTAAGCATTCGCAACCTGACGCAGTCGAAGTTCGTTAAGTTTACTGAGGAGCCCTTGGGCGTTGGTGTACATACATGAAAGTTTCTCAGATTTAATCAATGTTTCAGAAGTTGAACAACTCGTACGTGGTGTCGCCGAGCAGTGAGTGGCCGGCGACTGGATGGGTGGATGAATCAAATGAGTTTACGCCGACCATTAAAGGGTCGGCGACTAATCGTTTTTTGGATGGGTTGCATACTCTCGAGAAGTATTTGATATATAAGCAGGTATCAGATGCTCCGAATCCTGGCGTTTGCTCGTGCTATGCTCTGCCCATTCGGATAGTATGGCTAGTCTTGAAACCGTCCCCGAGTCAGGTCCTGCAGCTGGCGTTTTCACTAAGAGTTGTGCTTCTACTGAATTGTCATTAAAAGATGTTGGTGTTCTTGCTGCTTTCAGACGAATTTCCGTTGGCAATCTGCAACGGAATTTAATCCAGTTCGCTAGTAGGGTTTTTGCCATTGGTTATGACTGTAACACAAGTTTTAATAGTCTGGGACCGCATCCTTTATAGTTTGGTGATATGGGGATCCTTGCCAACGAGGTGACCACCACATTTTCGAGAGAAATAACCTCCTGGATGTAGTGCCATTGCTCGCGGTCATGCATCTGAGCATGGTCGGAAGAGGAGTCAGTAAGCTCAGGAACACCGTGAGCAATCACTGTTTTCTTATCATGACTTATTCTGTACCTATCTTTGTTGGCGGGATCCCCTGAACGTTCTTTCCACGCGATTTCGAGTAGTATGCGCACTCCACTTGAGTCGTTGCGGAGACGATTCGCGGACAGCAGAACGGCCTCAATCTCGTCCGCCGAGTTTAGTGTTACCCGAAGTAACCGGGGTTCGCCGTAGTGCAACGCGTTTGGGTGGCGTGAGATTCTTTTTAATGTCGTGGGATAAGCATGGACTCCGATCGACGTACAGATGGAACCCCACTGATTTCGATCGTCCGTCAACTTACCCTTAATTGTATTGGATTTGGATTTGGGGACATTAGTGCATGCAATGTTTAGGACACCATGGTTGCGCCTGGTGGCTACTGGTTTTGGATTTCGAGGCTTAGTTTCTGGTGTTTTTCTTGAATTTGTGAACGGCCTTAGTGTGTGCCATCCGTGCTGCGGCAGTTTTGTTTTCTCTAGTTCGGGCACAAATGTTACCGGTGCACTTTCCGGTGTTCGTTTGGCAGCAACCGATGCGTACTTTGCCGGTTTGTTCACTATGGCTGGTTGACTGAAGCTTACAGTCTCGAGTGTATTGAACAGACTACAAGGTGCAGCACACAGTACAGAAGTTGAGGCAGGCGCGCTGCAAGCACTGCTTTTACGTATAGGAGGGAGGGAGAATGGAGTTGAGACTGCTGGAGGCTAAGTCGTTGGGGTTGGGTTGGGACGCCTGGCTCGCTTCTTCGGCCTGACTATTGAGTTCAGGGTGTTATTTTCACCCACAAGTGCAGGTCCGTTTCCTCCCATGGGTGTAACTCTGGCTCTCACCATTTGCTCGACCGCTTCGGTTAGTCTTTCACACCTCTTCAGTAGCACCGATAGACAGCTAACAAATGGTATAGACTTGCATACTTCGCAGAACCAAGGCGACTCTGCGGTGTTTGCTTGGGTCGACTTCTTCCCAAGGCAGGTAGTGTGATAGGTTTACAAGCACATGGTACACACCAGACCATTTTTCACCAATTTAGCACATGATTCGCATTTGCTTTCCATACCAGTCATGTTCTCAGTAGGGGTAGGAAATGGATGGAGATTCCGACGCACCGCTGCGTGGCGATCGGCGCTGGTTTGAGGCAAGCAGGTCCAGGCGATGTGTGTGCTATCGATCCAGACGGGCAGACAGCGATGCGAGACAAAGCGACTGAGGCAAAGCAAGCTGACTTGGAACATGCTGTCTAGTGACGACAGTGGCAGTTCCAACTGCAGAGCAAATTGACGACTATCGCTTTGTAGAGTGACTTGAAGGAATGGTAGTAAGCTAATCGGGTGACTCTCAAAAAGACCATTAAAATAAGACCACAAGAGTTCATATGCGACGAGAGGAAAAATAAAAACTTCGATAAGGTTCAAATACGTTTGACTTCGAAGTTCCAGGAGCACAGTTTGTTGGTGATCCGCGAATGATAGATCCAATAGGTGAACAGTGGTAGGAGGAGCTCGCGGAGCCAAATCGAATGATGACACGTAGGTCTCCGTGAGAATGAATACAAAGATTTGGAGGCGAATAAGGCAGGAGGACAGCTTTTTGAGACCGCACACGGAGGCATAACCAACGATGCGGGTGGTGAAACGAATTCTCCTGGTAACTTTAGCCTCGTGCCGTAAATCAGCTCTGCTGGTGCACATTGCAAATCAGCTTTGATGCCGCTAAGAATGCCTAAGAGAACGAGCGAAATGTTTTCGCTCCAGCTAGGGTCGGAGGAGGCGCAAAGCGAGGCTTTAAGCTGTCTATGTAAGCGTTCAACTAACCCGTTGGCTGCTGGGTGATACGCTGTGGTATGAATGTGGCGACAGCCCAAAAAGTTGCAGAATGTATCGAATTGTGAAGATTCGAAAGGCGTTCCTCAGTCAGTTGTAATGGTGGATAGGCATCCGTAGTGCGAGACCCATCGGTCCAAGCACGTCCGGATAACAGGCTCAGCTGTGCAGTCGGTTACAGGAATGGCTTCTGGCCATCTGGTGAAGCGGTCGACACATGTACGAATGTATACGAATCCGTGTGAAGAAGGCAATGGACCTACAAGGACTACGTGTACATGCGAGAACCGAGAGTCCGGTGCAGGCAATGAACCAAGCGGGATGCGGGTATGACGGTGTACAATGGAGCGCTGACATTGAAGGCAGGCGCGAGCCCAGGTACGAACATCTTTGTTTGCGCGTGGCCAAACTAAACGTTTAGTGACCAGCTTCAAAAAGGGCACGAGGGTTCTAGGACAACCTGTGAAAGTATCACAGAGGATAAATAAATAAATAAATAAATTGTGTATTCTCGACTAAGCGAGGCACGCCTGCGCAGGCATGATCATGTTAAGAGCACAAAATGGTATCAGTCAATGTACAATGGAACAATGGGATTGTTGCATATGTTTATATATGAATGTATGTAAATTTGCATGAAGGCGCGTTAAGCTTTGTTTATGGGATTGGTAAATGTCTCCTGTCATTTTGCTTGAATGTGTTTGAAGGTGTCGCCAGTACTTGCTATCTGTGGACTTGAAGAGATTGTTCGGATAAGCAATGGGTGACTTTAGTTAGCGGCGAGTCACAACCGCCACGTCACAGTGTTGTTAAACGGACATATGTGGCTTTTTATAGGGAGAAGGCTTGCCAGGCGAAAACCCACCACGTCCTGGAACACCGCCGCCGAACTATTTGCTGAAGGGGGGTAAACCCGAAGCACCCAGCTGGCACCACGAGGAGAGGAACAGGTTGCACATGCAGCGAAGTGGACTGCAGATTGCTCTGTGTCTTCGTCTTCAGCCTGAGCCGATGACATTGCGGCTAGGTCGACGGTAGGCAAAGACTGCAGCGTAAGGTTGACGCGTGAGAGAGCGTCGGCCACGGGACTGTCGACACCTGAGACATGACGTATGTCAGCAGTGAACTGCGTGATAAAGTCTGGGTGCCTTTATTCACGTGGTGAGTATTTGTCTCCAGCAGAGTTGAAGGCAAAGATAAGGGGGCTTGTGGTCAGTGTAGACCGTGAAAGCGCGGCCTTCAATTGTGTGCCGGAAGTGACGTATCGCTAGGTAAATGGCAAACAGTTCTCTGCCAAACGTGCTGTAGCGGGATTCCGCTGGCTGCAGGCGCTTGGAGAAGAACCCATGGGGTTGCCATTGCCCACCAACGTGTTGTTGGAGGACGGCTCCTACCGCGACGTCTGAGGCATCAGTCGTAATAGAATGAGGTGCAATCGATTCGGAATAAGCGAAGAAGGCTATGTTGGAGATAGCATCCTGGAGCTCGGCGAAGGCTGCCTGTGCTGTGGCAGGGAAAGCGGACTTACGTTCATTTCCTCTAAGTAACTCAGTCAGTGGCTGCATGGGCTGAGCGCACCGCGGAATGAAGCGTCGATAATAGTTGACCAAAGCACAAAATCGACGGAGGTGCTTGAACGAAATCGGAGCTGGGAAGTCATTGAGTGCCTGGATCTTAAAAGAATGACTTCGATACTAGACGATGAAACGAGGAGGTCCAGGAATTCTATTGTTGTTTTGCCGAGTTCGCACTTAGTCGGGTTGACTGTGACACCGTGTTGGGTCAAGCGCTGGAACAGAGTTCGAAGGTGCTCGAGGTGCTCTTGTTCCGGTGAACTGGCTATTAAATATCATCGAGGTAGGAATAGGCGAAGTCGAGGCCACGAGTGACATCGTGGATGAAGTGTTGCAAGGTTTGTGCGGCGTTGCACAGTCCAAATGGCATTCTTACAAATTCAAACAAACCGAAAGGAGTGATGACGGCTGTTTTAGGAATGTCATTGTCTTTCACAGGGATCTGATAATGGGTGCGAACCAGATCGACCTTGCTGAAGATGGTCTTATAGGGTTGCCTATTCCGGGAGCCAGGAGAGCGATTCCAGAAGACGGATCGAGTTGCAGGGAAACTTTTATTGGTTCAGCAAAAGATTCCCTGTTAGCTAGCTATAAATGAACGACACCGTGGACGCTCTAGCTAGGGGAACGGATCAAGCACAGCACACAGAGCAGTCGCGCGTTGCAACCGAAGCGAGCGCCAAGCAAAAATGGCGATGAGCAAGTAAAGCATTCGAACTCAGCAATCAGTTCAACAAACCACACCGGTTGCCTAAGTGTACAATTATAGAATTTTGGTTAGAATTTTACACAAGCAAACCGGGGAATCTCCAGACTGCTACATAGCCCTCTCCCAGAAGGGACTGTGTAAGCAGTCCTTCGATCTACGTGAGGACTGTCCGTCGCGGGCCAGCCTTCTGCGAGACCAGGTTGTGAAACCCGATGCAGCTGCTGGGGGAGAACCATGCAATCGGACCCTAGCGGGCTCCCACCCGTGTCCTCCCTACGGTGTCGAAACGGTAAAAAACTGTTTGTGGGGGGAACAGTTAATAAGGTTCACGTAGGCAGTTGAGCAGAAGTTCTTTCCACTTGCAGTTGACGTGCGGGGATCCAGCGGAAAGAGAAACCGAGGTGCAACGAACCGACGGTGTATATGGAAAGCAAAATGAAAAAGCAGCATAAATGCATAGCAATACACAAAAGAGTGCAAAGCGAAAAACGTGCAAAGCTGTTTTGGTGTTTTCAAAAGGTTTTGCTCTTTTTTGGTAGTTTCAAAACGTTTTGGTCTTTTTTGTGGATTTTCAAAAACGTTTAGTAAGAGCAGAATATTTCTAAGGCACGTTCTACGTAAAAAAGTAAGTGCGAACGGAGTCCGAAAAACGAACCTTAGGTTTGAGCTTCCTACCGCGTTGATTGAGAGTAGGGCGGGTAGGAGTGCTGTCGGTTGTGGTTGTCGGTTCTGCTGGAGCGGACTGACTCGTCTGAGGTTGCGGTGCCAGCTGTGATGGCACAGGCTGTGAAGGTGCTTGTTGCACCGGCGAGTCAGACTTGTCGAAGAATGCTGGCTTGAGTCGATCAATGGTGATCGTGTCAGTGGTGTTGCGTCGTGGCTTGCTTATGTCGGGATCAGCTTGTTGGGCAGCAGCCATAGCGGCTAGATCAATGTTGGCGCCAGGAGATAAGCTGATCTGTTGAATGCGTGAAAGCGCATCCGCGACGGGATTGAGAGCACCTGAGACATGACGTACGTCTGTCGTAAACTGAGAAACGTAGTCTAGGTGTCTAGTTTCCCGCGGTGAATACTTGTCCGTTGCGCCATTAATTGCGTAGATCAATGGCTTGTGGTCGGTGAAGACGGTGAAATGTCGACCTTCGAGGTAGTGACGGAAATGTCGGATACCTAGGTAGATAGCTAACAGTTCCCTACCGAAGGTGCTGTATCGCGATTCGGCAGGTTGTAAGCGCTTTGAGAAGAAACCTAGAGGTATCCATCGATGGTCGATGAGTTGCTGAAGAACTGCACCGACGGCAGTGTCGGATGCGTCAGTCGTCAGGGAGAGTGGTGCTGATGTGTCTGGATGGGCGAGAAGCGCTATGTTGGATATAGCGTCTTTGAGCTTCTCGAAAGACAATTTAGCGTCGTCTGGAAAGTGAAAAGAGCGTTGTTTACCGCGGAGCAAGTCAGTCATCGGTTGAACAATGCTCGCGCAGTTAGGTATAAAGCGTCTGTAATAGTTGACCAGGCTAAGGAATCGGCGTAACTGCTTGAAGGAACTGGGAGCAGGATAGTCCTTCAGTGCCTGGATTTTGTCTGGCAGGGCTTCGATACCAGAGGCAGGTATGCGGTGACCAAGGAAGTCGATGGAACTTTGGCCAAGCTCGCATTTATCGGGGTTGACGGTAACCCCATGGTGCGTCAAGCGTTGGAAGAGTGCGTCGAGGTGACGAAGATGTTCGTCATTAGAAGAGCTGGCGATAAGAATATCATCTAGATAGGGATCAACGCCTTCGAGTCCTCGCGTTACCTCATGAATGAAACGCTGAAAAGTTTGGGCAGCGTTGCTGAGGCCGAAAGGCATTCTGAGGTACTCGAATAGGCCGAATGGCGTGATGACTGCTGTTTTAGCAATGTCGTCTGGCCCCACAGGTATCTGATGGTAGGCGCGAACTAAGTCGACTTTGCTGAAGATAGACTTGCCAGCTAGAGCTGAGGTCAAGTCGTGCATGTGCGGAATTGGGAATTTGTCCGGGACGGTAACTTTGTTAAGTGCCCTGTAGTCACCACAAGGGCGCCAGTCACCGGATTTCTTCGGCACCATGTGTAATGGGGATGCCCATAGACTTTTGGACGGGCGGATGATTCCCAGTTCGAGCATTTGCTCGAATTCCGCCTTAGCAGCTTTGAGCTTGTCCGGGGCTAGTCGGCGAGAGCGGGCCGAAACAGGTGGGCCCTTAGTGCAGATGTGATGCGTGACGTTTGACGTCACAGGAGGCAACTCGTTCAAGACGCGAACGAGTTTAGGGTGCTTGCTGAAAAGTTCTAGAAAAGGCTGTGAAGCTTGAGGTAGGACACGAATGGGAGTGATAGCAGCCACGTTGGCTCTAGTCCCGATAACACTGAGCTGTGTCCTAGAGTCAATAAGCTTCTTCCGTTTAGCTTCGATGATGAGATCGAAGCGTTGAAGATAGTCTATGCCTATGATGGCGAAAGGCACGGCAGCGATTATGAAAGGCCAGCGAAAGGTTCGCCGGAAGCCTAAATTGAGTGTTAGCAACTTTTCGCCGAAAGTTGCGATTGGTGTGCCATTGGCGGCACGCAGCTTGGTCGGCGATGGTGAGACGACCTCATCTGAGCTACGGGGTATAACGCTAACTTCAGCACCAATGTCTACTAGAAACTCGGTGCCGGAAGTTAAATCCCTGACGCGAATGAGGCGACTTTGGTGTTGGCCAGTCGCGTCCGTCGCCGTTACCGACCGGCCGCGAAGTTTTCCCTGCTTCTCGGCAAAGTTGCAAAGCTTTACACATTTATGCGCTGCGGTACCAAAGCGCTGATGATACCAACAGCTAACTTGCCTGTTGCTAGACCGAGAACGTTTGGAGGGCGATTTTGAGCGGCTAGGACGACGACGGGTCATAGTAAGCTGTTGCACCTGACGACTAAGTGTCGCAACTTGTGCTTGCAGGGCTTCTATGGTTGACTGTAAGCCAGTGATAGAAGTGCCCCTAAAACGCGACGACATTGATCTTGCTGGCGTCGGGTTGTGGCTGTGATCGTTCGTTAACTCGATCCGCTAAATCTGCTAGTTGAGTGAGCGGAACGGAGCTCACTGTAGCGAGAATCGCTTGCGTGTGTTCCGGTAGCCGTTGTAGCCATAGTTCACGAAGTAAAGTCTCGTCCATCTTTGAGGAACCAAGGAGTTGCTGCATCTCTCCTAGCAGGGTTGAGGGCAGTTTGTCGCCCAATTGCAGATCCCTGAAAAGCTGCTGCAGGCGAACTTTATCAGAGGGCATAACACGCTTAATCGTGGCCTCCTTCAGAGCCTCATAGCGGTTATCGGTCTGAGAAATGATAACGTCACGAACCTGCGTTGATATCTCCTTGGGGAGATAGGACAGGAGCTTGCAATACTTCGCGTAGTCGGAAGTGATTCTGTGGTTATAAAACTCAGCCTCAAGAAGAGTGAACCACAAAAGAGGATCCAACTCCCAAAAAGGTGGAACTGAGAGAGATACAACGCTAAGCAGAGACTCTACCTCATGGTCTACAGATTCCATGGCTTGAAAAAATGAGGCAAAAAATAGGCTACCGTATGCAAAAATTAACCGGAAAATATGAAAAATAAATGGAACGAGCTCACCAGAGAAAAGTTCCAAATATCCGGCGTTGAGATAGTTCCGGATCCGGGGTCACCAATTTAGAGGGCTGCCTATTCCGGGAGCCCAGAGAGCGATTCCAGAAAACAGATCGAGTTGCAGGGAAACTTTTATTGGTTCAGCAAAAGATTCCCTGTTAGCTAGCTATAAATGAACGACACCGTGGACGCTCTAGCTAGGGGAACGGATCAAGCACAGCACACAGAGCAGTCGCGCGTTGCAACCGAAGCGAGCGCCAAGCAAAAATGGCGATGAGCAAGTAAAGCATTCGAACTCAGCAATCAGTTCAACAAACCACACCGGTTGCCTAAGTGTACAATTATAGAATTTTGGTTAGAATTTTACACAAGCAAACCGGGGAATCTCCAGACTGCTACAGTCTTACCTGTGAGGCATGCGGTAAGGTCCTGCATGTGTGGGATGGGATACCTATCTGGGAAGGTTAGGCGATTGAGTGCGCGGTAAGCACCACAAGAGCGCCAGTCACCAGGTTTCTTGGGGACCATCTGCAGGGTCGAGGACCAACGGCTGTCGGAAGGGCGGATTATTCCAAGTTCAAGCATGTGCTCAAACTTCGCCCTAGCTACCTTTAGTTTCTCAGGCGATAGTCGGCGTGGACGGCATGACACAGGTGGGCCGTTCGTCCGTATGTGGTGCGTGACTTGAGCTGCCACGGGCAAAGCTGCTTTCATTGGCTGAACGAGCTTGGGATACTGAGAAAAGAGATTAGCGTAGTCTGGCGAGGTCTGGGGAAATGCATAGACCTGGGATATAGATGTGACATCGGCGGTGATGCCACGTACGCTGAGTTTTGTTGCAGCGTCGACTATCATCTGGCGTTTCGCATCGCCCAAGAGGTCGAAATGCCTGAGAAATTCAATGCCGATTATGGCAAAGGGGACTGCAGCGACAGTGAATATCCAGCGGAAAGTGCGCCGAAGACCTAGGTCCAGGGTACGTGACCGATGACCCTAGGTGGGTATTGGCGTGCCATTGGCGGCACTGAGACTTGTCGACACAGAAGTGGTAGGCTCACCAGGCATAGGGGGAAGGACGCTGACTTCCGCCCCAGTATCAACTAAGAACTGGGTATCGGAGTCATAATCCCTTATGTATATGAGACGATTTTGAGCTTTGCCGACGTTCGTAGCCATAACGGCCCGGCGTGGCGGATCATCTATAGCGGAGTAGCCACACTGCTGCACGCACTTACGGGCTTTAGTACCGAAACGCAAGTGGTAAAAGCAGTAACCTGTGGCATCAGATTTTGTGCGACGGGGCGATGATCCGGAGCGGTTGCGGTGCTTACGGTTTAAAGTGAGTTCCTCGAACTGGCGCTGAAGCGACGCTATCTGCAATGATAATGCGTCTATTGCCGACGGCGGGTTAGTCGCGCCTGTCGTTGTGGTTGCGCCAGCGCAAATCTGCTTAGGTGATTTGGTTTCAGTCTCTGGCTGGTGCCGTTCGATGACGCGGTCTGCTAGATCTGCAATTGCTGCGATGGGCAAGTCGCTTGCTACTGCAAGGATAGCCTGTGTGCTTTCAGGAAGGCGTTGCATCCACAGTTCGCTGAGAACCCCTACGTCCATGTTGGAGGTGCCGATGAGCTGTTGCATTTCGCGCAACAAGGTTGAGGGCATCCTATCTCCTAGCTGCAGATCACCAAATAGTTGCTGCAGACGGACCTTGTCAGAAGGCGTGATTCGCTGAATAATAGCCTGTTTAAGTGTCCCGTATTTCATTACTAGAGGGGGCAAAGTATGATGTCTCTCACCTGCGAGGATATACTGAGGAAGGATACCATGATTATACATGGCGAAAGCAGAAGAAATGCTACGAATATAAAATACGGATTCTAGGTGCAGTAAGCTTTATAAAGGATAATTTTCCATAAAAGAGGGAGGGGCTAAGGCAACAGAATTGACCATTACATTCTGAACTGCGTTAACCACGAATGGAGACAGCTTACCCTCTAGATAATCAAATGCACAAAGCTGCTAAAAATGTAGTGGGTGAGAAAATATTATGAGCACAAGTAATGAATCACAAAATCACTAGAGCTAGCGACCAAAACGAAAATGCAACATGGCGGGCGGCTTGTTCCTGAAAGGGGGTCATCCTGCGATACTAGTCGGTAAGCAATCACACGTAAGACGTGTCAATACGACAGTATAGAAGTCGGAGGCGACTGAACCCAATGTATATTGTGCAGATTACTAGAATATGAAGCGAATCAGACAGAGCGGGAAACGTGCAGTGAGGTACTCACCAAAACTGTTGGTGTTCACGGATGTGCAGTCAGTAAGACAAATGGACGTTTCGAAGGTTAAAAAGTCGTAAAGTTCAAGTTACAAAATGCACTTGTTTTTCGGTGCACTAAAACGTCAAGCATTCAAACCCAGCAATCAGTTCAGCAGACCACGCCGGTTGCCTAAGTGTTCAATGAAATAATGTTAGTTAGAATTTTACACAGGCAAACCGGGGAATCTCCAGACTGCTGCACATTAGAACGTGCACAACGATCAGTTACTAAGAGTCTACCACCACCACCCTTTCTTATATGGATCGTTGCGTTGTCTTAAAACTTGATCCACTGTGACTGCGAAGAATGAAAATTAACCTTTTCAGCTTCTTTGATCCAAGTACCCACAAATACCCTCCACACCAAGCAGTACAACGAGCAGAAATGTCAATATATCGCACTCGAAATAATACCAACAACATAGTAAAAGTGAAAACATCACACCATTTTTCAATAGCCCAAACTCCATACTATGGGACAGGCTTCCATCTGAGTTTCGTGAAATCCAGTCAGGGATAAAGTTCCGACTCGCTATACTTTCATTTCGGAACGTAGAAACAGCGATTGGTATATTGCGCCCTACTATGACAAATGAATCGCCGTACGAAATTGGTTCAAGTTCCAGTTCAGGTGGGACTGGAACGATAGGATGAATCACGCAAGTGTTCCTTCTTGAGCGGGTCGTTAATCCAGGAATTGGTAGAGGTGCTCCGACTTCTTGATGGATCTAAAAGAAAAGCACCCGAAAAGACACTCTGTACATTCCCAAAGCTTTCAATCGCCTATGGTTTTGCAGGTGGGACAAAAGCTTCAGATTTTTCGTTGCCCGTCGTTGGGCGGTCTCCAGTTCAACCAATTCGCGCTTTAACCACGGTTGCCAAGCATGAACCACGTATTCTACCTTGGGCCTCCCATACGCATTGAGCATTTGGGGGAAGATAGAGGGATCGAAACCCCCGAACGCTCTCCGCAGCAGACCAACATGTTGGTTCGCTGTTTTGAACGTCTTCAGGGACTGCGTTGAACAGCCGAGATCATAGTGAATTATCACCCCAGGGTCTCGTTCGTTTGATGTGGCATTCAGCATATCTTCTCCAAGCTTCTATGATCACTTGGACTTGTAGCGGAACTAAACGCTTTTGCACTTGTCCGTGTTAAACAGAAGTAGAGTTAACTATGGCCATTCAAAAGCGTAGCCTTCGTCACGTTACAACATTACGTAAGCTTTCTGACAGTCAACTGCACTCCATAGCAAAAAGTAGAAAATTTGCCTGGATGACACTTGCAAGGTATTTATTGAAGAACAAGAATAAGTGCGGCCCTAACAAAGACGCTTGTGAAACACCACAGTACAAATCAATTGGATCCAAAATGAACTTTAAACACAAACCAGCAAATACCACTGAAAGAGTTTGCGATCTATCCAAGGACAATGTTTCCAACTCTGTATGCTGGCAGCTTTAGAAGGATGCAGTGATCTATGCGGTCGAATGTTTGGAAAAGTCTAGATAGATGACATCAATGATGGTCTCACCGTCGGCTATCTCGGTCCAACTGCGGCGGTCAAGCAATAGTTTGGTAGTACATGCTCATAGCTGACGAAATCCGTGTTGCTTCGGTGCTTTGAATTTAGTGATTTCGAAATAGCCCATTACTGCCACAGCTATGATCGATTCCATCACCTTAGAGAGCACCGGCAGGAGAGTCACTGGGCGATAGTTGGCCGGCCTTGAACGGCTACCACTTTTGATGATCAGTATAATTATGCCTTACTTCCACGTGTTAGGACCTGTTGTTCGTCCAGGCATCCTTGGAAATTTCTCGTTAGTGGTCAAGCTATCCTCGTAGCTGCCAACTGCAATGATTTTGTGGAACGTTGTCTACTCCACGGGAATTATCAATGCGCAACGACAGCAACTTCTTCAAAATAGTCGCTGAAATAAACATGACATGTGTTAACACTAGCATCTGGGAGAGTAGGACAGGTCTGTTAACAATGCTAGCAGAACGTCGGGAAATTGGGGCATATTATAGTCCTAGAATGTTGGCTGCAACCTCGGCGGTTTGAGCAAATCCATACGCTGATATTAGTGGGGGAACACCACGTTTCACATCCCGGAGGCTGTTCACATGTCGGTACAGAAACCTTCTGTTAACACAAAGCTTTTCCGCTAGACTCTGCCGGAGTACTAATTTGTCCTCTCGCAAAAGTGTGGTAAAGTGATTACGATGCACAACCTACTTACTGCAGTGTCCATGGCTGGGGTTCGCTCTATACACATGCCACGTGGCGTCTCTTACCATCAAGTGTTTCCGGATACTACTCCTAGCGAATTATTGTGCCATTGCAGAACAGAAGGGCTTGTTATCCAGATGCAGATTTAATCAGATCACTGAACTTTCCAGTAAAATCCAACAAAGCACTCTCAATGGAACAGTCGTCCGGAAACTTCCAACTGGCATCTCCCGCAAGTTCTGCCAGTATGTCATAGTGGGTGGTTGTTCGAAACAAGTTAGTATGTTTCTGTGGATACTCTGCATAACACACGAATTCGTACATTAGGGTTACGTGGTGGCCTCGCATCAGAGGGTTCTCCAGCCTTGGTTTCTCAACCACGAGCTCTTCCTATTGTGAGCACTAAATCAAGCACAGATGGTTTTTCTGGCTCTGAATCAGATGGGCGAACTGACATGGCTGAAGAGCAGAAAGTTCGCAACATACGCTTGCAGGTCGGCCGTAAACTGCTCGTTGGGGGATGCCGGAACTTCCAAATCATGAATATTGAATTCCCTTGAGATGAGAACATGATTATGTCGTCCTCTTAAGATCCTTCCCAAGGACAATGCCAGGCGGGAGTCCATCTCTGGGGTGGACATTTGGAGACAATAAACAACGGCCAAAAGGCAAGTGTCGTTGCGTCTCAATCACAGACTGCACCAGAGTGAATATTTGATCAGCGTTTCCGGATCGGCCACCGGATCGCACTGCAGATCGTTGTGGTAGTATAACATTACACCTCCCGCCTTTGCTAGGTCGATCGTTTCGGAGATGGGACATACCATCTTTCGCGACTTTCGGCATCGATAATCTCTAAGTGCAAGCAGGTTTCCGCAACGAGTATGTGGTCCCACGCATGTAAAGTTTGATGTAGCCACAGTTTGGCAAGCTTGTTCAGGAGACCTTATGCATTGGTGTACATGCAGGACATTTTCTCTGCTTTTAGCAATGTATCGTGAGATGGGTGTTTTGGATAAAATGTTTTGCCGAGCGGTAAACGGCCGGCAACTAATCCTTTTTAGGTTGGGGAATAACCAACTAATCATCAGTTGATGACAACAATTTGTGCAGCATAGTAACTTCTTTGTGTAGCCGAAATTATACGCTTAGTTGTCATCAGCCTGGCAAAATCACCTTTAAAAGGCAACTCGTTATACACTTTCTTCTTAATTGCCGTATGCACCAGGTCCTTTGGCCCTCGCGGTTGGCTGTGTTTCTCAATAAATATTCGAGTGGAACCGTTCGCCATTAGTGTTGCTGTAATAAACACTATCTCATCGTCCAGAACGTTGGCCGAACAAATTGGTCTGGCACGACTAACTAGAATCTTCACAAGTGTCCGTATGTACCGCACTGACGTGAAGCTGGGGAAGTGCATGTAATGATCGAACCAAGTTGATTTTTGGTAAACGGACATCTTAATCAATCCATCATCCCTGCAACTTATGAGTATGTCCAGGTATGGCAGACAATTGTTCTGTTCTAATTCGTATGTAAACCGTAAGTTTGCATGAGCACCATTGAGCAGTTCTACCAAATGTGTAAGCTGCTGCTCCGACGAACAGAAAGCCAAGCTATCATCGGCATATCGTTTGTATTATGGTACCTGGGCCACTTCCGTAGAAGTGCTTCTTTCTACTATAAGCATGAAGAAAGCAGAGAGCACAAGACCTAATGGGCTACCCATTGCTATACCGTCAATTCGAGGGTATGGTGTATTTCGGAAGTGAAAATCCACATTCTCCGTGCACAATAATAGAGTTTCTCTTAGCAACTCAGTCGGAATTGGTAGCGAACAACCAGGTTTTCAGTAGCGGGCCTTTGCTAAATAAGGATTCTACATCCAAGGAACGTATGAATTTGTCTGACAGGTTGAGTTCATCCAGGTCGTCGATGAGTTGAAACGAGTCTTTAGGACTGTACGGATTGAAATGTTGTTTCAGCGGGGCTAGCATCTTTACCAACCAACGAGCGAGATTATGATGGAGCAAGTTTATCATTGAAAGGATGGGACTGAGTAGCACTTCACTCTTATTTGTCCTTGGGAACCCATGCAGATGTGGAATAGTGCTACCGCTCGGCTTCAGACTATTAAATGCGTCACAATCCATCACGCGGTGGAGGAGAAGCAATTCCAGGTGACGAACTATGCGCTTTTCCAGTTTGGTTGTATTCCCCACTTACGTGAGCCGTTCCAATTTACTCGCATCGTTGAGTACGGCGCACATCTTCTCATTGCATTCAGTTTTGTTCATGATCTCAACTCATGAATCTATATCTGGTTTCATTACGATTCCGTCACTAGCACATAGTTCACGTAAGGCCTGAAAATGTCGAGCTGTGATGGCATGGTTTTAGTTAATTGGCATCGGTTAACTTGTTTCTGAACCAAGTATGCTTATCAGGGCTGGTTGGTTGGAGCTCCTTAAACTGGTCAAAAAGGGCATTCATAACCAAGCTGTTCAACATTCTAGGGGGGGCTTTCTAATCAAGTGCAATTGGGAATGCCTCTAATTGCAACGCATCAAATTGTACGTTAGATAAATTCACCACGTACTTACTGGGATAACAAGCAATTTGTTCCACCGCCTGGATGTTCGTCAGCTAATTTTCTAAACGAGCAGAGCGATTTCGTCTCGTACGATCAAGAGTTGATTTACAACTCGCACTGTGTATACCAATTTGTATGTGACTGCGGAAACAGTTACATAGGCAGAACTAACAGAACGCTGACTCCCCGAATAAAGGAACATGTACTATGATGGGTTCAACGTGAAGTTGTCCAGCTTTCCCGCCCTCTTCAGATTCCATGTTTGCACAGACCGTCGGCTTCCTCGATAAGCAAACACTCATTAGACTCGGGTCACCGGATAGAGCTGGGCTCAGCGTTTAAAGTTGTGTTACGTCACACTAATCCCCGCTTCCTTCGGTTTGTTGAGGCTGTCGCTATAAGCCGGATTAAGCCAGCCTTGTGTGTTCAGAAACAATTATTTGTCAGCCTATAGCTGCCTTGGACGTAGGTGTGAACTTCCGTCATCCGTTCTGCAACTTAAGCTTGTCTGGTTGCACCCAATGTTAGCTATATCTATGCATATCGGTTATGGTTATGTAAAACAAATACATGCATCTACCAGCCTTCGTCTTCTTTCCGTGCTTTCAAATTGTTGAAGGGAACTAACTGCTTCAAATTACCATATATTTTTGTGGCAACTATGATTCCAAGTGAAATATATTAGCGATGTTGGTGATACAGATATAAGGCGCATTCGGTGCTTTGTAGATACAGTCGAGCAGTATCTAACAGGAGCCATCTGCAACTGACAGCCAAATTGATTCAGGGATATTTTCCATTTGTGTGCAGTCAATATTTTAATCTGTAAATGTTTAGTGTACGTACATGATACACCCTCCGCCTTTTCTGGTGCAGCGATCATTTCGAAACAGGTGGTAGTTTGGAAGCATCAGAGTAGAGTCAAGTGCATCAGGGGAGCACAAAGTTCAGTGATAAGCATCGGTTGTGGGTCATTGAACTGTGCAAGTGTGTTTATAACATGAAGTTTGTTGGTTATGGACCTGGCATTAAGCAGAATCGATGAAATTATGCCACGTATTTCGGAATTACCAGTGTCTGTAGCATGATCGCATGTATGTTATATTCGAGCATATTGCACATGTTAGGTAAGTGCGAGCATCGTGCACCCGAGTTGGCCATTGCAACATTGATTGTTAGGGGCAGCGTGTTACGTGGGAACGTCAAGACAGCTAGGAGCACGAAGGGAACAGACATGTGAATGGACACGAAAGCTGCAACGCGGAATCCCACCACTCACTAGGATTGGTGGGTATACACACACAGCAAAGGACGCTGCAAACGCTTAATGAGCCCAAGTACTTACCTACTTTCCGAGGAATAAAAACCGCGAACGCTCTACTTGCTTCTGTCACCATAATATCAGTGATATCAAGCATCATATGCACAACAGAGACAGTATTGAAAGAGCTACTACCTTTGCGTACACACAGCTCTCCTAGAGAGGATAACCTTCACCCTAAAGCACGGCAGGGAAGAGTCGATAAACTGGCCTAATCACCTAACGGAATTTTCCGTGTTGTTTGGAAATAAACATAGCACAGTTATCATGTAAATGAGGTATTAAAACCCTTATTCGCAAGGGAAGAAGTCCATCTGGTTCCGCCAATTACCGTCCGGTAACGCTTCTCCTTGTGCTCGCCAACGTCATAGAAGCGATCATCGCTGACGTACTGCTGGGCTACCTAAAAGGCTACGGCATCTTTGCGCCGGAGCAGCACGGGTTTCGTCAACATTGATCATGTTTCATGAATCTGCTGACAGCATGTGACAACTGGACGGAAACAGTCGATGAGAGGACAGGAACCGAGGTTAGTTACATGGAGTTTTCGAGAAACTTCGATCGCTTGGATCATCGAATCTTCCTGCACCAACTGCAGCTCTACGGCATCAAAGATCCAGTATTAGGATTGATTGGTAACCTTCTCCGCGAACGGCAATTGGAGTTTAGATGTCGAACCACACTATCCTACCCCATACGGGTGGTGCATCGTACAGCAGGTTTCAAAAATTAGGCCTCGATAATTGTTAGTAGCCATCAACGGTCTATTGAGATCTATCGCGTAACATTTGTACTTAAAGCCGTTAAAATTTGGCAATCGATCAAGTAACTGGACGACCACGAGATCCTCCAGCGCGAGCTAGACGAGGCATGACATTGGCCGGTGAGAAATACACTACAATTCAATGTGGATAAGTACCCCGTTTTCCACCTCCGCCATAGATGCGTTTATCGATGTGAGTTAGGTACTGAACTGCTTGAGCCAGTATTGCAAGGGAACAGCCGATAAGGTGGAACCCATCTGGAAGGTGAGTCACAGATGTATAAATAACTAAACAACCAGATAAACGGTATATTGCTCAACATGTGAGACACAGGCAAAATACCAGTCTGATCAATTGGTACAACACAGTTGGATAGTGGAGGAATAAGTCAAGATCTGTAATGTGCTCACTATATATATATATATATATATATATATATATATATATATATATATATATCTCCATTTGTTGGCCTGGGTAATATGTTAAGCTCTCACCATCATACCGCCATCATTTAACCAGTTCAGGTCTAGCAATTTTACTGTTCGTCAGTGAGTTGGTGACAACTCGCATTTCATGAGTGCACTGCAATTTTTGAAGCATCTATCCGTCACCTCGGGAGATCGGCCCAGTCGTGCCCAACAGTAGTTAGAGAGAAATAAACACAAAGTAAAGGGATGAAGGAACAGTAATGAGAAGATGATGGGCTTTTGTCCAAAGTTCTCCGATAAAGATTGTACAAATTATCACTGGAGACATAAACCCGTTAGAAATGTACATGTTTTCAAAAGGAATTGTCAAAGGAAATAATTGAGTTGATTCCATTAATTGCAAGAGATCAAATTTGGGAGATGGTTGATGTGAAATCAATTTGTATTGTCCTTAGACATGTTGTAGATACGCAAGATATTTTCTCCATGAAGCGACAGAAATCTGTATGCAGTGTAAAGCAAGTTTACTGTCGTTCCAACAGTTCAGCTGCGTTCGTTAAGAGGAGACTGATTTTGAAAGAGGTAAGCGTGTAGTGTACCGGAAAACCAGCTCTTTCAGTATTTTCTAACATTGGATTTTACGGTTGTGTTAACCTTCGAAACGTCCACTTGTTTTACTGACTGCACATCCATTGACACAAACCGTTTTGGTGAGTACCTCGCTGCACGTTTCTCGCTCTGTCTGATTCGCTTCCTATTCTTGTAGTCTGCACAATATACGTTGGGTTCAGTCGCCTCCGACTTCTATACTGTCGTATTTGACACGTCTTACGTGTCATTGCTTTCCGACTAGTATCCCAGGCTCCGTCCAACAAGCTTTCAGAGTGGTCGTAAACATAGATGATCCTAGTAGGTTTTCAGATAGTACCCTCAGATGAATCCAGTCAAAAGCGGAGATAATATCTGTGTTGTTTTCGCGGAGCATGGAGAAGTGCAGCTCGTGCCTAAGAGGTGGGCGCCAGGAAAATGTAGAAAATGATTAGTACTGTAGAAGAAATGTGAAACAGTTCGCTAGAGAGGAAATTTACGATATATTTCCGCTTTAATAACCGTAACCATCATGGTAATCAGGATATTTTGCTTTAAAAAACAGCTTTCAGCTGCGGATAGACATGGGGAGGGTAGCAAGTTCTGGCAACAACGGAAAGAAAAAGTACTCTGGTTTTGAGGATATATCAACCTTGAACGTTAAACGACGCTGTGGTGCAAATTGGCCCACACCACCATTGCTTCGAAGAGATGGGACCCATGCCTATAGTGACCATGACAAGGCATGCGTGCTTGGTAAGCAGTACTCAAGCGTCTTTGTCCACCAAACAAATACGCCATACAGTCTCTGAGGACTGTTGTCTGGATGAATTTTCTGTAACTGAGTCCCAAGTTCTCCGGTTGCTAAGAGAGGTAAACCCAACTAAGTCTTCCGGGCCAGATTCTGTTCATCCAAACTTGTTGCACGAATTGGCAGGGGAACTCAGTGGAGCTCTGACTTGTGTTTCAGAGGCCACTCGACAGCTGTATCTTGCCCACTGAATGGAAGGAGGCTGTTGTCTGTTTGATTTTCAAGTGTGGTAACAGAGGCCTACCGGCTAATTGCAGGTTTGTTAGCTTGACTAGCGTGGTCGTTAAGTTATTTCAAAGATTAGTACGAGATACAGTGGAGAACCATTTAAATAGGTTTAACCTGCTTAGCGTCCAGAAAAATGATTTTCGCAAGGGGTTTCCGTGTCGGACGAAGTTGCTGGTATCTCTCTTGAGTGCTGGGCTGAAGCCGTAGACAATGGACATGCGGTGGATGTGGTGTTCATTGACTTTGCCAAGGCCTTTAACGCTGTTCCCCATTCGCGACTCTCACTGAAGTTGAGGTCGTATGGAATAGCTGGTCGCGCTCTCCAGTGGGTGTCAGCTTTTATGGATGGACGGGAACAGTATATTCGTGTGGGAAGCAGTCTTTCGTTTCGACAAGCTGTACTTAGCGGCGTTCCGCAAGGTTCTGTCCTAGGTCCGCTGATTTTCTCAGTCTACGTGAATGACTTGCCGGAGGAGCTTGGGGTACGATCGCTCTTATTTGCTGATAACCTGAAGCTCTGGAATATTGTTGATATTCCTGGAGGTCCTGTGACCCTTCAACGGGCGCTGGATGGACTCTGGGAAGGGTCTGTCTTGTGGTTGCTGCTCATAAACTGGCCAAAGTGTCCAATGCTGCGTATCGGAGCGCCTGCTTCCTCCACAAGTTATGTGCTTGATGGGGGTGAACTTCCTCACTTGACGCATCAGGTTGATCTTGGTGTGGTTCACTGTTCAGCACTACAATCTGGAGACGACTGGAAGGCGGCTAGTAAATGGTTCCGGAGGTTGTGGTTTATCCATCGTTCTTTTGGGACCCTGACCGCTGATGCGTTTGTGAAGCTGTTCTCAGCGTTTGTGCGACCCCACCTAGAATATTGCGTCCAGGCCTGTCCACCATGCCTTGTCCGGAACAAAATGGCACTAGAAAGGGTGTTGTGTGTCGGTACTAGGTTGGTCAAGGGATTACGAGGACAAACGTATCCCGAACGCCTACTTAGTTTGGGGATGCAGTCAATGCACGATCGAAGGATTAGAGGGGACCTAATACTAATCTACCGTATTTTGACTGGGAAGGTTGGCCCTGATTTGTTCTGGCTATTTATTCCTGCTAGCGTATCTGGTCTTCGCGGGCATTGTATGAAGCTGGACAAACCGCGGTCCGATCGAGTTAGAGCGGAGACACGGTTATCGCGTCGAGTCATCGAGTGCTGGAACCAGCTTCCAGAAAATGTTGTCAAGGAAGCTACGGTTAAGGGTTTGAGCGTCAATTAGACGCTCTTGGGTGGCAACACGAACCCTTTCCTCTTTCCTGACTAATTCCTATTTTCATACTTCGATTCGACTTCCTTTACTTTTCCTCGCCATTGGTATTATTTTTTTCTTTTAACTGATTATCCCTACTCTCTTACCTTCGCTTTTTCTTCCTCTCTTACTTCACGTAGCTGACAGCTGGGACAGCTAATGTAAGGACCGTGTGCATTAAATTGGTGGACCAGGGTGTCTTTTCGGGTGCTTTTCTTTTAGATCCATCAAGAAGTCGGAGCACCTCTACCAACTCCTGGATTAACGACCCGCTCAAGAAGGAACACTTACGGGATTCATCCTATCGTTCCAGTCCCACCTGAACTGGAACTTGAACCAATTTCGTACGGCGATTCATTTGTCATAGTAGGGCGCAATATACCAATCGCTGTTTCTACGTTCCGAAATGAAAGTATAGCGAGTCGGAACTTTATCCCTGACTGGATTTCACGAAACTCAGATGGAAGCCTGTCCCATAGTATGGAGTTTGGGCTATTGAAAAATGGTGTGATGTTTTCACTTTTACTATGTTGTTGGTATTATTTCGAGTGCGATATATTGACATTTCTGTTCGTTGTACTGCTTGGTGTGGAGGGTATTTGTGGGTAATTGGATCAAAGTAGATGAAAAGGTTAATTTTCATTCTTCGCAGTCACAGTGGATCAAGTTTTAAGACAACGCAACGATCCATATAAGAAAGGGTGGTGGTGGTAGACTCTTAGTAACTGATCGTTGTACACGTTCTAATGTGTAGCAGTCTGTAGATTCCCCGGTTTGCCTGTGTAAAATTCTAACTAAAATTATTTCATTGTGCACCCAGGCAACCGGCGTGGTCTGCTGAACTGATTGCTGAGTTCGAGTGCTTCACTTTTTAGTGTACCGGAAAACAAGCTCTTGTTGTAACATTGAATTCTACTGTTGTTTTAACCTTTGAATCGTCCACTTGTTTTGCTGACTGCACATCCATTGACACAAACCGTTTTGGTGAGTACCTCGCTGCACATTTCTCGCTCTGTCTGATCCGCTTCTTATTCTGGTAGCCTGCACAATATACACTGGGTTCAGTCGCCTCCGACTTCTATACTGTCGTATTTGACACGTCTTACGTGTCATTGCTTACCAACTAGTATTCCAGGCTCCTGCCAACAATTGGTGACCCTCTGTCAGGAACACGACGCCCGCCATTTTGCATTTTCATCTTAGTGAGCTAGCTCTATTGATTTTGTGATTCATTAATTGTGATCATATTGTTTTCTCATCTACCACATTTTTATTTGCTTTATCTGTATTATCTAGAGGATAAGCCGTCTCCGTGCGCGGTTAACGCCGTTCAGCCTTGCATGGTCAATTCTGTTGCGTTAGCCCCTCCCCCTTTTTGGGAGAATGATCCTTTATTATGGTTTTTGAACCTAGAATCCGTATTTTATATTCGTAGCATTTCTTCTCATTTCGCCATGTATAATCAGCTAATATCTTGCCTTCCTCAGAGTATATCCTCGCAGGTGAGAGACATCATACTTTGCCCCCTATAGTAATGAAATACGAAACTTAAACAGGCTATTATTCAGCGAATCACGCCATTTGACAAGGTCCGTCTGTACCAACTATTTAGTGCTGTGCAACTGAGAGATAGGATGCCCTCAGCCTTGTTGCGCGAAATGCAACAGCTCATCGGCACGTCCAACATGGACGTAGGGGTTCTCCGCGAACTGTGGATGCAACGCTTTTCTGGAAGCACTCAGGCTATCCTTGCAGTAGCCAGTGATTTTCCACCCTCAGCAATTGCACAACTAGCAGACCGTGTTACCGAACGACAGCCAGTGGACGAATCTAGGACATTCACTCGACTTAGCCCTGTCACCGCCCCAGCGACATACGCGACTAGTAAGCCGTCGGCAATCGACGCTTTAACATCGCAAATAGCGTCCTTATGACACCAAGTCGAGAAACTCTCCCTAGATCGTAAGCAGCGCAGCCGCTCTAACTCATCAACTCGCTGCATGAAGACCAACAATTCAGGCTTTTGCTTTTACCACTTGCATTTCGGTCATAAAGCCCGTAAGTGCGTACAGCCGTGTAGCTACTCCGCTATAGGTGATCCGCCACGCCGGGCTGTAGTGGCTACGAACGTCGACAAAGCTCAAAGTCGTCTCATCTACATTAAGGATTATGACTCCGATACCCAGTTCATAATTGATACCGGGGCGGAAGTCAGCGTCATACTCCCTATGCCAGGTGAGCCTTCCACTTCTCTGTCGATAAGTCTCAGTGCCGCCAATTTCACGCCAATACCCACCTAGGGTCATCGGTCGCGTACCCTGGACCTAGGTCTTCGGCGCACTTTCCGCTGGGTATTCACTGTCGCTGCAGTCCCCTTTGCCATCATCGGCATTGAATTTCTCAGGCATTTCGACCTCTTGGTCGATGCGAAACGCCAGATAATAGTCGACACTGCAACAAAACTCAGCGTACGTGGCATCACCGCCGATGTCCCATCTATATCTCAGGTCTATGCATTTCCCCAGACCTCGCCATACTACGCTAATCTCTTTTCTCAGTATCTCAAGCTCCTTCAGCCAATGAAAGCAGCTTTGCCCGTGGCAGCTCAAGTCACGCACCACATACGGACGAACGGCCCACCTGTGTCATGCCGTCCACGCCGACTATCGCCTGAGAAACTAAAGGTAGCTAGGGCGAAGTTTGAGCAGATGCTTGAACTTGGAATAATCCGCCCTTCCGACAGCCCTTGCTCCTCGCCCCTGCAGATGGTCCCCAAGAAATCTGGTGACTAGCGCCCTTGTGGTGATTACTGCGCACTCAATCGCCTAACCTTCCCAGATAGGTATCCCATCCCACACATGCAGGACCTTACCGCATGCCTCACTGGTGAGGCGTTCTTCAGCAAGATCGATCTGGTTCGTGCCTATCACCAGATACCTGTGGAAGACAATGACATTCCTAAAACAGCCGTCATCACTCCTTTCGGTTTGTTAGAATTTATAAGAATGCCATATGGACTGTGCAACGCCGCACAAACCTTCCAACGCTTCATCCACGATGTTACTCGTGGCCTAGACTTCGGCTATTCCTACCTCGACGATATTTTAGTAGCCAGTTCATCGGAACAAGAGCATCTCGAGCATCTTCGAACTCTGTTCCAGCGCTTGACCTAACACGGTGTCACAGCCAACCCGACTGAGTGCGAACTCGGCAAATCAACAATTGAATTCCTAGGCCACCTCGTTTCATCGTCTGGCATCGAAGTCCTTCCTGATAAGATCCAGGCACTCAATGACTTCCCAGCTCCGATTTCGTTCAAGCACCTCCGTCGATTTTGTGTTTTGGTCAACTATTATCGACGCCTCATTCCGCGCTGCGCTCAGCCCATGCAGCCACTGACTGACTTACTCAGAGGAAGTGAACGTAAGTTCGCTTTCCCTGACACAGCACAGGCAGCCTTCGCCGAGCTCAAGGATGCTATCTCCAACATAGCCTTCTTCGCTTATTCCGAATCGATTGCACCTCTTTCTATTACGACTGATGCCTCAGACGTCGCGGTAGGAGCCGTCCTCCAACAACACGTTGGTGGGCAATGGCAACCCCTTGGGTTCTTCTCCAAGCGCCTTCAGCCAGCGGAATCCCGCTACAGCACGTTTGGCAGAGAACTGCTCGCCATTTAAATAAACAAATAAATATTTTATTCTCGAACGCCGCGCTTTCACGGTCTACCCTGACCACAAGCCCCTTATCTTTGCCTTCAACTCTGCTAGCGACAAATACTCACCACGGGAAACAAGACACCTAGACTTTGTCACGCAGTTCACTGCTGATATACGTCATATCTCAGGTGTCGACAATCCCGTCGCCGACGCTCTCTCACGCGTCAACCTTACTCTCCAGTCTTTGCCTTCCGTCGACCTTGCCGCAAAGGCATCGGCTCAGGCTCATGCCGAAGACATACAGCGCAATCTGCAGTCCACTTCGCTGCATGTGCAACCTGTTCCACTCCAAACCACGGAAGGAACCATCCTCTGTGACACTTCCACAGGTTGTCCTAGACCCTCCTGCCCGTCCCCTTCAGACGCATAGTCTTTGACGCACTGCACTCACTATCACATCCCGGTATCCGTGCATCTTTGAAACTGGGCACCGAACGTTTCGTTTGTCCACGCTTAAACAAAGATGTTCGTACCTGGGCTCGCGCCTGCCTTCAATGTCAGCGCTCCAGAGTACGTCGTCATACCCGCAGTCCGCTTGGTTGATTGCCTGCACCGGACTCTCCGTTTTCGCATGTGCACGTAGACCTTGTAGGTCCATTGCCTCCTTCACGCGGATTCGTATACATTCGTACATGTGTCGACTCCTTCACCAGATGGCCAGAAGCCATTCCCGTGACAGACTGCACAGCTGAGACTGTTATCCGGGCCTTCTTGGACCGGTGGGTCTCGCACTACGGATGCCCATCCATCATTACAACTGACCGAGGAACGCCTTTCGAATCTCCACAATTCAATACGTTCTGCAACTTTTTAGGCTGTCGCCGCATTCATTGTGGTGCGCTCACCTTGAGGCTGAGTTTAATACCCATAGAATCACTTCCGACTGCGCGAAGTATAGCAAGCTCATGTCCTATCTCCCCAAGGAGATATCAATGCAGGTTCGTGACGTTATCATTTCTCAGACCGAAAACCGCTATAAGAGTCTCAAGGAGGCCACGATTAAGCGTGTCATGCCCTCGGAGAAAGTTTGCCCGCAGCAGTTTTCGGGGGTCTGCAGCTGGGCGACAAACTGCCCTCAACCCTGCTACGAGAGATGCAGCAACTCTTTGGTTCCTCAACCATGGACGGGAATTCACTTCGAGAACTATGGCTGCAAAGGCTACCAGAAAATATGCAAGCGATTCTTGCTATGGTGAGCTCTGTTTCGCTCACTCAACTAGCAGATTAAACGGATCGTGTTATTGAGCGATCACAGCCACAAGCCGACGCCAGCAAAATCAATGCCGTCGCGTCTCAGGTCACTGCTATCACTGGCTTACAGTCAACTATAGAAGCCCTGCAAACACAAGTTGCGACACTTAGTCGCCAGGTTCAACAGCTTACTATGAACCGCCGTCGTTACAGCAGCTCAAAATCGCCCTTCAAGTGTTCCAAGTCCAGCAACAGTCAGACTTGCCGTTGGTACCATCAGCGCTTTGGTACCGCAGCTCGTAAATGTACCAAGCCTTGCAAATTTGACGAGAAACAAAGATAAGTCTCGGCCGGTCCGTAACGGCGACGGGCGCAACCGGCCAACATCAAAGTCGCCTCATCCGTGTTAGGGATTTAATTTCAGGCATCGAGTTTCTAGTCGACACTGGAGCCGAATTTAGCCTTATACCCCGTAGCCCAGATGAGGTCGTCTCACCCTCGCCGACCAAGCTGCATGCCGCCAGTTGCACACCAATCGCAACTTACGGCGAAAAACTGCTAACGCTCAATTTAGGCCTCCGGCGAACCTTTCGCTGGCCTTTCATAGTAGCTGCCATGCCTTTTACCACCACAGGAATAGACTTGCTTCAACCTCATCGTCGACGCTTAAAGGAAGAAGCTTATCGACCCTAGGACACAGCTAAGTGTTATCGGGACTAGCGCCAACGTGGCTGCTATCACTCCCATTGTTGTCTTACCTCAAGCTTCAGAGCCTTTTATGGAACTTTTCAACAAGCATCCTAAGCTCGTTCGCGTTCTGAACGAATTGCCTCCTGTGACGTAAAATGTCATGCATCACATTTGCACTAAGGGTCTATCTGTTTCGGTCCGCTCGCGCAAACTAGCCCCGGACAAGCTCAAAGCTGCTAAGGCGGAATTCGAGCAAATGCTCGAACTGGGAATAATCCGCCAGTCCAAAAGTCCATGGGCATCACCATTACACATGATGCCGAAAAAATCCGGTGACTGGCACTCCTGTGGTGACTACAGGTCACTCAACAGAGTTACCATCCCGGATAAATACCGCATTCCGCGCATGCACGACTTAACCCCAGCTCTAGCTGGTAAGCCTATCTTTAGCAGAGTCGACCTTGTTCGCGCCTACCATCAGATACCTGTCGCGCCAGACGACATTGTTGGAGCAGAAGTCATCACGCCATTCCAGTACCTCAGCATGCCTTTCGGCCTCAGCAACGCTGCTCAAACTTTTCAGCGTTTTATTCATGAAGTAACGCGATGACTCGAATGCGTTTATCCCTATCTAGATGATATTCTACCAGCTCCTCTGACGAGGAACATCTTCATCACCTCGATGCTCACTTTCAACGCTTAATGCAGCATGGGGTTACCGTCAACCCCGATAAATGCGAGCTTGGCCAAAGTTCCATCGATTTTCTTGGCCACCGCATATCCGTCTCTGGTATTGAAGATCTGCCAAACAAAATCAAGGCACTAAAGGACTATCCTACTCCTAGTTCCTTCAAACAGTTACGCAGATTACTTAGCCTGGTTAACTATTATCGACGCTTTATTCCTAACTGCACGAGCATTGTTCAACCAACCACTGACATACTCCGCGGTAAACAACGGTCTTTTCATTTTGCAGAAGACGCTAGACTGTCTTTTGGGAAGCTCAAAGACGCTATCTCCAACATAGCGCTTCTCGCCCACCCAGACACATCAGTACCACTTTCCACGACAACTGACTCATCCGACACTGCCGTCGGTGCAGTTCTTCAACAACTCATCGACCGTCGATGGACACCTCTAGGTTTTCACTCGAAACGTTTACAACTTGCCGAATCGCGTTACAGCACCTTCGGTAGGGAACTATTAGCTATCTACCTAGGTATCAGACATTTCCGTCACTATCTCGAAGGTCGACATTTTACAGTCTTCACTGGCCACAAGCCATTAATCTACGAAATAAATGACGTAACTAACAAGTATTCTCCGCGGGAAACTAGACACCTAGACTACGTTTCTCAGTTTACGACAGACGTACATGCCTCAGGTGCTCTCAATCCCGTCGCGAACGCCCTTTCACGCATTCGGCAGATCAGCTTATCACCTGGCACCAACATTGACCTAGCCGGCACGACTGCTGCCCAACAAGCTGAGCCCGACATAGACAAGCTAAGACGCAACACCTCTTTGAAACTACGCGAAGTTCCAGTAGCTTCATCTGAGGTGACCATTCTTTGTGACGCCTCACAAACTTCTCCCCGACAAGCAGTTCCTCCTTCGATGCGCCGACTAGTTTTTAAGGCTTTACACAACCTGTCTCATCCCGGCATACGTGCTTCGCAGAAGCTCGTCGCCGAACGCTTCGTGTGACCCAACATCAACCGCGATGTCCGCCTTTGGGCACGCGCATGCTTAGTGTCAGAGAGCCAAGGTATACAGACACCAAATGCCCACTTGGCATTTTTCCCGCTCCTGACTCTCGTTTTCCACACGTCCATGTCGACCTAGTCGGACCTTTGCCCCCATGCAAAGGCTACATGTACTTCCTCATCTGTGTCGACCGATTCATCCGATAGCCAACTGCTCATCTGAGACAGTTGCGCAAGCTTTCCTAGAACGCTGAGTAGCTCAGTTTGGTTGACCAGGCATAGTCATCACCGACAGAGGATCACACTTTGATGGATCCTTCAGCAAACTTCTCAACGTTCCTGGCTGCCAACACAACCGAACCAACGCATACAACCCCGCAGCTAATGAGATAGTAGAAAGGTTGCACCGGCAACTCAAAGCATCACTCTGTGCCCAATCTAGCACATCCTTACACGAAGCACTTCCGCTCGTTCTCTTAGGCATAAGAAACACGATTAAAGAGGATTTGCACGCCACTCCATCGTCGCTAGTTTTTGGATGCACACAACGCTCACCTGGTGAACTCGTCTCGCCAAAAGCGCCAACAATCTTTGACTATGGTGACTACGTAGCTCGCCTATCTCATCACATGCGACAGGTTCAGCCTGTGCAACTCAGAACACAGAGCTTGCATACCAACGTGGACGAACGCTTAACTACTTGCACGCACATGTTGGTTCGCACTGACAGCGTACGCCGGCCACTCCAACCTACTTATTATGGCCCGTACCGTGTCGTACGCAGAAGCGACAAGACGTTTACCATTGACTACAATGGTGACTGAGACGATCAACGACCTTGCAACCACCACGCTCGCCTGACCGATGTGCGCCGCTCTCAAAGCTGTAAAAGTACAGAACGCTAACCAACCCACTGGGTCAGGTAACGACACCAAATTGAATGGCAGAAAGGCGAAACCGAAGAGACTCCCATCGAAAGGCATTTGCGGGTTAGGAGAATGTCATCGGGTAGTAAAAATCGGTCTGGCTTGTTCGCACTGTTTAGCATGGTACCATACGAAATGTGCAAATGTGTCCCAACAACAGTTACGGGAGCGAAATAGCTCCCAAGATGCATTTTGGTTCTGTACTGCGTGTTCCACCATTCCCATCGTTAAGTGCTTGCTTATCCTAGCTGAGAAATGCGACCGGTTAATCGCAGAAGCAGAGCAGAGGATAAACAATGAGATTACTTCAATAGGAGCGAGTATGGACCACAGAAGCGTAGCGGCTGCTAAGCAACGGAATGCTAAACAAATCGCTTCCCCTGCACCGCAATCAGCCATGTCTTTATCTCTGTTGTCTTCTCCAACTTTGGTAGAACGCCGGGCGAAAACAGACTGTACCTACGTGAATCAAGCAGTACTCACAGCAAAGAAAATCAGGCACCATTCAAAACGTCTGGTTAAGCAAATTCCACTAGACCTGACATCAAGTATTAACAAGGATGGAGCAGCCAAACACCAACCCTTGGTACCTGTAGCTCAAATATCTCTTGTCGAGACTAAGCCTCCCAGAACGTCGGTTACATATGCAGAGATTGCTGCAAGGGTCCACCGAGAGGCCGCCGTTGCGTCCTCTCCCATCGTAAACACCGTTAACGCAAATGGAGAGAAAAACAGTAAACAATCACTTGTCAACAAGTCAAGACAAATGAGTACCATACCTTGTAGATCGATTAAAAATGGATCCAACAACAGTGCCCGGACTGTTGTATGCTCAAATGTCCCTGAATCTGCCGCCATCACATTGCGGGATAAGTTATCAGACGACCAAGACCAATGGAACTCATTGTGTATGCAGATGAGTATCAAAGCCAAGCCCATAAACTTGTTACGAATTACTCGTCATCCGAACTCGCCACACTATGGTGAACCCAGACTTATTCGAGTAACTCTAGAATCCTCCACCGACGTGGAAAATGTTTTGCTCTCCGCAAGCGCGCTAAAACACGAATCCTGTGCGATGCGTATCTATCCTGATGTCCCTTGGAGCGCGCGACAACCAAAACGAAACACCGAAGAGGGGCACAGCAAGCAAGACCGCCTAAACCCAATCTTCATACATGGCGTGCCATAACATCCTTCTAACCATGTTCAAGATACCGGAAAGCACGATTTAGAACAGTGGCGGTTCATTCGTGAAACACTTTCTTTGGATGATGTTGTGGCACTATCGCTCACCAGGATACCCCTCTCATCGAATTATAGAGGATGCGGCCCTAGAATCCTAAAACTTGTGGTTCAGTCAGAGCAACAAGCAAAGGATGTTTTGGATCAATGGCGGAGAAATCGGAAACATCTTCCTTCCGAAATTCGGTTAAAGGTCGCAAACAATTCGCACAGCTCAAGTATTAGAGCAACTGAAGCAGTAAGCATCCTGACGAATGTACAGAAGTGTAACTTGACTGCTGCTTTAATTGACTCTGAAGTAGGTCTAAACGAAGGCTGGGACGCACCTTGGCCGAATCAAGTTGCAAACGAGGTATCATTGACAGATCAAAAAAAAACGAATAACTGCCGACCTCCCATCGGTCGGCATTCTCCCTCACTTGACAGCTTCACCTCTCTGCGGGCTCCTAGAGACCGAGAAACTGGCCTGCTTGTATACAAATGCTCAGGGACTTTCTAACAAACTGGCTGAACTGAAAGATCGCCAAGCTTCCGGCTCGTATGATGTCAATGGTATCACCGAGACATGGTTGCACACGGGAATGACGGACGCTGAAGTGTCGCTACCCGGCATGTCGCTGATCCGGAACGATAGGCTTACAAAAGAAGGAGGGGTAATCCTGTACTACCGAAACGACTTACAGTGCGAAGCCGTGGAGGATTCAGATTCGCAGTTCCCTGACTCTCTTTGGTGCCGGTTGCAGTTAAAAGGCAGGGACGCTTGCCTTATTATCCTGGTGTACCGCGCCCTAACTCAACATCCAAAACCGACTACCACCTAATAGCTGCTTTAAGGTGCAGTTTACAACAAAAGTACACTCACATTCTTATCATGGGTGATTTCAACGTACATTGTTTAGAAGCCCCTGCCACAACCGGCGAACAATTCAAAATCGATTTACAAGATCTAGTAACTACTGCTCCTCTTTACAACCACATCACTTTGCCCACTCGGTTCAGAACTGGTAACAGGCCATCTGTGTTGGATCTTGTGCTTACCAACGAGGAGCATATGATTGATGCGTTGGTTTTAGACTGCCCGTTGGGTCGCAGTGATCACGCAGTCATCAGTTTCAACTTCGTCTGCTATGCAGAATATCGGAATGATAACGATGATACTGTGCGAACCATCATAAGGTACGACCGACTCGCCCAGCTAGTCAGCGCCACAACATGGTCTTTCCTCGAAGAAGAACCCCCGGAAGTCGCCTGGCTCGAGTTCGTAAAAACATTCAGTCAGCTGATTGCACAGCCTTCAGAGATAAAAGCTTGCAATAAGTGCGAATCCGTTTCTTTCGTTAGGAGCAGAACCCGAAAATGGATGACAGTACGCAACGCAGCCTGGCGAGTGTACAGAGAAGCACCAGCACCAGAAACGTGGGACAACTACGTAGCCCAACGTAACCACTGCACTCAACTGTTAAGAGAAGACAAAGCCGCCTATCAGCAGAACATCGCAAAAACCTTCAGTGCTAACCACAAACTGCTGTACAAGCACGTTAATAGCCTACGAAAGGTGAGGCAAGGATTTCCTCCACTCAAGACGGCTGAGAGCCCAACAAGAACGTCTATGGAAGCTGCAAACGCGCTGCAGATGCAATACGCCCCCACGTTTCAAAGGGTCTTGCCACCAAGCGATCTACCAAGCTTTGTATTCTGCTCACCAGGACTAACCCACATCAGTTTTACCGCAGAGGCTGTATTGCAAAAGCTGACTTCTCTACGCAAACACAGCTCGCCGGGTGTCGACGCCATTCGTCCTGAGGCATTGGGAGTAGCAGCAAACCAACTGGCAGGACATTTAGCTCAGTTTTTTCAGCACTGCTTAGACCGGAACCAAGTTCCCGCCATGTGGAAGCTTGGAATAATAAGCCCGATTCACAAAGGTGGAAGCAGATCTGATCCCTCCAACTACCGCCCAGTAACACTTCTTCCTATACTCTCCAAGGTCATGGAATCCATAGTTGCCGATGCACTGGTGTGCTATCTGGAAAACTGCAACCTCATCACTCCTGAACAGCACGGTTTCCGTCGACAGCGGTCATGTACAACTAATTTACTCATTGCACGCAGTAGTTGGACCGAGGCAGCCGACGCTGGAGGTGTTGATGTGATCTACCTGAATTTTTCCAAGGCTTTCGATCGTCTAGACCATCGGATACTTCTATCCAAGCTGCAGCATTACGGGATCGGCGACCCTCTTTTAAGCTGGATCGCCAACTTTATATTTCAAAGGCAATTAGTGGTCAGAGTTCGGAGCTCTTTATCGGACCCCATACAAGTGGAGTGTGGTGTGCCGCAAGGCTCAGTTCTAGGTCCACGTTTGTTTCTGGTGTTTATTAATGACCTTGCACAGGGAATCGCTTCAAACTTCCTAATGTTTGCCGACGATATCAAGATCTGGCGCAGGATCCAGGCGAACGCCGACCAACATGTGCTCCAAAGTGACTTAGATACAGTGTATCAATGGTCGATCCAAAACTTATTGCATTTCAACCTCAGTAAATGCAAGGTGCTTTCCATCCGACATCACGGCAGCTACTCATACCGACTCGGAACGGATGTACTGCAACAATCAACTCTCGAACGGGACTTGGGTGTCCTGGTTCAAGATGACTTGGGTTGCTCCAGGCAATCCGAAAAGGCCTCGAAGACCGGGAACCAACATGTTGGGCTGTTGAGGCGGGCGTTTGGACAAATAAACAGCTCCATATTTCGACAAATGCTCAGTGCGAATGTTCGCCCCCATGTCGAATACGCAATTCAAGCCTGGCATCCATGGCTGAAACACGACCTTAATGCACTGGAGCAGCCTCAACGCCTGGCATCTAAGAACGTAACTGGAATGCGCAATCTGTCCTACCAGGAGAGGCTGCGACGACTAGGATTGTTCAGTGGAAGCTATCGCAGGCTACGAGGCGACCTGATTATGACATACTTGATTCTGCGAGACCCACATCATGTGTGCCACCCTTTACTGCAACTCAGCAGCAATACAAACCTGAGGGGCCACTCATTAAAACTCGCAGAACAATACAGTCGTCTGGAGTGCCGCAGAAATTTCTTTTCCATCCGTGTCTGTCACCCGTGGAATGCTCTCCCAGAATCGGTCATCTCTGCACCGACACTAACAATATTTAAAAGACGGTTGGACGATGCACTCATCCACTTACACTTTGTTACTTAACACTATGTCTCCATCCTACACCTGGAATTATTTGTTGTTAACTGTGAGTGTTGTGAATCTAAGTGGATCACAGGACTGCAGCGAAGCAAACGATAAGTCCTTATTTTCGTATTTAAAGTGTTAACTATTTTACTATCCTTTTCATCATAATTATTATGTTGATATCCCCACCAACTATCCAACGGGGCTTGTAAAGCAACGCTTCTTAACCCGCATAAATTCATTGTTCAACGTCGATCGACCCAAGCCAGCATTGCTCGACAAGTCTGACACTTTGGTGTAACAAGCACCTTCACAGCCTGTGCCATCACAGCTCGCACCGCAACCTCAGACGAGTCAGTCCGCTCCAGCGGAACCGACAACCTCAACCGACAGCACTCCTATTCGCCCTACTATCAATCGACGCGGTAGGAACCTAAAACCTCCAATTCGCTTTTCGGACTTTGTTAGCACTTACTATTTTATATAGAACGTGCCTCTGAGATGTTTTTACTCTTATCGAACGTTTTCCAAAATCCACAACAAAAGATCAAAAGGTGTTGAAACTACCAAAAAGAGCAAAACCTTTTGAAAACCCGAAAACAGCTTTGCACGTTTTTCACTTTGCACCCTTTTGTGAGCTGCTATGCATTTAGGCTGCTTTTTCATTTTGCTTTCCATATACACCGTCGGTTGGTTGCACGTCCGTTTCACCTTTCGCTGGATCCCCGCACGTCAACTGGAAGTGGAATGAACTTCCTGCTCAACCACCTACGTGAACTTTACTAGCTGTCCCCCCACAAAGTTTTTTTTTACCTTTTCGACACCGTAGGGAGGACACCGGTGGGAGCCCGCTAGGGTCCGATTGCATGGTTCTCCACCAGCAGCTGCAACAGGTTTCACAACCTGGTCTCGTAGAAGGCTGGCCCGTGAAGGACAGTCCTCACGTAGATCGAAAGACTGCTTACACAGTCCCTTCTGGGGGAGGGCTATGTAGCATTCTGGAGATCCTCCGGTTTGTCTGTGTAAAATTCTAAAATTATTTCATTGTACACATAGGCAACCGGTGTGGTTTGCTGAACTGATTGCTGAGTTCGAATGCTTGACTTGCTCGTCGGCATTTTCGCTTGGCGCTCGTTTCGGTTGCAACGCGCGACTGCCCTGTGTGCTGTGAATCCTCCGTTCCCCTAGCTAGAGCGTCAACGGTGTCGTTTTTTATAGCTAGGTAACAGTGAATCTTTTACTGTACCAATAAAAGTTTCCCTGCAACTCGATCTGTCTTTTCGAATCGCTCTCCGAGCTCCTGGTACAGGCTACTTGCTAAAATTGCCATACGATCATGCACTCTAGTTACAGTAGATGATGGAGTTATACTCAAGCAATGGACTTATCTTTGTTTTATATCTGGTGTTAACTGATACTTTCAATTTGAATGTTTTGAACAGAAACCAAATGCTTCGACGGGCTTGAGCTGCAGTATGTGCAGCGTGTCTGGCAAAGTTAAGGGTAGTGGATCCCAGGGTTACTAATAGTGTGGCAGTGAGACAATGGTTTATCATCCATGTTAAGCGAACCCGATATGATATCACATTTGTAGGATAGTACGTGGCATTTGTCAGCAGAGAATGTCATCAACAGTTTGGAGTCCCATGAATCGATCACTCTTAAAACACGCTGGATTCCGCCTAGCATTACACTGACTTCAGTTGGATTAGAAATGTAAACCATGTTTATGCCATCGGCAAATAGGAAAGGTTTGCCGGAGGAAAAGATGTTAAAAATATCGCTTACATACAGTAGGAATCAAAAGCGTCCCGGAACGCTACCCTGTATCACGTCACTGGTGACAGGCATTAGCTTTGGATAACGCGGAGTTGGTGAAATAAGATAAAAGTTGAATTTGTCATTATCAGCTAACTTGGAAACTCGGAAACAAGATACTATGCTATCATGATCCCGTGCGACCTCTGGTGGAATTGTGGTAGCATATATAGCAAAATAAATGCTGTTCTCGTTTAGGACAAAAAGCGCGATTCACGGTTGAATGGTTTCATTATGCACAAACATATAAGTGATTGTCTGTAGCAATCTCGTTGACACAGCGTTCCAAATTAGCAAAGAAATATTCTCATGTGCACAGACTGCAAACGGATGGCGTCCGTTGGCAGCGAGACAGTACACAAGGGGTAACGGCACCCATAGCCAAAGTAGATCAGGATCCGAAAGTCCAGTGAACATTGTGAGTACGTATACGCGCACGTGTAAGACGAGATAAGACTGATCCCAAGACATATTCCATGGAAAATAACTTAGCCTCTCTAAAGCTGTGGTTGTAACGAAATAACATTAATCATAACGTATTCCTACTTGCACCAGAGTGGTTAGGGCGATCACCAGTGAGTCGCCATCGACCCCAAAGTAACATTGTTGAAAGAGTGCTTGAGGCAGCTGTCTCGTACCGCCGCAATTGTTAGCAACCTTGGCTTCAAAGAGTAGGACTCCAGAACGCAGCAAAAGCCGCCTTCGGACACACAACATCGAGTTTGGCAGTAACCGAACAGTTAAGCCTCAGACACAACGAAGTAGAACAATGGCACAAAGAAGCAGTATAATCGTCAGAAACTTCAGGATAAATGCACACGTTCCACCGACCGCTAAAATGTGGGTGAGTAATATCGTCCGCGAATACTAAGGAATACGCGACATTAGAAATGAGAAAACAATACACACACAATGAATCTGAGTGCGAAATCGATCGCTATGAGTATTTGGAATATACATGATAATTTGCCAATTCAGCGGCCCTTCGACCGAGGGCTTCTGCTTTAGCAAGCATTAACAATTCCGGTGATGTCTGACAAAACCCTGACTGACGTTGTTTGGCAGCAGCTGCCTCAGCTTTTTTGGTGGATGAGGGGGAGTGACATTCGGAAGGCGGGTTGTACGGGCTGAGCACATTACCTTCGACATGAGTCACATATCTGGGCTTCTCCAGTCTTCAAAGTTCAGCCTCTTTCGGTGACACCAGCTGGGCGAATTCTTCTTCACCGTTAGAGAATATATATCGGAGAGATTTGGTCATAATGGGTTTGTTAGATGCGGGTTGCTTCATAGCGCGAATTCTGGGACTGGAACATGTGGGTAGCTCCGTGACCCCAGGACCTATTGCACCGGGAGGCAGTCTCCCTGGGGTTCTAGCAGTTGAGACAGGATCAGATAACAAGACACTGGGTGATGACAAGTTTGGTTCCACACCTCCGGAATCACCAGCGGCGCTAAAATAGAAGACAACAAATAAGCAAGAAATCAAACAACACGGATGTGGGCTGGTGTTGGATTGTGGCCATATAGGGCAAATTTCTAACACTTCTAGTCCTACATAACTGAAAGGAGAACGTGCTAAATCCATTTACCCTTGAGAAGCGTTCTTCTCGATCGGTCGAGTTGAAGGGGACGGCACTGCCGGAGCAGCACGTGAGATTATAGCTTCTTCCCTCCTGCGTACATGCGAAGTTGCGGGTGGGCATCTACGATGATGTTTTGAGGTTTCCTTTGTGCCAATGGCGTTGCTAATGGGACGTGCGGTTTTAGGCTGCTGAGCAGGTTGCCGCGACTATACACAGGACAGTAGGAAAGCAGTACCCGTTTAGGAATAAGACAGAAATATAATGCACCTGAGGAACCAGACAATAATGGGTTCGTTAATCTGTAATCTGTTATTTCGTAGACTGAATTAGTCATGTAACATAAGACACAGTAACAGACAAGCTTGATGAGCAGCGCGAATTCAACCTATTACTTGATAGTAAATAACGTAGTTAAAACGTAGGGAAATCACTCTCAGCTTGACCCTAAATTAGATCAACTAAGTATGCTATTCTCGATGGTAATTGGGAGAGTTTCAAGTGTAGGTTGTTACACAGAATCTTGGGCTACAGAACATTTAAAACTGCTTGCAACAATTGGCTGGCTGTTAAACGATGCAGAAAAATAGGTGTACCGAAGAGTATGAAAATGGGGACGCTATCATTAACCAGCGGCAGACGTGAGACAGCACCAAATTGGTAGAAGGTAACACCCCAAGCAGTTTGAATGTTGTATGATGATTATGACAACGCACATCACTGACTGGGAGCGAAGCATAGGACCGCGGCAATCGAGACATGTGGTGGCCTACTTCGCCTCTGGATTCGGCAAACATTATTGTTTTTGACGGTTATACATTATTTACGGAGTGATTGCTTTCAACGTAGGAGCTTTCGAACCGATGGTAGACATTCACATTTAAAAAGCAGTAAGGCGCGATTGTCGAACATTTGCCCAAGGTTCAAGTATAAGCAGGGCTAACGGGTGCCGTCGCGTATGTAAAAGCTCCGAAAGATTCCTTCGAAACGGGCTCAAGAGGAGTCAACGTGAGAGACAAATGTTGAGGAAGACGGACAGGTGATGTATTCTGGAAAAGAACTGTTTGTAGAGCTGTATATTGTTACATTGTCTCCAGACGCATCTGAACTTACCCATAATCCTAACCCCCAGTTTGCACTACTGTTGAAGAAATCTGGCGCAAAAGGGATCTGATACAGTAGGAAAAATTGACCAGATCGATAACATTCTTCCACCGGTTCTGATATATTGTGGTGACACGCTGGCTGTGGAGCTAGCAGGTTGCTTCAAAACTACCCTAAGGATGGTGTTTGTCAAGCAATGTGTCCTCAGTGTTTTAGAAAGCAAATAATGTCGTGCTAGAAATAGAGATGCTGTCGTCAAACTTTCCATGACGGTATACTCAAGCAACTCGGTGGTGCCAGAAAAGTAGAGTTGGTGAAAACTAAACCAGTTTCACGCAGGAAAAGAAATCGCTAAACATATAAATACACTGCATGCATTTCTACAGCAGAGCATTACACATAATTGACCTGTTATAGTTGTTTGGATTGACTTGGACGCCGCTTTGGACTCAGGTGAATGCGCTAAACCGTGGCGTCATGGATTTCAAAACGAGGTGAAAGAGAAAGCTATTTTTACCCTGGAATCTCAGCTTCCTGATTGCCGGGAACATGTGAAATGTTTACGGGTAGTAGTGTGAGTTCAGCACAACAAGTGGCTTGCTTCGGATACAAACTAGGTGACCAGAATGGCTATAAATGCCAACCCTACTCGACAAGCAAAGAAACGACAGTGAAGACTGCAATATGTGAGAAGAAGCATGCTCAAGCAGTGATGCAAAAGAAGACACCCTGGAATCACAACACATCTTGGTTCGTATCACCACAAATCGGTTGTCTATCTACCTTCGAGTAAACAATGACAGGAAGCGCCAGACTTGGCTGTTCGTTCTGTCATTCTCGTACACCTGTTTACTCAGAACACAATAATTTTGTAGGTGTAACTGAGCACACCGGAGTAGCTAATAAACCACCAACCTGGAAAGGCAAAACACGACCGTTTTCTCCCTACGGCTCCATCAGGAACCGAATCCATGACCACTAGCGTCCCGCGTCTCTCTCCATCAGCTAATGCCACCTAGACGCGGTGGCAGATCATCATAATACGCAAACAAAGTGTCACAAAATGCAACCTCCGTCATCATGCAGGCTGGAGGGTTGTAGAGGAGAGTGGTTGGTGCCATGAATTTACGACTTCCCGCAGCGGCAGCTAAGTGCGGATACTGGTTGTTTATTCGAAGATCCAACGCGCACGATTACAAATTCTCCATGACGAAGTAACTAAATAGTAACTGATTCAAGCGTCTCATCGACCAACAATTCTTGGTGATTTTTAATTGTCTAGTAATAATTAGCACTCAAAGGATGGTCGAAGAACAAGGAGTAATGCTATGTTAAGTGTGTCTTAACAGCAGTGCTACATAAGCAAGATCTCAACAATGTCACACTGTGCAAGCGATTTGAGTAAAAACCTAAATAAAAGAGAAAGTCGATCACTCCGGAACAAATCCGTACACACGAGAGAATCTCATTATAGTGGTCGCAGTAACACCACAATGGTACTCGGTACACCAAAATGAGCGGATATGGTGGATCCCTCGATAGCGGATAAAGACATCAACAGTGCGCCCGTAAACCGTACCGACGCTTCACTGCCAAGCAACCAACGTAGGTCGCGCGCGGGCTGCGTATACTACGAGGCCACCCGCATCTACACATAATCGAACCGGTAGATAACAAAATAGACGCATTATCCTTTCGGCAACTGGCCGACAAGTGTTAAAACAATGGCCGTGTAAGTCACTTAGGTACCACTACCCATCCTCCCCCCTCCGTCAATCGCGCACGACCCCCACAGACACACAGTGTCCCGTGATCGCGTGGCAATTTAGCGATATCCCGAATTAAAGTAAGCAGACCGGGCTGTGAGTGATCGACTTACAAAATACACATTCTCTGCGCGTTTCCCGCACTGTGTGACCTCTTTTCATAAGCGTGGCCTACGCCATTAAGAGTACAGAGACCGAGTTTCAGGTTGGTCTAATGCTCCAGCTGCGACACAACATATAATGTCACAGGTTTTAAGAGTTATCGTGGCCAGACCCAGCCAGACAGCTACCATGCATCCAGGAATGCATGAAAATGTTCGCGGATCTCTGGCGACAAATTTTAACCGCGACAGAACTTCTCAAAAGCCCAATAAAGACCCCTACTATTCCTCAACAGACATTTCTTTTTAAATCACAGGATACTCCAAGGACAATTCAGGGGAACCGAAAAGAGGTTTAGCGGAGCCAAACAGTGGATATTAATTTCAATGCCTGGGCGGGCTCTTGGCGATCCACTCCACCATCCGGGGCAGTGAGAACATCCGGTTAAAACAAATCTAGTGTGATGAAGCTTGCTTGCTTTGCATTAACTGACGAGATTATCGTTTACGGTATACTTACTATGGTAGTTTACAAAGGACAACTGGGAGAAAGATCGTTCGTATGTATACATTGACGATGAGATGCTGTTAAATTTGGCATATAGATGAAGATAACAAACATACGTGAGAAAGATGCTCCGTACTAAGTCGCTTCATCGGGCGTGCAGGGGTTCCCACCTTCGGTGAGGAATTGGTGACGGAGGATTTCATGCGTTTAGAGAAGGCCAGCAAATGTTGGCGTAAAAGTTCATAATCTGGAGTCTGATCGTAGTCAAGCTGGCTGACAGTGAGCATAAAGCTGGACAAGTCTGTTCGAAAACAAAAGAAGGTAGATAGGATCGGAAATAGAAACGACACTGTTATAGAAATTGGCAGTCATGCTGCTGTCTCGCTGTTACCCTACATATGCAAACTAAGAAAAGTAGTATAACGCAAAGCTCAGATGTTATCTGTGCAGGTTTCTAGTTGGTATAGAAGGGATGCTCAATCAGGTTCAACTAGCTGGTTGGTTTAAATTTAGCGAGAATCTCTGCTCCAACGCAGAAGTGATGTGGAAGCTCGTTCAGTAGTCCTAACACAAAGATTAGATGCGATGTGGACGGATTGTGGCGAAAACAATAGCCCACATGTTGTTCGACATGCTGACGTTGCGATCGTCAGACGAGATTTCGGTATTTGTATTCGAGAAACGCATTTATGACATATGACAAGTGTGTGTGTGTGTGGGGGGGACCACTTTGCTCTTTCGACTGCACAGTACGCTCGCTAAACCATATAAGCAACTGTAAATATGCATAGACATTTTTGCATTAAATTTTGGCTAACAGACTCCTCGGAAGCTAGTTACCAACAAAACATTTAAACTCTAAAACAGAAAAAGCGTTTAAGTGGTAACTCCAGGAAGGCGAGTTCTGCTGTGCTCCGCGGTACAGACATCGGTCTCCAACGCCAACAATCCTCACACAATGAGCGGTATCTACAGTTGTATGAATAATATTTACTAACTCAAACGGATGAGTTATATTTGTGAATTTAGGTGCAGAAAAATAGTTGGCATTCACTACAAACACAAACGGAGAGTACTGAAGCGATAACTCAATGCAGTAACAAATTCGTTAAGTGAAAAAATGGATGGGACTAAAAGTTGTTACTTAAAGCGTAAATATTAGAGTTAACTAAGTTAATGTGGTGTTTGCTGTTTTAGGTTTAACAGCATTATTGCTGAACAAATTTTCAGTAATTTGACACTATTGATCATTCTGAAGCGCTTTTCTCGTTCGATGTATCCGCAGTGATCTCACAACTGACCCAGGTGTCGGAACATTTCGGAACGACAACTGGTTGAGGAAAGTATCCTGAGATCCCTCACACGAACATATGATTATCGTCTGGACAAGGATCAGCCAATCAAAGCGCAACAACTACGGTGGCTTAGCAGCAGACATTGCTGCCTTAACACTTTATCACCAGTTTTGACACTCGGTAGTTGTTCTCGAATGTTTAAATCCTAAAAATTATGCACCTTTGTAAGTGTCCGCAAGTTTTCCAAAACCTAGTGTCTACTCGAGTAGGAAGAAGAGAAAAGGAGAAAGAGCAGCCAAACATAGTGATAACGCTTCCAGTCTCTTGCCTGATTTGCTTCAAAGCATTATATTACTCGAGGAGGAAATCACTTCACTAAAAAGCAAAATTATTGAATTTAACACAATTTACGATCAAAATGTATCATTCTGTGAGCAAATTAAGGGTTCAGAAAATCTAAAATTAAATAGATTATGTACGACAGGTTTTTTTTACCTTTTATCACATCTTAGACGCACAAGTGCGTGTGTAGATTGAAGAGCATGGTTATATTTAATATACCCGATAGAATTAACATTGAAACAATCAAAATCATCCTTCTTACAGTCTGCAACATGGATAGAATTATCTACATTTTTTCAGACTTCGGAGAAAAGTGAAGATGAATTAATGTCAGCGTCTTCTCAAATGCACAGGCGAAGCAGCTTCTGTGACATTCCTACGATCGAAACTGTTCGTTATAGCAGAATAGCGGAGCTGTATGCTATCGGGCGCGTCCCCAGATTGCGGATTGGAAAATGCGTTCCTTGTGGAATTAACTGCGAATAAGTCTCGTTCGCTTTGCAGGCGAGATGAATAAGCAGTCGCGGACAATCAGCGGCAGCGTCTCAGAGCGTCAGGAGTTCTGGACTGATCACCTGGTTCTCCATCAAATACCACAACAGCTCGTACGGCGCTGTGTCAAAGCCAATGTGACCGGCTATAAGGTCACTGACTACTCATTTCTGTAACCAGAGGTGAGTATATAATGGAGAGCGGATGAGCAACCTTGCTGGCCACCGGCTTCTCTGTGGACTACTATGGAACACAAAGAAGACGAAGGAGCCACTCGGATGTCAACGGTCTTCGTTAATCGCCCGCTGCCTTGCGGGTTAGGTCTTAAGACCAAAGGCTCGGGTGGGGTCCCTTAAGTCAACCCCCTTCCTCGGCCTGGGCAGCCGGAAGATCTCTGCCCACACAACACAGCCTTCTGAACTCTTCAAATCCTTTCACTAACTACCAATTTCCCCCATTTTGTTGCTGTTAACTATGTGTTGTGGCACTACCAATTGTACATTGGTCACGTGTTGGATAATAATAATAATAACAATAATAGTCGGACACAATCAAACACCACTAGTGATGCGCATTGCTCTTAAGGAAAGGCCTCTAGCTGTGTTAAATACCGATTCGTTAAGCCGTTGAAGTGACAGAAGCGTGTACCTAGACAGAATAACAAAGTTAATCTCCCCGGAAGGTTCCCGGAGTATAAAATCCCACAATCTTACAGTACACTAAACAGCAGTGCACTTGCTAAATCACCGAACAACACTGGATAACCTCAGAACCTAAGCTATACCGGGATAACAACAGAGATCGATTCAATTTCGTGTGTCCTATCTACAAGGAACGCATACATAAAAGATGTTATGTGCGCTGTGTCTGTGTCCTCTCTAGTACAGAGCCGCAGAGCAAAATTCTACATGAAGGCCGTAGAAAACAACGAGACAGCACTCAGCAAATCCCAGCATGAAATTATCTCGTCACATCTGAGAGTTAACAGGGCATTGCTCTCCTACAACACGATAATGCTAACTTTTGTGAACACCCCAACGGCACAAACCACATTGTTGGCATGAGATGTCTAATCAATCAAGGAGAAGTGGACGCACTCGTGGCCCAACCAGCGACACTGAACCTGACTGCAGGAGCAGGGTTAGAAAATGGACTGGCCACATTCTCATAAATAATATCAGCCGAGGTCGGGTAGTATTCCCCAGCTGTTCTCATGCTTAGAGGTAAAGACATGCTTCTACTGATGTTATATCTCTTTGCACTGTCCCTCCGTAGTGAATATCTCCTCCATGTTGGAAAAATTCGCTACTAGCACCGCAGCACAAAGGTGGCCCACAAACTGCAATGCCGAAGTATCGCCCTATTACTCATACTGCGGCCGCTTCTAAGATTCTGGAGCGAATAGTTAAGAATGACCTTGTTCAATTCTTTACAAGATGATACACGGTAAATAGCACGCAACACGGATTTCTTACGAAGCGATGCAGCGTAACATGTCACGTAGTATTACTTGAACACGCAACGTCAGTTGCTGGCAGTGGCATGCGAAAGGCCTTCGCTCGTCTGTCACACAAGCCATTGCTCTGCGTTCTGCACTCTTACGGAATCAGCAAACACTTGCTAAGCCGGTTAAAATTCTATGTGAAAGATCGGACGCAAAGAGCTAAAATCGGTCAGTACCTCTCCTCTTCAAAAGAACTTACATGTGGAGTCGTCCAAGAAAGTGTGCTCGAGCGACTACTCGTCTTAACCCATATAAATTATATGTATGATTCAATAATACACGGGTGAGCATGCCCATTTGCGATGACGCTAAACTTGTTTTTTCACTTCCACCATACAGTATTGAAGTGTCATCAGAAATATATATGAGGATTTATCCGTGCTGAATTGGTGAAGTAAAACTTGATCCATGCAATTTTCCACCAAGAAATCTCAAGCGCTTGGACAGGGATGTGCTGCATACCTGATTGATCTATCACTCTCACTGGTACAAACATTGCAAGCTGCTTTTCAGTATGACCTTGGGGTAATATACTCCACCTCCCTCAACGTTTCCGAGCGTGACTAGAACCAGATAGCTAAGACAATGGAACTAAAAGCTCACATCCCTAAATCCTTTGTTCTACCCGGAACACGGCTAGAACTGTTTAAACTCATTATGAGACCTATGCTAGAGCAATGCACAATCATCTTCCACAGTCAGCTTCGTAGGACAGACCGAATGGCTCTAGAAAATATCCAGGAGTCATTCAGCAAAGTACTCATTGGATGACCTATCGCAAGGAACTATGAAGACCGCTTGGCGTTCGTGCTGTGAGTTTCTTTGTCCCACCCGATCCCTCTTAGCCTCCCCCTTCAACCACGATCTCATTATTTAGCCTTATATAATTTTGCACAATAATTTTTTTGGGTGCACAGCAGCCGGTTGGTAGCTTACCGGAACGATGCCCATCCGTTACATGTAGCTCAGCCAGCTTGCACCAGTTGCATTTTTTTCTCCTTTTTTCTATGTATTGCGGCACAGTAGCTGAGGTGTTCCCCACCTCTAGCTAACGTGTATGATGATGATGATGAAGACCGCTGCTGCCGTTTTCAATTAGACCTCTGCTGCACCGACAGGGAAATAATCTAGTTCTTCATTATAACATGGTGCACTCCTGTGAGCAAGTGCAGAATGTAGCCACCAGGCTGATTCCCAACTTAAGAGGTGTAACATACGAAGACCGGTGTAAGAAACTAGGGATGTACACCTTAGTTTACCGTCGACTGAGTGTTGACCTAATCATGACGCACCGGATATTACATCTGGGAGATTACCCCATGTTGAGGCTGCTGCTTCATCTACGCACATCCAGAAGCACACGAGAACAACGGTACAAGCTTGTCGTACCGGATTTGAAGCGGGTTGTTCACCAACTCTGTTTCAAACGCAGAGTGGTGAATGCATGGAACGACCTGCCGCAGCACGTAGTTGAGGCAAATTCGGCGTCGGAATTTAAGAAATTCCTGGACAAACATTACCGACATAAAATACATCGAGCGCACCACAAGATAACGGGCCTTGTCCCCGAGTGACACTAGATGCAGCTACACAGAGAAACCTCTACTTGCTGCTTCCAACCAGTAATCAATTGTTGCATCCCCCTTCAAGAACCCGATATCAACATGGATCTGCACCGGAACCAAACAAATGAGAATGCCCGTGAACTGGTAGGAAACGACAATGGAAGCTCTAAATGAGGATTTTCACAAAATCTTTTCTATTGTACCCGACATAAAGCTAAACCATTGACAGCCCCGCATGCGTCAGAATATTGCGTATGTGAGTACGATCTGTCTCTTGGTGGATACGGTTTCTCGGTACCACGAGAAATATACAGTATTTCGGGGGGGGGGGGGGACAACACCCAATTTCACTCTGCTCCATCGGCTAGGGTCCTAGTGATCGAATGGCCAAGCTTCACTTCAATGGTAATCTCGGTCAACGTTGAGACTGCACATGGCAAATTATTCACATGTGTACTTCAGTTTCACCCACCATACATTATTATTATTACTACGTTATTATTAGTATTATTATTATCGTTCAACCCCGCGGAGCACGCACCGTCAGTACTCGGCCCAAAGACTGGTGACAGTCGTGGCGTCAAAAATCGGCTAGTGTGACGGAGTTAGCCGCTCAGCATGTGAGAAAAAGCTATGCGTGAGTAGCATGGATATGTACCGTGGATTCGGAGGCCAAACTGGCTAACGCACGGTTTGACAGAGCGAGAGTGGATGTGCACGGCGGGTGACTTGTGATTGTGTTTGAGAGCAACGGACGCACATCCGGTGCACATCGGTAGTACGGGATGGCCTGCGGCTGGACACGAGGGTAGATGACGTAATTCAGTTAGGTGGAACGCGATCAAGTCACAAGCGGTTGGGGAAGCGAGATGCCTGCAGGCGGATGTATGTTTGACCTAGGGATATAGCCGATATTTAGCGAAGAACATACGCAGTCAACCGAATGTTGACATATCCATTTTACCCGCTTATTTGGAGAGCCAGGTAGAGAATATGGAAGGCACTACACAATATCGTGTACCACTGCTGTATCAAGTAAGGTTAGCCTTAAAAGCGACAACGGCGGTAGTGGGAAATAGTAAAAGATGGACAAAAATTCATCAATTGCGGTGGCGTAGAGTTCATAGCTCGACCACAGCGTTTCAGAAGTATGTCACGGGAAAAATGATTCAACAAACCGGTATCATGTGGAATCCCAGCTTGAGTGAAGAAGCAGTCAATATCCCTCATAGCCTGTTCCTTGATAGCAGCAACCTGGTTCTTCACAGAATCCGAAGCATTTTCACGTAATTTAGGATCTATATGCAAATCATAGAAGGATTTCAGAAAGAATGTAAGAGTTGTGGAAGCGAACGAATATTTTCTGTAGAGTAGAAATTAAGTCGGATCGTCTTTCTGTATATCTACCGCGGCGATTCGGGATCAATGTCCAGGCAGCTATCTTGGCAGAATGCTCAAAGCAGTCAAACAAATGGACATGGAAACCAAAGACGAAGTTGCCAAAAAAAGACGGACTGAGTCGTCAAGCACGACTTGTTTGAGGACAAGGAAATTAGGGGAAAAACATAGGGTGTGGATTCGAAACATCAACAAAACATGGTGCAGTAATGTGAATACTGGATGAAGAGTTGTGGGAATTGAACAGAAAGTGTCGCGGTCCCAGCCTAATACATAGCAACAGCTAAATACCCATCTTTGGAATCGCTCTTTGTCATTCAGAACTGGAAACCGAGACGATTAGACGCTGTGTGGAGATACAGAAGTATTAAGATAGACCGGATCAGATGATCATCTGAGTCAGAGAGTGGGGGGAGAGAACAATAACGAAATATAACACACAGAATGGATAATGCAAGCAGGTGGGTAAGCAAGTATATTGATTGTTTTCAGACAAAGGCTAACAGCCACCACATGCAAAGCTTGACAGCACCGCAAAATGCTCAGTAACATCTTTCCAGTATCTGAGCTGACGACAACGACAGTGTACTCTGTAAAGCAGGTGGGACATGCCTGGTGAAATAGTTTGTGTGTCTCCGTGAGCCGCCGAACTACGCACAGTGGCACCATTACAAGTGCTCTTGAAGCACGAGTCCAGAAAGGTAGGGCAATAATCAGTCCGCGTGTTTGTTAGGCAATGTTTCGCTTTTGACAGAAAATCTTCGTCAGGAAAGATGAATCCGTGTCGATGCGCGGATCGAACTGGAAAGTGCAACACAACTTCTCATCGTCAGTACTGTGGGCCTACCTATCAATGCATGATGCACAATGGAGCATCCGGACTATTCCCACTTTGGCCGAACCACTTGAACTGTCATTGCAATATCACTTAGGCTCAAGTCCCGAGAATCGCGGTTATCGCCCCTGTTCACTTAAAATACCGCTCCGACTGCACACTGATTTACATGACCTGACGAAACTTTCGTGTCAAAAGTGAAAAGTTGCCCAACAAATGCGCCGACCGATTGTTCCCATACCTCTCCGAACGCATGACTTCCTGATCGGTTCCAAATATATTCCATGGTTTCAGATGCTTTCCAAACACTTAGAATGCGTCAGTAATTGGAAACATATTGAGCTAGATACATGAGGCAAAGCTAACTCTGTAGCACTTCGATACATACAGACGTACAAAGCCTGTCTTGTTGAATATGACAAAGTCAGCTGATTCAACTGGCCATGTCCATTCATGTTGATGCTGAAGGAATCACCTAACGGACAGGTTTGCGTTAGAAAATTGGAGACTTTTAGAGCCATTCGCCATTTTCCAACTGTAGAGACAGACAAGTGCAGTTTTGTGAGTGTTGGAATAACTCGATGTAATGCAAAGCCATCATAGTTAAAGTATTAAAGCCACAGAAACTGCTGCTGACATAACGGCTCAACACCTGCTACTGTTGGTGAAATGGGCTCAGTGTGATTCAAGAAACACCAAGTGGTACGATGCGTTGGGTATTCAACCAAGGCGATTGTAATTAATAAACACGTCCGTAGCCACTTTACGTACAATGGGAATGCAGTGTGCTTTTGTACAGTGATTCAAACATGCACCTCGATAGTTGACAGGTGGGTCGGCAAACTGGCCGACCAGAGAGGTGGTAATATATGAGCGAGAAGCCGCATTTTATGCAGGCGCGATAATGTGTCCCCAAAAGTAAGGGAGTCCACTAGTCGACGGATGCCTCCCGAGTTTAAGTGCTGCCTGCGTAGGAAGCTTTACCAACATAGTACTTCAAATGCTGGCCGAAATTTTGTTTTAAAGCCGCGAAGGAATACTAGTGTGGAAGTGTTGTTGAATGTTGAAGGTACAATTTGGCAAATCATCAAGTTCGTTACTGCTAACACTGCCAAGTAAAAGAGTACCGAAACATGTGTAGAGATCACTTAAGCTCAGTACAGCAATAACATCACCATACGGCTACTCAAACTGCGAATAAAATAGCTGAGCCCTCATTAGTGGAACCGCTCTTATGTGTCAACGTAAACAGCACAGACTCCAACTAAGCCCGCCCCAGTGACGCTGCTATATTCACCGTCTCGAGTCGCATTGAACCAACTGAACTCCCCTCAGGACACAGCTGTACTTACCGCCTCAAGTCACACTAATGTCAAATGCGTTTTTAACAGGACATCGTCAGTACGTGATAACCGGTGCCTCGCCAACATGCACCATCCTCCAGTGTATGTATTAAGCTGAGACAGATATGAAGGTGTGGAAGGCATGTTGGTTTTTGGCTGAGTCAGTGAAAGAACTCTTGCAATCGACTAGTCTTTTTATCTGATTCTCAGTACATTCGTGCGAGGTCACGCGTTTCGTCTCAAGTCTCGGCTCATGTGTATATACGTCTAGCAGCCAAGACTTTTAGATGGCAGTGATTCGAATTCGACGGGCAACTTTGCGCGTGGGGTGAAAAGCGTTTTGTCTGTTTCAACAGTAGATGAAAAATTATTGGTCAAATGGCGTAAAACAAAAGTTTAATTAATTCGTTGTTAAAACCAGCAGCATGTAACAATAAGGGTGAAGTATAAAGCAGAGGAAAAACATGTCTGAGTTGTTCCAAATGTTCGTCTGCATGTCATAATGAACCGTTTGCCAGGGTTTTGGAATGCGCCAAGGTGCAACGAAAGCGAAACTTGGCAACAAACGTACTATCCCAGGTTTGTAAAGCTCCGTGCTGTTTGCAATTCACTCAAATGCTGCTAAGAAAGTGATTTCAATAAGAACATGGTAAGGAGCAGTAAAAAAATAGCAGGTTGTGGTCTTTGGTCTAAGGTTTTAATAAAGAAAATTGAGAATCGTGGATCTAATCGGAGATCAATGTCTAGTAACGCTCAACAATGTACAAAGTAAGAGTAATAAAGAATCAAATATGAACTTGATTCTTGTTTGGTAAATAAAACGTAAGAAAGGGTTTCATCAAGAAGGAAACAGGATTACTGAAAAGACGACGCTTTTCGTACTGAATCATTGTAGCACATAGCAATCGGCGAAGCAGCCCAATCGCTTATACGCTGTTAACTGGACCGATAACCAATTATCAAAGATGAGACAAACTTAAAAATTTTGTGGCTCGAAAGCATCACATGGACACATGAATAGGATGGCGGATGATGTACAGAGGAACTGCACTTCCGTCGTTTAATCATTCATCCATTAGTCAAGGTCGCAATAAGACGAAGTGTGAAGACACGTTTCCTCGGCCATTGGCTAGATGCGCGATAGGATAATCAGAGAACTGAAAGATTCTAATCGATACAAATACATCATCATCATCATCATCATCATCATCATCATCATACACGTTAGCTAGAGGTGGGAAACACCTCAGCTACTGTGCCACAATACACAGAAAAAAGGAGAGAAAAAATGCAACTGCTGCAATCCGGCCGAGCTACCGGTAACGGATGGGCATCGTTCCGGTAAGCTATCAGCCGGCTACTGCGCATCAAAAAAATTACTATTCAAAATTATATAAGGCTAAATAATGAGATCGTGGTTGGAAGGGGAGGCTGAGGGATGGGGTGGGAAGCGGTCAAGTAGAAAAGCAAAATTTAGCAGTAGACAAAGATGGAAGAAAGGGGAGCAGCTAAATGATATGGTACTGATAAGCGGACGTTCAGCTGAAAATCAATGCGAGTACAGTGCCCGTGTCTAGTGGATCTGAAAGCGCTAAGCAAAGCGCAATATTGGCCTGTCTACGAGGGACAACAAGCAGAACGAATCACTGTTATGCGGATTGCCTTGCAGATAAACCCGTCATTTCCATGCGAAAATGAATTAAACTAATTATAACCAGCCGAATGACCGAGTGTCTTCAGGTATATTCAAGTCAGTCACGCGAAATACGCATGCACTTTTCTCATTGGTAGAAGCATGCCCAAAGTACCATTTCGGGCAGTTAACCTAGCTGTTCCAGAAGCTGAACCTTTAAGTGTTGATACTTAAAAATATGCTGTTTATCTCACTACTGATACAATTTCGGTAGCTGCTCATACAATAAGTTTTGCACTTGGGCATTTAATTCCAAGTTTTGGCGGTTATTGGGGGGATGGTGAAATGGGAACACGTCAACCGGATTTGCATATAAAGAAAATACTTTAACATGACAGAAATTCTGGCTGAGGAGATGTGTAAGGTAAATTTAACTTGGGCACATAGTAATAGACACAGTATCAAAGCAGTCGCAGTCCACTGTGGTAGAGTGGTGTGACAGAGGGTGGGCGAAGACGCAAAGGGCTGCATTAACCAAGCGACAAAGATCGAAATTACCTGATATAAGGTAGCCCCAGGGTAGCCCAGTAGTAAAGGACTGTGCAGTTCCTGGCTGGCAACGAGCAAGCCAGTGAATCAGATTGAACAAAAGAATTTCCAAATCACCCCGAGGGGATGGAGGAAAGCCTGAATCAAGCGAAGGAAGAAAAACGAGTTCAAGGGAGAAATACAGGGAAGTCATAGTATACGTAGAGGTAGCGAATACGTACCACGGTGTGCATCGCGAGAGCAAAATTCCAGAGTTCCATTGTGTTTGAACTTGGGGTTAGGCTTCGCTGCAGTATGTTTTCCGTTGATGCGGAATAGATGGACCAAACCGAAATCCACCAAAGTAACCTGGAGATCGAAAGGAATCCCGATAAATGGTGTAAAAATTTCGTAAAGCGACAACACAAACAGGTTGCTGAATCAGAAGGGCGATTAACACATAACAATAGCAGATTTGAGCATAATAAAACGATCCTACTTACGTTGAACTCTGTGGACGTGAGTGGATGAGCGGGTAAGGCGGAGTACGGGCCAACAGGAAGGAACTCCGGTGAATTGGATCACCGTCCCTCATGGCAGAAGAAGCAGGAAAGGGATTAGAGAAATGCTGACTTGAGAGACTTGTAGAAACGATAGCGTGTCATTGCTGACACTGGAGTAAGTGCTCCGTATTCGGAAAGATTCCACGAGCCCAAGAAGCTAAACCGGTCAAAAACTTGGGATAAGCTATCATGTGCCCGCTTCACTACCCCATCTAGTAAACATCGACAGCGCAATTTGAAGCACGGCAAGCGGATCCTAAAACAAGATTGTAAGCTTCGAGCGAACCGGAGAGATGGTGTATACAGAAGACAAAAAGATACGTCCCCTTGCAGAGTTCAACAAGTGTGATGGCCCGGTCATACAGAGGCGCTAGCAACGGGACACAGGAAACACACCAGAGGAGTGCGGGAACCCGCATTCCCATCATCCTGATCAAGTGGTGATAAATGATTGGAAGCAGCAAGAAGATATATCTCTATGTAGCTGTGTCTACTATCACACAGGTACAAAAACCTGTTATGTTGGAATGTGCTCGAAATATTTTACATCGACAAAGTGTTTGTCTAGGAATTTCTTGAATTCCGACACTGACGTTGCCACAACTACGTACTATGTCAAGTTGTACCATACATTCACCACTCTCCGTTCGAAACAGAGATGGTGAGCGACCCGCTTCAAATCCGGTACGACAAGCCTGTACCGGTGTCCTCGTGTGCGTGCAAATGTAGCAGTTGCCTCAATATGGGGTAACCACCCAGATGTAGTATCCGGTGCGTTATGATGAGGTAAACCCGCAATCGACGATAATATAGGATGTAAAATCTTAGTCTTTTACACCGGTCTTCGCATGGCACAGCTCGTAAATTGGGGATCAGCCTGGTTGTTATATGTTGTACCCACTCAATCCTTTCTACCTCGCCGCGAGTGATTGGACAGTACGCGGATGAGCCATACTTTAGCATTGGTCGTATTATTGAACAATCACTTCTGACCAAGGCCTGAAGTTGCGTTTGGGCGCCCAAAACACACGAAGGCCGTTTTGGTAAAGCCTATTCGTGTTGTCCATGGACTTTAGGTCGCAGTGAAAGTACACGGAAAGTCGTTCCCTCAAGGCGCGGAATGCAACGGATAAGCGGCCACAGTGTAGCTTCGGCTGTGTTGACGAATACCCAGCTCCATGAATTGCGACTTGACTGGGTTGATCGGAATTTTTACCTATGCGGACCACATGCAGAGGTAGTAGAAGTCCCCATGAAGCAGATCACAGTCATTGGATGCGTGGATTACTCTACACACTTTCAAATCATCTGCAAAAAAAGCGCAAGCCGAACGGGGAAGCTGAGATATATCGATTATATAAATCAGGAACAAAATGGGCCCCAGTACACTGTTTTGGGGCACGCCACTGCTCGAGAGATACCAGTCGGTTGGACGGTTGTCGACCCGAACCCTCCACTTTCAACTAACAAGGAAATTCCTGATCTAACAGTGCAGCGAGCCATCTTCACCGCGGCCGGAAGCATTTTACCTGAACCATGCGATGTAGCGGCTTAAAGCGGTAATTCGTGGGAAAAGGCAGAGGACCGCCATAGCTAAATTGTCAACTTCGGTATAAAAAGTTTCGGCTTGCGCACTGCTAACGTGCAGAGGACGTATTAGACACTAGCTGCGTGAAATGCCTCGCTAAGCCGCCAAACATGTAATCGTTTTGAAAGCCAATTAGGCAGGTTAACTACAGTAAAGAGGTAACATCACTCTACATGTTGGCTAGACGTGAGATACATACCAATCGTAGAAACAGTAGGGAATTCGAAGCATATCAAGTATGTGGATGTTTCCGAGGTAATGTAATATCCTCCAACGGTTCCCTGACAGCAGTAGTAGATGATAATTCAGCAGCATGTGCAGAAACCACAGCATTACTCTCGGGAATTGAATAGAGTGTAGTGAAGATGATACCGACAAAGTTCACTATACACGAGCATGGGTCATGACGAAAAGTCAACGCTATAGTATTAAAAATTAAATGTGGTAATTCAAATAGCAAAAGCGACCTAATAGGAAGGGTTTAAAAATGCAGATATTGTCAGAGAAGTGAGGGTGCGGTATAAACAGAGTAAGATGCGTAATAATAAAAATGTTCACGGTTGCAAAGAATTCCGCGATTTGGTGCAAAATAGATGTAGGAAAGTGTCAAGGAGAATGTTCCTGAAAGCAAGCAGCGGCGGCGTATGTTAAAATCTCGGTAGGAGACACATGCAGAAATAACAGACACGTGGAAACAAAAGGCTACAGTTAAACAACCGATGTTACCCGCTTAATTTTATTTTCATTAAGTGAACGTTCACCATGTAAACATTATGAATACAAGTCTATGTAAGTAGACCACGAATTTGGTCCAGATTCTTGAGTGGTAGACTTACGGAGCTTGTATTATATTTGGTTGCTTGCATCTGGTTTCGGATTTGCCTGTCACTGTGGCCAGCCACAGGACGCCTGCGCCTACAAAGGGAACATAGGTGGCTCGCGTTGCACCACCCACACACCCCATATCCAGTGAAATGCGTAGGAATAAGACCGGGAGGCATGTGGATGAGAGCCACGTCTCACCAACGGATCCGGCCCACACTCCTTCATAGACAAACACAAGCACGCTGTATTTGGGAATCAAGCGCACACAAGACGATGGCTGGACCGTAGTCCGCTCCGCAGTGAATGCGTGGAACCACTCTTCGAACCTAACACGGCCACAAGGACCGTGCACCCCGTCCCCTCCAGCAACGACCAACTGTCTCCCAGATCCAGTATGGACGAGGTAGTGGGTAATAGACAGGTAGGCACCTTGTCAACATGTAAATCAAGCGCAGCCACACCGGGGATACCAAGCAACAGGCAAACACATGAAATGACGAGATCAAATAAAATAAATCGAGTGATGCATACAGTATGCCGACATAGCTCTACAACAAACAGGCATATGAAATCAACTCGTTGGCGAAAATTCCGCTATAGGTTCAAAACATCAGCAAATATATTTTAGGAAATTCCACCAACGCGAAAATGTTAGTAAAGTTATCTACAATTAACTTGAGGGACGGGTGCATGTTAATAGAAGATAGTTCACGTAAAAATCAATGAGAAAATAAAGCAAACCCAACACCTGGAATAAAGAGATCCAGCATGAAAACAAGCGGTTAGTAAATCGAATTCAGCGTACGTACCAACGCTGCATCGGTTCTGCTTACGTTCCCAGCAGCACCCGTACTCATTTCGACGCAATGCCGAACACCGCCAACACAAGGAATTCTTTGACTCTTTGAAGGCGGTGTAGGGACCGAGGTTGGAGCCGCTGAGGCCGCTAATCGATGGTAGCTAAGCCACTACTTGCACACAGACTGCAGACATAATACAGATCTCACAAAAGCATTTTGACTGTCTCTTGAAAGACCGTTCAGAGATCGACTGGCGTACATTGAACGGCCTTTAGCAGCACGATGTGAAGGCGAGTCTGACGGACACGTCGACAAAGGATGAGACGCTGAGAGTACTTGCTCAGTTGCGAAACGGTAAGTGTGCCGGTGCCCACGATATCACGCCTGAATCATTAAAACATGGTGGAACCGCGTTGGTAAGTGCGCTGCACCACTTAGTAAAACACGTGGGGGTTCACGATGAGGTGCCTCCTGAGCTGAAAGATGCCCTTGTACTACTACTGCAAAGGGTAAAAGAAGCAAGCAATGTTGCATGCATTATCGCGGCATCAGCTTGCTGAGTTGTGTGGGCAATGCGATTGCCCGACTCCTGTTCAACCGCCTCCTACGTCAGGTTGTGGAACCGAACATGGATCCAATGTGGAATCAGTTCGGATCGAAGCACTGTGAATATAATGCTTGCGGCTCGTCAGTTGCAGGTGCAGTGTAGAGATCGACAACAGCCGTGTACTCGATGTTTGCTGATTTCACCAAGTCATTGGATACGGTGAACCTCGAGGCATTGTGGTTTGTGTTGGGTAAGTTTGATTGTCCGCGGAGGTTTATAAGTGTAATTGTATGTCTGCACAGTGATATGCGGGCCAGGGTACAGCTGAGTGAAGTGACCTCGGATGACTTTGCAGTTGTCTCTGGCGTGAAGCAAGGCTGGGTCTTAGTTCCTACCCTGTTTAACATCTATCTTCATGCCATGATCTCTTGTGCTTTTGATGCTGCTTGTGCTTACAGTGTTCGTGTGGAGCACCGTATTGATGGTGGGTTGCTGAACATCCATCGATTCGGTGCGTGAACCTTAGTATGTGAGACAACTACCTGTATGCTGCTGTTTGCTGACGACTGTGCGTTGTTTGCACATAGCGCGGATGTGTTGCAGCACATGACCAACGCTCTGGCTTCGATGGCGACCAAATTCGGGCTCACCATCAACACAAGCAAAACTGTCTGTCTCTTTCAGCCTTCACCAGAGGTGCAATCTGCAATGGAAGTATTAAAAACCGCCTCCCGCTTCTACTACCTTGGGAGTGTGGTTTTTCAAATGACCAGCAGCTACGCAGTGAGCTTCGTATCCGCATCTCGAAGGCAGCTTCGACATTCGAGAAGCTTAAGTACCGAGTGTGGAACAACCATCAGCTTACCATTGGCGCGAAGCTGATGGTGTACAAATTCATGATGCTGCCCGTTCTTCTATACGGCAGCGAAACGTGGACGATGTACCGGCGGGATGTGCGATATCTCGAGCAGTGCCATCAACAGTGTTTGCAACGGATTCTGCGCATCGGTTGGTGCGACAGAGTTGCGGACACGGAAGTGTTGCGCCGAAGTGGAACGTACGCAGTGGACTGCATACTTTTGCTGAGACACCTGAGGTGGCTCGGTCATATGAGGCGTATGAATTCGACGCGGATACCAGAACAATTATTATCTGGTCAGCTGAGTGTTGGGATGCGGCATGTGGGGAAACCGAAACTTCGTTACCAGGACATGATCAAAGTGAGCTTCTCGCGTTCTAGTCTTGATTGCAGGTCATGGGAATCGAAAGCGGTTGATCGGCGTGCATGGCGCGATCTGATCAAGAAGACAGTTGCCGAGGTGCAGGAGAAACTCAGGCAACTTGTCCACCGCTGACCGGGCTAAACTATGGTCAAATGTTGCAACTGAATTAATGACAAAACTGTACGCGTCGCTAATGGAGACACTGTGTCCTGTGTGCGGTGTAGACAGTTGTCGGTACTTGTATAAATGCAACAACATATTCACAGTGAATCCAAGGATCAAGGGTGTGAGCTGGGGAATGCACCACATAGTGAACGTGAACGGCAGTATTATTATTTACGTATCCTTGTGCGTCAGAGTGGTTAGTTTATAGCGTTCCGATGTTCTCACGGCTGCAGTTTGAAAACCAGAGTTGTGATGAATTTGCGCATTCGCAAGATACATTTCCACGGTATTGGCTCAGTGTAACACTGTCATGTGGACCACTCCGGGTGATGAGTTACTTTCTAGCAGACTGCAGTGCAGACACAGCCATCTACGTCCAATGTGATAACATCCATATATCCACGCAGAGGCATACCATAAGTGGGGCGGTGGGGGTGATTCGGCGCGGGCGGCACGTGCGAGGGGACGGCATTTTTAGTACAGATGATTGTTCAGTTCCAAGCGTAAATTCATCAAAATTACCTCCATGACTTAAGTGACAAAAATGTAGGGACAGTCATGCTGAGACCGAAGATGAAATTGGTATTTCGAACGTTGATATCCATGCAACGGAAGACAACATTGACAGCACGGATGCATCGGGAATGGTTTGGAATTCTGATGAAGATTTACATGAATTTGAAGAATGGAAAATGCAAGCACACTTTGGCATGACAACACGCACATCAACCGATTGTGTGCATATCTGTCAGTGACTTGTTAAGAGTTGCCACGAAATTCTCACTAGGTTTGTCCGACTCGGATCAACTATCTTGCAGCAGGTCTAGCATGTACTTAATAAGTGGTTCTACCTGGAATGAATACAAAAACTGGAGCTAGGAAGGAAAAATGAATTGATTTTTCGGTATTGGCGAACTGATGAGAAAAGATTGCTAACACGGAAGGTGTATTCACCTTCAAAACGACGCGAGGCGATGCCATTACAATGTTTGTGGACTGGCGTAGCAATTTGACGAACTGTGCAAGCAACTGGGCAGTTAACCGATCGAAGTACCTGCTCAGATATTCCATATGAGTGCAACCTTAATGAAAAGCGAGAATGCTGGACGATATTAAATGCTTTAGCAAAGTCCATGCAAACAGCATCCACAGCATGACCCTGTCTACAGAGTCCGCCTACCGTTCTCGTGACATCAGTAAATTGGTCAGACTTTACGGAAGCTATGTTGCAACGGACTGAGCGGACCAAATGTCTCCGAAATTCTTTGCCAGTCCATCTCTAACCACCTCTAAGAGTCTGACCTGAACGCTCGTTAAACTGTCAGGTCTGTAATGCGTAGGTAAATGCTTGTCGCTTTTTAGAGACGGAACAGGCAACAGCCTGCTTCCAGTCCTTAGGCAGAATACTACTCTAAAGCGACATTGCAAATGGACAAGTGATTGGTCCAGAAAGTTCACTTGCTAGTTCGTTCAAAAACGCCAGATATTGTGACTTTCGGTGCTGAGCCGTTTGCAATGTCTAATAAATGCACCACTGTATGACAGGCAAAAATGTTCACTGGCTACTAGGGGGGTCATAAACAAGATCTCGTAACAAAGTCGCCTGACTTTGCGAATACCAGATCAAAAATGGACGGGGTGTGATGTCCAATGAACGTAGTGGTTTGATCTACAAAGTGGTGCAAAGGTACTTCCAATGCTAAGTGAACAAGCTCAGCGGCGAAAACGACAGCCCATGCACACGTGAGGTCCGGCCAATTTACTTCAGGTGCATTGAAATCACCCTTAGAGACGTTGAGTCCTAATCCTTCAGATGGTAGCTTTGCACCATTAGCTTTTCGACAAGGCACATATAGTGCACGTTTGAACCTGCGGTTCTAGTTTGCTGTGTCACTGTTTTCATTATTACGGCAAAACTAATCTGTCGCACGACAATCAAAACGCAGCTCACGTTCCCCATTAGTGGAGGAACAATCCAACACTTGGTCACAACGCTACGGGCCATCTTTCTTTCCACTTTCTGTGACCGGTATGTTATAGTTTAGATGCACTCATCCCACGCCGGAGTCCATACGCCGATGAACACGATCAAAATGCGAAACCGCGTACGCTATCCTCAGATTAATATCTAGTCCTTATCCTCTCCGTATTCCTTAGGCGTAACCATAAAAGGCAAGTGCTGGCATTGCGAACCAAGTTGGATAGAAGTGATCAATCTAACCGCTGTCGAATCAGCTTTGCTCATTGAATTCATTCCGGCACGACGCCCCTAGGACACTATTTACCCGTGCACTATTTAGTCTATAAATCCGTAATAACGGTGAAAAGTTATATTCACGTGAACACCATAAAACGGTGAGATATACGCCAACGAAGAGGATGCTCAACATGCCCGCAAGCGTTCTGCTTCCAGTGCAGAAATTACCTAAGGCAATTGTCCAGAACCTTTTGCAAAGTTTCCCTGTTGATGATACGACATTCGTTGATAATCCGGTCCTTCAGCTGTTCCAGTGAAACAGGCCTTGTCTTGTATACTCCCCGTCTCAAATGACCCCATCGGAAAAAATCTAAGGGGTTCAAATCTGGTGATTGGGGAGGCCACTGCATAGGACCAGAGCGACCAATCCACTGGTGGCCGAACATCTCGTTAAGATAATCACGCACCGTTTGTACATAACGGGCAGGTACGTCATCATGTTGCCACCAAATGGTGCTGGAAACACCATCAGCCTGCAGCTGCGGAATTACGCAGGTCTGTAGCATTTCCTTGTAGGACGATGCTAGGAAAGGTATGACATTAGTACATTAAGAAAGTACTGGAAAAGAAAATGGTCTAAAAAATTTTGACCAGTTAGTGCAGCCCAAACCATTACTTTGGGACTATGTTGCATACGGGAAGCTACGCAGCGTCGTGGATTTGATGTCGCCCAAAAGTGATGCTTATGTATTCCGTGCAAGTGGAATATTGCCACATCGGTGAAAATAATGGAGTGAATATCCACGTGATTCAAGAACCAGATGCCAAATGCAAGCCGCTTCTCCGGATTGCATGGGTTCAACATTTGCACTTGACGTGCACCATACCGACGAAATTTTCTTTCCTTTAAAGTCCGCTGCACTGCGTATGGGGTGGTGTCACAATTTTGAGCAATTGCACGAATGCTGAGGCTTGCGCTTTCGGTCACTTCGCGGATAACAGCACTAGCTGAACTCTCATCCGTTGTGGTGCGAAAACGCCCCGTAATTCGGGCGTTGCACACACTACCAGTGTTCTCGAATACTTCACCAGTTTTAACACATACCGTCCGTTGACAGGCCGCATTCCCGAGGTTATGCTATTGTACCTTCTCTCTGTCTCGGCTGCATTAAGCAAGCACTAACAATATAATCGAAAAATCACCAAGCGCTGAGCATCAGCGACTTGACGTAACTGAAGTTGCATAACATTCACCGAAGTGGTTGTATCCTCGCGTTCCATCGCTGAAAAAGTAATCCAATAACAAAGGAAGTTTAGCGTATGTCTATAATTATCTGGCTAATCTAACCAATGTCCGGACCGCAATTTTCCCCCTGTCTGTCCACAACTATGAATGCCATCATTGACCTATGGGCTACCAGTTATCAGAGCAGAGAGAAATTCCTGCCCGAGGTACACAGGTTTTCGGTTAAGCACACCGCTCCGATTGGATAGCCTGACAACGAATGCAAATTATCTGTCCCTCGTAGAGACGCGTGTCGTGATGAATTGGATAGAACTCATACGGCAATCTGTCCAGCTTATCGGATCGTACTGTAGATTTAGGCCACAAATGCGGCTTTGCTGTTTCATGAAAATGGATTCACTATAGCCACTAACTTTCCTCAGTAAAAATGAAACCAGAATACTGTAGGGAAAGAAATACTCCTTTAGCAAGCCGGTATATGACTATGTGAAGAGCCTGGTGGAATGTTATATCTTCTTTGCTAGTGATTTGTTGCAGGCTAGCTTTCGGACCAAAGAGCGTTAACGATAACTGCGTTTTCTCATTCATTCATTCATTCTTCTGTGACCATTGCATTCGGTCCCTCAGAGTTCCAGGGTGTGTCGAAATTGTCCGGAACAATAACCAGTGGCAGCGATCGTCCAATGGAATCTATCTGAATGCTGGTTGGCTACAGCTTGTTTGCTTGTCCGGTCCAAATCATAGCGCCTATTCGAACATTTTAATATACATACACAAGTATGCTCTTGAGCGACGCTGTTGTCCACTGTGTAATCCCGTACGATAATCTCTGACCAAAACATTCTGCCCTGGGTGAAATAGATCCACTTGCATTGCGTAACGCTAGTTGCAGCAATTTCCATATTCGCGTTGCTCTGTTGCAGGGCAACACGCTTCGGAAGCATCGAGGAATTCAAGGTACGGAGTTCACTGTGCATTTATGTTTCCGCAGCCATCGAAATGAGGCTGGACCTTACCGTGGTGCTATGGTTTGTGTGCCTCAGTGATCCAGTGAGCCATACTGAGTGGTGCTTTTGCACCTTCAGAGCCACTCATACCAGATTGGTAAATGGTTAGAGGCCAGACAAACTCAGCCTCCTGGCCCTCCAGGTTGGGGGTTGGAATGAGGATGGCTCCTTATTCCTTAAAACGGACTCCTTGTAGCCCAGTGCCAAACCCGCTGCCTTGCGGACAGGTTTTTGAACCAAAGGCTTTGGTTGAGAACCCTAATCGTTCTCCTGTCTAGGCCTGGGCAACCTGACAGTATCCTGCCCACGCAATACAATGAATCGCACTTCAAACAAATTCCTGATGCTCTGGCCACCGCAGAGGATAATCAACGGTGCCCTATCTGCTGCATCGAGCAGGGTGGATAGGGGTTTGGATGCTACTGCCCAAGCCTTCCCGTCTTCTTATTCCTCCACTTGCGCTTTTTCACCCTTATCGTCCCGTTCCAGCTACACTTTTATCCCCCCTGTTTTCAACCCCCCGATTCTCGGCCCTCCCCCACCTTGCTTCAATAGTCGCTTGTCTTCTAGTTTCAACTCACATGTGAACGCGGAGCGTCATTCCTGCCCTGTCAACAGACCTATGTCCAAGCAAGCGGTCAGGCCCAGTTCATCGGCTTCCATTTGGAGCCCTCGATCCTCCTTCAGATTGGCATGCCTCAATGTACGCACATTGCTTCAGATCGGTCAACAGGCAGCACTTGCTCGAACATTAGAGACCCTCTCGATCGATATCTGCTGCTTATCGGAGACCCGCCTGCAAGTCTCGAGCTCTGTGCTCACTTTGCGATCCCCTTCAGGTGACACTAGCAGCACTTTCTCATCGCGCCTAGCCGGTGACGATGCAGCTTCGAGCACCGGCCAAGCCGGTGTTGGTATTGCCCTGAGTCCCCGGGCTGAAGCTGCTCTGATTGATTGGATTCCAATCAGTAGCCGGATATGCGCGGTGCGATTGGCCGGCTCGTTCAAAACTTCGAAGTCGCGTGGGACTAACAGGTGTCTATTCGTTATCGCTGCCTATGCACCGACAAACTGTAGCGATGACTCGGTAAAAGACGACTTCTATCGTCAACGGAACGCACACCTTGGCCACAGAAAAAGTTCGGACGCTGTAGTGCTGGCTGGGGATCTGAACGCTCAAGTTGGAAAATTATCCACAGATGAGCTGCATCTGGGCGGCCAACATGGTATAGGCTCCCGTAATGATTACGGTGAGGGGTTACTTCACTTGTGTGAGGATGTTCGCTTATTAATTGCGAGCACTAATTTCAGACACAGCACCCGCCGGAGGGTGACTTGGCGCCCACCAGCCTCGAACCAGCCTTGGACGCAAATCGATCACATTGCGATAACTTACCGATGGAGAGGCTGCGTCCAGAACTGTCGCTCGATTTGGAGCACAGGTGTGGATACCGATCATGCACTTGTATGTACTGACCTGCGGATGCCCTTTGGCGGACGCCCACGACGACGTTGTGAGCGCATTGACACCAGCCAACTGGCGAAGCCAGCTGTTCTGAATGCCTATCAAAGTACGTTGCCATGCGAGTTGGATAAACGCTCACTGGATGCAATTGAAGGTCACTGGTCTCATACTCATCAGACCTTACTAGCAGGAGGCAAATCCTCATGTGGTATGTCTAATCGCGAACATGGACATTGGGTCTGTTCACAGTCTCTGGAACTTATAGATGCTCGCCGGCATATTCCGGCTGGAAGCGAACACAATGAAACTCGCAAAGGGCTCCGGGTAAAACTCCGTGCTAGCCTGAAGAGAGACCGCGAATTCTGGTGGTCTCATCGTGCATCAGAGATGAAAATGGCCGCTGCCCTTGGTAACCATCGTAAGTTATTCCGTCTTATACGGGAAACGGGTAGCAGGAGACCAGATGTTAGTGAAACTATACGTGACGAGAGTGGACAGCCTATCCACAACTTATCAAAATGCTTAGAGCGTTGGGCTGAGCACTTTAAAAGGCAATTTAATCGGTCGGAATTGTTAGATTTCTCGCCGGCCACTGATCGCACCGCTCCGTGGGCTGTCCCTTTGGATCCACCCTCACGCTCAGACGTCAAATGTCAGATTGGACTGTTGAAGTTAAATAAAGCTGCGGGACCTGATGATCTTCCTCCAGTCCTCAAATTCGGGGGATCTGCTCTTGTGGATGATTTACACGAGTTACTAGTCAGACTGTGGGAGCAGGAAACTGTCCCAACCGATTGGAGCCGCTCCATCATAGTCCCAATTTTCAAGGGAGGCTCACGATCGGAATGCGGCAACCATAGAGGAATCAGTCTGATCTCAATCGCCTCCAAATTGATTGCCTCTGTCATCCATCACAGACTGACTGGCACTCGTGAAAGCCAGATTCGTGAAGAGCAAACCGGGTTTCGTCGAGGTCGAGGCTGCAGTGACCACATCTTCACCTTGCGTCAGTTGTTGGAGCACCGTCACACATATTGGCGGCCCACCGTTGTCGTGTTCCTCGATATCAAAGGTGCATTCGATTCGGTGGATAGACATGCACTTTGGGACTGTCTACTCAGGAAAGGTGTACCTGAGAAATATGTAAATATTATCCGAGCATTATATGCGCGTAGCTCGGGCAGAGTGAGGGTTTACGGCAAGTTGTCGTCGCCCTTTACTGTATCCAGCGGCGTGAGACAAGGATGCCCGCTGTCACCTTTCCTCTTCAACTTCGCTGTTGACGAAGTCATGCAAATCGCGTTCACAAGACACGACTTAGAAGGTGTGGATCTGCGCCCAGGAGAACGACTTCTTGACTTAGAGTATGCTGATGATATTGCCCTGATCTGTGACAACTCACAAAAGTGTCAAGCGGCACTGGACAGATTAGCACTAGCTGTCCGTCACTTCGGGCTTTGCTTCGCACCCTCGAAGTGCAAAGCGTTCCTCCAAGACTGGTCTGGACCGCCTCCTACGCTGACCGTTGGTGGGGATCAGCTAGAAGTCGTTCAAAAATTCAACTACCTGGGAGGTTGTATCAGCGTCCGTGGGATTGAAGATGAGATCACGAACCGTATAGCAAAAGCTCGGGGCGCTTTTGCTAACCTTCGCCACTTATGGCGGCGGCGCGACATCACTCTTGCTCTGAAGCGTAGAGTGTACAATGCAGCGGTACTTTCGACCCTACTGTACGGTTGTGAAACCTGGCCGCTTAAAGCAGCGGACCTGAAGAGGTTAGTTACGTTCGACCATCGGTGCCTTGGTAATTTAGCTCACATCTGGTGGGAACACCGAGTGAGTAACAAGCGTGTTCGATGCCTTGTTTACGGAAAAGGAAGTGAACCGCTCAGCACCGTTATTTCACGTATCAGGCTCCGATGGCTCGGCCACGTGTTACGCATGCCAGCCCATCGACTCCCGCGACGTGCGTTGTTTGCTCACGGGGGGTGTGGATGGAAAAAGAGGAGGGGTAGCCAAGCGATGACTTGGTCGAGAGGAATGAAGGCCCTCACTTCTGAGCTGGCCTCGGTTGGAGCGTCTCGGCTCCCTGGTTGTTGTCCGAAAGACGATGAACACGTTTGTTTGGACATACTTGCTGATATGGCTAGGAGCCGATCTCAGTGGAGTTCGTGCTGTGAATTTCTTTGTCCCACCCCATCCCTCTTAGCCTCCCCCTCCAACCACGATCTCATTATTTAGGCTTACATAATTTTGAATAGTAATTTTTTTTGATGCACAGTATCCGGGTGGTAATGTACCGGAACGATGCCCATCCGTTACCGGTAGCTCAGCCGGTTTGTACCAGCTGCATATTTTTGTCCTTTTTTCTATGTATTGCGGCACAGTAGCTAAGGTGTTTCCCACCTCTAGCTAACGTGTATGATGATGATGATGATGATGTTTCTGCTGAGGACAGATGGTTTGGTACCTGGAGATTCAGAGTTGATCAGTACGGTAGCAAAAAGACATCTAGGCTGTCTTCCTTGGTTCCTTCCCTCCGTTTTCAGTAGTCTTTTTAAACGTACCAACAAAGCGCTCTCTTGCTCATTGGATTGAAGATGGAACAGCAGCAGGTGCGTAATACCGTTCGGCATACAGCACTAGGTAGACTGTGAAGAATTGCGAGTAGTTGTTAGTGATCAGGGTCTCAAGTATTCCACGATGACTGAAATGTTTTCGCAATATGTGAATTGTTGCGCTATTTGTTCTGCAACCCATGCAGAACACCTCATGCCATTTGCTGAAGGAATCAACAACCATAAGATACTGCCGTCCATTTATAGGACCATAGATAACTGCGTGTACCTGCACCCAGGGCTTCGTTGCTAGCGGCCAGGAAAACAGTTTCGTTTCTTTAGGCGGGTTCGTGACAAGCGCAAATTTCGGGCACGCGTTTGTTAGCTATTCCACGTTCGAGTCAATATTTGATCATAACTTCGCACAATCACTTTCAATTGGATAATATCAGAATGTCCACAATGAAAATGCTGCAAAATTCTCTGGTGAAGCTCCCTTGGAACAACACTTTCGCCAGAAGAAAACATCCATTGACGACTGACAATTCACCTTTGTGGGACAAACATTGTAACTTCCTAGCTAGGTTGCTCTTCGTCCAGTGAATAGTGTGGTGACAGTTAGTCGCTTGAGCAAAGCTAAGGAGCCGGCCGTAGCCATGCAGGCCAAACAGGGGTTGCAAATGAGTGAAGCGTACGTCGTCCCGGATAGCCACTTGAGCAAAAGGTAAGTAGTAGCGTATGGTAAATTGGCTAACTAGGTGCACGTATCGACCAGCGGGAAAGAGGAATCGCGGTTAGCTCAGTGGCGGAATGCCCACATGCAGACGAGTTAGGCACAAGGAACCAGACAGATAAAGCTGAGCTGCCGTACGCAACTGTGCCTCAAGGCGAATGAACGAAGACGGAGCAGAAGCCAACGGAGACAAGCCGGGCGTGAGACTAATGAACGCGAAGTAACGCGAAAATCGCATACGAAGAGAAGCGGGACAATGTGTACGCAATGCCGCAGACAACCATACCCCATTTTTGTACAGCATTAAATGATGCTCCGTTTTTTTCATAACAGACTCTGATCGTTGCCCAGACTTTCTTTTGACTCTCGGAGGGGTACACAACAAATAGTATGGAATTTGAACGTTTGTTGTAGAGGAGCACTTTCGCATCGATGCATCAGGCGTAACCGCAGAACTTTTCCTAACGTTTCCAACAATATCCGACACCCTTTCGACTCGACCGTTGTGATGATGGATTCTCCCTGAAGACGTTACCGATTTTCCAATAACTGAGAAAGTGTATCGGCTTGGCCCATGTCCTTCGTAGAAATGTGCATCAATACAAAGTTGTAATCAGGCAACGTGGTAGCTCTCTGTTGCAATTTTTCGCCGCATAGACAGGTATCTTCGACTTGGACCCGGAAATTACCAACAACGGCTTATGGTCATTAAGAGGTGTAAAATTCCTTCTATAAAACACTTCGTGAAATTTCTTTACTGCAAAGACTATCGCCAATGCTTCCTTCCGTAGCTGGCAGTGATTTCGTTTTGCGGGCGATGGCAATCCAGCTGCAGGTGCAAATACCTTTCCTGAGCAGTCTGCGAACATGTGGACTAAGACTGCACCAATGTCATATTTCAAAGCATCTGCGGTCACCACAATCTCCAAGGTAGGGTCGTAATGTGTCAGCAGAGGTCGGAACACAGCACCCTTTTTACCTCTTCACATGATCGCTGGCATTCTTAGGACCAGTTAAAAGGTTTGTCTTTGATCATCAGGCGATTCAGTGGGCCTCGCTAGCGTTACATCTGCGGGAAGAATGAACTGTGACGGCTTATGGAGCTCTATGAAAAAGAGCTTCGGGCAGTGGTTTCTTCTTGATTGGTTCGATGTTCTCTGGGTCCGTGCGCTTGCCGTTCTTGCCGTGGAATGCACATCTATCCCACTGATAAAATGCGTGCTCTTATTATCACAGAAGTACGACCAGCTATTAGTCAAGTAAGAGGAAATGGTGACCACCAAAATCACTACGGTTGGGGTAAGCATAGCGCACTGTGCAACCCAATCCTCCGCCGTAAATGCTGCTCCTATCCCGAGAAGAACTGCTAGTAACACCATAAGCAATACGACACCTAGAGTCCAGAACATCAACCGCTGTTCCAATACCACAAGTGGCTCACATTTGACTAATGCGGTTTCCAGTTCGATCGGAGTAACTACACGTTAAGCTACTTCCAAACTCCCGATGGAATGCGTAGGAAAAGAACAAGCCGGTACTAGCGAAAGTTGGGTTACGGTTGCTTCCAAGAAGAGCCGTCATTTAGAGTTAACATCACCCCCAAATGGATCGGATACTGAGGAGCGTAGCGGAGTTTCCCTAGTGCAAGTACCACCGGTTTCCTGCGGTACACCTCTGAATACTTCAACCACCAACCGCGACATGGCGAAAGGTGTAAAGAAACAACTACCTGTACTGAACGTACTGTGTTTCAATATCCCAGAATCAAAGTCAACATCAATAAGAGGCAGGCAGTTGGATGACGTCAACCAGTGGGATATTATTAGTAACCTAATCGGAGTTGTACTGTAACCTGTACACGTAGTGCGTATTACGCGACATCAAAACTCAGAGCATTTCGGAGAGCCAAGACCTCTGCGCGTTGTGCTGAACTCCACCATTGAAGTAGAATCAGTACTACTGTCGACAGGTAGTCTCAAAAATGAACACTGCTCCATCCGTATCTTACCAGACATCCCATGGGGCGAACGTTATCGAGTTAACCGCAACTTAGAGGATTACCAGAAGAAAACTTCAACCAGAACCATAGTTCTCCACGGAGCTCCTGAAAAGGAAGCATGTGATGAACATGAAATAATAACCCATTATAAAGAACAGTGGTGCTATATCCGTGAAAGACCGCTTGGATGATGTTAGCGAAGTCCGTGTCACGGCTGCGTACCTCACCGAACTACAAACGAAGTGGCCCGAGAGTGTTGAAGATGGTCCTTCAGTCAAAATATATGGTAGCATGGCTGCTAAAAAGTTGGTGCATGTTCCATCGTATGATATCATCTGAGTTACGGATGAAGACAGTCAGCGATATGCCTCCTAGAGATGATCTGTCAATCAAAGAACCAAACGCGATGGGATCTATAAAAGTCGCGGGGCTCCGACACAAAAGATATTCTGGCGACGGAGGTGTTGAAAACTCATGACTATTTCATTCGAGCAGTTGCAATCCCTCTTCCAGCAGCAGCAATTACATTTTGAAAACTCTCAACGGCAGTTAATTGAGTTGTTATCAGAAAAACTGCACATGCAAGTGGATTGGGAACCGGAACCCAGGTTGACATCACATGAAATTGAAGCTGAATGCCATAGGCTGCTCAATTTGAACAATGACACAAAAATGATTGAAGTTTCAGATTCCAGAACAGAATCCCAATCCTATCATACAGTTATTCGTGGCCAACATTTGAGCTGTAATGTGCCGGACCGGCAGCATTTTGGAACGGTGGTGAGAGGCAAACAATGAGAGATTACGCCTACAAAATTCCTTACTCTCAAGAAGCACGCAAATTCAGGCGCGTGCGTACTCCAAGGGTCCAGGCATGCTTGAAACTGAAAAGGACCAGATTCCACGATGCATCAAGATTTGCAGGGAAGAGAAGACGCCTGACAATGAAACGCGATTATGTTCTCATGTCCCTACAGCCACAAACAGTGTCTGCTATCACGATCGTTTCCCGATCGATAAGGACAAAAATTGACAAGACTTCGGTCAAATTAACCAAACTCATGGCCCAAAATACTCCAGGGGTACTGTTACAGCCAGACAGAGTAATCGCCTGTGAACAAATACTCAAGATAATGCAACGCCTGGAAACCATTTATCTAGTCACACGTGCGGACATTAATCTGTCCAAAGTGGAAGGAATTCCGAAGTTATACTTGCTCAGGGATAGATGTCCCGAATACTCCTGTGCTGACAACGTATTAGAACGAACGGCACTGCACACTTGGTCTGAGCTCGAACCACCTTGGTTTTGGATGCATGTGGACCCAGGTGGGTCCTCTCGTCCGAAAAGTAATGTGACCTCCAGGTAAATCGTTTTTACGGGAGGGAGGTGTTGGAGGGGAAACTAAAATACAGGTTTACATCTGTAGCCGTTCATGACTGCAGAGTTTCTTCTACCATGGAGGTTCACCGCTGTTTGTTTTAATGCATCATTTCGTCATCCCTATTGGCTATTTGTAGTCGTTGTTTTTACCTTCAGATTGCAAGCATACTTTGACGCTATCACTGTCACCTTACGTCCTTTGTGTGCACTTGATTGGTTCGCCATTTGTTCCGTTCTTATTGGCTTTAATTGTCCACTTGCTTTCCGCACCCTGGTTGGCTTTCAGGTTTGTGCGTTATGCTATATAAGTAACTGGTTTCCCTATGTAAAGAACCTTTGCATCTCTGTCCCTGGTCGCTCGTGTTCTCATTACCATTAGGGGGTGGAAGCAGTCGCGGGGCGCCGACACAACAAAAAGGACAATGCATCAGTAGTGTGTCGAATGAGCCCATACAACCTGTAGATGGTAGTGACTGCAAACGTTACACTGTACGTAGAAGATTAGACAGGGGACTAAGTACTCGGATGATGAATAAGTCGCTAAACACTTCGCCAAGTACGCATCGAAAAACGATTAGTCGCCGGCCACTCATTGGTCGGCGAAATTTCACGTATGAATTGCACAACCTCCGAAACATTGATTAAATCTGAGAGACTTTCATGTACGTACACTAACGCCCAAGAGCTCCTCAGTAAACTTACTGAACTTCGGCTACGTCAGATTGCAAATGATTGGGACCTAATTTCTTTTACAGAAACTTTATTATACCAAGAGGTGACTGATGCTGAGGTTGATATAGTCGGAATGTCACACATCCGGAACGACCGCCTCAGCAGAGGAGATGGGGTCCTACTCTACCACCGCAGCGAACTGCAATGTGCAATAGTTGATGGTCTGGAAACTCACGTTGCCGACTCACTTTATTGCGGACTCCGACCAAGGCACAACGACACGTGTCTCATAACTGTCGTTTATCGCCCCCGACGTCCACTCCGGAAATGGATTCCTGCTTGATCCGTGACCTGAACAGAGTAACGCGCACTAGGTACAGCCACATTCTCATCTCCTGAGGCTTCAATCTACACAATCTGGAGGTTTCGGCATCGCCCAGTGAGCAGTTCAAAGCAGGCTTGCATAAACTGATCGCTACTATTCCTTTGTACAATCATGTCACCACGCCCACTAGATTCAGGACAGCAAAAACAAACCGTCCATATTGGACCTTGTGCTCAAGAATGAAGAGCTCATGGTTGACAAGTTATTGATGGATAGTCCATTAGGTCTCAGTGACCATGTAGTGATAATGTTCAACTGTGTGTGTTATGCAGTGTATGCGTCTGAACGTGCGGAACTAACTCCTACAATCACACGCTACCACATACTGAAAGAACTCGCCAACGCAGCTTCTTCGAAATTCTCTAACAGTCTCCTTGACAACGTTTGGACAAAGTTCGTTGATAGACTCAGCGACATCGTCAACAAAGCATCAGAGACCAAACCCCTTCGTCCCGCAATAATGCCTACAATCCTAAGGAGCAGAACTCGAAAATGCCTGGCGATAAGGGATGCAGTTCGGCGTGCATACAAGATTAACCCCGACTCAAAGACTTAGGGCAATTTCCTGACCCATCGCGACCAATGCACTGCACTTGTCAGTGAGGACAAAGTAACTTATCAACAGTGCCTAGCCAGACATTCCTGGCAAACAACAAACTGCTGTATAGGCATGTCAACAATCTTCGTAAAGTGAAGCATAGCACCCCTCCACTTTTCACGACAGGCGGTAGAGTACAAAGCGCCGAAGAAGCAGCTCATTCCCTGCATAGCCTTTACCTGTCCCATGATGTCATGCACATAACCGACTCCATTATTCACACATGTCATTTTCAACCCATCAACTGTGCTAAGGAAGTTACTCTCGTTGCGCGATCATAGCTCTCCGGGAGTACACAATCCGCCTCAGGCGCGCAGAACTAATAGTGGGGATTATCTACCGGAGCCCATTAAACCGTTGTTGCGATTGGCTACCACATGTACAGAAGCACATGAGCCGCTCTTAGTTCTTACTGATGGGGGATCTAAATTTACCTAAGATATTCTGGCCAGACCTTCGACTTTTTCCCGGTCATGGAAACGTCGAGGCACAATTCGCTAAAATGACTATTGAAATCGGGGCGACGCAACGTGTCATTCAACCGACGCGCGTAACACCGCACCCGGCCTCTTGTCTGGACCTAATGTTTACCAGCTGCGAGCAGAAGCTGAACGAGATCAGAATAATCGAACTTCTGGCGAACAGCGACCACTGCTGCATTGTGGCAAGCTTAGAACTGTCGTTATCATATTACCATCAACGGAAGACGACATTCAACTATTAGAAGACGGACTTCAACGGGCTCGTCCAAGCTGCAAGTCAGACTGATTGAACACTACCACAGGATGCGTCACTTGAGGCCTGTTGGTCATTAATGAAGGGGAAGCTTAACTCGCTCTGTACTCGGTTCGTTCCCCTTAAGTATTCAAAGATCGGACCTGTCAAAGCGTATTGGTTTGATACGGAATATAGACAGTTAGCATGACGGCGTCGCAAACTTTGGGATGGATACATCAGCTCGGATTGTGATGAAGATTACACGGTGTACAAGAAACAGCGTAACTTATGTAACGCCCGAAAGATCAAGAAACGTCGGCAGTTCGAAAAGGAGCTAGCATCCTCGGCCACAACTGTAACCAAAAGAATATTTGCCTACTTGAAACGTCAACTGAAACCTGGGGGCGACCCACCGGTCTTAGACAGCTTAGATGGAAAGACGCACATTTCAAGCGCGGAGCGCGCGGACGCCTTGGCTACGCACTTCCTCACTGTATTTTCCAGTAAACCGGTAGCGGTTTCAGTACCGGCACAGGTTGCGCCAGTCTTGCTCAACAGCCTACAATGTGATGCAGTCGAAGTGTACCAGCTACTCGTCAACCTCGATGGTGCAAAGCCCCCCGGATCAGACGGACTTCACCCATAAATACTCAAGTCCCTATCGATTATCATCTCACCAGCCGTGACAAACCTTTTCAATAAATCGCTCTCTGAAGGATGTGTCCCGAACGACTGGAAATGCTCGATAGTGAGACCACTTCCCAAGGGTGGTGATCCGAGTAAACTAGAGAACTATAGACCGATCTGTTTGACTTCGGTATTATTCAAAGTGCTCGAGAAGGTTGCGGAAAAGTGTCTGCTATCGTTCTTCGAATCGATGGACGTATTGACGCCAGCGCAACACGGCTTTACGAAAGGGCGATCATGCATCACCAACTTGATGTACGCAAACCACCAGTGGGTACGAGCTCTCAATGAACGGAAGGATGTTGACGTGGTGTACATCGACTTTAGTAGGGCGTTTGACAGAGTGAACCACGAGATACTCCTTGGTAAACTGAGGACATACGGAATCGGTGGCACGTTACTTCAGTGGTTACACGAGTTTATTGTGAGACGAAAGTTTAGAGTACAGGTCAATGACTACCTGACAGACTGGTTCACATCGACTAGTGGCGTGCCTCAAGGAATTGTATTTGGGCCAGTATTATTTCTTATTCATATCAACGATCTTCCGCAGCAGCTCCAGTCACCATGCGCCCTGTTTGCAGATGATTTGAAAATCTGGAGGATCATTGAGAACCAGGACGACTGCGCTCGTCTCCAGCATGACTTAGAACGACTGTCAACGTGGTCCACTGAAATGCAACTCTCTCTTAGCGCAAGCAAGTCGGAGTTCATCAGTATCACCAGACGTCCAGCCACTCGATCACACACCTTGGACGGCCAGTTGCTCCATCCCAACACATCTGTCAGAGACTTAGGAGTTTTCTCACGACATGATATGAGATCACTAGAAAATACAGAGAAACTGTACCATGCGGGACTTCGTATGCTCTGGGCATTAAGACGCGGTTTCTCCACATGGTCCGAAGAAACCGTTCCTCGTCTATTCACCTCGCTCATTAGACCAATCCTTGAATATGGTGCCCCAGCTTACCATCCGATAACCCAATGGGAAACTGAAAAGCTGGGGAAAATACAGCATATCGCAACTAGAATGATACCGAATCTACAGAAGCTTCCGTATGAAAAACGGTGTGAAAGGCTCGGACGCTACACACTATCCTATCGCCAAGTAAGAATTGACCTTATTACGACCCATCGAGTGATACACTTAAATCACTTCCCCATACTTCGGCCAATATTTCACCTGCAGGAACCCTGTAACACCCGAGGACATCGTTACAAACTCAGGGTCCCCAACATGAACAAAGTATCACATCAGCTTTGTATCGAACGAAAAATCGTAAACTTATGGAATACACTACCAGAAGGATTAATAGAGGCCGATTCTGTGAAGTGTTTTAAAACCCGTATCGACGATTATTTCGGAAAACTGCTTTTGTGAAACGATGCATATACAATGCCAAAAGAAGACATTATATGCCCGGAAATAATGACACTAGTACAAATTCCTAACCGAACAAGGATAAACGATTAACGGACCAGACACAACTGCTGATGATTCACAACTAAATGTTTTTGATTTTTTGTAATTCAATAGTTGTACAGAAACCTTTCTACTTGCTCAGTCTCATTGCTGGGATCGCGCTTATTCCTTGTGTTCATCAACGACCTGGCAAGAGTTATCCCCTCAAATTTCCTGTTTTTTTTCGCCGATGACGTCAAGATATGGCGGGCGATTAGCAGCCATGATGATCACGCTATACTCCAACATGACTTAGATTGCATTTATGAATGCTCAAAGAGGAACCTGCCTCAGTTGAAAATAGCTAAGTGAAAGGTGATCCATCTGCGTCACCAGCCGGTGAGCGCTTACAAGCTTGGAGACCACAGCTTGAAGAAGGCCTCTCAGGAACGTGATCTGAGTGCATTGGTACAGGAAGATCTCAGGTGTTCGAAACAAGCAGAAAAGGAGACGAGAACCGGAAATCAACACTTCGGCCTACTTCGTAGAGCCTTCGGTCGGTTTGAACCCTTAGTCATTCCCCGAATGCTTAACGCCTACGTGCGACCGCACGTGGCATATGCTATCCAGGCGCGGCATCCGTGGCAGAAACAGGATCTCGTTGCTCTCGAGACTCCTCAACGAAGGGTAACCAAGAACGTCAGGGGCCAATTTCATCTGACCTGTCAGCCTAGACTGAAATCTCTAAGAATGTACAGCAGACGATATCGGCTTTTGAGGGGGGATCTCATAATGGTTTACAAGATTCTGAAGAACCCAAACCACATTTGTCGTCCGCCGCTGGAATTGAACCACAACACTAACCTAAGAGGTCATCCTCTGAAACTTAAAATACAATATAGCCGGCTTGAATGCCGTAGAAATTTCTTTTCCTTCTGCGTGTGCCAGCCTTGTAACGCCCTCCTTAATTATGTCGTCTCTGCTCCCAATCTGACGATATTTAAAAAACGAGTTGACGATGCCTTGTCCCATTTGCAGTTCATTTTATGCATTGTTAGCCAGGGGCTACAAAACGCTATCAAACGGTGTCTTACCAAACTCCCAGTTAATGGATTAATACTATTAATGCGTGAACAACCCCGTTATTCTACATAAATCTATAGTGAGTCCACAAAAAGGCTTTTCACTTTATCATACAACTTAGTTTTCTCAACAATTTCCATCCCACGGGAGTCGTTAGGCATTGCTTTTTTTACCCGTAATACACCACTGTTCAACTGTCAATCACAAAACCGAGAAATGTGATTCAGCCCATGAAGCTGTATTTTTCAGAGTGGAGTCTGGACCCATATTCTTCAACACAACAAAATACTCGACAGAGAATTTCGAACAGATCATTAGCCCTGCTGGCGACAACAATAATGTCATCCAGGTATGCAGCGACTCCAACGAATTCGGTCACCATTGTGTCTATGTCCTGCTGGAATATGACTGGTGCTAACTTGACTCCCAGTGGGAGGCTGTGGTATTGATACAAGCTCCGGAACGTATTTATAGCGACGAATTCATCAACATGCACTTCGATCTAGAAATACGCGTCGGAAAAATCCGACATTGCAAAACATCTATCCCCATACAGTTTCGCAGATAAATCATAATTCAAACGCATCGAGAAGTAGGCGTATATTCGGGTTTGACTATTTGGCATCCTGAAAACAACAGCAGATGACACCCAGGATGAGTAGTTTCCCGGATGGATAACTTGTGGTCCCTTTAAGTGATGCAGCGTCTGGTCAACTATTGGCGTTGCTTCAAAAAATGCAGGGCGTATCGTACGAAACAGTGGAACAACATCGGGCCCCAGGGACAGTGAGGCCTGTGAAGTGGCAGATGGATAATTTAATCTCGAAGTGCACGAGACACGCCTGAACCGACAAAATCAGTATCTTCATGCATGAAACTTCCATGAAATACTGCTGCATACTTCCCTACCAGACGCCCAATCACTACTGTATAGGGGGCTTTTGGTCTGCGTACTGGACATTTGCACAAATCTGGATGAACGAAACACCAAGCAGGTTGAAATGTTGGATCCAGTTTGGACTCTGGAGATTAAAATTTGATGGTTTCTGACGAAAAGCGTTCACCATGCGGTGAAGTCTGCACAACCGCACTCTAATTCGATTCGACCAAGCAGTTTTAATTTAGCACCGTATGTGCTCTTCGCTTACGGACTGGTTGCTTTGATATCACGCAATCCGACAATCCTTCGCAAACCTTCCGGTATGACCGTGATGTCTGAGGCTATATCAATTTGGAAACAGGCCTATCTACTGTTGATGTTAATTATGATGTGCTTTCTTCGAGCTCTGAGACCCCCATAAACGGCGCTCAATCCTTTCGCACAATGGCCGTAAGTCTTCTTTCGAATAACATGAGTTAGCCTGAAAGGTGGCTTAGATCTGCAATGGTTTACTTCGTATCCATAGCTGAGTTTAGATCGTTCGATGGACACATGACCATCGAGCTCGATCTCTGATTCTTGCCTCGTAACGTACGCGTGCGTGCCTCTTCGGTTGTTGTCGTTATTTGACGCATTTGTCCGGCGTTCTGTTCCGTTAGATTTAGTCCACTAATTCAGTGATCTTTCATCCGTAGCGCTGCATATATAGCATCTACTTCAAAGCGTCTGTTTAGTGAATTGTCTGTAAAATACTGCACTTCCAAAAACTCTCTAGCTTGTCTCGAATTTCCACAGGCTAGGATCTTTACGTTCTTTAGGTCGAAGTGGTGGCCTGTTTGTTCTTTATGCATGGAAACCAGTGAATGCGGATCGTGTCGCCGCATGACCATTATGTGTTCGTTGATTCGTGTTGAAAGTTTGCTTCCAGTTTGCCCGATATTGTGTTTGCTACACTCTTTGCAGTTAATTTTGTAGATAATATCATTATGACTATCTTGGTTGACTTTGTCCTTCAGTCTTGAAAGCGATCTTCGCAAAGTACCAATTGCTGTGTGGGCTACCAAGATTCCATGTGGTCGTAGCACTCTCGACGTTAGTTCAGACAGGTTCTTGGTGTAATGAAGCGCTACCCGTTTATCTACGTTTTCCAGCTGTTATTGATGCACTGTTTTCTGTAGGTTTCTTGAATACCTGTTACGTTACAATACCCGGTATAGATAGTTCTCTTCTTTCTCCCTTAACTCTGTCGTGCTGCAGTGTGTTTCGGTCCTTCTGAAAAGGCTTTGAATGCAGCTTTTCTTGTGGTTCAGTGGATGATTGCTGTGGTAGTTTACTATTTGGTCTGTCATCTACAAAATTAACTGCGAAGAGTGTAGCAAACATAATATCGGGCAAACTTAAAGCATACCTTTAAAACGGATCAAGGAACACCTAATGGCCATACGAGACACGATCCGCAATCACTGGTTTCTATGCATGAAGAACAAAAAGGCCACCACTTCGACCTAAAGAACGTAAAGATCCTAGCCTGTGGAAATTCGAGACAAGCTAGAGTTTTTGGAAGTGCAGTATTTTACAGACAATTCACTAAACAGACGCTTTGAAGTAGATGCTATATATGTAGCGCTAGGGATGCAAGATCACTTAATTAGTCGGCTAAATCTAACGGAACAGAACGCCGGACAAATGCGTCAAATGACGACAACAACCGAAGAGGCACGCACACGTACGCTACGAGGCAAGAATCAGAGATCGAGCTCGATGGTCATGTGCCCATCGAACGATCTAAACTCAGACTGACGGCTAGAAGATCGATCACTCACACTCACTGACGCTTCGTACCGCGCCGCTCTGCTACATAAACGCGCACTGACGATGTCACCTCGGGTGGTGACGAAACGTTTGCAGTCAAACTGCCGAGCTCAGAGAACACTCAGACCACCAACACCTCAAAGGGTTGATAAGATTAACCTTTCCAACTCCAGACAGCTACATTGCGCTTTTGGTCGAAAAGCACATCGATCCTAACAAGCGCTCAAACGAAAGTTGAAACAGAACACAACAACATCAAAGCAAACAGTATGTTACAAGTGCAGCTACCGAAACTGTATAAGCAGTCCAAAAAGTAAAACAGCACACCAACGGCCAATAAAGTTGTGTTGATCTGTTCCAGCCAATGTGAAAGTGTGTGAGTCACGTCAAGTACATCAATTCCATGGAAACGAATGGACGTATGTACCAGAAGCTACTGGTTTAACTACTGTTCCTATTGGATTAGTGCCTTGAACAAACTGCGCACTCATGGGTCCTAACAATTGTGCGCAATGGAAGAACATCCCTTTGTGCCGGTAAACATTAATTTGAGCTGAGAGTTCAAATGTGAAGATATGGCAAGGAAAATCTTGAACAAAAAGCACACTAATCACTCATGCGCCATTGTCTCTAAGAAGCAGGTTGCTTACCTCCACCACAGAGATTTTGTACAAAAGATTCGAAGCCTTGATGTCGGCATGGGCGTAATCCTTAGAGTGAAGATACTCCAGAGCGTTCAGCTGGAAGAATAACAGGTAAAATTTGGATGACATATGTATGCATGAACCATTGGGGATTCCATCGCACTGAAGTAATGACGAAATGGTTCGGATGATGGGTCGAACTCAAGTGGTAGATCACAACATGCAAGGTATAGTGAAGGTAATAAGTTAAAACAAAATCGAAAAGACGCAGCTGAGCATACAAAGCTCCGACTTCGAGGCACGTCAAAATAGACTGGGGAAATATGTAGTATTGTAAACAAGTACTGCGGAAGTAAGGAGGCATAATATTGATATAAATTACACATCACCAAGTGAAAATTTACGTGTGATGTCGATAAGTTTCTTGCAGTTCACAAGTAGACGGGAGAAATACGGTAAGACAGAGTTATACTAAGATGTGGGGCGAGAAAACAGAACCCTGGATTTAGAGCGGGTAGACGGACATGAGAGAACTTCTGATAAACCAGCGTGAAGAGAGTAAAAAGGGTTATGCACAAAGCCTTTAATGAAAAGTTGTCAATGCATCCAAATGCTTAGTAACGATAAAGTCTATCAGAGAATCTCTGGGCAATCTACTACACCTGGAAATGAGCTGCATGGACCACACAACCAACGGGAGGTCTCTTTTGTAGAAAACCCGGAAAAATGATGGGTGAGCAATATAGCCAGTGAGGAATAATATAGATAGTTACGAAAATATAAATTAAAGAGCAGGGTACTGGAAGCGTTTTGAATCACAAACATAAAGGGTTAATTTTGGTACTTTTGCGGAATCTTCCGTCAACGTGTGTAGCACATGATAGTTTATGAGGAAAATATTCACAAAGACGCTTAACGGTGAATGAACTGGGTATGTTGTGGTTGCTCATCACCATGGAGCGAGAGTTATTTGCCAAGTCAGACGTTTTTCAGTGCAGAGAAACGAAAAATTTACATGGCGGTACTTAGAAGTGTTGAGAATAAGGGATCGGGACGACGACAATCGCTGAAGCTCATCCAACCAGCTTTAGAGAGCCGGTGGTTATTCGGTAGTTGGATCAATGCTGTATAGAACTACGTCGTCAGCACGCTTACGTCCGAGAAAGTTGAAGAAATTAGAAGCATTTCGATTCATAAAGAGAATAGAAGAGGGGAGAGGACTGCTCCTTACAAAACGCCCCAGTCATCCCGAACAGTGGAGGATTTTTATCGTTCAGTTGGGTGAAATGAGAGCGATTTACGAAGTATTTGCTCATCAGGTTGCACACTGCTGGCTGATTACTATTGGCGGGCAGCAGATTAACTAGAACTGACCTGTCCATACTCCCAAAAGTGTTGGAGTAATCAGGGAAGAGAAACGTCACAGCCTTGTATTTTGCATCCATTGCAGAAGCTATTGAGTGAACAAGGTATGCTAGGGCATTCAACGTGGAACGTCGGAGTCTGTATGTAAACTGAGATAAGTATACAAAATGTGTGGTTGTTGCGATCCAAAGGACAAGTAGTCGCTCTAAGATTCTCAGCATGATGGACGTGCAGGCAGTCGGAGAGAAATGCAAGGATCCCTTCATTGGCACGAGCGTTATCCTGACAGGTATCCAAATGTTGGGAATAAATCCAGCATGTAGGCACTGATTTAAAAATATCGGTCAAGGGCATCAAAAGGTGCAGAACCTATTTCTCAGACTGGGAGACATAATACGTTAAGCTGTGAGCCGAAAAGTACCAACAAGAGAAAGGGTTTTGTGGACCGGAAGGCAAGAAAGACTTCTCGGATTCCGACAACAAAGCGTCAGGTAAGGCGTGAGATGAGAGTACTGTGAGGTATAGACGGCAAATTGTCTTAGCATTAAAGGCTTTAAGGTTATGATGGAAATTATATGAGCATACAACTTCACGTAACACAGCAGAATACCCCCCCTCTTAGGGATAGTGAAACATAATAGTGGATAGTTCAAATACAGTTACTGGTACACTGTCCACCTAAGTAGTGCGTGCTAATTCGAACAGGAGGGTGGTGGAGGCGGCGTCTAGTTAAACGAGACTAAATATGCCATATAAACTCGGTTGTTCAACGGTAAGTGCGGGTGAGAAGGGGATGAGTACGCAGTAAACATTGGAACTCCACTCTAATATCGTTTTATTGTAAGCGATTCGTTGCGAGCAGGGGACATGGGAGATGGATAATGGATGACTCGAGGTAGATAAGTTGTGGAGGTCACAGTGGGTGAGTCATTGCTAAACGAAATTTAATACTCCACTGTGTATATATGGGTAGAGGCATGCGGTCTCGGCCTTCATAGGATAACCACACGACACCTGCGCCTACAGGGAGTGGCTTGCGTTGCACCACGCACATACCTCACATCAGGTGCAAACCCGGGAGGCATGGGGATGGGAGCCAAGTTCCATCAACGGAGCCCGCCTACACCTCCAACATGCACAACAGCGGCATTCTTGTCGATCTAACTTGGGAATCATGCGTACCAGACGTCCATTAGTCGGTGGCTGGGTTGTGATATGCTGCACACTGGATCCATCGAACCACTCTGAGCCTAGCAGGAGGACGGTGCATCTCGGTTTACTAAGCAACGACCAAGTGTTTACTGGATCCAGTACCATCGAGGTAAGGAACTTTCGGCAGGTAAGTAGATTGGCAACATCCATATCAAGCGCAGCTACACCGGCGATATCAAACAAAGAACGTCGAAATGGAAGGAAAGTAGACAGGAAATATGGAGCAGAATAACAGAGCCCAGCGAATAAAATAAAGGGGAACATTTTCCTCGGAATTAGAAAGATCTAGTTTAAATGTAAATCAGTGTAGCCCAAATGCAATGAAGGAGCATGATGCATGCAACATCTACATCAACATCAGGAATATATATATATATATATATATATATATATATATATATATATATGTATATATATATAGCCAGTATGGACGAGGTAGTGGGTAATAGACAGGTAAGCACCTTGTCAACATGCACATCGAGCGCAGGCACACAGGGGATATCAAGCAACAGTCAATCACTTGAAATGACAATAACAAATAAAATAAACCGATTAATGCACATGACTATGCCGACATATCACTTCAAAAAATGAGCATATGAGATAAATTGCCCGGTAAAAATCCGCAATAGTTTCAGGACATCAGAAAACATATTTTATTAATGTCACAAACGACACACTACACTTAAAGTGAACGACGTGTGCAAGTTAATAGCAGATAGTTCATGTAGACAATAATGAGACAATATAGCAAACCCACTACCTGAAATAAATACCCAGCATGTAAGCTAGCGGATAGTAAATCCAATGTAGCTTAACTACAAATGCTGCGCTGGTTCTGCCTACGTTATCTGCAGGACCCGTCGTCGCTTCGGAGGCCCCGAGTGGTCTCGCTCATGGCTCACTAAACCTGCCAGACTCAGGCACTCGCAACTGCATGTGCTACAGCACCATGCGTTCTATGTTGATGGAGAACTCCTCAACGGCGCCTGCCGCTTTCGCAATTGCCGCTTCTTCTCTGTATGCATGGGGTGTTTCTCCTGCACCTCCGCAACTGCCTTCTTGATGAGATCGCGCCATGCATGCCGATCAATCGCTTTCGATTCCCATGACCTGCCATCAAGATCAGAACGTGAGAAGCTCACTTTGATCATGTCCTGGTAACGAAGTTTCGGTTTCCCCACATGCCGCATCCCAACACTCAGCTGACCAGATAATAGTTGTTCCGGTATCCGCGTCGAATGCATACGGCTCATATGACCGAGCCACCTCAGGTGTCTCAGCAAAAGTATGCAGTCCACTGCATACGTTCCACTTCGGCGCAACACTTCCGTGTCCGCAACTCTGTCGCACCAACCGATGCGCAGAATCCGTTGCAAACACTGTTGATGGCACTGCTCGAGATATCGCACATCCCGCCGGTACATCGTCCACGTTTCGCTGCCGTATAGAAGAACGGGCAGCATCATGAATTTGTACACCATCAGCTTCGGGCCAATGGTAAGCTGATGGTTGTTCCACACTCGGTACTCAAGCTTCTCGAATGTCGAAGCTGCCTTCGAGAAGCGGATACGAAGCTCACTGCGTAGCTGCTGGTCATTTGAAAAACCACACTCCCAAGGTAGTAGAAGCGGGAGGCGGTTTTTAATACTTCAGCCCCAATGCCGATCTGCGGCATCACTGCAAATTGCACCTCCGGTGAAGGCTGAAAGAGACAGACAGTTTTGCTTGTGTTGATGGTGAGCCCGAATTTGGCCGCTGTCGAAGCCAGAGCATTGGTCATGTGCTGCAACACATCCGCGCTATGTGCAAACAACACACAGTCGTCAACAAACAGCAGCATACAGGTAGTTGTCTCACATACTAAGGTTCTTGCACCGAATCGACGGATGTTCAGTAACCCATCATCAATACGGTGCTCCACACGAACACCGTAAGCACAAGCAGCATCAAAAGCACAAGAGATCATGGCATGAAGATAGATGTTAAACAGGGCAGGAACTAAGACGCAGGCTTGTTTCACGCCAGAGACAACTGCAAAGCCATCCGAGGTCACTTCACTCAGCTGTACCCTGGCTCGCATATCACTGTGCAGACATTCAATTACACTTATAAACCTCCGTGGACAACCAAACTTACCCAACACCAGCCACAATGTCTGGCGGTTCACCGTATCAAATGCCTTGGTAAAATCAACAAACAGCGATTACAACGGCTGGTGCCGTTCTCTACACTACACCTGCTGCTGACGAGCCGCAAACACCATATCCACAGTGCTGCGACCCGAACTGAATCCATAATGCTCTTCTGCCACGTTCGGTTCCACAATCTGACTGACGAGGCGGTTGAACAGGAGTCGGGCAATCACCTTGCGCACACAACTCAGCAAGCTGATGCTGCGATAATTCATGCAACATTGCTTGCTTCTTTTACCCTCGTCCAGTAGTAGCACAGGGGCATGCTTCAGCTCAGGAGGCACCTCCTCCTCAACCCACACGTGTTTTACCAAGTGGTGCAGCGCAGTCACCAACGCGAGTCAGCCGTGCTTCAATACTTCAGGCGGGTTCCCATCTGCACCGGCACGCTTACCGTTTCGTAGCTGAGCAAATGACCTCAGGGTCTCATCCTTTGTCGACGTGTCCGCCAGACTCGCCTTCACATCGTGCTGCTGAAGGCCGTTCAATGTAGGCCAGTCGATCTCGGAACGGTTGTTCAGGAGACAATCAAAGTGCTTTTGCCAGGTCTGCATTGTATCCGCAGTCTGTGTGCAGGTAGTGTCTGAGCTACCAACGATCAGCGTCATCAGGGGCACTATACCCTGATTTCAAAGAGTCAAAGAATTCCTTGTGTTGGCGGCGTTCGGTGTAGCATTTCATCTGCTTCGACTTCTCCGTCAACCATGCATTTTTAATGCGACGGAGCTCTTGGGTCAGTCGCCGTCAAACTTTGTAAAACTGGCTATTCTTCCCCCAGGTCACTGGGGTCTGCAACATATGCAGCAAATGGTGCATTCTTCTCATACAAAAATGCACCAATCGTCGTATTGTTCTCATCAAACCAATCAGGTCACTTACAGTATGCGCGACAGATGGTCACTTCAGCAACACATGTTACCTGGTCGCGTATGTGGTGCCACAGGTCGCCCGCTGTGGCTATACATTCCACATCACACAGTCGTGCAGCCATTACCTTTTCCAGCTCAATACGCTTCGCCACAGTACCGATGGACAGAATGTTAAGTTTACGCCGATTCACGACAGGAGTACAATACACGGATTTGTGACATTATATGTACAGCTTGGTACGCACCAATTTGCGACCAGTGCCACACTCACAGTCACACACACACACACACACACACATACACACACAATATACATGTTAGCTAGAGGTGGAAAACACCTCAGCTGCTGTGCCGCAATACCAAAAATAAAAAGAGGGAATAAAATGCAACAGGTGCAACTCAGTTGAGCTACCACCAACGGATAGGCATCTTTCCGGTAAGCTACCAGCCGGATACTGTGCGGCAGAAAAAAAAATTTAGTATGCAAAAGTATATAAGGCTAAATAGTGAGATCGTGGTTGGAGGGGAGGCTAAGAGGGATGGAGTGGGACAAAGAAACTCACAGCACGAACGCCACTGAAGTCAGCTCCTAGCCATATCAATAAGTGTGTCCAGCCAAACGTGCTCATCGTCTTTCGGATAACAACCAGGGAGCCGAGACGATCCAACTGAAGCCAGCTCAGAAGTGAGGGCCTTCATTTCTCTCGACCAAGTCATCGCTTGGTCACCTTTCCTCTTCTTCTATCCACACCCTCGGCGCGCAAACAACGCATGTCGCGGGAGGCGGTGGGCTGGCATGCGTAACACGTGGCCAAGCCATCAGAGCCTAGTGTGTGAAATGACGGTGCTGAGCTGTTCATTTCCTTTTCCTGTGCAGTACATAAGGCGTCGAACAGGCTCCTTGCTCACGCGGCGTTCCCAACAGATGCAAACCAAATTGCGAAGCCACCTGTGGTCGAACGTAACTAATCTGTTTGTCGGTTGATCTAAGGGTCCAGGTTTCACAACCGTACAGTAGGGTCGAACGTACCGCTGCATTGTACACTCTACCCTTCAGGGCAAGAGTGATGTCGCGCCGGCGCCATAAGTTGAGAAGTTTAGCAAAAGCGCCTCGAGCTTTTGCTACACAGTTCGTGATCTCATCTTCAATCCTACTGGCGCTAATACAACCTCCCAGGTAGTTGAATTCTTGAACGACTACTAGCTGATCGCCACCACACACAAACTCAGCTCCACGCAGTACACGTGTCATATATATATATGTATATGTATATGTATATATATATATATATATATATATATATATATATATATATATATATATATATATATATATATATATATATGGTGGGCGAAATCCGGTTTCGGATTTGCCCGTCACTGTGGCCGGCCACAGGACGCCTGCGCCTACAAAGAGACCATGGATGGCTTGCGCTGCACCACCCACAGCTCCAAACACATACCCCATATACAGTGTAAACCCAAAGGAAGAAGACCGGGAGGCATGCGGATGGGAGTCCCGTTTCATCAACGGAGCCGGCCGACACTCCTTCACAGGCAAACACAAGCACGCTGTATTTGGGAATCAAGCGCACACAAGGCGGTGGCTGGACCGTAGTCCGCTCCGCACTGAGTGGATGGAACCACTCTTCGAGCCTAGCACGACCACAAGGACCGTGCACCCCGTCCCCTCCAGCAACGACCAACTATCTCCTAGAGACAGTATGGACGAGGTAGTGGGTAATAGACAGGTAGGCACGTTGTCAACATGCACATCAAGCGCAGCCGTACCGAGGATGTCAAACAACAGCCAATCACTGAAAATGCCGATATCGAAGAATGTAAACGCATATGATGACATAAATAATCGCTAAATGAGTGTATGGAAGAAATTGGTTATATCTGAATCCGTGATAAGTACAAAATGTCTTAGTTATTTAAAAGATACCACGCGATACAATTACGCAAGTTTACCACAATTCGCATGAGCAACGTGTGCAAGTTGGGAGAAGATTATCAAGTACGAGGAACAAAGCAAATAAAATGTAATGAATGTTATCCACAATAAAAAGACATAGTTTTAGTGTAAGTTGGTTTAGCCCAACTGCGGTGAAGAAGCATCATGAATGCAAAATCAGCCTCAGCATGGGGCACACATACATACATGAGTGCCGGTATCCGGTTTCGGATTTGCATGTCACTGTGGCCAGCCACAGGACGCCTGCGCCTACAGAGGGACCATGGGTGGCTTGCGCTGCACCACCCACAGCTCCATCCACACACCCCGTATCCAGTGTAAACCCGAAGGAATAAGACCGGGAGGCATGTGGACGGGAGCTACGTTTCATCAACGGAGCCGGCCCACACTATTTCACAGGCAAACACAAGCACGCTGTATTTGGGGAATCAAGTGCACACAAGGCGGTGGCTGGACCGTAGTCCGCTTGTCACTGCGAACCGCATCACGGCATTTAGTCATGAACCTGATGCAGGGTTGAATTTGGAGTTGGGTTTAATTTGGTGGTTTAAACGATGTGAAGAAATTTTCATAATCGAACTGAAGCATACGAGATGACGCATGGTAAGCCAGGCTGTTGCTGTGGTAGCGTGGAGCAACAGAGTACAATTGAGACTTACATTTCATTATGCCAAGGAACGTCAGGGATCTCATTTTTGATAAAGCCATCTATCAGGTATCAGAAATTCTGAGTGAGCGTTTTTCCGTGTCTGCTACTTGATATCAGCGCATGAAACCAGTCAAACAGGAGAGCGAAGGTTTTCTCCCCTCTGCTAGTGTAGGCGATTTCAAGTGCAAACGACTCAAGTCTTTACCATTACATAAGATCAGTTCAAGTGTGTGATTTTCAATTGCGATCTCCATTTACACTCCGACAGTGATATCGGGACCAGGTTACTGAGCAAGATTGAAGAATCCTCTGATACCGCTCTGCAGAAGATAATCAATGAACGTCAGCGTTTGGTAAACCTAAAGCAAGGTACAGTCACGCTAGAGCGTCGATCATCCAAAATCTATTTGCAATGTCACAAAAAGGTGTTCTACATAACCACTTGAAACAACAGCCCCTGCCGCAATGAAAGCACAACCCGCGTGCTGGTAGTGTGGCGAATGGCAGTTGGTAAGGTTCGGCACCCATAAGTAGCACAGATACTCAGTGTGCAACCGACGCGGCCACAAAGAAAGTCAATGCCGAAAAATGGGACTTGTCAGGAAACCTACCCAAAGACGAAAATCAAGCATTCGCATACATATGACCGAGCCCAAATTGAATACCGTATAGGTAACAGCTGATCATAATTTGAAGCGTCGTCGCAAGTACGTAACGGAAACAATAACCTGGATAGTTTATCCGGTATAACGATGGCATCCAGAAGTAAGTGTAAGAAACGGTGTTTACCAACCTATCGTCAAAGTAAGAATACGGACAGAAATGCGTCCGGCAGTAAAATCCAAATGTTTGACGCATTTGACAGCGAGATTGAAATCACAAGGAAGCGCGATTATCGGTAAGGTTACATAATTGTTTGTGAACTCAACCTTCCTCCAATAGACTAGACTGATCGTGTGGGACTTTCTGGCATGCCGGTCAACAAGTTGTGTTCATCATACCTAACCAGATTCTGAGTGTCGAATCTGCCCTACAGAAACGGAGACGCTTTGACCCACTTGCATAAATTCAATAATTTTAACAAATACCCTTGGATGTTGATCGAAATTAAAAGCAACGAGTCATTTCCACCCGAATATCAGAGCAAAAATCACGCCAAAAAGACCGGCCCTACTTGCATCCTTACCAGTAGTTGAAGCTGAATGTAGACGCCTAGAAGAAATCAGAGTCTTGAAGCCGGTACAACATTCGGCTTGAGCTGCGTCAATCGTCACTGTAAAAAAGCCAAATGGGATTGTTCGAATATGCACCGACTATTCTAGAACTGAATGATGCGCTCGACCCTCATCATTAACCGCTACCATTGTCGGAGGACATTTTTACGAGAATGAACGGTAGCGCGTAGTTCGTTGAACTTGACATATAGGATTCGTACCATAAACACTCACCATGGTCTGTACCAATACACTCGTTTATTCTCTGGGGTAAGGACGGTCCAGCTATTGCAGATATAAATTGGGTGTTGCCCGCCCGAAAAAACGACACTACTATGATGCGTATCGATGTTAATACATCTCATCAGATGGAGTTAACAAGCATCGAACCCGGAACTATTGGGATGTTTGTTGTGACCGCTAACACTGAGGTACCATGGCACGATGGGCAGCGCTTGGCACAACGGTTTAATGAACGATGTTGAGGATCATTTTGAAGCAGATGTTGTGTGGATGGATTGTGACGCGCAATCTCAATGTTGACCGCGATTCCCATTAAAGTGAACCTTGGTCTTTCGATCACGAGGACTGGAGCTGATACAAATAGGAAGTGGGTGTTGCCCGCTCGTGCTCGAAAGACCAAGGTTCACTTCAATGGGAATCGCGGTCGACGTTGAGATTGCACGTCGCAATCCATCCACACAACGTGTGTTTCAAAATGACCCACAACAACGGTCCAACTATCTTTCAACAAACTATGGACACCATGTTTAGCGGAGAAGCTGTCAACCTCGATGATGTGATAATCATGGGACGGAGGAGATCAGAACTGTTAATCCATGTAGATGCTGCCTTGCAGCGAGTACTTGATTATGCTTTCCGATTAAAGAGAGATAAATGTGAGTTTCTGAATTGATAAAAGTACCATGGTTTCATCAATGACAAAAATGGTCACCAACCCCATGAGCCAAACACTGAGCCAGTCATAAAAATGCTCCGCCCACCTTCACTTGTTTCTGGATGTAAGTAATTCCTCAGTTATTATAGGGTATCCCTGCCAACCATGCACCGAATACGTGAAACTGTATCAACTGCTTACAGAGGGACGTAGATGGGCATGGTCAAGCGAATGGCAACGTGCTGTTGAGTAGGTGAAAAATACTAGAAACCCGAACTTTTGCTAACGCATTTCGATCCAAAGCTCCCGATCATACTAAAAACTGCTGCGTCAATTAGTGAGGTGGAAGAAGTCATAGCCCAGGAATTTCCCCATGGAGCAGAGAAGGCGATCGTTCGTGTCGCTTGATCTCTAACCCAAGCGGATCGCAATTAGGGACAAATTAAGAAAGAAGCCTTGTCACCGATCACAAGCCGCCGTTGGTCATTTTTCGCTCCAAGAAAGACATACCAGTGTATACAGCGAACCGATTACGGCGCTAGGCCACATTGCTACTGAACTACATCTTCAATATCAAATACGTATCTACCAGTAACATAGGACAAGCGGATGTACATTCACGACGAACGAGTGATCACAGTTCGGAAGCAGAAGAAATGGTTACCGCAAAGGTCACTGTAAAAACTGAAGTTAGAGCCACCGTTTTGGAGACAATAAACCAGCTACCGATGACTGTGATATGGTCCACACAGCGACTGAATCGGACAACAAACTAACAGGCGATGATGTGTCACCGATCTACTAGATCATCACATGGCTCAACTGGAGAACTCCGACAACTTTTCCAACGACGTAACACACTATATGTTGTCAATGGCTGCCTCCTATTCGATTCCGTCAGGACTCGGCCGAAGAACCTTGACGCAGGTTCGTGCGGGACACCTAGGTATAAACCGAATGAAGGCCTTGGCGAGGAGTTACGTCTATTGGCCCGGTATGGATGAACAACTGGAGCGTCTGTAAACAACCTCAGCAGAACCATAGCTAAAACCAGAGGCCATGGGTGCATCTCCACATTGATTTTGCTGGAACGAGTAATGGACAAAGTTTCCTAATTGCTGTGGATGCCTGCAGTAATGGCCGGGAGTTTTCATCATGGATTCAATCAGTGCAACTTCAAAGATTGTCAAACTACGGAATTTATTCTCCATTTTGGGGTTTCCAGAGACTATCGAGTTCGACAACAGTACACAGTTCACTTCGCAGTTGTTCGATGACTTCACAAAGAGAACAGGATTAACCACATAAAACACTTCCTTTCCATCCACAACCAAATGGGCAGGTCGAGAGATTTGTAGACACATTTAAAGATGCCCTAATGGAATCCAGGGGGAGGGAATGACAGCAGAAATACCGGATACATCCCTACGGAAGCATAGAACAACCGCAAAGTCCGAAAGGTGGTTAACCCGCTGAGGCTTAGGGGAGCAGGCACTTATGTCTAGCACATGATGTTATCCGACTAGCTGCGAGCCAGCAGGCGGTTGTATATCAAGAAAAACCGACGTTGCGACCAGGAAGTCGTGTGCTAGTCAGAGACTATCGTCATGGCCATCAAAAGTGAGCTGTAGGCATCATTAAAAGGCATATTAGGCGTGTTGTGTCCGATGTGCAGGTGGGTTCACTGTTGTGGAGGCGCCACACTAAACAACGCAGTCGAATGCTCTATCGTGATGAAAAGTGCATCTCGCAGTATTGATCTTCTATTGGAAGCGTTCGAAATGGAAAAGCGTACAGAGACCGGAACGGCTTATAACCTAGCGCCAACAACAGACGTCATACACCAGCCCGGAAGCAAATGCAGCCGTACACGGAAACCAGTAGCTCCGTGCCGTCGACCCAAGACGGAGGTCGTACACCGAACAAGCTGAGGAGGAAAGTGCTAGGAACGCAGACCAAAGGAGCTTGTGAATCGTGGTCAATCAATCATCTGCCACAGAGACCGAAGCGAGCTAAACTCAAGATCAAACCTAACCGATGCCCAACGCGCAGAGTGCAACGTATCAGGAAGGTATCGATTAGCAGACTTGTGTCGATCAAATCACAACTAGGGCAGTCGATACAAATGAAGGTACCTCACGTCTGATTCACGTTTCGGGCTCGAATAAACTCCAGTTTGTAGCGTACTTGCTCAGTTTGTCCTACTTTATTATAGGGTGACCTACTCTTGCAGCATCTAACACAACAAGACTGGATCAGATGGGAGCAAATCTAGCGAGCTGATTCCTCTGGTGGCTCATTTACGTGGAAGAGATATATGCGAGATATCTGTAAGCAGCATCTTCGAAGTGAAATAAAATTCGTCAACACAATTAAACCTAATGGAAAGCAATTTTACGCTGGAGTAAAAGGAAGAAGCAATGTGATCCCGTTCAACTCAGGGTCGCCTACATCCCACGGTACAGGCTAGAACATGAACCGAGAGGGAGCTTGTCACATATGGACGCAATTTGAGGGAACATTCACTGTTCCGCCCAAGAATCAGTGTTTGGTTGTCTCGCGACTGCACAAGTGTATGGAGATTTCTAGCCGAACTGTGCAGGGTTTTCGACTGCAGTGAAACCTCCAAAGTTGACCAACTATCTACGTTGACGACTTTTGCATAGCTTGAACGGTCATTTTGTAAATCATATGAAACCAGACCTCTGTATGTTAACCGCCTCAGTAACATGTATGTTTACCACTTGGCCTATAACAGTCAATAATAATTCAACCTCCATAAGTTGACCATTTGTAGGCTTATCGTCCAATGGTTCCTGAATGGCTCGTTTGTTCCGATAACACGGTGTGCAGCGGGACTGCAATCAGTACACTTTACGTTTGAGGATACAACATGTGCTCTGTGTGTATGTGGGTGTATGTCCCGGCTGTCAGCGTTTACGTGCACGCGTATTACTCGTAAGAACGGAAAACATTCCAAAGAACGTTTCACAGTTCCGTTGTGCGCTAGCCCAAGTGGGGACAAGTTAGAGCCCATGGTAATTGGTAAATCAGTTAGACCACGTGCGTTCAAAAACCTAAATCTTGTAAACCTTTCAGTTACATGAAAATCAAACCGATCTGCGTGGATAAGTGCTAGCAAATTTGAGTGGATCAAAGTATCGACAAAGAAATGATGAAGAAGAAATGCTTCATTATCCTAACAGTGAACAACTGTCCTAGTCGCACCAATGTACAAGAGATCTCACAAATACTATACTTAATTTGCTGCCTCTAAACATGATCTCACAAATTCAACCTGCGGACCAAAAGCCCATCCAAATAGTCAAAAGGCACTACTGAGCCCAGCTCATGCAATGAGCTATGGCAAAATTGGATACTAATGATTCGCATGCGGGAGGAACTTCATCTGTTGCTTGGATGTCGTGCGTTGGATAAGTTACGCTTGGTTCCGAGTTCAACCAGAAATAATAGAGGTGTTTCAGAAATGCCGTTGCCGTATTGGACATTTCATCTCCACTGGTAGAATTAGACAGAATGGATTTTACAGAGTTTGCTAAAATGGATGATACCTTGGTAACTTGCACTGAAGCAGAACCATATGGTATTTCAAAGCGATACTGACTGCGGTACTCCCCTACGGAAACAAAGAACAAACAACTGATGATGCTGAGGAAGAAGAAAAAGGACTGAGTGACGATGATTTGGAAAGCGTAGAAACTACAAAAGAAGATAAAGTCAGACATCCTTTAGTGAAACTGAAATAATTTGGTGTGGGAAAATGTCGAAGCAGGCTGAGTAGTGTGGCTGTTGCTGAGAGCGCCTTTGTTCTGTTGCCTATGTGATAAGAAACAAAGATGAAGCTTTTATTCAAAAATTGATTTAACCTGCGAAATGCCTAGTGCATTTTTTATTTATTATAACACTGTATAGCTGGACTGCGTTTGTTCTTACGTGAGATCCAGTCTAATGTTCTCGAAACGAGTTTATATGAAAATAAGCTGCATACTATACTACTCACAACGGGAAAGTGGGTTACGCTAAGTTTTAGCATAGAACCACTTAGGACCAGTCAGGTCCAGTTCCTTGAGTGAGCAACTTATGGGGTTTTTACTGTAATTGGAATCCAAAAAAGAAGCGCTGCACACTAAACCTAGTTGATATATCGATAACACTACATTGTAATAACATGCTTTCTCCGTTTTAATTTCATTTTCATTTTTAAAAGCGTATGTAGACTATAGTTTACCTGGTGACATCATTTTCATCTACAAATACTGGAAATTTATTCTGCACAAGAGATCTTCACCTAGAAGAAGCTGACGGTCTCCTCAAAGCCAAGGTTTACATTACGCCTCCGGGTGATGGACAAAATTCTGAGGAGGATGACATCAACGAAGTGATTACGGATGCTGGATCTCTTGATGATCTGTCAGCGAGGCAGTTACTCAGTGTAGCATCCGTAATTGCAGTCACCCTGGATGGCGAACCATGCGAACAAAACCAGAAAGTGGCAATATAAGTTCACAAGAGGAACTTGTTGCCCCTATGCTTGTTTCTTCAAGAAAATCCCAAACGAATACCAGTTCTAGACTATGTATGAAAGAGATGTTATGTCTAGGATCACAGACCCAGAGACAATGGTCTGAATGTAAAACAGACTTTTAAAGGAGGAGCCTACACCGTGTAAATCATTCGAACGTTTTTTAGATAAAGCTGTTGTTGAGCACATGGTAAGGCAGAAAAATGAGTATGCCCGATCAGAAAGTGACAATTCATTCGTTATAGCCACGGCTGAAATGAGTGCTTTTCTCGCTATTCTGCATATCTCTGGCTATAAGCCATTGTATTGGGATCCTGAACAAGATGATCACAATACAACCATCAGTCAAACAATGAATCGGTACAGATTTGAGACAATGAGGAAATATATCCCTCTGGCAAACAATAACAATCCGCAAGCAGATGACAAATGTGCAAAAGTTCGGCCACTTTATAACCTATTCAATAAAAGATTTCTGCAATTCTTCCCATGGAAGAAAAGCTGTGCGTGGATGGATGCATGAGACCATATTACGAACGGCATGGACTAAAACAACGCATCAGAGGAAAGCCTATTAGATTTGGGTATAATCAATGGGTCATTTGCAACACCTCTAGGCTATGTCGTTTATCTGGATCTCTACCAAGGAGCTCAGACCAAATATGACAAGATATTAGGTTTTGGATATGGCGTTGTTATGGACATAGTGGACAAGCTCCCGAAAGAACGGCCCTACTATATCTATTTTGGCAGTTCTTTCACAGGAATGTCAATCATAAAAGCCTTAGACAAAAGGCATAAGAGCAACGGGGACAGTTCGAGCAAATAGGTCGGGGGGTACTTATGATTACAGGTTTGATTGACGAGATGACGTGTTCATATTGTCTTGGAATGAAGTTAAATAAGAGAACACAATTTGGTGTGTGAACTCAAATAAGGGCTCTGTTGCGATGAATGAAAAATAGTAAAAGCGGACAGTTTAGATGAACGCACAGCTGCCATAGCGAAAGATGTGGGTGTATATGACTGGAAACCACTTAATAGACGTATATGCTGCGATCCAACAGCCGGCATTCAGGAATTATGGCCAGAAACGGAAAGTTACCCTTTAGCTACAAAACCTCAGAAATCGTTCATTAAAGCAAAATTAAAGTGTTCTCAGAAAGTTGAAGAAAAATCAATGCATTAGGCAGTTTCCCAAATTTTAAATGTCATTTAAAAGTGTTTTTACACTAATAAGTTTATAAATAGCCGTTTCTTATGTCCGTTTGAAATACAGACTTGGGGAACACTACCGTTGCTATATCCATGCATCCGATATGCTACTGGCTGGCGGCGCTTGGCTAATGAAATAGCTACACGACGGTGCGCGCATGTCACAGTCGCCTGGCTAAACTTGGTTCATCGGACGGACCAACCTGTTAGCACGAGAGGAAATCGATATCGGGTTATGTCAATTCGTTACCTGCATGGGCTAACTTGACTCGGAAATGGTATAGTAGACCATATGTCAACTGAAGACGTTAGGTACATCGCGTGTGGTGACAGCAAACTTGATCTTGGATTTGGAATGGGTACCAAACATAGCTTCCTGTTCGTATGAGTGATGGTATTCTACCTGCTACCACATTTAATTTTTCGGTCAGATAGGCCGCACAGAAGATCCCATTCGCAAGAAATGGGAACGGCGCAATGGCAAAGTTTCGTAAATCCGAGATAAAATTATGGTCAAGTTCTGTTTAGCATTCGTTCAGTAGCAACTACTTCTTCTTGATGAACGAAAGGCTTTCATCGTACGCAGAGTACCGAGACATGTATCTGCTGTGCGCTAGAACAATGCCACAAAACGATTCTCCGCCATGTAACCACTAGTGGCTGTATACGAGCAGAGATAGTGTGAGATGGCCCGAACCCGGGCAGATTTGAATCGGTACCTGCAGATTACAAGTCTGACATTTGAAATGCTCCCGACAAAGACCAGAGAGGAGCGACAAGTTGCCCCCGACGAGTAATTGAGCAACGCACGCTCTTGCTCCGATGCAACGCCCAGTTCCTTTTGGTTATGTTTAATACTTGCCCTAACACTTTCCTGTCAGAGAAATTTCTATCCGCGTGTCCAATACTTTCCTGAAACAGTGCATGATTGAGGTATTGGTTTCAGTGTTCACTAAGAAACAGTATACGATAACTTTATCTGCTAGTTATGACAAAATGTTATCCATAATTTCTGAACAAATACCAAGGAACTCATATAAGTAATTTTGTAATGAGGAGAAGCGAAGGAGGCTAGATCAAAGGAACTATCAGGATAACCTGAGAACTCACAAAAACAAAAGGAATACAAGCGAGTGGGGAATCACAAAATTAATCGACTGAAAGCCAGAGACACAAACTCACGACATGGCATGCGATCAGAATAACCTGATCGGATGTTAACCGTGCCTGCTTCAGAACAGACTCCATGTCACCGGTAAAGCGATCCATAATGAGGAAACGGCATCCAGGTTGTCCTGGTGGTGAGTACAACCCACTAGCCACGTAGCGTGGGATACCCAGAAAACTGAGCTTGCGCTGGTTAATCCAGGTGGAAACTAGGGGGATAAAAATACACTTTATTGACAAATGCATGTATACTTGAACCCAACATGTAGTGGTGTGAATACACCATTGGGCTGCAGGTCCGTATGGACCAAGAAAATGATCATCTCCACTATGAGCAGCTTTATCGAAGAATTGTCGATGTTCAAGAAGAAAAAGGCAGTCCGATTGCAATCCATTCATAGCCAACACAGTGCTTTTATGAAGGAGATACGACAGTAGCTAACTGAGAGGCATGGTGGACAAAGCTGTAGCAGTGGTAGAAGCTGACAATTTCAAACAAAGCAGCAGTTACCGGTCTTAGGTTAAACTTTTTGCTGTAAGATAGATCCGTCGCAACATGGAATCCACACCCACCTCTACATCGTAGGACCACTACCTCTGTTTGATGGTATAATCTACATAGTGGCCACGGCGGATTGCATTACTCACCGGCATGAAATAGTCTCCATTCTCGACGCGTCTGTAAACATAACGAGCGTTAGTATCGCTTCAAGAGGTTGACCAGCTACTGTGACCATCGAAGACGGTCTGAAATCCGAGTCTACAACTTGCAACGAGCTGACTAATGTTCACGTTCATCAATGCATCTGCATCACGGCTTACCAATCGGAGGCAAACTGTTTGGTGGAACGCTGCAATGGGTATTGAAGACCGCACTAAGTATCACCGCTGAATTTAGTTAGGCAGAAGTTCTATCCAATAACTACTTAGTATTCGACCAACTCTGAGGGCCGATTTACAGACGTTCAGGATAAAAAGGTTTTATGGACAAGACCTGTGATCCTCAAACGACATGTCGCGCGAGAGAGTTAACACTTACAGATACGATGCGTAATACACCCGTTAGCGGATGTAATGGGTTTGCGCAGACTTGATCGTGTTAGCTTAGCCGAAAGTTACGCGTGACCTGAGCACAGTGGCTATCCTCGCACGCGCTGAGTCCTCGAAACTAGACAGCGATGTGCACACTCGAGACAAACGCAAACGCAGCGACCGGCCAAAACAACGCACACGATCACTCGACCACGCCAGTCCCAGCTAGGTTACCAGAGGAAGACAAGACGGAGCGGACCATTTACAACACACAAAGGCTGAATCACAATTGGCACAATGGTTCATTTTGAAGGTGAAAGGAATCACCACGTAGGACGCGTGGTTTACGAAATGGCACTGTTCACTTTAGCCCAACTGCGCCCCGAGTTGGACTGGCTGGATCCTGATACGTTGTGGGCAGGAGTTGAATTCTGCGTGGCGAAGCCCACGCACTGGAGTTTATGGCGCATTTTTGCGGGGTTACTTGACGTTTCCGCAACAGCTGACTACATCCATGCGCCACAATGAACCAATCGACACCTAAAAATAATGTCATAATCCGTATTTCCGTCAAGATCACTATCGATGCCCATTCGCCTTTCTGTGCATTGATATTCTACGCCTACCACTCGAACGACCATGATCAAAGCATCTCAGCCCAAGAATCGTGTTTTCGCTAATGAACGCAAGGAAAAGCAAAAACTGTTACCAGTGATCATCACAAAGTCAATTAGGTTGAAGCGGAGTTTAACTAAGAAAGTAAGTCTCGGTCTTCCGACGAATCAACCCAGCCGTTAATGAAGAAGAATCGTAGTACAACCACCAACTATCCGACTGGAAAGCCACTGACACCGCCAAACTCCACAGAGTTACTAGGCCTCATAGTCGAGTGTATAGATCTACTCGTTCTCGGAAGGTTGGCTACACTTTATGTTTTAATAACATTTTCAAGTATTATGTCTCAGCACCATGTAGAGACCAAAAAAAAATTGAAACACAAAAGCTGTTTCTTTTACTGCCCTGTCATCTGGCTTCTACGGTAATTAACGACAGAATTTTCCCCTAGCGTCGATCATTGCCCTGTGTTCTCTAGCTTTCATGTTTAGAACACATAGTTACATGAGCCTGACACGCTGAAATCGGAATGCTGTGTTACCATATTGTCTTTGGGTCTTAACACTGAGTAAGGACGTGGAAGAAGCCCGCCAAACTGTGTGAATAAATAACGTCATTTCTAGCAGCGTAGTCTCGCAGAACGCTAGCTGGCCACGAAAGCTATTCAGGTCGATTGAGCAGTCATGCACAATTCCATTCTAATGGGTGGAGCTGTATAGCGGGATCAGAGATTCCCTTGTTAGGGCGTGATAGCAAACTAATTCCAAAACAATCAGTCTAACCCTGCTCATAGAAGCTTTTCAAACTCGTTGCCATGCCGGTAGCCTCGGAAAAAACTTGTATTAACCGTTTATCCAAGGGTTGTCATCTACTGATAACCCTCATGACTTGGAGTCAGACAACAAGAGCAGGTAGTGGACACTAGTAGATTGTAGTAGCGAGGAACCAACCTGTTGAGCTACTGATCACAGCTACCTGACTGTAATCAACACTGTCTTCGGATCTGAGAAGTGCCTAGTCAGGAATCCGCAAGAGCAGTATTCGGTATGTGTATCTAGTTGGTTGTGTGAGTTCGTCTGTAGGCATTTGTTTGAACAGATTCAACATACATCGTCTCAAGTTCGAATAGATAGATTCTATCCTTTAGTGTGTTCCGACCGGTACGAATCCGCTCTCATAATTGGCCTCGTTTATCGATGATGCCGCAGCTGTGCTAGACACTCTCACACTTCAAGCTATCTGGCAAACTATCATCCGTTAGCTCTTAGTTCATTGTAACCGTTAGCATCGTTTGTTTTAACCGGTATCCCCACTCACTACGTTGATGCTGTCTGCGATATAAACTCTGTAGCTCTCGAGTTCTCTCCGTGTGGACTTGATCCAGATCCAGCATTTGTGACGCATAATGATGAGAGTTGAGTACACAATGGGTAACGAAGACCGGTAAGTGGTGTAGAAAAGATGGGTATATGGGACGTAAGTATGATGAATTACAACACCCGGGCATCCCAAGAAAAGGAAAAAAAACTCACGAGAGGCCGGTGAACAGGCCCGCATGTAAAAATGCACTTCCGTGAAGAGGGGCCCGTTTTCCTTCGGTTCCTTAGCAGACTAGATTAGAATGTTAGCGTAACTCACTATTTTAACCACATAATTCTCCGTTTGGTCTCCAGTGCGTTTGGCTTATCAGTGAAAACGTTAGTGTCGGACATACCAGAATATATACATCCGAAACCACCTTGGGCGATTGGCTTTCCAACAATCCATTGAGATTTGAACGTATCTGACAAAATGGTACCTGTGGATACCGGCATTGCCAAAACGTAAGCACTGGGTTTCGGAGCACGCTTTTTGCGTACGGACATTTTAGTGAAGTAGAGGAAGCTGCAATAAAGTTGTAAGCAGCTGAAATTAAGATAAGTTCAGTGAGCAGTTAAACAAGAAGTTAGCAAAATGTAGCAAAAATCGGCAGTCAAAAAGACGAAATCGTTTCACATACGTTTATTCGTTAGGAGGTTGGGAATACGTTATTGAATGGATAAAGCCGAGAAACTATCAAATCCCACAGCGAAAATGGAAACATGTTAGGAAGACACCAGGACCATGTGGTGTCAGGGATAAAGCAAAATCTTTTAGAAAATTTGCTGTCTAAACTCGAAGATGTGTCGGATAAATAACAATCAATAGAACCATCCAGTTGATTTTCAAAAATTTCAAGTGCGTCATAAGACGACTGTATGCAGAGGTGTAGCAAAGGAGAGGAGGTCAAGCCGTACCGGGCGGCATGTGAGAGAGAGCGACATTTTTAGTACAGATGATTGTTCGATGCCACGTATAAACAGCAAAAATGCCCCAAAAAAGCCGGTAATTGAATACCGAGATTTTGCTCTGCATACTCCAAGACACATTTGCGCCAACTGTCACACTTGCATGTCGACGGTTCCTTCACGTCTTTGCACACATCGCTCCAACTGCAGTTACTCGTGAACGAAATGCGTTGTCACCCATAGGGCATTGTACAACAACCACGTCATCGCAAAATGTTCTATGACCCCAGCATTGGAGACGATGCAGCTTTGAGTACCGGCCAAGCTGGTGTTGGTGTTGCCCTGAGGCCCGGGCTGAAGCTGCTCTGGTTGATTACATCCCATTCAGTAGCTGGATATGAGCGGTACGACTGACTGGCTCGTTCGAAGCATTGAAGTCGTGCGGAACTAACGGGTGTCTGTTTGTCATCGCTGCCGACGTCCCCACAAACTGCAGCGATGACTTGGTAAAAGAAGACTCCCATCGCCAACTGAACGAGCTCCTTTAACACAGAAGAAACAAGGAAACTGTAGTGCCGGCTGTGGATCATAACGCACAAGTTGGGAAACTGTTCACTGCTGAGTTGCATCTGGGCGGTCAAAATGGTGTAGGCTCTCTTAATGATGGCGGTGAGCGGTTAGTTCATTTGTGTGAAGATGATAGCTTATTTCTTGCGAACACTAACTTCCGCCACAGCACCCATCAGAAGGTGACATCGCGCCCACCAGCCTCGAACCTGTCATGGACGCAAATCGACCACATCGCGATTAGTTATCGCTGGAGACGCTGCGTCGAAAACTGTCACTTGATTTGGAGCACATGTGTGGACACTGACCATGCACTTGTATGTGCTGATCCGCGGGTGCGTTTTGGTGATCGCCTTAGACGATCCTGTGAGCACATTGACACCACCCAACTGGCGAACCCAGCTGTTCCGAATGTGTGTGTGTACGCTGGCCTTCGGATTGAGCAAGCGCTTACTGAACCCAGTTGAAGGTCACTAGTCGCATGTTCATCAGACAACACCAGCTGCCAAATCCTCATATGGTAAATCCCATAGCCGATATAGACATCGGGTCTCTTCGCAGTCTCTGGAACTTACCGATGCTCGCCAGCACATTCCGGCTGGAGACTCGCAAAGACCTCAGGGCAAAACTCCGTGCCAGCCTGAAGAGAGACCGCGAATACTGCTGGTCTCATCGTGCATCAGAGATATAAGTGGCCGCTACCCTTGCTAACCATCGGAAGTTATTACGTCCGATACGGGCAGCAGGGAACCTGGTGTTAGTTAAAATATACGTGAAGAGAGTGGACAGCCTAACCACAACTTGTCAAAACACTTGGAGCGTGGGGCTGAGCACTTCGAAGAGCAATTTAATCGGGCCAAAATGGGCAGATTCCTCACCGGCCAGTGATCAAACTGCTCCCTGAACTGTCCCTTAGGAACGCCCTCTCGCTCAGAAATCGAAATCAAGAGCGGACTTCTGAGGTTGAACAAAGCCGCAGGACCAGATGATCTTCCTCCAGCCCTCTTCAAATTCGGGGGCTGTGTTCCTATTGACGAATGACTAGTGAAAGTGTGGGAGCAGGAAACTGTCCCAACTGACTGGAGCCGCTCCGTTATTGTTATTGTTCTAGTGATGCTAGCGTTCGGAATACGGCAGCCATAGAGGAATCAGTCTGATCTCCATCGCCTCCAAATTGTTTGCCTCTGTAATCCTTCACAGACTGACTAGCACTCAAGAAGACCAGATTCGTGAGGAGAAAGCAGGGATTCGTGGAGGTCGGGGATGAATCGACCACATATTCAACTTGCGTCAGTTGTTGGAACACCGTCACATATACTGGTGTCCCACAGTTGTCGTGTTCCTCAACATCAATGGTGCCTTCGATTCGGTGGATCGATGTGCTCTTTGGGACTGTCTAGACAGGAAAGGTGTGCCTGAGAAATATGCAAATATTTTCTGAGTGCTATGCGCGTGTAGCTCGGGCAGTGTGAGAGATTACGGCAAGCTGTTGCTGCCTTTCAATATCTCTTCAACTTCGCTATTGACGAAGTCATGGAGATCGCACTCACAGGACACAACTTAGATGTGGAGCTAGTCCCAGGTGAACGACTTCTTGATTTGAAACATGCTGACGATATTGCCAGCAAATTTGACAGTTCACAAACGTGCCTAGCGGCACTGGACAGATAAGCATTGACAGTCAACCGTTTCGGGCTTTGCTTTCCACTGTCAAGATACATATCTTTCCTCAAAGATGGGCAAAGACCGCCTCTTGCGCTGACCCTTGGGGGAGGGGGGGGGAGGATCACCTAGTCGTTCAAAAATTCAAATACTTAAGCAGTTGTATTAATGCCGTTGGAATTGAAGATGAGGTCACAAACCGTATAAGAAAAGCACGAGGAGCTTTTGCTAGACTTCGCCACCTGTGGCGCCGGTGAGATATCACCCTCTCCTTGAAGGGTAGAGTCTAAAATGCAGTCGTCAGTTCAGCTCTCCTTTACCGCTGTGAAATCTGGCCCATTAGATGAGCACGTATAAAGAGGCTAGTTACGTTCGACCACCGGTGCCTTCGCAGTTTGGCTCATATCTGGTGGGAGCATCGTGTGAGCAATGAGTGTGTTCGACACCTTGTGTATGACACGGGAAGAAGAAGCGAATCGCTCAGCACCATCATTTCATGCATCAGGCTCCGAATATTAGGCCAGGTGCAGCGTATGTCAGCCGACCGACTCCCGAGAGGTGTGTTGTTTGGTCGCCGCGTGTGCGGATAGAAGGTCAAACGATGGGTTGGTCAAGAAGAATGAAGCCTGTTAGCTCGAAATTGGCCTCGGTTGGAGCCTCTCGGCACCCTGGTTAGGGTTCGAAAGACGAGGAACCCTTTTGGCTGGATACACTTGTTGATATGTCTAAGAGCTGACTTCAATGGCGCTTTTGTCGTGAGCATTTTGTCCCTCTCCCTCCCGTTTATCCCCTCCCTCCAACTACGATCTTATTTATTAGGTAGAATATAACTCTTTTTTGCGGCACAATAGCCTGCTGCTATCTCACCGGAACGATGTCCATCCGTTACTAGGGACTCTGCCGGCGTGCCTCTGTTGCACGTGATTTTCTTTTTTTATTGCGGCGCAATAACTGTGGTGTTTTTCGTCTGTAGCTGACCTGTAAGAATGATGGCCCGATATAAGCGCCTGTGTGACTATGATTGCTGTCTCTGGCCTTCGTAATCTGTCTGTACAGTCACCAGTACGGTGATTGGTACTCTCAATGTGTGTCTTGTCAAGAATCGGTTGTTTCCATGCTGAGATACTAGTAGTGAGGTCTGTCCTTAATTAATGTGTTAGCCATTTTTATAGTACCACGGTACTAGGTAGTTCACATTCGTCTTTGTTTTGCTTTGACCCAGGAGCTCTATGCATTGGTCGAAAATCCCAAACAATTGTGTCGCTTACACCAATCCCGTCTAATTCTACTTTTTGTGACAAAAACGAGAGGCGATAATCATGCTGAGACAGAAGATAAAATTAATACTGCAAGCGCTGATACCCGGCCAACGGAAATTGACACTGAGAGCATTGATGCAGCGGGAAATGTCTATAATGCTGATGCAGAAGATGGGGGAGAAATTGAAAAATTGGAAAGGCAACCGCTCCCTGGCACGGTAACACGCACATCAACAGATTGCAAGGATATCGGTCGGTGGCCCGTTAAGACGAGTCATGAAATTGGCACTTTACTTTTCCGGATGGGATCTACCACAGTGCAGCAAGATCACGGATCCAAAACAGTACGACCTAAAATGAATACAGAAAATGAAGCTAGGAAGATAACAACGAACTGGTATTTTCGATATTCATGAAACAGAGAGCAAAGATTGCGGACAAGTATGATGTATTCTTTCAAAGAGGCTCTGTCCTACTTCCGCTGTAGACTGTTCCCAACGGGATAATCTAGTTTTCGACTGATGAGAGTTGCAAAAACTGGTGGAAATTGAACCCAAAGTATATAAACGAGAAGCTAGTAAATAGCGCGTTCAGGTGTTCCTTTGAAAGAAAATCATACATCAGGACAAGGGATAAAAGTATTTCTACTTGATTTTGATAGCCCTCCTGATGTATCTCACAAAAATCAAATGAGTGGGTGTTGAGCTAGCAAAAATGGATGAAAAATAAGTGAAAGTTAGGGAGTCGTTTCTCTGCCTCAGCAAAAGCGTAGGGGAAGTTTTTGGACTGCTTTTGAAAGAACTGGGGAAGGATGGAATTCAAATTGGTGAAGACCATGGCCAGGCATTTGACAACGTTGCTGTTATAGCGGGCTACCGATTGGTGGTCCAGAAAGTATCGGAGAAATAAAGCGAATCGCCACATTTGTCCCAAGCGCAAACCGTTCCCTGAATCTGGTTTTGCATATGAATCTTCTGAGACGGTTCATTCTGTTACACATTTCGGTACAATTGACCGGCTATACTCGCCCACCTTTACTACTACAAATCGCTGAAACGTCTTGATCCAAGTGATCAATCTAAGCATCAAGCGGGAGAAGGAAACTAGGTAGCGTAATGTGGAGCAGACGCTGTGAATGCAGAGGTGAAAAAATGCTCAGAAATCGTCACTGCTCTGAAACAGCGCATAGCAGAGGAAAGTGCAGCCACAAGATCAGATGAATCTTTAATTTTCAATTTTGTACTGTCATTTCCGTGACTAAGCCTTTGGATATCTGTTCTCCAAAAAGTCCATGATGCATGTAAATAGCATCAAACAAAATGGCCGGATTTGCAGCAAAATTTAAAACGTTAGGAGTTTATCTTATTCAGGATCGAGAGATTACAGACAGTATGGTGGATAATTCCAAAAAATCTGCTCTAAAATTAAGGGTAAGCATGGAGCGTCAAATCCGCCAGAAAGTGATGGATGGTGAGGAACCGCTTGGTAAATCGATGGGATTTGATGCAGACTTGATACAGGAAGTGCTGTCTGTCTGTCACACACAGGTTGAATGATGAAATGTGCCATAGATTTCAACAAACTTATGACCTTACGAACAAACATGCTTACTTTACACCGTAAAATCTGCTTGATGACAATTATGATCGTCCTCTCAGCGTACTTGAGAAACATGTAGGAACAGAAGAATTCTTTGCCGAAAGGAAATTGTATTTTTCGGAAGCTTCATGAAACGACGACATTAATGACCATTGGAATTTTCAAAAGTGATACAGAAATATCGCTTGGGAGAGTCCGCACCGAATATTATGATCATGCTGCGCATTTTTCCTACTCCAGTTAGTAGCATTCCCAGTTATGAGCACTTTTCAGTAATGAACCAGACAAGGCTCACGGACTTGGCAGTTCTCTCCATAGATATAGAACTTGCTCAGGGACTAAAGTTTGAGAGTTATCGAAAATTTTGCGTAACTAAAGCATGAAATTAATTGAGGATTCTTCGCAGCCAGTTCCAAACCACACAGTCGTCCACATGCCTGGAGTAGCACTAGACTGCAGTTTTAGCCCGTTGGGCATCATCAGTAGCACCTATCCACCGGATCCATCAGGATTCGAACCCACGACCACCGACGACTTGCACCGCCAGTCAGCAGCTTATGCCACTGGGCCACGGGGGACAGCTTCGGACTGTCATAATTTGCAAGCTAACTGCGATATAGTGCGTCTTATCCTTCACTGCCATGCACGTTAAGAACGTTTCAGGGGACAGGGTTGGCCCCCGAAAGACAGGGCGTCCACCGAAAGTAGCGATGCACGACATCGCAATTAGAAACTGTCGGGGCGGATATAGTTGGTGTACTTATGAATAGGGGATTTTGATACAGTTAACTGATGGTTCGGCGCACTATATATCAAAATCAAAATCCCCTATTCATGAGTACATTAACTATATCCGCCCTGACATTTACTAATTGCTATGTTGTACATCGCTACTGTCAGTAGACGTCGTGCCTTTTGAGGCCTGCCCTGTCCTCTACAACATTTATAACGTGCATGATAGTGGAGGATAAGACGCACTACATCGCAGTTAGCATGTAAAGTATGATGGCCCGAAGCTGTCCCCTTGTGACCCAGTGGCATAAGTTGCTGAATGGCGGTGCAAGCCGTTGGTGATCGTGGGTTCGAGTCCTGATGGATCCGGTGGATGGGCACTACTGATGATGCCCGACAGCCTGAAACTGCAGCCTAGTGCTTTTCCGGGCATGTGGACGACTATCCGATTTGGAACTGGCTGCGACGAACCCCCAATTAACTATAACAAAATCCCCCATTCATGAGTACATAAAGCATGAAAATTGTATTCGCAAATTTTGTACAGAACAAATGCCTGTATTTACCGTAGCATTCTAAAATTAGACCAATGACTGCGGTTCCAGGAAACGAAATATGGAAAAGTTTACGGATGTACAACGGCTAGGGTGGATCGAAAATCTTTCGACCTCCTCGTGCGGTAAAATTGTTTGCTAAGCCAGTGCGCGTAGTCACCTGCACTGGCTGAATCGGCTCTGAACTGAAGGCTGTCCTAAAAGTTGAATACCCCAAGGTCCACTACAAATACGCCTCAATTCATACGACTTGTACCGGGTCAGTAGCTGCCTCGTAACATGGCTTTGCGTCGGTTTTCCATTACCGCTCGGGATGTAAGCTTGCAAGGGACGAAATGGCTTCGACCGGAACCCCATAAATATCGGAAATTTGTAAGAATTTCAGACCATACAACCAGGAACAAACTGAAAACAAGATAGGTTGTACAAGAACACAGACATGACACAAGCGGGATGCATGAGCGGCAGTAAAGCTAGACAATGTTAAACGAACATGCTAAGGCATCTTCCAAAATTCTTAGACAAAATACCTCCACCTTTACCCTCAATCAGCACTGGTCGTTGTATAGCCCCCCTCCCCAAAGTGCCAATTTATCACCATCATACAGGCAGGATCTGCTGTGTAAAATATCCGCTGTGTCAAATATCCAATACCTAGGAAAAAAGATGAGAAATTAAGATGGGTGCTTGAAAGTTAAATATACAAATAGATCGGCAAAAGGATGGGTCCTGATGACAAGTATTCACTCGAAATACACAACTAATGACAATGTGTTTAAAATCACATTGAAAGGATAGTTTGGTAGATGCATAAATTTCACATTGTCTCAGCAGTATCGCTGGTGACGGTTCGCAGCAACACACGATCCGTAATGGGTGCAACAAAGCAAGCAAACAAACGAAGTGAAAAATAGTAGTCAAGCTTCTACTTCTAGGGCTACCTACGACTGAGCATCAGTTGCTTTTAAACACAAAGAAGCAAACCAATCCAGCTTATCGCGACACGAGGGAGGCTGTGATTAGGTTAACGACACAGGATTTTGCACACCGAGTTGACCTAAATTCGGTAGTCGAAGACGAACAAGTGTCCGACCATCAGACAACCAGAACATTAATGTGCCGACTGCAAACCATAACAGCGCTTTGCTGTCGCGCGACCACCACCAGTCGTGCGCGGGCTAAGTATACAGCAAGGACGCCCACCGCTAAGCGCATTCGAACCGGTGACCTCATGATTGCAAGCCAGGCATACAGACCACTCAGCCATCGGCCCAACGGTCTACATGAACACCGCTTGAAATAGGCAGGATAACGGAGCGTTCTCGCTTTGGATCAATACTGGTACATTTTCCTTCACTCAACAGTTCAGTGTCGCACCAGTTCTGCTCATGAACATAGTCATCCCGAAGAGTCAGTTCTCAATGGCAACCGGAAAATAACTTACTGGAGAGCATGTAACCTAATGAAAATAAACAGACGGGATCCAGTCGATCTTTTCTGTAAGAATGCTGCAGACGATAGCTAAGTTCCACATAGTGTCCTGCGATATTATATCGGCAAATTAGCTATTGGTTAAGAATACGTCTGACATGGCATTCCCCGTATTAACCAAATACAACACAATGATTCGCATACTATCCCGCACAGAATGAGGCATAGTGGAGATGCACGGATGCATAATGCGGATAAGGCCTGACGAAGAATGAACCGCTTCACGAATACAACAGTCGAAAGCTCCGAAGATTCGGAGCATGTTACAGACAAAACCATAGCGCTCTCCTGCTGTTACTGAAATAAGGACACGAAAGAGCAGATAACATATTTGACAGCACCATCGACAATCCTAGTACGGATATATTATTAGGAAGGGACGTCTTTTTATCGCCACTAATGGCGAAATGCGATGTAATCAAATATGGAATACTATGATGATAGTTTGTGACTAGCAGGCCGGAAGCCACGTGACTAGCCTTATTCTTGGCTTGAGACTTTACAGGACACAGTTCGCAATGGGCATCGGTGGTGCGTCTGCTGTCGTGTTCTAGTCAGACTACCAGTTTGTGTTTGGTGTTGTGGTACCTGTGGGGTAATGGCTGGCTATGACGTGGGGAAGTGAAAGCTGCAAGGAAGCTGTCTCGCCGATGCAGTCTTAGGTTTGCACGATACCCTACCTTGAAGCCCGCCAGTGAGCGCCAAGCCATTCCCTTATAAACTATTGATAATACCCATCATTTGATTTGCCTACACTGCTTGCCAATTGCGCAATACAGGTTTCGCTGGAGGCATTTGTTTTCTAATCTGGGAAGTCGGCCGGTCAGCTTGCGCGGTAACAGCAGGTTATCCGTACATTCAGCGGAAACCACAACAGATTTTGGCGACAGAAGTGAACTAAATCAGGATGTCAATCTCATCCGAAGACCTGAAGGCATGTTTGTTACAACCGTACCTCATTGACCCACCGAGCTATACTGGGTGATGCCTCCGGCCACCTTGAGAGCTACTCCTACCAGGTTGATCAATGGTGAGAGGCCAGACAAACTCAGCCTCCTGGTCCTCCAGGTTGGGGGTTGGAATGAGGGTGGCTCCTTATTCCTTAAAACGGACTCCTTGTAGCCCAACGCCAAACCCGCTGCCTTGCGGTCAGGTTTTTGAACCCAAGGCTTTGGTTGAGAACCCTAATCGTTCTCCTGTCTAGGCCTGGGCAACCTGGACGGTATTCTGCCCACGCAATACAACGAATTTCACTTCAAACAAATTTCTGATGGTCTGGCCACCGCAGAGGATAATCAAGGGTGCCCTATCTGCTGCATCGGGCATTTTGGATAGGGGTTTGGATACTACTGCTCAAATCTTCCCATCTTCTTATTCCCCCTCTTGCGCCTTTGCACCCTTAGCGTCCCGTTCCAGCTTCACTTTTATCACCCCTGTTTTCAACTCCCCAATTCACGGCCCTCCCCCAGCTTGCTTCAATAGTCGCTTGTCTTTTAGTTTCAACTCACATATGAACGCGGAGCGTCATTCCTGCCCTGTCAATAGGCCCGTGTCCAACCAAGCGGCCCATTCCAGTTCATCGGCTTCTATTTGGAGCCCTCGATCCTCCTTCAGATTGGCATGCCTCAATGTTCGCACATTGCTTCAGATCGGTCAACAGGCAGCACTTGCCCGAACATTAGAGACCCTCTCGATCGATATCTGCTGCTTATCAGAGACCCGCCTGCAGGACTCGAGCTCTGTACTCACTCTGCGATCCCCTTCAGGTGACACTACCAGCACTTTCTCATTGCGCCTATCCGGTGACGATGTAGCTTCGAGCACCGGCCAAGCGGGTGTTGGTATTGCCCTGAGTCCCCGGGCTGAAGCTGCCCTGGTTGATTGATTCCAATCAGTAGCCGGATGTGTGCGGTCCGATTGGCTGGCTCATTCAAAACTTCGAAGTTGCGTGGGACTAACAGGTGTCTATTCGTTATCCCTGCCTATGCACCGACAAACTGTAGCGATGACTCGGTAAAAGACAACTTCTATCGTCAACTGAACGAGCTCCTTCGCCACAGGAGAAGCTCGGACACTGTTGCGCTGGCTGGGGATCTGAACGCTCAAGTTGGAATATTATCCACAGATGAGCTGCATCTTGGCGGCCAACATGGTGTAGGCTCCCGTAATGATAACGGTGAGCGGTTACTTCATTTGTGTGAAGATGCTCGCTTATTAATTGCGAGCACTAATTTCAGACACAGCACCCGCCGGAGGGTGACTTGGCGCCCACCACCCTCGAACCAGCTATGGACGCAAATCGATCACATTGCGATAACTTACCGATGGAGAGGCTGCGTCCAGAACCGTCGCTCGATTTGGAGCACATGTGTGGACACCGACCACGCAGTTGTATGTGCTGACCTGCGGATGCGTTTTGGCGGACGCCCATGACGACGCTGTGAGTGCATTGACACCAGCCAACTGGCGAAGCCAGCTGTTCTGAATGCCTATCAAAGTACGCTGTCATGCGAGTTGGATAAACGCTCACTGGATGCAATTGAAGGTCACTGGTCTCATATTCACCAGACCTTACTAGCAGCAGGAAAATCCTTATGTGGTACGTCTATCGCAAATACATTGTCTCTTCACAGTCTCTAGAAGTATCGATCTGCGGCATATCTGAACAAAGAAAGAAAGAGCTCGAACTCGTCTAGCCTGAAGAAGACGCGATTCCTGGGTCTCATCGTGCATCAAGATATAAGTGCGATGCTTGCTACACAGTTATTCCGTCGATACGTAATAATTCAATAGGATCCCCTAAATAAGCCCAATCTTTTTAAAACACTGCCCCATTGAGACACATCCTGACAATGTTTTTGCCTTCAACTGCTGTGAAATAAATCTGGGGACCTTATCTTGTAAGGAAGTCCGAGCTACCCGGGAGGTCGAATCTTTTTGGCGTTTCCAATACTTAGCTGGTGTAGGTATCTTTCTAAGCTCTAAGACTGAGCCATCGCCGGTTGATTGGATTCCAATGAACAGCCGTTTATGTGCAGCCCGTTTGACGACATCAGCTAAGGTGAATTCACGAAGTAATACAAAACCCTGTTTGTTTGTGATTTCCGCTTATGCTCCCACCGACTGTAGTTCTGATGTTGTCAAGGACACATTCTATCAGGAACTGAACGCACTACTACGCAGTGCTACTAGTTCAGATATTATAGTACTTGCAGGGGATATGAACGCACAAGTAGGGCGTCTGAGCTCTTCAGAAGCTCAACTGGGTGATATTTATGGGCTTAACTCCGAAGGGACTGACAACGGTGGGCGTCTGCTGCAACTGTGTGCGGAGCACCAGTTGTTTCTAGTAGCACTGCTTTTAGACACAGTGGGCGCCGAAGTGTCACTTGGCGTCCACCTGTAGCTGGCCAGCGATGGACCCAAATTAACCACATAGCCATAAGTTACAGGTGGCGTGGTTCCATCCTGGATTGTCGCTCGTACTGGATTACCTGTGTCGACTCTGATCATGCCTTGGTACGCTGTCGTTTGTCCATGAACTTTACCGGGAGGCGCACCAAGCGTCTCCTCCAATTGGCAACTAAGAAATTGTCCCAGCCCTCGGTTAGGCAAGCCTATCAAGACCTACTGCGTTCCGAACTTTCGCTGTCTTGTTCTAATGACACTGAGCTTCAGTGGAATAGGATCTCGGCTGCCATGCACGCAGGAGCATCTGCTTGTGGCACTATCCATCGTCACCGCACCAGTCACTGGATATCCGAGAGGTCGGTGAACCTGTTGGAATCTAGCGGACACCACCCGGCTGGCTCTGAACACAATGTAACCAGACAGACTATTAGGCGTGATCTAAAGCGGAGACTAAGTGCTTACAAGAAAGCCTCGTGGACCAGTAGGGCTCAAAAAATCGAGGAGGAAGGAGCAGTAGGCAATTACCGCAATCTCTTCCAGCTAAGCCGCACCACTGGTCTCAGAAAACCTGGCTTCAGTAAGACAGAGACACGCAGGTGCGCTGATACAGAATAAGTAGCGCCGTATGGCTCGCTGGGCGGAACACTTTCAAGATCAGTTCAGCTGGCCCCCTGCTCCCGGACCTATTCCTACTCAGATGACGCAGGACGAGCCATGGACGGTTAGTTTAAAGCCTCCATCAGAGGCCGAGATCCGAAACGCGATCACAGCCCTCAATAGTTTTCGTGCAGCTGGCTCGGATTCCCTCCCACCTGCACTATTTAAGGATGGAGGTGAGGTCCTCTGCAAAGCACTGACCTTTATTGGAACGTACCTGGAAAGTGTCCCGCCTAATTGGAATGAATCGACTATAGTGGCAATATACAAGGGCAGTCGCACAGACTGTTCTAACTACAGGGGTATTAGCCTAACGCCAATTGTGACAAAATTATTGGCCTGCATTATCGTTCGTCGCCTCACTGTGGAACGGGAATCTCGGATTAGGGAAGAGCAGGCCGCTTTTCGCCCAGTACGTGGCTGTAGAGACCATATATTCACTTTGCGGTAGATGTTAGATTAGCGCCACGCAGACCGCAGACCAACAATTGCTGTGTTCCTCGATTTCAAGAGTGCGTTCGATTCGGCCGATCGATCGATTCTGTTCGAAATACTCGCGCGGAAAGTGTTCCCACGAAATGTGAACATCCTTCGTGCTCTACACCCGAACACTACAGGCCGCGTCTGGGTCTACGGTGTCCTATCGGATAGCTTTCCGACCACAAGTGGCGTTCGTCAGGGTTGTCTGATTTCCCTATTTTTGTTCAATTTCGTCGTGGATTCTATCATGGAGTGTTCTCATTGCGGAATCTCACGATGTAAGCGTTGAAATGCTGTCTGGTGAAAGGTTAGCTGACCTAGATTATGCGGACGATATAAGCTTGTTTTTCGACCATGTTGCGGTGGCACAATCAACTCTGAATAGCCTGTCCAGAGTGGTCCCATTATTTGGTATGCACTTCCCACCTTCAAAGTGTTGTTGCAGCACCACCAGCCAACGGATGACCCCTTGACGCGTGCTAACGAAGAACTAGAGGTGGTTGATCATTTCACTTATCTTGGCAGCTGCATCAGCAACGATGCGCGCATAAAAGCGGACGTCAGCTCACGCATTGGAAAGGTCAGAGCTGCCTTCTTGAACCTTCGGCAGCTTTGGTGACAGAAAGGAATTTCCCTTCGTCTGAAAGGCCGTGTATACAAGGCCACAGTGAGGGACGTGCTGCTCGATGGGAGTGAGACTTGGCCCCTTCGGTCTGAAGATCTGAGACGCCTTCAAGTCTTTGATGATCGTTGTCTGCGAAGCATTGCTAGTGTCGGATGACACAAGTGTGCCCGCAACGATGATGTGCGTAGGCGAGTACTAGGTGGTGATAATCATGCTAGCTCCCTAGAACAACAGATAGCACTAAAAAAGTTGCGTTGGCTCAGGCACGTGATACGTATGCCTGGTCACCGCTTACGTAGGAGGGCCTTGTTCAGTCAACCGGGTGTAGGGTGGCGCAAGGCTCGAGGTGGACAGAAGTTGACTTGGCAGCGGGAAATGAAGTCACTGACGACCAAACTGGGTGCCGTTGGTCCGTCTCGCCTTCCGGGTTGGAGTCAACGTGACTCATCTTGTGCTTGGCTCGAGACTTTACAGGACATGGCTCGCAACCGACACCAGTGGCGCGTCTGCTGCCGTCTCCTAATCGGATTGCCTGTTTAAAGTGTGTTTGGTGCTGAGTTTTCTGCGGGGTAACGGGTGATTATGACGCGTGGCAGTGAAAGCCGCAAGGAAGCTGTCTCGCTGATGGCGTCTTATCTTTGCACGATAGCCAGCTGTTTGTGACGGTATGTTATCTACATAAGGTGCAGGCGCCTTGACCCTGAATGTTTGCTTAGGGCATTAACGTTTTCAGGTAAGTCCCTCTTCTCTCCCTCTTCTTATTCTTTATTTCATAGGTCCTCATGGTTGTATGGCAGCTAAGCATCAGTTCAAATGGCTAATGTACTGCTGTTGATGATGAAAATGAGGTTGATGAGTACAAAGCCAATTTTCCCCGGGACAACGTGTTTTGGTCAGTGACTACCTCGTTGGAAGTTCTCAGTGGGCGATAGGGTCAATCCAGAGAGGACTTAGTCGGGTACTTTGATTTAGACCAGGCATGCTAATCAGCTGCGACCAACTAGCGTCCCGCCAAGCACAGGTAATCGACAGGTACCGCTAGATACTCTACTTGACCGTTTTGATATGCCATCAAATATTCCGAAAGCTTCGGATGCACCTCCCACAGAAGTCCCAGAAGAGCCGAAAATGCAACTACGGCGCAGGACTTATCGAGTACGGAGAACCGTGGTCAGAATGCACCTGAATCTAAGGAGGAAGTCGTAGGTGAATTTGCGCGGGGAAGGTGTAAACGGAGCAGGCACCCCATTTCAAGCAGCCGAAGCTTATTGACCAACCAATTATGACGCTTCACCTTGAACGCTGCCAATGAGGACGGTCTACCTTGAAGCCCGCCAGTGAGCGTCAAGCAATTCCCTTATAAACTATTGATTCAACCCCATTATTGGATTTGCTTGCCGGGTGCGCAATACAATTTTTGCATGATGCCTTTGTTTGCTAATCTGAGAAGCCGGCCGGTAAGCCTGCGCAGTAGCAGCAGGTTATCCGTACAGACAGCGGAAAGCACATTAGTTACAAGGTGTAGGACCCTTTGCCATGAATGTTAGATTAGTGCATTAAAGTTCTCTGATAAGTCCCCCTTCTCTCTCTTTCTCTCGTATTATTCTCCGTTTCATAGGTCACCATGCTTTTACGACAGTGAAGCACCAGTGAAAAACGCTGATGTACTGCTGTTGAACATGATGAAGACCAGTAACTCCAACTTTGCGCTCCACTTTGGAAAGAAAATCTGCCCTTCAAGTAAAAGGTTGTCATGCAAGGTAATCCAATCATGTAGAGTTAAAAAGAGGTTTATCTGTATGGAATAAGTCTTCTGTGGAGGAATTAAAAATGGCAGATCCGTCGTATCACCTAATTCCAAAGAAACGCAGAGAAATAGTTAACACATCAGCAGCTGACAAATGTATTAAGGCTTCTTTCTCATCGATTAAATCTCGTAGAGGTAAGCTATCCAAGTACACCGAAATAGACAAAACGTATGCCTGTAGATAGCAACCGAAATGCCCATCAAAACTAGAGCCACATATATGGCGAATCGGATTGCTGCTGAATCCCCAGGAACATGCATGATATTCTAAACCTTAAGACCATCAGCAAACAGCAGCAACGGTACCTCGAACTCCAGAAAACACTGCGAATATAGATGGATAATAACAGCGAGTAAAGAACTGGAACATGTTAGGAACTGGTAGAGAATTTCGGAAATACGGCAGCAACACACTTCCTTGCCGGAACAGCCCGGTTTGTGTGCCATGGGCGCCCGCAAAGCGCAATGAATAAGTCCCAATGACACGAGCTTCGGGAAATCAGAACGAAAATCACAGTGAATCATCAATAACTTCTTTTGTTCAAATACCTTGCATAGCAAAAGCTTTAACATTTCTAAGCAGCAATCACGAGCCACTCATTCAAAATGCGATTCTGCGTTAGTATTAAACGTATTTTATACAATTTGCATGTGAAGATGAAAACATGGAATACAGGTAGTAAAATGGGAGTTGTGCAACAGCTGCAGAGTTTGTTCTAGATGCATGAAACTCCATGGCATCAGGAGATTACGGGAAGTACAACTTTGGACAATTCCAGTGGATGTCCCTCTAAGAGTTCACCGAGGGTATGCTAGAGATCAGAACCCCCAAACTAAAAACTGTAGACGGATGGACTTCATCTGGATGGCCAACACTGTGTAGACTCCCGTAATGATAACGGTGAGCGGTTGCTACAATTTACGAAGATGTCTGTCTCTTTGTTGTAATCAGTATCTTCTGAAACAGCACCCGCACAAGAGTGACATGGCGACACCCGCAACAAACCAGCCCTGAACGCAAATCGATCACACCGCGATTATATATATATATATATATACATATATATATATATATATATACATATATATATATATATATCCTTGCTAAGGTCTACGTATAGACATAAAGCCACCGGAAACCATGGGATTGAAAAGAAGGTGCAGAAATGTTGAAATAAAACACAACACAACAATGTCCATGGTTTCGTCAGAGGGCGAGATACTACCCGGTTGCCCAAGCCGAAGTAGGGTGTTGACTTAGGGGACACCACCCCGAGCCTTTGGCTGAATAGCCTGCCCGCAAGGCAGCGGAGCGAATTCAGGGAGTCGCGCCTATTGGGAGCCGGTAACTGATTGCTCAGTTCATACGCCTTTCGTTTGTTCCTTGGTCAAACAGGGGCTCAATGCTCCCCAGAATTACAGCATAACGTTGCTGGAATACAATGCTTAGCCAGGATGAAGCAAGGGGCAGTGACTTTATTTAGTGGCGAGTCACTTCCGCCACGTCACAGTGTTGTTAAACGGACATATGTGGCTTTTTATAGGGAGAACGCTTGCCAGGCGAAAACCCACCACGTCCAGGAACACTGCCGCCGAGCCATTTGCTGGAACGGGAAAATCCCGAACCACCCAGCTGGCACGACGAGGAGGTTGTTCGGCAAGTCAGGGATTAGTCAGCGCTCGAGAGGATGTGTTCAAAACTGTCACTCGATTTGGAGTATAAGCGTGGAGTTCGACCACGCACTTGTATGCATTTCGGCGGATGTCCGTAACGACGCAGTGGACGTCTACTTGCTAACTAACGAAGCCAGCGTATCGATGCGTACATGCTGACTACTGTGGTTCATTTTTGGACGCATTTTCTCGTTGACCAGAAGTATGCTTCTTTACATCTATTACTTTAGACTTTACCATCATCGTTCTCCGCAAGACCTGCAGTCGCGAAGGAGTACCGTGTGTTTTGGTCACAGATAATGCTAGTCAATTAAGTACCAAAAACCTGGACGAGTGGCTTGAAGGGTTTACTGCTCCTCGGCATCCACAATGTAATGGCGCTGAAGAAGACACTGTAAGTGCAGTTGTTTACCTCAAACCAACAACGTTAGTTGGTGACAAAGCTAACAAGGTACCTGAACCGATGCACCACTTCCAGTGGTTGTTCGGTGACAGATAGAACCGGAGGTGTGTTGGTCCAGTCCCACAGAAGTACTTAGCACTTTGAAGGTGCAAAGCACACGCCGAAGCGTGCGGCGTTACGCGTCAATCCAGTAGTGTTTGCACAACCAATGCATCGGACACAAGAAGAGCTACATCGTTCGCATACTCCAGGATTGTCAGTCGGTCATCTGGTAGAATCTGAAAGAAGGGATGATTTCAATAACAGTTGAAGAGGAAAGGATATATAGGAGAACGCTGGCGAACCCAGTTGTCGTAGAGAACTCAAGAGATAGTTTCCCGCGGATTCTTACACGACCTCGGGAGTCACGGTAGAGAGACTTAAGAATGATAAGGAATTGAGCCGGAAAGCTCTTCATGGATAGGCAGTGCCACAAGCTGGCGCTGTTAACAGTCAAACACAGCTTTCAATTCAAGTAAACAACCATTGTCGGTTGTCTGTATGTGTCGCTGTTCCAACACTTAGCGAAGAGGAAATATATGGTCGATACAACCACGACCAGGGCGGAAGCCATCCTTCAGTGATTTAGCTCTCACGGGGATCAGCAAATCCTCGGAGAATGATACCCATGAGCAGTGAGGATTAAATGGAAGCAGGCTGATGCTTCAACGATTTTCTCACAAAGTACGCTGACCTTACTTGAAGATGGGTACGACATTCGCCAGTCTAGAGGAACCTCTTCACTGTTCCAAATCGTGTTAAATAGAGTAGCGAGTCTAGTCAGCAAAGGGTCGCCACCATATTTCAGCAAAGGAGGAAGATCGTTGGGTCCAGGAGCTTTGTTTCGTTTCATCACGGAAACCTCAGTCGAATCTCTTCCAAAGAGGGAGATGTCACATCTGCTTCCCATATCGACTCAGGCGATTCGGCAGGCGGCAATGTCACAGCAGGTCTGCTGAACTGCTCTTCAAAATGTTCCACCCAACGAGCTAGTCAACAACGATGAGAATGGACCAGGCGCCCGTTTTTCGCAGCTACTGTCTCACTAACTGATGGCTTTCTCGGACCCGCGTTCCGGATGGGCTGGAACAAAACGCGACTGTTCCCATTAGTACTGCCTTTCTCCATCTTACGGGTCCTTGTGATCCAACAACATTCCCGGTCGATTCGAAGACTTCTTACGATGTGTCGTTTCCGAGAGTTACGGACACGCTGAAACTCGGTGTTTATTGGAACTTGTTTCCGTGCAGTTGAAATGAAACTGAACGGTCCTGGTGTCTTACGTAGGTGGATGTCCAAAAATCGCTTAGAAGTTTTCCCGGTCGGCGCAATGACCAGTCTCCGGTAGGCTGTTCCAGTCATCCACTACCCGAGTGGATAGAGCAACAGCGGAGCGAACTTTGAATCTCCTTGGTGCGAACAGCTTCCAGTTTTCATCCCGTGTCAAGCCACCCCAGTTGATCCGGAAAAGTTGCTACAGTTCATTCCCAAGACGACGTCTCCAGAACGGCGACGGTAATCTATGGAACCGGAGAGAGTAGGAAACCACGAAGTCTAAATACGGCCTTAAAATCATGCCTCCAACTTTCGATCAAAGCAAATGCAATTTTAGAGAGTAGAAATGCAGCTGGTAAACCATACCCTAAAATCAGTCCCACGTGAGAAATGAACAGAGGTCTGAAGATCTTTGGTGTCATTCGGGAAGATCTACTTATGGCACAACACATCTTGTTTGCAGCGGCAAATCTCCTCGTTGTGTCCCGTGTGGTTTGTAAGTCGGGAGCTATTGGTACGCCCAGATCTTTCTGCTGCGCTGCGTTTTTGAGAGGGAAAGACGGCGTGTCCACAAAAAGAGGATTGCGCAGTGGTCTCTGGCCGATTGGGTGAAGAATACTCAGGCAGTAGACATCAGAGAGAGCCGGAGTAAGTACGAGATAATGAAAGTGTGGCAGTTGACCTGGGATCATCCATGTTTGTGTTGAGACAAATCACAATGTAGGTTCCGGTCGATACTGGGTGCATGAGCAGACAGTTCCTGTCTCTACCACTGGTTTTTGCCGACTGCAACAAACGGGCGTCCGAGCCCAGCGGGACTCTGTTGGCCACAAGGATCGTAATTGATCCCTATCATGAATCCGGCACCAGAGTATCTCTGAGACGCCGTCGTTGTCGCAGATAGCTTCAAGAAGGTGCGCGATGAAGAAGGCCAACCTCCAGTGTGCCAACTGGAGAGGTCAGCTTGTGTGTTGTTATCCTGATATGCTAACCATTGTGTGCAGAACCTCGGGAGACAGTCAGGTCTGGATGAAAGCCTGCAGGTCTGGCCGATGCTCAGAAATAAGAAGAGGAATCTCGTCCAGCTTATTTTTAACGCGGCGTACAGTGGCAAATATTATTCCCAATCCGCTCTTTAAGCTTGAACGCTGGGCAGCAAAAGGACTGCCTCTCAGCGGGTTCTCTAGGTTTTCCGAAAATCCCTCATATGAAGAGCAGTTTCCCCGTTTGCTCGGCTTGTCTCATTTTGGCAGGGTGACGTGTGGCGCATGAAGGTATACCGACTCCCGCGACGTGTGTTGTATGCGCGCTGGGGTGTGGATTGAAGAGGTAGGGAGTCCAACCGATGACTTTGTCAAGACTAAGGCCCTCACTAAGAAGTTGGCCTTGGTTGGAGCCTAGCTGGAGTACGAAAGACGATGAATACGTCTGGCTCTAGGCACTTGTTGACATGGCGAAGAGTCGACCTCAGTGGCCTTTGTGTTGTTTCTTTGCCCCCCTTCGGCTTAGCCTACTCCCAAGCAAGTTCACATTTCGTACGCGTTACACATCGCTTTTCGCGGCACAACATCCGGTTGCTAGCTGTCTGGAACGATGCCCATCTGTTACGGATCGCGCAGAACCTTGTGGGACTCCACTAGTCATGAGAACAGGAATGGAAAATGTTTCGTTTACTTGCACCTGCATCGTGCGGTCGCGAAGGAAATCACAGATTCAGGAGAGAAGATTCCCGGTAATACCGATTTCTGGGAGTTTAAGCAAAAGTCGTTCGCGCGGGACCCTGTCGAAAGCTTTGCTGAAATCCACAAACACAACGTCCAAGCATTGGCCGGAATCTAGCGATTTCGCCCATTTATCCTTGGCAACTAGTAAGTTCGAGGTACATGAGCGTGCACTTCGAAAACTATGCTGTGCACAAGAGAAGAGATTCAGTTCCTCGAGGTAGAGATGAAGAGCCTGCTTCAAGATCCGCTCCATAACTTTACACAATATCGAGGTTAAGCAGATAGGACGATAGTTGGCTGGATCTTGCTTGTTCCCTCCATTGTGTATAGGTTTTACAATGCCCACTTTTCAAGCCGTCAGGAGACGCCCAGCTTCAAAGGAAAGACGGAAACCCTGACAGATAGGAGGGGCGATGTACTGCGTCACAGTCCTAAGGAACAGTGGGTGAAAGCAATCCGGGCCGGGTGAAGAATGCGGATCTAAATCAAGGAGAAGTTTAACCATAGAATTGATGTTAATGTCTACTTAATCCAATTGATAAGGAAAACTGGACACAGTGTTGTCACAGGCGGGAGTTCCTTTCGCGAAGACAGAGGCGTACTGCTGGGCCAAAAGACTGGCTTTATCAGCGTCTTCGTAAAGTAAATTTCGATGTTCAAACGAACACAAGGTGGGGATGTTACTGCCAGCCCTGGTGATGCTTTTTAGATAAGAGAAAAGCATTTTGGGTGTTGTTCTGGAATGTGCTGCTAATGATAGTTCATTTTGCTGACGTTTCTGCCGCTTCAGCGTGACGCAAGCATTTCTGGTAGTCTTGTATGAAGAGTAATCGAAGTGTTTGAGATTACCTGAAACGATCCCAAAGTTTGCGTCTTCTGTTCATCAGAGATCGCAATTCACTGTCAATCCAAGGTGGACCCCTCTTGAAGGACTTTGTACGGGAGAAAGGAACGACCTGCTCAATTAGAGAAGTCATTTTGAAGAGCACAAGTTCAAGTTCAAGCGGGACTGGAACAAGAGGATTACCCCGTGAGTGTTCCTTCTTCGGCGGGTCGTTGAACCAGGAGTTGGCGAACTTTGAAATACTGATGAACCTAAAACAAAGACCGCATCACACCCTGTCCAACCAATTAATGCCCACGTATTCTGCCCTAGCAGTCCCTGCTTGGCCGGTTACGTGAAGAAAGAGAAAAAAGCAACCTCAGAAGGCAAAAGAGAAAGTGGAATGAGCTAAGCAAGTGGAACACCAAGATATTTGAGTCATTAAAAAAACTGAAAAGTGGTTAGTCAGCTAGGAAAAAGGAAAAGTTTGCTGTTGCCATCCAAGAGCATCGAGCTGGCGCGCAAAACCCTTAACCGTAGGTTCTCTAACCACGTGATCTGGAAGCGAATTCCAACGATCTATAACTCGGCGCGACAGACAAGTTTCCGTCCTAATCCTATCAGACCGTGGTTTATGCAGTTTCAGTGGGTGACCGCGGAGATTAGGTAACGTAGCGGGACTAAAAAGCCCTGACAAGTCCGGGCAAATCTTACCCGTCAAAATACGATAAGTGAGAATCAGGTCCCCTCATCCTTCGGTAGTGCATGGAGTACATACCCAAATTGAGCAAGCGTTCAAGATACGTCTGTCCCCGTAGACCCTGCACTAGCCGAGTGCCCATTCGTAACACCCTCTCCAAGTCCATTTTGTCTCGGTTAAGACATGGTGGACAAGCCTGAATACAATATTCCAGGTGGGGTCGGACGAATGCCGAAAATAGCTTCACAAACAAATTGGCCGTTAAGATTCCGAAAGAGCGGCGGATAAACCACATCATACGAAACCCTCGACAAGTAGCCTTCTTCCAATTGTCGCCAGAATGAAGTGCTGATGCGTGTACGACTCCTAAATCAACCGGCTGAGTGACAACAGGGAGTTCACCACCGCCGACAACATATCAGGTGGGTAGATTTGCAGCTCCGATTCGGAGAACAGAGCATTTGGCCCTATTTATGGGCATCAACCATAAGGTAGACCATTCCCAGAGCCTAGCCAAGGCAGGCTGAATTGCCTCAGGACCCCCCGGGATATTCACAATATTCCAGAGCTTGAGGTCGTCAGCAAACATTAGTGATGACCCCCCTAGCTCTCCTGGCAAGTCATTTACATAGATCGAGAACAACAATGGCCCTAATACCGAGCCCTGCAGAACGCCACTAAGGACAGCTTGCCTGAGCGAAAGGCTACGCCCCACCGGTACGCACCGTTCCCTCCCCTCAAGGAAGGCAGACACCCATTGAAGGGCGCGACCAGATATCCCGTAAGATCTCAATTTTAGTGAGCCGAAGATGTGGAACAGTGTCAAAAGCTTTCGAAAAATCTATGAATAACACGTCTACAGCGTGGCCACTGTCGACCGTTTCGGCCCAGCTTTCACGAGCTACAAGTAGATTAGTCTGACATGAAAATCCCTTGCGGAATCCACGTTGCGCAACCCTGAGAAGGTTGAATCTATTCAGATGGTTCTCCACTGAATCCCTTATCAGCTTTTCAAACAACTTGACTACTACGCTTGTCAAACTGACAGGCCGGTAGTTTGCGGGTAGAGCGCTGTCACCGCCCTTAAAAATCGGACAGATGATTACCTCCTTCCATTCCGAAGGTAGGATTCAGCTGTCCAGCGATATTGAAAACACGCATGTAAGAGGACCACTCAGCTTAGTGGCCAATTCATGCGACAGCTTCGGATGAATTGAATCAGGACCGGAAGCTTTAGAGGGATTAATGCCTTGCAGTAGCTCGAAAACCTGAGTCTCCGCTATGCTAAATTCATCTAAGCAATAATTCTCTGGAACTCTTGAAACCAATTCAACCTGCGGTAGAGGTCTCCCGAGCAAAGACCCCAGTATACTGATCACTAAGTATACAAGCCTTTTCATAGTCGGTTTGCGCACGGGTCCCGTCTGCTCGCAATAACGCTGGTATAGACAGTCTTGCCCCGCTGCGTCTTTTAACGTAATCAAAAAATTTCTTGGGATTAGCCGCGGCCGAGTCCGCTAAGCCCAGCTCGTACTGGAGACGAGCAGTTCTGAGATGTTGCTTACATTTATTTCTAATCTCTCGATAACTATCATAGGTGCTGGCTGATGGAGCTGCTTGGTAGATTCGCCAGCATCTAGACCGTTTCTTGAGTAGGTACTTGCCTGTGGTATCTATCCATGGAGGCTGTGCCCTTAACCCTCTTTTTCTAATGAGTGGAATATAGGGAGTGGAAACCTCCGTAAGGTGCCTTAAATTTATCCCAGGCCGACTGGACAGAGTCGGCCATCGAGATCTCACAGTTCAGAACTGAAGCCTTAACTCGCATTGCACTAAAGTCCGCCCGCCAAATATTCGGAAGTAATTCAACAACGGTCTCTTGGTGCCTTGAAAGAGCACATCGAAAGGATATGCATACGTGATCGCTGGACCCTAGAGGTGCACCGTATGAAACGTCAGTCACGAAGTCCAGGGACTTAGCGAAAATCAAATCTAAAGTAGATGGTATTTGGTTGTCCATATACCTAGTGTGGAATTCCACGAACTGGTGCAAAGGCACTTGGAGAGTCAGTTCAAGGAAGTCTGCACCGAATGTTCCTAATGCCGAATTGCAAGAAAGATCGGCCCAACAGACTTCCGGGAGGTTGAAATCCCCTGGAACTAAACAATTATTCGCAGACTGAGTGCGAATAAAGTCAAGTATCCCCCTGGAAGAACTTCCAAGACTTCTGTATATCACTATGACTGTAAACTGGGTAGAGGAAGTGCAAAAAAGAGCCGATAGGGCTTCAACAGTCTGATCCGACGACTGGAATGTGCAGGTCCTCAACACATCTAATTTACAGCTCACATACAGTACAACGCCTCCGCCTTGGCGACCAACGGAGCGATCAGTTCTAAGCAGCGCGTAGCCAGGTAAACACCTCACCCTCCGTGATATCCGGAGACGTTTCAGTGAAAGCAAGTGTCGGGACGAGATTTGTCTACAAGTAGAACCAACTCGTGCACCTTGTTCCTTAGGCTACGCACGTTGCTAAGTACTAACTCAAGGAAGTCGGCACGACCATCCCTGGGTCGTGCGCCATCAGGATGGGTTCTGATAGGGCGGAAAATAAGTTCCGGCTGACCACCTGAAAACCCACCAGGCGGAGGTTGTGCTCACCAGCCGCCCGTCCAGTTTTGTGGTCTTTGATAGCCTCCTTTAAATTCAATCTATCTGCCAGTGATAGGTCCGGCTGAACGCTGACACCACTACCCTTAAGTTTGAATGCAAACCGCAGTAATGATTTGCGTTCCTCCGGGGTAGAAAGGACCACGCGAAGTAGTCGGGGTCGTAGATTTGGCGTAGCGATAGGTTCCACGCATCATCAAGAGGAATGGGATCAGGAATAATCCAGTGCATAGCGCTTGCGGCTGTTCTCAGACGGAGGGGATCCGCATCCCAAACGTTCCGACGACAACCAACTTAGCTATGGATCGTGAGGCGACGTGTTTATTGGAATGAAACGACACAATGATCACTTTTGCCGATGGGTTGAAGAACTGTTAGATTCGTGACATCTGGTTGAGCTGGGGTGAGCACAAGGTCCAGAATGTTTGGCGTTTGGTCGGCAATAATGCGGGTTCGCATGGTGACGTGTTGAAACAAATTACAATCGATAACAGTCTAAAGTAAGGTAGCATCAAAAGAATCAGGTGGACGACCACAAAGAAGCAAGTCCCAATCGATATTAGGGGCATTAAAAACCCCCACGATAAGATTGTACTTTCCCGCGCCGTGTTTCCTGATCGAATCAAGCAAATGAACTCCGGATCCCGATGGCGCTCTGTAGACAACACCAATAGTGTAGGATCTGCATCCATCATGAATACGGCGCCAAAGTGCATCAAAATCACCATCGTCGCCACTAGTAGCTGCAACCAAATGGGCGTTGAGTTCGGCCTTACAGTAAAGTATAACGCCGCCACCGGACCTACCTCCAAGGCCGTCGGCTCGACAGAGACTGTATCCGGGGATAGAAACCTCTGAATCTATGATGTCCGCAGAAAGCCAAGTTTCGGTAAAGGCCATCAAGTCTGGGCAAGTATCTGACGAAAGCATCTGTACTTCATCAAGTTTATTTCTCAGACTGCGTTCTCGTGCTCTACTGTCCTGGGTTGAGGCGAGTTGGCATCCACCAGGTTCTCGGGGTTCTCCGGATTACGCGAAAATCCACAATGTGGAGGTCTGTCTCACTGTTCGCTCGGCGGAACCGAAGCTCACCAACGGCTGTTTTCATTTTAATACGATTTTCCGGAGAAAGATCTCTCAGGACGTAATAAAGCTCACCTTTCAAACGTGGGGTTCGCCGGAGGATGCGTCGGCATTCCTCTTCGCTTTGGCGTACGATCTTGTGGGGGCGTACCTTGGAAGGAGCCTCTTGCTTCCTGCCCAGGCGGAAGGCAGATAATGTTTATACCCAATTCACCTACATCGAATAAAATGGAAATCATTCGCTCAAAAAACCCTTGGTCATACAGCATCCTTCCTGCAGAGGTGTGCTTGGTGGATTCTGGGGCGTTCACAATGATAAGACATCTTTCAGCAGAGGGTGGTAGAGCGCGGCAAGAGATCTGAGGCTGTGGTGATGCATTGTCCTTAACCAACTTTTCCAGCTTGTTGACTTTGTCGAGAAAAGATTTCATTTGGGTCTGGGAAGCAGTTTTCTTGGGTTTGGACTTAGACTTCGCCTGACCCATTAGGACAGTGGGAGTTTTCCTCGCCACGGCAGCGTATGTCTCAGTCGTGGGCTCACTGGGCAAGGCGTGTGTCAAAGTTTCTGATTGGGGAGCAAATGGGACACGGCTTCGTTTACCAGTGGGGGTAGTTGGGCCGGAATTAGGTGTGGACGAAAAAGGTGATGAGACAAGAGAGTCCAGTGCAGTGGAAGCTACAAACTTCGTTGGAGTAGAACGAGGGCTCAGGATTGGCAGTCCGTCGACTGTTTAATGAAGTACGGCAGCGGCGACAGGAAACAGTGATAGCCGATGTAGTATATCGTTGCAAAGACTCATAGTTCAGGACAAATGTCGCAGCAGCCAATATGCAGCCATCCGTCACACTCAGAGCACTGTACGGCTTTAGAACGCGAGGTCACACCTTTACTGCAACTCATACATTTTGACATCATAGCTAACAACCCGGATAGGTCTTCCCGCTCGATAAATCGAAAGCAAATCCTTCACAAAACCCGAGAACTTGGAAAGGGTGTTGCTATTCGCAGTTGGATGACACAGCTGTTTTGCCGTATGGTCTTTGATCGCTATAAAAGCTGGGAGGAATTGGAGGAATCTGTTCGCAACTTCCAATTTGCAACTATCTATAGTTTTTTATAGATCCTACATATACTGCGAAGCAACATGAGAAGTACTACGCGGTAACTCGATTTTTTGGCATGCAATACTAATGGAGCTTATTAGATGCAATATTGTGGAAAACAGTGTCTGCATAAACACTTCAGATCAAGTCAGGTCAGGTCAGATGGACGATAGAGGCCTCCGCCTAACGAGCGTCTAGTTCTTGTGCCGGTAAGTGAAGCGACCCCCGGCACTTCGACGTTGGATTGTCTCTTCTTGCTTCTGCAATGGAATGAAGCAAGAACAAGAGCAATCTCTGCACTTTCATATGCCAGCATCAAAATACACTACATATTAAAGTACAACTACAATATTTCTGGAAAAAGGATGGACCAACAATTGTCTAAGCCCCTTTTGAAGGCTTCTACTGTCTCAGACTCCACTAACTCAGAAGGGAGTTTATTCCAGTAGTTAACTACCCGGTTCGTAAAAAACTTTGCCCTGATGTCCAAACGAGCTCTGTGATGTTTAAGCCTCAGGCGATGCCCGCGCAGATGGTCTGACGTAGCCAGTTCAAACAGATGGGTGGAACTAATACCACTAAGTCCCTTAATGATCTTAAACGTCTCTATCAAATCCCCTCTCAACCTACGCCGTTCCAGGGAAAATAATCCTAAGCTACTTAGACGATCTTCATAAGACTTCCCTCGTTGACCTTCAATCATCCTGGTCGCAAGTTTCTGAATCTTTTCTATACAAGTGATGTCACTACGGAGGTACGGTGACCAGGCTTGAACGCAATACTCCAGATGTGGCCTGACCACTGCTTTATATAAGGGCAAGAATACTTCTGCTTTAGTGTTACTCAGCGCCCTCCTAAGACGAAATAATTCGTGTCGTGCTTTATTGGCAGCATGGCGACACTGTGCCGAAGGCTTAAAATTGTTCGCTACGATGACACCTAGATCACGGGCTTCGTCAGTGCACCGCAATGACAGAAATCCCACAGGAGACTGAACTGCAATTCCGCTACCACTACTAGTCAATAGTTGACATTTGTTGGCATTTAGAGGTAGGTCCCACTGACTTGACCAATTCACCACAGTGAGGATGTCCTTAGCCAATGTCGCACGGTTTCCCCTACTGACCAGCTTCAAGTCATCTGCGAAGATGTAGCAGGGGTCCTCAAGAAGAGGAGCCAGGTCATTTATAAACATAAGAAATAGCAATGGACCCAGAACCGAACCTTGGGAGACACCACTGTAGGCATGACCAACACTAGAACTCGCTTCCCCAACGCTGACTCTAAATGTCCTTCCACGTAAGAATTCAGAGAGCCATAGTAGTAGTTGAGGATGTAATCCAAACCATGTCAGCTTCTCAATTAAAAATCGATGATTCACGGAGTCAAAGGCTTTACTGAAGTCTAAATAGCACACCTCTACCGATATCCCACCATCAAGACAACGGGTAATCTCGTCCAAAAAGCACAATAAATTGGTAAGACAAGACTTCTTTTTGAGAAAGCCATGCTGTTCCGCTCTAATTAGATTGTGCTCAGTCAAGTGCTCACAGATCCTGTTCCTTATAAGCTTTTCCAAGCATTTCAGCATGATGCTGGTCAAACTAACAGGTCTATAGTTAAGAGGCACCGACTTAGAACCCCCCTTGTGGATGGCAACAATAGTCGCCTCCTTCCAATCACGTGGCAGCTTGCCTTCTTGAAGAGACTGGTTGAATAACTCCAGTACGGGATACTGGAGGATATCAGCCAGAGGCTTAACTATGGCGGGATGTACGCTATCAGGACCGGCTGATTTATAAGGGTTCAAATTGGCCAGCACTGTGAAGACCTCTGACACATTGAGAATAATTTCCCGCATTGTGTAGCTAGTTGAGCAGTGCGGTAGTGATGGCAAGGCTGACCCGCTATCCTTCCGATGCAGGCTTTGGTAGACACGTAGCAGCACTTCTACTTTATCGACGTCGTCTACAGCCTGGGTATCGTCCTCCATGGTTAGACAGCCGACCACCTCTCTTAAGGAAGCCTTTGACTGGACATAACTGTAATAACACTTGGGATAAGTTTTCGCAATTTTAGCCAACCTAAGCTCATATGAGTACTTCGCCTGCCGCTGTAGCTTAATAGCCATGTTTCGACACCTTTTGTACTGCAGCCAGCGTCGAAAGCCCCGGGTTTCTTGATATTTTCTCCACTCAGCATTGCGCCTCTTTATCGCTCTATCAATTTTTCTTCTCCACCATCGGGGTTTCCCAAGATGTCTCCTAGGGCGAAGAGGAGCAAATTCATTCAGCAACTGTACAAGTCCACTTTTAAGTAGAAGCCACCTCTGTTCCAAAGTGGCCTTGTCCTGTTCAGGGACCCAAGTGATTTGAATGGCTCGATCCCCTTGCCAACTTACCCCTAATCCAAGGTATTTTGGACCGATTAAAGCAGTTGTGGTCAAAGCGTCTTTGGCGCTTACTGGTAATCTTTCCGAATTTTCCCACTTTTAAACCATTTTTGCACCTAGTTTTTGCCCTTTATTCAGGTCGTTTAACTATTGCATACGTGTTATACTTCCACTCTCTTCTCCACTATGTCGGTCTCGCATTGCACCGAGACTTTTGTTCCTGGTGGCTTGGATTCTGATGTTATCACACTTTGTGGCAGGCCTAGCTGCAATATACCAGTTCAGTTCAGTTCAGATGGGATTGGAACGATAGGAGAATCCCGTGAGTGTTCCCCCTTGTGTGCACCGTTGAGCCAGAAATTGATGAAGTGCTTAGTTATCGATGGATCTAAAACGGAACACCCGTATCGCACCCTGGTCAACCAGTTAATGCCCATCCCTGGTAGCACAAACGTAACACTACAAGTAGCAAACTGGACATAAACTGGACAGATGTCCAGTTCAGGTATTAACGCATTACTTGCAGCTAAATGTATTTAGTTAGACATATGTTAATAAATTAATAGTTGGTATGCATTACATTTGATATCATTTGACCATAACCCCAGTGGTTTAAACGCATCGGCGGGTCGCTTTATTTGACCAGTTTCGGTTTTGTAGCCTTGGTCGCTGCTACCGCTTGGTTTCGTGCTATTGTGTAGCTCCCTTGAAACTGCGTTTCCGCAGGCGCACCTATCACGTTTTTCTGTTATAGATTGTTTAATGCATGTGTTCATTTTCAGCATGTCACGTCGACTAAGTTATCAAATAACTGCGCAGTTTCCGTCTCGCAGCACCATTTACCGTGCAGCAAACTCAATGGCATCAGGCTTCAGCTACGAAGAAGTGCTTCTGTTGTCAGCAGCTTAACGACAGAAGGGTAAGCGGATCTTTAACATATGTTAACTATCATTGCTTACACAGTTCAGCCATATTCTAACCTTACCAACTGCTGTGAAGATGACAGGGACCCCGATGAAGTGGTCCATAACTTGAGAAGATTGATAACGAAATCTCATTTACCAGCATCATTTGTTCGTCCACTGTTGAGGATTGTGCAACCTTGGAGGCCATTTTTGCCAAAGGATTACCGGACGCCGATGCGCACCCCACGGAACTCTCGCATACGCAATGTTGCACCGGGCACTTACGGTCACGTAGGCCTGCTGAGAGGTTTAAAGCGCGTGTGCTCTGCTCTTTCCCTGTTGACTATCAGTTGCATTTTGACGGCTTTAAACCTTTTAATGCATCCAAGATGCATACATCGCCTATCTTGTGTCGTGTCATAAAGCCAGTGTTCACAAAGCCATTCATTGTTGGTGTTTATGGTGGGCCCTCAACCCGAATGACGTGGAAGATTATTTGTAGGACACGATTGATGAGATCCCTTCTTTGCAAAGGGAAGGATTATTCCACCTGAACGCCGTTATCTGTGATACCCCTGCGCGCGCTTATGTGAAACGAAAGAAAGAACACTCGGGTTATTACAGCTGTGACAAATGCACTCAACGTGGTGTGTATACGAGCAGGAAGGTGACATACCCAATTACGGATATCACACTGCGGACGAATGCATCCGTTCGAAGGAATGTCAGCAAACCGTCCCTTCTGCTGCTTTGAATGTAGATTTGGTTGAAGACTTTCCAACTGACTATATGCATTAAGTATGTTGGGGTGTAACACGCAGATTAATAAAAAATTGGCTCACTTCGCCCGTGGACAGCGGGTTTCGACTGCGCAGGGAGCGCTTGATTTTAGCAAACGAACGGTTGCAAGACTTCGGACTTTCCTGGACATTGAACTTTCCACGTAAGCTTCGACCACTGGATGAATGCCGATCTTGGAAGGCAACTGACTTGCGTCAGTTTTTGTTCTACGCCGGACCAGCGTGTTTAATCGGGGTATTGCCTGAGGCCTACCATAACTTTCTCGATCTCTCATTCGCTATTTATATTATGTGCCACCCTCACCTTCACACTGCCTTATTTCAGTTCTTTATTCCTTTAATTCATGTATTTTTGTACATGATTACTTTGATCTTTATGGTCTCAGTGAGATGACGTGGAACGTGCACTCACTGGTTCATCTGCCCGCTGACGTATATGAGATGGGGACTTTAGACAGCTTCTCAGTAATTCCGTTTGAGTCTCAATTGTTTTCCATCAAGCGCATGATTCACCATTCCCCGCGTCCGGTTGCTCAAATCATGCGGCGTATGTCGGAAGCAGAGCAGCTTCCTCCTACTTTCAGCAGCGCACGCACTGGTGGCAATGTAGAGGTGTGCAAATATAAGGGTCAAAAAGCGTTTTGCTTGCAAGGCAGTTTTTTCCACAGTGGAGCCGGATAACGTGGTCAGCATCGATGGCAAACCGAGAGTGCTAACAGATGTGTCTGTGAATGTGTCTGGGAACATGGTAGTGCAACGCCGGGAATTTATGACTCTCCGTAGTCTGTTCACCCATAGCATGGATTCCTCAACCGCGTACATCTTCCGTGCATCGCCATTGTCAACAGTGGTATGTAGCCTCTAAGCCTGTTATATTCTATTCAAGTGTATCGCCTTTCCACTGAACAATTGCCTTGTAATTTGCCCTATGCCGCACACTTATACACTCTAATTATTAACGTCTTTCTTTTTCAGCACAGATGGCTTTTCATGGATACAGCGTTGTCAAACTCCTTGACTCCGAGGAGTGGATAACTGTTGTCAGTAATACATGTCTTTGAGAAGTAGGTGCGTACGCCCAAATGCCTTCCGTGCGGGGTACGCACTACTATGCAGCGGTGAAAAACCACACTGCGCCCGATGTCGATGTGGCCAGCACTGCAGTGTCCATCATCGTTATCACGAGTAAGTATTCTTATATTAACCCACCTCGTTACTTAGCTTTCAGCATGCCCGAGAAATGGAACGACAATCAGAACGCGGCATGCTGCCATCCACAGACGATACAATTCCGATAGGCCTTCCAGCTAAGCGTACAATGTGAGTATGATGTATTTTATTTCCCTTTAGACGCCGGCACGTCCGTTCTAGCCCCGATGACGAAGATGCCGAGGGTCCCAACAAACCTAAAAGGCCTGCTGCAGCATCGTACGCAATTGCGCCCACGTCTCTCTTCAGTGGCATTGGTACACAACGTCCAGGGCCATCAACAACCAACCGTAAGTATCGCGTTCATAGGCCTCTATGAAACGGTAATCGCACCGCCTGTTGTTGCTGACGTTGCACCTTGCAATCTGGAGGTGCTGCAGGAACTGAAGGCCATAAAATGTAAGACGTCACAAATGCATTGCATTGCACTCAGCTTTATTTTTAGATGAGTTATGCTTCATGCGATCAGAACTGGTCGGCCATCGTCGCATTTCCGAAGCAATGTTGCAGCTGCTGCAACGACAGTTCCAAAGCCTTGCACCAGGACTTTCTCTGCCATTCATCTCTCTCAATGAGCTTAAGAGACATGATGAACGGCTGAAGGACCAAGATTTCAAAAACAGATTCGTAAGTTTGTCTTATTATTCCACGACTTTCAGGTCAACCATTTGGGTGCTGTGCACGGTGCTAACGTGCAAATCGTCGTCCGGAGTACCATGGAGCAGCTAATGATAAGATCAGTTGCCGCTGAGATGAATTACTCCGGCGCAGAGGGCTTGTTTGCATTCAGGCGCACAAATATGAACGGCGTGGTACTAGGTAGGTTGACATACAGTAATCCATAAAAACTATCAAGCATCATTTGGCAACGCATGGGTGATGCAGACTCGGATGCTGACATTACGCTGCACGTCGAAACGTGGTTGCATTCCGCGCGGCACAAGAGACCGCCTGTTGAGCGAAATAAAGTATGCAGTGTGAATGAGGTGAGTCCCCTGCTTTCTCATGCACAACTTTAGCCTCCTACCTTGACACTCGCGGAAGCGGATTAACCATATGGTCAGTGCCGCTTTCTGATACTAACGTCCTTTGTATTACACCGTTTCATCTACATATAGCATTCTTATATCCTGGTTTTCATTTTCTGTCGCCTTGTGATGTTCGCAGGTGCGCGGTAAGGTCCATTTCGTTTCCTGACGGATAGCTTGGAGCGTCGGCTAGGTGGGTTCCCACGTCCAGCAACTACGGCAACAGGTACTGCGTGAACGTTAGCTCCGAACCGTTCATATATTAGCTAGTTGCTAAGTGCGTAGTCGTGTGATGTCCGTATTCGGATACCCAGGGTAGGCAATGACGGGATCTGGACCTACCGGATTTTCACGCGTAGTTGTGATTTTCTATTGGTCAACGCTGGCATCATTTTCATTGGCTCTCCGTAAACTGGACAATATCCCTTTTTAGCCGTCTCATGGTAGTAGTTCCTGTCCAGTTTCGCCTAATGCTCACATAGGAACGTTTAGTATGCTAAACTGGACAGGACCTGGACATGTGCTACCGGGGACGTTTCCAGCCCTAGCAGACCTTGCTGTGGCAGTCACGTGAAGTAAGCAAAAATAGGAAGAGAAATCGAAGGTACAGAACAAGGAAGTGCACTTAACAAAGAAAATACTACCAATGCGTGAAGAAAAGTAGAGAAAAGAAAGTCGAAGTATGAAGATGCGAATTACTCAGGTAAATGGAAAAGTTTCATGTTGCCACCCAAGAGCGTCAAGTTGCCGCTCAAACCTCTTAACCGTAGATTCCCTGATAACACTTTCCGGAAGCATATTCCGGCGGTCGATAACTCGGCGTGACAGCCGGAGTTCCGCCCTAATCCGATCGGACCGCGGTTTGTTCAGCTTCAAGGAATGGCCGCGTAGAACAAACAATATTTCAAGGACACCCTGACAGGTTGGTTCGTTCCGCTCTCGACTGGTTGTATCTTTGTGGGTTATATATCTAGTACAGTCTACCATCTGCCTACTAGAGATCTTTTATATCTACTCTGATATTTATCAGACATCCGCCATCTGGTATTTTCCTTGGCAATATCGTTGTCCCTTATTTGTTACTTCTCCCCTTTCCATTACTATTCTCCTTCGTGGCTGACTCTCTAACTTGGTCTCAAATGCTTGCGGTAAAAAGAGGAATATCTACTAGCCGTCGTGTAAACAAAGGGAGTAAAATGGGAGGCAATACAGCGACCAAAGTGACCATGCCGTGCTCTGTTAGGGTGATGGACGTATTTTCTTCTATGCGCCGAGAAAACGCGCAGCTGCAAGAGAAGTTGGCGAGTATGAAAGTGACCTTTAACAGCTTACAGCCAATAGCTGAGCGTTTAGTGGCTATTACAAGCCTAGTTCACCCTGGCAATGTAATGGATGAAAAGTGCTCCGAGACTTCCATGCACTGCCTCAATGCTATTAGTACTGAGGTAATGGACCGGATAAAATGCCTCACGGAGGTGGTGGTCTATAATGTACCTGACCGTTTAAAAGTTCACACCATCAAGAAGGTACTGATGGACATCTGCGATCTAGAAGGTAAGTTAATCAGTTGCCCAAGACTGAGGAAAAGGGCTATTAAAAACCAATGTCCCGTGCTATTCAGGTTTGATACAGAGCGTTCGGCCCGTAAATTCCTCTCATACCAAAAAGACTTCCGGTCGCGCACAACCTTTGTCCAGTTAAAATTAGTGAACGCCAAGACAGCCATGCAACGCCGTTACGAAAAGCTTTTTGCATCCATGCCTACTAATGAGCGGACTCCTGGAATATATTTTGATCCTCTGCAGGATTTTGTCACCCCGGTGGCCTCCCACATAGTTGATTTAGATGTCTCAGAGGATGTAGCTCAGGGTGAGATCAAGCAAATGGTACAAAACCATTGCGCGGTGGCAGAAATGCCAAAACTGGAGGTTATGGATACCCATGACCACAAGCGACTTTGGGAGATAAGTAGTTGTCCTGAGAAGAAACCCGGGACTTGCTCGCCTACATCCGAGTTTCCACTCGGTTGTACAGATCGTCCCAATGGACCAGGAGGTCAAGTCGCAGGCATCATTCTCAAAGACGATAAACGCAGCAAGCTGCGCCTTGCCACCCGAAGTACCCCAATTTGGTCGGCGAGCATCTAGTATGTCACCTGTCTGGAACCGACACAAGCCGGCTCCTCCAACTAAACGGCCTCGCTAGCAAAACACACCATACTGCTCGCCTGCTACGGTCATACCATTCATTTCTGCGTCAGAAACAGCCAAGCCGGAAGCCGCACTGCACCCGGGAACCAAAGGAGGAAATACTACGTTAAGTACTATTGCATTTAACGTTCCTGATGACACATCCTTGGAAGTGCTTAGCAGCTGGATTATTGAGGTCAATTGAATCCAAGGAAACCCACTAGAGGTTGTGCGACTGAACAAAAGAATAAGTAAATTCGCGGCACCACTCTAATTAAGTACTAGGGACGAATCAACTCTCTGAAGTATACTGACAAGTTGTGAAGGGCTGCGCAATAGAGCAGAGATGAAACAGCTATATTTTGCGCCACTGAGGGTGAACCGACGTGGGAGCCCATCACATTTCGAGCCTGGAGATCGGGTTTCTCACATCCATAGTGATCAACAGGTTCCCATTCTATTCTCGTCTCAGAAGCCACACACACGTGAGCTTGAACCAAAATTTCCACCTGAAGCGATGATGGCACCCAGAGCCAAACGGCTCCGCGTAAGGTGGACTCCGAAAGAAACACCGAGGGCAGCTATCCAAACCTCACACACCCACGAAACAGCAGTGTGAGGCATCCCCCAGCCGACATCCGAAGGGGGTATTTGGTCGTATACTACCCAGGTACTTAACGTACCCGAGGATCTTTCTTTGGATGCATTTACGAAAGCTCTCCTTGCAGTATTTGGTTTATCAACACGTTCGGTACGTGTTGAGAGACTACCTAAAAGAAGCAGTAAATTCCCTGCACCGATCAAAATATATTTTAAGGATGAAGCAACTTTAAATACCGTCGTAACAAACTTTGAACAACTACGCAGTGCAACCATGATGGATCAACTTTTTCTCAAACCGCGAAAGCTAGCGGCAATGAAAATAGCCCGCGGTAACAGGGCAACAAGCACACGTCTCATATCCACACACCGGACTTCCGCAGCTAGTACATTACCCAATATTATTCAAGGTTCTTCTCACCATATTCCAGATAGTCCGGACTCTGGAGTACCTACCTTATCCCACCGGTTGTTACCGTCACAACAACTACCTGAGCGGGCAAATTCCCTTCTTTCTACGCCACATCACGCACCTTTTTTATCCCAGTTAGGGATGAGCCGCGACAAGCTCATCCCGACACCCAATACATCATCAACGAAAAGCAGGCTCTTACTTCTTTTGACCCAGTTTCTACAGCTTCTACAGATGGCCCAGTAGCTCTTCGTGCTCTCTTTATGTCATCCATAAAACTGGGAGACACTGGCCAACTTTTCTCTATTATACTCATAAATGCCAGGTCGCTGAACAACAAGATGCATATTCTACGCCCTTTGGCTATTCTTGCTGCGCCTGATGCAATACTAGTCACCGAAACATGGTTTGGTGTCTTTACGTTCGATTATTCCTTTTTCGTTTAAGGCTACCAGCTGTATACACGTTCGCGTACACACAAACGAGGTGGAGGGTGTGCTATTTATCTGCAGCAAAATTTCTCTGCTAAAATCGAAGTCCTAGATAACACCGAAATATTGGACTCTATATGGATAACGGTTGATGCCATGGGACCCAAGTTACTACTTAGATGCATTTACAGGGCTCCTGATACATCACCTGTGAGTGACAAAGCTCTAATAACTACTTTTGAGCTAACTGCGAGCCATCCAGGTGCATGCAAGCTTGTGGCGGGCGCCTTCAATCTTCCTGAAATCCAGTGGTTTCCACCCACTGCCCCAGCGAAGTATAGTGGGCTATTAGCCTGCATCAACTTGGGAGGATGGGTGCAGCATGTATCAACGCCGACCAGGCCTACACACCTGTTAGACGTGATATTTACACTGGGTATATCCAATATACGTGCATCTGTAGGCCTAGAGTTTCCGGGGAGCGACCACAGAGTGGTATACTGCTCGCTGTTTGCAACCATCCCGGCAATCTGTACGAGTAGATCAGAGGCCATTGAGCTATACCGACCGATAAGCTCCATAGACTGGCCCACATTTGCCATGATTATTCGAGCAAGGAACTGGGAACCGTTCTTTCTGTCCGACTCCCTGGAGCAATCGTCAGCAATATTTCATGGCGAAATGCACTATTGTCTAGTCCCATTGGCTCCATTTACTCCCTTAAACAAAACTTCAGGAAAAATTAGGAGGCAAACTAAACTGCATGCAAGCTTGAGGCGACTACGACGTTCCTACTACAAGACGTTCAACTTTGCGCATGTGCTGAGAGCCAACAAGATTGCGGGCCAGCTATCGTCCAGGTCTGTATTGATTAAAACATCCCAAGAAAGGGCAGCCATGGCCAGTGCAAACAAAGCCAAGCACCTCAGCTGGTTGCTGCGTTCTCGCACTCCACATTATGGAGCAAAGATCACTTCCATACGCGTCGACCCTTGCAAAGCAAGTGAAGATCCACGGACTATATGTGAGACGTTCAACTCTTACTTCAACGAGTCCCAGTGTGAAGAACTATCCCCGGGAAATACTGAGCTGGATGTGTCCACAAACCAGCTGCTCTCCACCGTTCAGTTCGATCTAAAAGGCATCCGTTCCGCTATCAAAACTATAAAACCATCCACCAAACTTGGTCCTGATGGAATTCCACCCATACTACTTAAGGATGAGGGCGATGACCTTTTCATACTCCTCTTGAAACTCTTCACACACTCCATGGAGAAGGGCCAATACCCATTGAGTTGGAAGCACTCTGTCATCACACCGCGCCATAAAGGTGGCTCCGTACAGGAAGTCAGCAACTACCGACCCATAAATCACACATCTATTCTCTCACATGTTATGGAGAAATCAGTTAAGCTTGCGCTTATGGCCTGTTTGAATGCAGGATGCCACGTTGGCAGGTCACAGTATGGTTTTCTAAGCGCACGATCCTGCGCAACCTGCCAGCTTGATTTTCTCAACCTGGTCACTGGCGCGATTGATTCAGGTCTGGCGATTATAACGCTATAACTCGATATGAAAAAGGCGTTCGATAGGGTCCCCCGTAAACGCCTATTACATAAGCTCAAGGCTTACGGTGTAGTCACCCCTCTGCTTGACTGGCTTAAATCCTACCTAACCGGGCGTACGCAGTCCGTGAAGGTAGCACACTTTGAGTCCATCCCTGTCACCGTTTCCAGCGGTGTTGTGCAAGGCAGCGTGCTTGGACCAACCCTGTGTTTGGTTTATGTGAACGACATCTGTAGCAGCCTGCGTCATGGTCGCCCATTCCTCTTTGCCGACGATATAAAGGTCGTATATGTCTTCCCACCAAGCGCCAAAGTATCCGCACTAAAAGAGATCCGTGAAGACCTGAAGACCTTAGAGTCGTGGTGTTAAAATTGGCAAATGACATTCTCTGCTGATAATCTAGTATTCTGACCCACAAATGCTCCATATCGGATGGTGCGTTTACCTTGAATGGTACGCCCATCCAACTAAAAACGTTAGCTACTGACCTAGGTATTCGCTATTCTATGACCCTCAACTTTTCAGAGAATTTGCAGTATCAGGTAGCACAAGCACGCAAAATGGTCTTCCACATAGGCCGCCACATTAACTCGGCTGAAGCACGGTTGCAGCTTTACCGCAGTCATGTTCGTCCGCAGCTGGAATACTGCCCCTTCATCTTCAGTAATTTGCGGAAATCAGACCGCATATTGCTCGAAAAGGCTCAGCGGCGGTTTACCAAATTAGTAGCTCCACAAGGCCTAGCGCTTAGTTACCTACAGAGGTGTAACCATCTCAAACTCCAGCCTCTATGGTTGCGGCGCATCATCTTAAACCTGTGCTTCTTACGTAAGTTAATATACCAAGCGGTGCACAGTGATATTACCAGCCTGACACTGAGAAGAGGATCAGAATTCAACCTCCGAAACAAGCACTGCACAGTTGCCCCACTGCCAGCAAGGAAGAAACTACGTTCACGTTTCTTCCTTGTCGCTTATGTAAATATCTGGAACAAATTACCTTCACGGCTGCGGGTGATTCACAATCCACAGGCTTTCAAGCAGGAGGTACGAAAGGTTATGTGCCTGGATAACATAAGACGCCTTTTCAACATCTGTGATTTAGCTGACAACCTTTTTGAGACCGGCCCCGATGGGGCATGGATCACATTTTGGTCAGCTCTGGCGCAACTTTGTATTGCGCTCAACTAGGCTTCATGACAGGAGCATCTTGGGCTCACAGGTCCTCCCCATACTTTGCGGTCCCTGTCACACCACGTGAGAGATCTTGGCCCGATCAGTTGCACGCATCTTACAGATGTTAGGACTGCTAATCCGACCACAAAAGGTATTCAGCCTACCCCAGTAGTAGCTGAGCGATTTACTGGCTCTCACCGACACTTAGTTAAATGGGAAGTCTTGAAATAGTAGACGCTACCGCGAAGGCAACCTGGAAACACTAATCGGTAGCTCAAATCCTTTGAAAGCTCCTTCTCGACGTCCAGTTTCTTACTGCTCAACAGATCATCAAGTAAAGCAGCCTTGTACTATGGAATGGGAACATCGTAAGCCTGTAGGCACTGACCAGGTAGGATATTGCAAAGCAATGGGGAAGCAATCCGAACGGACAAACTTTACTTCAGTTCTTCCTTCTCTTCTACATTTTGGTTCCTTCGTCTCCATCTTTACCCCTTAGTATTTTCCAAATACCTAGTCCATTTGGTCTCTTGCGAATACTTATACTTGTGACTCATGAGTCACGTCTACTAAAAACATTTTAACAACATTAAGCCTCATGTGAAATGCCAGGTTCTAGCGTTGTTGTCCACACATATGGTGCACCCGTAAGTTACCAATTATCTGTCTAAAATAGTCGTATAAATTGCCTGCTTTATAGGTATTTCTACTAGCCTACGTAATCGGCATCTACTAGTTGCCCCTAACCGATGCCCTCCCCTAGGTTTAAGCACTCGCTACTTTACACCGCTGATTATATAACAGGGCCACCTACCCACCTCGAAGGCAATATCACCAAAACCTATATTCAGGCATTTACTCTCCACCTAAGCTTTCTTGGCCCGTACATTTAGTTTTATCTGAGTTATACGTATGCCTATCACTATCGGAAACGCTGGTAGACAGGCATTATGAAAGACCAGATCCTTTTCTTCAATCCTTTAGGCTTGCACAACAATTTTTCCGGATTCCCTTTCTCTGGCAAAAAGCTAACCATGCGGCAGTGAGGCCCCTGTCACCTGGAAAGCTAGACACCCAGATATTTTGACCACCACTTCTTCTTTCCTTGGCCGTTCTTACGTACTTTTAACCTTCATCTGGCTCCAAAGCCTACCATACGTAATGCGTAATGGTGGGTGAACAACCAGCTCCCACTTGTTTTCCGTTATCTTCTCTGCTTGCGTTTTATTATTGTTCATTCATTTTGCCTGACAATGTGGAGGCTTCCCACCAGGAAACCTCCAAGTTAATAGCAGTTGTGATCTCCCAGTTTTCTATTACCTTACACTGGTGAATATCACTTGCACTTGCATCGGACTCCCAACCAAGAGAGTTAGAGCTTAAAATAACAACGCGATGCAGAAATGGTGTGCTTTAATACATGAGGCCCAATAATCCGTCACAAATGAGAAAGTGCAACCTCTATAAGATGAGGTGATCATGCTTTACCAAAGCGGCATTCGTGGTATTTCCCACCTGAATGCACGGTAGAGGCAAGGATTGTCTTATATTGGGAGACTTTAATACTGCTAGTATTGACTGGGATTTACTCCATTGCAATCTTCCCCCGAACTCCTTTAATGCTGTCTTCCTCGAAACCGTGCTTGCATGCCATCTGTTTCAACATGTTACAATGCCCACCAGAATGTGTCCGGGTCAATCACCACACATCCTCGACCTCGTGCTCACACCGACGCAGTCGGATGTTTCCGACTTGACGGTTCACCAACCATTCGGGAGAAGTGACCACTGCGTAGTTTCCCTTTGTTGGATGCGGCGTCTTACCATTCACGATCAAGGAGTATGCCGTCGGAACTTCTGGCGTGCTGATCCACTCCGTTTGAAAACTGCTGCCGGCGCTATGGACTGGGGTATCCCTCAGCACTTAGATGTTGACGATGCTTGGACCCTCTTGTACTCCAAGTTCACGTCCCTCATAACTCAGGTCATTCCACTCTGCAAAGGGAAACGTTTTTCTAATGGCCCTCCCTGGATTGATCGAGAGTTAAAATCCCTTATGCGCCGTCGACGCAAATTGTGGGATAATTTCAAGACTACACAATCGTCTCTGGACTACCTTGATTACAAAGCGGTCAGGAATATCTGCACAATCAAAAAGCGAGAGGAGCGACAACAGTACTAGCGCCGCTTGGCTGAGGAATCTTTCACCGCTCCCAAATTACTGTTCTCCTATCTGCGGAGACGTACGAAAGCTGGTGATGGAATACCTGCGTTGTACTCAAAAGAAAATCATACTACTCTTCATGATGATGATGCAAAAGCCGGACTCTTGGCCCTGCAGTATTCCTCAGTCTTCTCGACTGAGCCACCGTTTGCCTGTGATTTAACGTCTACGCCTTCATGTACTTTAGAACGTTTAGAAGTCAGCCCCGAATTGGTTGCCAAGCTTCTTTCCGAGCTAAATCCGAACTCATCACCAGGTCCTGATGGGCTACCCCCTTTGTTCCTCAGAACCCTAGCTGAGTACACCGCTGTACCTGTTTGCCAAATTTTTCAGCGGTCTCTTGATGCGGGGCGTCTCCTGCTTGCTTGGAAACTGGGCACCGTAAAGCCCATATATAAAGGTGGAAATCGTCAGGACCCCGGGAACTATCGACCAATTTGCTTAACACCTATAGTTAGTAAAGTCATAGAACGAATTCTCAAGCGAGCCCTTCAGAGTCACCTTGACGGCTTGAATGTCATTTCCTCTGCGCAGCATGGCTTCTGGCGAGCTCGCCCATGTGTTTCCAACCTGCTGGTTGCCAGAGAGAGGTGGGCCAGGTCATCAGATGCCGGAAATCGCTTAGACGTTGCATTCGTCGACTTCAAGAAGGCATTTGATACAGTACCACACGAACGACTTCTGTTTAAACTTCGGAGTATTGGTGTTTCTGGAGAGATCCTCTCATGGATCAATGATTTTCTAGATGGCCGTAGCATGCAAGCGAAGGTGAATGAGGTCTACTCCTCTTCCGTTCCCATGACCAGTGGGGTTCCACAAGGCTCCGTCCTTGGCCCCGAGCTGTTTAAAGTCTGCTCTCTACTACTCCAATGAAACTCCAGTTTCGCTAACTTTTTGGACACCTATTTCTCTATTATCAATGGAAGACATCTCTAGCTCATTAGCATTGGTGGCACATCCATTAAGATATATAACATAACCTCAAATTGCTGAAACTGATGATGTTTCTCCAGGGAACGATTGCGTTATTCTGGTCCAACACCACAGGCAATTGCATCCGACTCTCAGCTAAGAGAAATAGAGCTCTAAACTAGCAACTTAATGCACAGTTGTGTGCTTTAGCACCTGTGGCCCACTAGTCGGTCATGCTTGAGATGGCGCAAACCCAGAAAAGTGGTATTCGTGTCTAACCAAAGCGGAACCCAAGGTGTTTCTCACCTGGACAAATTTTGTAAATTTTCTCACGTTAGTTTTTTTATTATCACTGGAAGACCACCCTGGCTCATTAGTGTCAGTGACATAACCATAATGACGTATAAAATAGTCACAAAGAGTCGAAACCGGTAATATTTCTGTAGGAAATGCTTACGTTATCCTAGTTCAGACAGGGCAAATGAGTTTCATGTTCCCTTGTCTTATCCATATGGACTCAGCTAATGCGGCTTTGGTATAACTTTCGCATCCACATTGGAGCATTAAAAACGTTGAATTCCACATTCATAGTGGATTCTGCGGACCAATATACTCTGAAAATCGCACATGGTCGCATTCTGGCTGTGGGCTAGCTACACCATATCCTGTGCTGTTCTACCTATATAATAATTTTTCCAGCCTACCTAGTATTTCCCTAAAACCTTTCCGTCTGTTTTCTCAACTTTTACTACGTTTAATGAGAAAGTATGCTTTTCGGCCCATTGCGTCATGCTTCGCTACTGCAGCGAATTACACGTTACCTTAGGCATTCCCAGTTACTACTCCATATTCGGAACTTATTCCGCCTAGCCGCTTTTTGTATTATTTCTTTCTTTTTTGTATCTATTTCGAAAGCAGAACGTGAATTTAGCGGTGGCTCGAAAATGGCTCTATCCGCAGCTGACCGCTAAAAATGCAAATATCTCCATAACCACTGCACCTAGCTTAATTATTTTACCTTTGTCGTAACCAGCGCCTAGGGTTTGTCCTAGACCGCCCATTGTTGTCCTGTTTTAGTTAACCTTTCGGCTCCAAAACGGCGTTGATTCCGCTTGTTTGGGGATTTACACTTTGAAATTCGCGCCAGGTTTGCGGTTCTGGTATGCTGTTTCTGGGCTATATTTTTGCTCCATTTTCCAATGTTAGTGTATTTTCTAGTTAAGTGGGCCGGCCTTTCAGTCGCACTTTTCTAAGAAAGGCTAAATTGTTAGCCACTACTGTTATTTCCCTTGTTTCCACCCTCCACTTTTACGATCTAATTTTGGCTTGCTTATTCCTTTCCATGAGCCCGCTACTAATGGATGCTCGAAATGTGGTGATGTGACCAAAGAAAATGGATCAAATGTCCTCTAGTGGTGCATTTTCCATCGAAAATAACACAATCCCTTGGCATAATAGATTGATAGTTTACTAATGGAATCATGCACCTCAATGTTTGGCAGCGGTAGCTGGTGAAAAGCGCAGAATTCGTATATAGGCCACGGAGACCCAAACTACTGACTTCAAAAATGTTGAGGCCTACGAAACGTTTGTATTTATCCCCGCCTTACTGTTCGGAAAGATAAACACGATCAAAAACAGTTGTTAACGATATTTCTTCTCCATGAATGAGCATGGATGTTATGTACAATTTGATCAGATCCCACGCAAGAACAGCATCAAGCGCTTGTCTAGAAATATACCTATATTTATTTATATTTATATTTAATCTAGCGGGACTAAATGGCCAAGGTAAATCCGGACCAACCTTCCCAGTTAAGATACGGTAGGTTAGGATTGGGTCTCCTCTAAGCCTTCGGTAGTGCATTGAGTGCATTCCCATACTACGTAGACGCTCGGGGTACGTCCGTCCCCGTACTCCCTCGACTAACCTAGTACCCACTCGTAAAACCCTCTCTAGCTCCAGTTGTCCCGAACGAGGCAGGGCGGACAAGCCTGGACGCAGTATTCCAGATGACGCCGAACGAAAGCCGAGACCAGCCTCGTAAGGATGCCGCCCGCCAAGACTCCGAAAGACCGTCAAATTAACCAAAACATGCGGAAACCTCTGCTTGCGGCCTTCTTCCAGTTGTCGCCGGAGGGTAAGGCCGAAGAGTGTACGACGCCCGGGTCAATCTGGCTAGATACACGGGGAAGTTTGACTTCACCGACCACGTACTTCGTAGAAGGACAACCTCCTCCAATTCAAAGAACGGAGCAATTTGCTTGAATTATGGGCAGCAACCATAAAGTAGACCAGTCCCGGAGCTTACCCATTGCTCGCTGAATAGCTTCCGAACCCCCAGGAACATCGACAATGGTCCACAGCTTTAGGTCGTCAGCAAATAGCAGCGATGGTACCTCAAGCTCCGCGGGTAGGTCATTCACATAGATAGAGAACAGCAGCGGTCCAAGGACCGAGCCATGCGACACGCCACTGAGGACAGACCGCCTAAACGATAGGCCCCGGCCTACCCGTACGCACTGTTCTCTACCCTGCAAGAAGGCAATCACCCAATGAAGGGCGCGGCTAGATACCCCGTAGGAGGACAGCTTTTATGCGAGCCTCAAACCTGGTACCTTGTCAAACGCCTTTGAAAAGTCGACAAAAAGCACGTCCAGCGCGTGACTGTTATCCACTGCATCCGCCCAAATTACGCTAGCCACCAGTAGATTCGTCAGACACGAAAATCCCTTCCGGAATCCGTGTTGTACATTGCTAAGTAGATTACATCTTCTCAGATGACTCTCCAATGAATGTCTCACCAGTTTCTCGAGGAGAATGACTACTACACTCGTCAGACTAACTGGCCTGTAATTTGAAGGAAGACCCCTGTCCCCACTTTTGAAGATGGGACAGATGACAGCTTCCTTCCATTCGGAAGGCAATGCACAGCTGTCAAGCGATTTCTAAAAATAAAATGCCCCTTCGCGCCCCTCTCATACTTCTGTCCAGTTCGCATGTAGTGCTGATAACTGAAACGTGGCACGCAGCTGATATGCCTGATGACCCGCTGCACATTCCTGGGTACAGGACTTTCTGTAGCGGACGCATAAATCAACGTGGCGGCGGTTGCCTTATATACATCAGCAATGAATTCCACGCATATTATTTTCAAACCATACCACTTGAAAATCCAGAAGATTCTGTCTAGCTTCAGGCCATAGGAGGCCAAGTTGACATTGTGATAGGCTGCATCTACAACCCACCGCATCCGACTAGTACTAGAGCTGACGAATTGGCTAAGCTCTTTCACGAAGTTTCATTCCTTCCAGCCCGTCATACAATAATCGGCGGAGGCTTCAACATGCCCCATATCTCGTGGCTTACTCAATCAGCACCATCTAGGTACAGGGCCTTCATACACACTGTCTTCACACATGACTGGACTCAACATGTGCGCGCACCCACAAGACTGTCCAACTCCTTGGACCTAATATTCACCAACGGTATCCCGCATGCAACTGCCAGTGTCTTAGATAGCATTCCGGGCAGCGACCACAAGGTTGTGAGGCTATCATTCAAGCTAGCTAAATTCCTTCATCCTGTTGGCCCGATCTACGCTGCCTTTAGGCCTCTACAGCATATGAATTGGGAGGCCTTCTCTTCACTTCTCTGTGCCGCTCCTTGGGACACTTTCTTCCTGACAACCAGTACAGACACTGCAACTTGTGAACTTTACAATAACTTCACGCTTTGTCTCGATACCCTAGCCCCAATGGAGCGTTCGATCAGGAGACCTCAAAATTCCGATGACGCCCCCACGCGTAAACTTACCACTAAGCTTAAGAAAAGGCGCTCTCGCTACAAGCATACTAAGGATGTTCACCTCATAATTCGTATTAACGAATTGCTAGTGGAATGGAGAAACTCGCAAAATCATGTACACACTTTAGCTGAGCCTACTGCACTGCGCAGTGCGAACAAGGCTAAGTCACTCGTACGACTTATGAAGCATCGCAGTGGCCGCAACGACTTACCCATTAACTCACTAGTGCTTCCTGATAACAGGGTTATTACTGATGCAGCAGAGTTGTGCGAGTTCATTAACGCACACTTCTGTGATGCCTTCATCAGCACTAATGTGTTACTGCCAAATACGATTCCAAAGTTTACCAACGATCGCATTCACACCATTGATTTATAAATAAATAAATAAATATTTATTCTCGACTATGCGAGGCACGCCAGTTGAGGCATGATCAGGTATGTACAGCTGTACAGACATTTTATGGGAACTGCAGTGCCAGTAAAAAATTGTTCATATGTCCATGCTTGGAACTGTGCGATGGTGAACATGCGAAAGAACGATTGGTTTTGGACATAATAGCTCTGCCAAATATCGCAGTCATACCTCGAGTACTAATAGATAAAGAATCCTGAGTGATCCATTGGAAGATAATTGAAGAGCAAGCTATCCAGTATGATGATTCTAATTGAGCTGCCAGTGAGAAATTATGGACTGTGACTTTATTCGGTGGCGAGTCACATTCGCCACGTTGCAGTGTTGTTAAACGGACATTTGTGGCTTTTTATAGGGAGAACGCTTGCCAGGCGAAAACCCACCACGTCCTGAAACACTGCCGCCAATCCATTGAATGGCAAGTTGTAACTGGCTATGTTTCTTGTGGAACGTTTATTTGCTCCGTTATTCGCAGTCAAGTTGCGTCCCAATTTTCTGCTGACTGATGCGCTATGCGAGCGGCCATTGCGTGCCTGGGTTCTCTCCTGTGCCAGATCTGTAGGTCAGGAACTAAGCATTCTTTCTGGATATGATGTGTTGATCATCTGCAGAACCACGTGAAGCCTCGAAGAATATCCGTTGAAATATGTTGAAGTCTTGGAGGACTGGATAGGTTCCGAAGAAAGAATCGCAGATCCCCCAGGGTATGTAGTGAAATTGATTAGAGATTGTGGTAACCACGGCCATTTGAGCGGTCAAAGCGGATTGAAGAGCTTAGAATGACCGATTGTTCAAGCTTTGTATTGGCAGGAGAATGTGCCTTCCGTAGTCGAAAGTCCTCCAGTCAAGAGATATGTGGAATAGGTATTGTTAGATAAATTGCACTCAGTGGTTCATGCCGCGGAAGAATTGATTGATTTGTCCAGTTAGTAAGTTGTAAAAAAGTTGATAATTTTCCGCTCATGTCCAGGTAGAGGAACTGTGTGCCTTGTATTGTTGTCGAAACGGAGGACAATTCCTTGGGTGCGGGTCGCCGTACCTGTGACAGACTCGGGAGAAAAAGGAAACGAACAGAGACACGACCTGAACAATATTAGTCGAGCTCTACGCTCTCCCCCCCCCCCCCCCCCCCCCCCCCCCCCCCCCCCCCCCCCCCCCCCCCCCCCCCCCCCCCCCTCCGGCCTCTCACCCCCCCCCCCGTCGCCCCGCGGCCCCGCCGCGCCCGGGGCCCCCTTGAGGGCCTCACCCTGTGTTTCTTCCGATCCTTTTTCCACCCCCCCCCCCCCCCCCCCCCCCCCCCCCCCCCCCCCCCCCCCCCCCTTTTTGTGTCCCCCCCCCCCCCAGGGGCCCTAGGGATACCACACTGGGCTCCCTTACTGTCCTCCCGCCTTCCGCCCCTCCGCGCACGCCCGGCTAGCCCCCGCCCCCCCCGCGCCGTCCCCCGCCCCCCCCGGCGCCCGCCCCCGCCGCCGGTGCGCCGGGCTCGAGGCACCGACGGCGGGCCTCCCCCCCCCCCCCCCCCGTGCCCCCCCCCCCCCCCCCGCCCCCGCCCCCCCGCCCCTCCGCCGCCCCGGGCGCGGCTGCTCCGGCGCGGCCGGTGGCGCACGCCGCCCTCACCCCGGTCCCCGCCCCGCGCCCGCGGGCCGCTCACCGCCCCCCCCCGCGCCACGGGACGGCGTCGCAGGCCCCTCCCGCGGCCGCTGCACCCGCCCCCGCCCCCCCCGCCCCGGCGCCCCCCCGCCCCCCCCCCCCCCCCCCCCCCCCACGCCCCCCCGCCCCGCCCCCCCCCCCTCCCCGCCCCCCGCCCCCTCCCCCCCCCCCGCCCCCCCCCCCCGCCCCCCCCCCCCCCCCCCGACGTCTCCGGGGGGGACGCCCGCCCGGCCCCCCCCCCCCCCGGCCGCGCGGCGCGCGCGCGGCGCGTCGTCCCGCCCCCCCCCCTTGCGCCGACGGGGCGGGCGGGGCCCCCCCCCCCCCCCCCGCCCCCCCCCCCCCCCCCCCGCCCGACGGCTCCCCGCGCACCCCCCGCCCCCCCCGTGCCCGCGCCCACGCCCCCCCCCCCCCGCCCTCCGCCGCCTCCGCCCGCCCCCCCCCCCGCCCCGCCCCCCCCCCCCCCCCCCCCCCCCCCCCCCCCCCCCCCCCGCCTCCCCCGCCGCCTGCGGGTCACCGCGCCCCCCGCACTCGCCGCCCCGGCCCCCCCCACCCCCCGCCCCCCCCGCCGTCCCTCTCGCCGGCCCGCCCCCCCGCCCCCCCCCCCCCGGCCCCCCCCCCCCCCCCCCCCCCCGCCCCCCCCGCCCACCCCCGCCCCCCCCCCCGCCCCCCCCCGCCCCCCCCGCCCCCGCCCCCCCCCCCCCCCCCCCCCCCCCCCCCCCCCCCCCCCCCCCCCCCGCCCCCCGCCCCCCCCCCCCCCCCCCCCCCCCCCCCCCCCCCCGCCCCCCCCCCCCCCGCCCCCCCCCCCCGCCCCGCCCCCCCGCCCCCCCCCCCCCCCCCCCCCCCCCTCCCCCCCCCCTCCCCCGCCCCCCCCCCCCCCCGCCCCCCCCCCCCCGCCCCGCCCCCCCCCCCCCCCGCCCCCCCCCCCCCCCCCCCCCCCGCCCCCCCCCCCCCCCCCCCCCCCCCCCCCCCCCGCCCCCCCCCCCCCCCCCGCCCCCCCCCCCCCCCCCCCCCCCGCCCCGCCCCCCCCCCCCCCGCCCCCCGCCCCCCCCCCCCCCCCGCCCCCCCCCCCCGCCCCCCCCCCCGCCCCCCCCCCCCCCCCCGCCCGCCCCCCCCCCCCCCCCGCCCGCGCCCCCCCCCCCCCCCCGCCCCCCCCCCCCCGCCACCCCCCCCCCCCCCGCCCCCCCGCCCGGCCCGCCCCCCCCCCCCGCCGCCCCCCCCCCCCCCCCCCCCCCCCCCGCCCCCCCCGCCCCCCCCCCCCCCCCCCCCCCCCCCGCGCGGCACGTCGCCCCCGCGGCCGCGCTCCCCGGGCCACCCGGAATACACCACACACCAAAAAACAAAAAAACACCACAAACCAAAACCACACCTACAACCTAAACGTGCCGGGGCGCGCGGGTCCCTCGCACGGTTCGGGGTTCCTGCCAGGGGCGCCGACCCCCGTCGGGGGTCCCCGGCAGGAACGCGGAAGCTCGGGGTCTCCACGGCCCCGCACGGGCCACCCCGGGCTCGGCTCCTTACGCCCCCCCCCCGGCCCGGGTCCGACCCCGGTGCTGGTGGTGCCCCCCCCCCCCCCCTGGCGGGCGGGACCTCGGGCCCCCCTGTCGCCCCCGGCCCCTGGGGCCCCGCCCCCCCCCCGCCCTCCGGCCTGGACCTCCAGTGCTGACTGGGGTGTGGTGTGTGAAGCCCATTGTGCGGATTTCGAGGTGGTATTTAATTGTATGTGGATGGCCGGTCCGCCCACTCCGGACTCGCACCCCCCCCCCCCCTCCCCCCCCCCCCCCCCCCCCCCCCCCCCCCCCCCCCCCCCCCCCCCATTTTTATTATTAGTTTGTGGGAATTTTGTTTTATTCGTTGTTTCCTAACGTAAAATTTTACCGCTCTTGTGTGTGTCCCCCCCCCCCCCCCCCCCCCCCCCCCCGACCCCCCCCCCTGGTACTTTGTTTGCCTATCCACAAGTTAATTTGGCGGCATAGCTTCATCTTGCTGGCCTATCCAGACTCGTCTGAACGGTCTCCTGTTTTCTGACCTAAATCCTACGGTTTTCACTCTTTGAGCTGATTTTTAATCTCGTCTCAATGGTCTCTTTGTTTCTGACTATTGTGACCTGGATGATTGGGGATGGGCAGACTTATCAGTCTACTTTCCCTTCTCAGTGGTCTCTTTGCTTTTGACTGCCGTGACCCGATTGATCAGTGTTAGGCAGAATGGTCTCCTGTTGTCTGACCTTTCTCGGGCTTCTGCGATCTAACTGTTGTAGTCACTGCCGACGCAACACTTTGTTACCCTCACCTCAAGAACGTTGCTGGTCGTGACTAATCGTTATCATCATGTCCCCTCTCCTCCCTAACATGTCCATTCCTGCTGATTCTCTCCGACAAAATTCATAGCTTACTATTACGCTTTTCTTCTTATGAGCCGACTTTCTAGTCTGGTCTGAACGACTTACCTTCCGACTTCTGTGACCCTTATGATCAGGGGTCGGCAGACCCAGTGGTCTGTTCATATCACGTCGGGAATTTCGCTGACTTTTCCACTCATCAATGAAAACTTTTCCTTTTCTCATTTTGTTTGCATTCCTTTTTCCACTGGTCAGGCAACCCTCCGGATCTGGCACTACTCTAGCGGCGTCTGACAAGCCACTTGCTTTCTGACTACTTCCGTACATTCCAAACGTTAACGATCTTGGCTTTGTTTTCCTGGAGTTCTGTCTCCCTTATCCTGAAACCGTTCCTCTGCATGCAACCGCCTTTTCATATGGCCACTTGCTCCCCAAACTACTTTTCTGATGACACTCATTACTTTATTCCCACCTTACTTTAGAGGCCTAGCTTGAGCTTGCTGACTTACCCGGGTTCGACTGTAAGCTCTCCTGCCTTCTGACATCGCTCGGACTTCTGTGATCTAGACTCTGCCGACGAAAGTCTGTTACCCTCACCGCAAGACCACCGCGGTTCATGATTGAACCTTATTATCATGTTATTAACATGTTATTTATCAATCTTCTTGGCAGTAGCTAGTCATTGTTGGCTCCATGTAACCTGCAAAGAGCAACTACTTGACACTCCAGCTTTCATTTTCCTCTGACGTCTGTCTCCTTATTCGGCGCTCGTCTGTTGACCTATTCATTGAAACTGTAGGTATCCAGTAGTGGTCAAAATTCTTAATCATATGGCTTCACCAGCCACTGATACATCTGTAGCGACCTGGAGATTCCCCCGTATGACTGCGTAAACTATTCTAAAATATTCAAATTATAGCTTTCTTATGTATTAGGGAACCATTCGGTTTGCCTGTTGGAACGTTGTTCCCGTTTGTTGAAAACACGAAGACGATCTCCGCCTTTGGCGCGCGGCTCGACTGCGAACGACGCTCCGTCTAGGCTCTCGACGCCAACGACATTCTCCCTATCTAGCTCTCTCCGGGTGCCCTATTTTTAGCATTAGCTAACACTCCTCCCGTCCAATAAACGTCTTCCATATTTTACTTTTGTGTCTTCTACCCACTAATTTTGGTTGGCCGTCTAGTCGCGTACCGGATACATAGCGCACGATCTACGCGCTATAATTGGTGACCCCGAAGAAAACTATTTTGGTGAGTTCGGTACTAATATTACTTTTCAAATCCGGTAAATTATTCTGCCTACCCGTCTACTTTTACTTTTTAATACTTGCATTTATTTTCACACGCTCCGTAATTTTTCACCATGGAGGTTATACACTCACCTGACGATCAGGTTGGTGCGTTCCGTTTTCCTATCCCGTTTTTCCGTGATACTAACCCTAAGGCTTGGTTTAACCAGCTAGGTTCCATTTTTTCGTTACATGGCATAAACTCTGACAGCGTCAAATTTCACTGCGTTGTCGCCGCGCTTCCCCCGCAAGTCGTAGATGAACTTGACGATATCTTGGAACTTCCGGAACATCAGAAAAGTTACGATGAGCTTAAGGCCGTCGTCTTAAAGCGATTTGGCATATCACACCATACTCGCGTCACGCAGCTTCTTAACGAAACCGAGCTAGGGGATCGAAAGCCTTCGCAGTTGCTGCACAAGTTGCAAGCTCTAGCTAAGCCTCTCGCTGTTGGCGACTCTTTCCTTAAAGAGCTGTGGCTTCGTTGCCTGCCATGTGACATGCGCAATCCCTAGTATGCAAACGATGCGCCTCTTCCTCAGCTCGCCGATATTGCCGACCGTATTTGGGAATCCAACGCCCAAATATCTCAGGTTCAGTCTACTTCCAGTACAGAGGTAACAGAACTAAGAGCGCAAGTAACCGCACTTGCCAACCGACTAGAGAAGCTAACACACTCCGGATCCAACCGTCGCAATTGTTCCAGTAGTCGCAGTCCTCCTAGATCACGTTCGAAATCTCCCCTAGGTTAAGCTTTTGCTGGTACCACGAGCGATTTGGTCATCAGGCCAGCTCGTGTCGCCCGCCTGGTTTCTTCAAGCGCAAAGCGCAGGGAAACAGGCCAGCCAGCACGTAGGGGCGACGGACGTTGCTGGCTGCCCCAGTCGCCTTTTCTTTGTCACCGATCGCAGTACAGGAATACGCTATCTCGTTGACACCGGCGCAGAAGTCAGCGTTATCCCACGTGATTCTAATGCTATCGAAGAGGCGACCGGTTCATTGCGCGCAGCAAACGGTACCACCATTCGCGTTTATGGACAACGCTCGCGCACGCTTAATTTAAACCTATGACGTTCATTTAAATGGATCTTTCTAGTCGCAGATGTCCAGACGCCAATTCTTGGCCTTGACTTTCTGCAACACTTCGATTTGCTTGTTGACGCGAAGCAACGCCGTCTGATCTACCGTCAAACAAACCTGGCAGTTATAGGTACTTTGACCGACATAGAGTCAATCAGTACTGTATACGCCAACCACTCAAGCTCACCTATCGGTCAGATGTTTATTACCAAATTTCCGCAAGTATTTCGTGCAATCGCACCCTTTCCATCTTCCACGGATGCCGCAAAACACCATATCGTTACCAAAGGCCCGCCGGTTTTCGCCAAAGCCAGGAGAATGACCCCTGACAAGCTAAGAACCGCTCACGCAGAATTCAAGCATATGCTTGAACTAGGCATCGTTCGCCCATCTAAAAGTTCCTGGGCGTCGCCGCTCCACATGGTGCCCAAAAGTCAGGAGGCTGGCGTCCATGTGGTGATTGCCGCGCGCTCAATAACGTTACTGTTCCCGACCGATATCCGATTCCTCACATTCAGGACATCACGGCAAGCCTGCGCGGCACCCGTATGTTCTCGAAAATCGATCTGGTTGGCGCGTATCACCAGATTCCAGTCGCTGAAGAAGACATCCCGAAGACTGCTGTAATCACGCCGTTCGGGCTGTTCGAATTTTTGCGTATGCCGTTCGGTCTGCGCAACGCAACCCAGACCTTTCTACGACTCATCGATTCAATCACTAGAGGTCTAAATTTCGTCTATGCGTACATCAACGATATCCTAGTTGCCAGCGCGTTTAAAGAACAGCACGCAGAACATCTCAAAATACTTTTCGATGGGCTGGCCGCTAATAGCATCACTGTCAACCCTGACAAATGCATATTTCAGCAGCCTTCCGTCGAATTCCTTGGTCACCATATTAATCCGTTTGGTATACGGCCTCTAGACGATAGAGTCCGCGCCATCAGAGACTTCCCGGTCCCGACTACGTTAGCCGCTATTCGCCGTTTTAACGGCATGCTCAACTATTATCGACGTTTTCTTCCACACTGTGCCAATTTGCTAAGTCCACTAACCGACCTATTTCGTGGACTAAAAACGGCCAGGTGAAACTGACTGCCGTTGCTGCCGAAGCGTTCAAGGCCAGCAAAAACCTTATCCAGAGTCGTTATGCTTCATCATTTTGATCCGAACGCTCCGCTCAGTGTTGCTGTTGACGCATCGGACACCTCCATTGGCGCAGCCCTACATCAACGTACAAATGGAGGCCGGAAACCTCTTGAATTCTACTGTAGACGTATACAACCTGCCGAAGTGAATTACAGCACGTTTAATCGCGAACTGCTGGCCGTTTATTCTACAGTTCGACATTTCCGACACGTCCTTGAAGGTAACACCTTCATTATCTTCACCGATCACAAGCCGCTTATCTACGCATTCCGAAATCAATCAGCTCGACACTCACCACGTGAGATTCGTCAGCTGGATTTCATTGCCCAATTTTCGACTGATATAAGACACATTTCTGGTCAACAAAACGTCGTCGCTGATGCACTTTCAAGAGTATCTGCGATTGGTCCTGCCGGGCAGGCAATCGATTTGTCTGGTACGGCCGTCGCGCAATCAAACGACCAAACCTTTTCGAATCTTCGCGATTCTTCTTTGAAAATATCCCCGCACCCATTGCCGTCATCTGATGGTAACATTTTATGCGACACATCTACCGGACGACCTCGGCCTGTCGATCCAGAAACTTTTCGCCGTATCGTTTTCGACACCCTCCACAATATCGCACACCCAGGCATTAAAGCTACTGCTAAGCTTGTCTCTGACGGATACGTTTGGCCGGGGATGCAACGCGATCTTACACGTTGGGCACGCAGCTGTCTCGCCTGTCAGCAAGCCAAGATTCAGCGGCACGTCTCCGCCCCACTTGGTCGCTTTCCGCCCGTTTCAGCGCGATTTGCCCATGTCCACCTCGACATGGTGGGACCACTGGCCCCGTCAAAAGGAATGGTCTATATCTTGACCATGATTGATCGTTGCACCCGTTGGCCCGAAGCCGTTCCCATCCCTGACGTAGCTGCGGAAACCGTAACACGCGCTTTCGTCGAGCGCTGGGTCGCTTCACACGGCTGTCCAGCCACAGTGACTACAGACCGCGGTCCGCAATTCGAATCTACGACATTTAACGATCTCCTTAAACTCATTAGATGCCAACGCATTCGCACGACCGCCTACTATCCGCAGGCGTACGGCATGGTGGAACGTTTCCACCGACAGTTGAAAGCCTCACTTAGCGCCGCCAATGCGCTGAGTTGGACTGAATTGCTGCCTATGATCCTCCTTGGGATCCGATCAGCCCTAAAGGCAGATCTACGTACGTCTAGCGCCGAGTTAGTATAAATAAATAAATAAATAGTAAATTCTCGGTAAAACGAGACACACCTGTAAAGGCGTGATCAAATATGCATACAAGCATAGCTTCTGTGGAATGTTAAAACATTTCGTTTTAATGAAAGATATAAAAAAAGATGTCCGTATGAGTGAGCATACTGTCAGGTAATAGTCAGACCCAGGGACATTATGGCGCTGTGGCGCGCAAAAATCCGTCAAAACACAAGTTGGGGGTAATTTCGCCAGGTAGTGATCCGTGAGCACAGGAGCCTAAACAAGGCTTTTTGCAACCACTAACCATTACGAGATAGAGATGATCTGTGCCCCAACAAAGCATTCTTCATAGCAGAATTAGTTGCACAGGTTCGATGTAGAAGGCTGAGGACTGCGTCAGTGTGAAATGCTTAGCTGTGACTTTATTTTGTGGCTAGTCACAACCGCCACGTTGCAGTGTTGATAAACGGACATTTGTGACTTTTTGTAGGGAGAACGCTTGCCAGGCGAGAACCCACCACGTCCTGGAACACTGTCGTAGCTATCGTTGAACAGTAGTACAAGTCGGTTATGCATCCTATAGACCGATTTTGCATTCTAGTATTCGCAGTCGGTTGACAGCCAAAATTCTTCGTTGGTTGGCCGAATGGCTTAGTTCTGATACGGCAGCAGTCGTTGAAGCTGGTCAATGATGCAAGGTTCGAAGAGTCGAATGATAATGATGCAGGTGAGTAAACACATTGTTAATAGAGGCCGGCTCTTCTATTATATTCATGCTCGGCTCGCAAACCATGTCCAGCTATCCTCCCTGGACTTGTCATGGGGTCGTTGAGTGAAGTTGTTTCTTGTGGCTGAATATGTCCTTAATAGGTAAAAACGCCATTCTCCGCAAATTGGATTTGGGATTCCTGCAAATGTAAGTAAGTGTAACTGTTTCCGTAGCCAAGTGAAAATTCCATGGAAGACCATGGGAATAGCCACGTAAACGTGCGCAACGCTGTCCGTGAAATGACATCAGAATAGCTCCAGGTGACTGGCGAATAGGAATGTTTGAGGCAGTGAAGGTAATCACGCCAGAGTTGTTTGTCTTCGATTGTGGAACGGGGGATCCATGTACATATATTCTTCCAGGTGAGTAAATTATTCTCTGAGTACGAGGCAAGCTAAACCCATTTGTTTAGACCCCATGAAGGTAGCGCCTCCGGGATGGCGGAATGAGCTTCATTCGGACCAGTGTGTGGGGTTTTCATTTCCTGGAAAAAGAACCAAGCGTTTTGAGGATGGGTCGGCCAGTCCCAGTGGATAAACCTTCTTGTTTTGGCCGATGTACCTGTGGGAATTTTGGGAAAAACGGGCAACGGACAAGAGGTGGCCAAACAGAGACAGCAATGAATCAAGAAGCAATAACACAAACTGGTGGCGCTCACCGGTGCCTATGATTCATTCAAACTTATGTAATTTTGTTTAGTATACATAATTCGCGAGCGCGTTCTATACATTACGTCGCTGGTGTGACTCAGACTACAGCTACTACGTGGGAAGAAGGTTCTTCAAGCGCAGGGTCAAAAGACCGCTATAACAAAGCGTTTTAACAAAAGTTAAGCGAATGATGCGATGGTTTTAGAGAAACAGGTAAACCGATGGTGACGGCAGAAGCCAGAATGCGAGAGGCATCTTAGATGAAACTGAGGACAACTAGGTTGAGACCGAATGCGGGAGCAAGATAGGTAGAGCAACATTACAAGAGGAAAAGGAATTTCAAGGAATCGGCTAGGAGCGAATGAATGCTGACAGCAATACGAGGAGTAGTTCGTAAGAGTAATTACACTAAAGCGTTCATGATTCTACAGTCCAAAAGCCGTCAGAATCTAGGAAAATGGTCACAGGGGTCCAAAACTGCCCTGCATTGGGAGTCGTTATGACACGTACGGTCTCAATAGTATACCAGTGCGAGCATAAGGTAAAGAACATAGGAATAGGAAGAGTGGTAAGTTGAGCATACTAATGGAAGTACTAGTCAAGCAACGCTTAGCAATGGACCGCCAATACTCAGGAACGAGCTCAGAGCGAATGAAATCATGCGCAGGAAGATAACTTGGATAGGCGCAATGAGTGTAAGCTGTAGGAATACAAATTGGAGCGCAATAAGAGAAAAGGCCAAGGATAATAAGAAATAAAAGCAGGCGGAAAGTTACAGACGGGAAAGGTGAGGGAGGAAAACGGCGATTTCTTCTCCGTTAGTCCCAGAATTACCCGTTACGACGCAAATTATGCACGCCAGCTTGCCACGAGCATGCGTCAGTACAAGCTTTCCAACGTTAGAGAACAACAACGTAAATCTTTTATTCCACAAGACCTGCAGCATTGTCCGTTCGTTTTTCTCCGCCTCGGTGGTCTCCGCAGACCATTGGAGCGACCTTACGAAGGTCCCTTCAGGGTTCAGCAACGCAAGGACCGCGTCATTATAATCGACCGTTCCGGTAAACGTGAAGCTGTTACGATTGACCGTCTCAAGGTTGCCCACGTGGAACCTGAGCTCGACGAAGACCCTTACTCGTCTTCCGACGAATCAACGCAGCCTATGATGGAAGACTCGACTGCTTCCAACATTTCTGACCCCAAGTATCACGCTCCATCCAAGCCTTCTACTTCAGCTCCGCCGCTTCCCATCGAACCAACTGCCACGTCTTCAGCAGTTCCTCCAATTTTGCGATCCGATAGGACGTCTAAGACCACGCCTTCCTCTGATTCGAACAAGTCGACTAGGTCGGGTAGACGCGTTCATTGGCCAGCTCAATTAAGGGGTTAGTGCTTCTTTCACTTTCCTTATCGTTTTCCTTTTCCCTTTTGGCCAACAACGTACCAAACCCCCCAAAAGCTTTTGCAAGCGACAAAAAAGCCGACAAAAGCTTTTTGAAAACCCAAAAAGAACGTAAAATGTTTTGAAAACCCAAAAAAGAACAAATCGTTTTGAAAACACAAAAAGAGCTGCGTTTTGGCTGGCGCCTACCTCATCCGGTAAGTGTCACTTTTGCTTTTGCCCTCGCCCCCACCGTCACTGCTCTGGTTTCCGTTTATCTTCCATGTATGAACCGGAGGAGATGCCGAGCCTGAAGCGAACACTTGACCTTCACGAACTCACGAACATTTAACGCTTACGAACTTTCCCTACTTTTTGTTTTCGGCACCGTTAGGGAGGACACGGTTGGGAGCCCGCTAGGGTCCGATCGCCTGGTTCTCCCCCAGCAGCTGCATCAGGTTTCACTACCTGGTCTCGCAGAAGGCTGGCCCGCGCCGGACAGTCCTCACGTAGATCGAAGGGTCACCCACGGTTTCCCTTCTAGGAGGGGGCTGTGTAGCGACCTGGAGATTCCCCCCGTATGACTGTGTAAACTATACTAAAATATTCAAATTATAGCTTTCTTATGTATTAGGGAACCATTCGGTTTGCCTGTTGGAACGTTGTTCCCGTTTGTTGAAAACACGAAGACGATCTCCGCCTTTGGCGCGCGGCTCGACTGCGAACGACGCTCCGTCTAGGCTCTCGACGCCAACGACATTCTCCCTAGCTAGCTCTCTCCGGGTGCCCCATTTTTAGCATTAGCTAACACTCCTCCCGTCCAATAAACTTCTTCCCTAGTTTACTTTTGTGTCTTCTACCCACTAATTTTGGTTGGCCGTCCAGTCGCGTAATGGATATATTGCGCACGATCTAAGCGCTATACATCCTTTTCTAGAGCCACCATCTCTGCTTAGCAGCAGCTAGTCGCCACAGCCTCAATTCAAATTTGCTGATACCCGGAGCTCTCTAGGAGCTGCTCATTTTTTACAATGTTTATTCCCTTGGATTATTTGCGCCACAGCTCAGCTGTTCGTTGACCTATTCTGCGCCACCGTAGGATCCACTAGTACCTGATGCCTTAATCCGAATTCTATGGCTGGCCACTTATCTCACTGCTAGCGCGCCGTTATGCGCCGTTCTCCTTAGTCGCGTCACTCTTCTTGACAGTAGCTAGTCATTGTTGGCCCCATGTAACCTGCAAGGAGCCACTCCAGCCTTCATTTTCCTCTGACGTCTGTCTCCTTATTCGGCGCTCGTCTGTTGACATATTCATTGAAACTGTAGGTATCCAGTAGTGGTCAAACTTCTTAATCATATGGCTTCACCAGCCACTGATACATCTGTAGCGTAGGTAGAATTCGTAACATTGTCAGCTTACACCTCATGAATATCTTACCGGAATACTGCTCTTCATCCCTACGCACATGAAAGTATTCAACCCATCAGGCCATGCCTTCTGCATACGTAAAAACATCTTTAGCGTAATATCTGTTACACCTTGTACACTAGTTGTCTCAAATAAATGTCTTAAGGTAGGATTTTGATCAAACGCTAGGTACATTGACTGTTCCTTTTCGGTCTTCTCTCGGCTTGTTCCTCTCTCCCTTTTCTCTGAGGTCGTGAACATCGGAGAGCTTCGGGATTGAACTGAGGAACTGCCTCCGTCTGGGATGGGACGAAATAACCAACAAGTACTTACCTGGACCATGGCCTCACTTCCACACTAACTATTTGCACCCAACCACCGATGTCCAGTGAGGGTAGCTGGACACGAATTCTTCGCTCCCCGGCAAATATACATAATCAGAGAAGACCTCATGTGGTTCTGCGAAGGATCAACACATCATATTCAATAAGAATGTTTAGTACCCGACCTACCAATGGACAGGACCCAGGAACGCAATAGGCAACCAGTTATTGCATCAACCAGCGGAAAAAAATGGGACGCAACCTGACTGCGAATAACCGAGCAAACTGACTTTCAACAAGAAACATAGCCAGTTACAATTTGCCATTCAATGGATTGGTGGCAGTGTTCCAGGACGTGGTGGGTTTTCGCCTGGCAAGCGTTCTCCCTACAAAAAGCCACAAATGTCCGTTTAACAACACTGCAACGTGGCGTATGTGACTCGCCACCGAATAAAGTCACAGCCCATAATTTTACACTGGCAGGTCAACTAGCGTCACAATTCTACATAGGATCGTAACACTGGGACTTCTACATCTGTATATACTGTTGTCGTTTTACATCCTACGATAAGTTGCCCTTTTCCTTCCTTGTGTGCGGGCTCTTCCATTACCTTTCAATGGATCATTCAGGATTCTCAATCTCTCATTAGCTGAGGTCCCGTATCTCATGACAGCCAACTTATTGTTTCGCATTTTCAACATTGTACAGTTCCAATCATGGATATATGAACAATTTTCTACGTTACTGTTACAATTGCATTAAAATGTTTGTACCGTTGTACATATCTGCTCATGCCTCCACGAGCGTGCCTCGCATAGTCGAGAATAAAATATTTATTTATTTATTTATTTTAACATGTCCATTTCTGTTGATGCTCTCTGTCAGCACTTAGACTTTACTAATACGACTTTCACCCTACGAGCTGACATTCTGGGCTCGTCTCAACGATCTCGTACCTTCCGACTTCCGTGACCCTAATGATCAGAAGCCGACGGCTCCAACGGTCTGCGCAAGCACCTGGAGCATATCGTTGGCTTTCTTTTTCTTTCTCTTCTCACCCATAGAGCCTCTTTTCACACTCTAGTCTGACTTATCTGGTTCTGGCTGTACGGCCTTCTGCCTTCTGACCACTCTCAGACTTCTGAGTTCTAAATGCTCTAGTCTCTGCAGACGCAATGCTCTGTCTCCCCCGCCTCCAGAGCACTGCTACTCATGATTCATCACCAGTATATCCGCTTTTATCCTTAACACTTCTATCCTGTTGACGCTCTGTTAATGTTCTGACATTTATAATACGGCTTTCTCTCCATGAGCCGATATCCTCCTCTCATCTCCATGGTCTCCTGCTTTCCGATTACTGAGCCCATACTTTTGAACCATCGACAGGTCCAAAGGTCTGTTCGCAACACCTCGAGGTTTTTGTAGGCTCTTCCACTTCCCCTTAAGTGTCTCCTTCACGATTACATTCTTTCATTTTCGCACTCTGTCTGCCTTCCTTTATCCATTGGACGGATAACACTTCGGGCCTGACTCCACTCTAGCCTCGTCTGACGAGTCTCCTACTTTCTGACTGTTTCCAGAAATCAGAGACGCACGTGTGCTAGGCTGTGCAGTCACAACACACCCTGTCCCTTAGCCTAAGAGCTTCGTTTGATATGCTAACGGGCTTTTTATATAGCCTCTGTAGTCCCGCAAATTTTCTTTCTCGTGACATTCACTACTGTTATCCCTACTTTTAGCTGACTGCCTAGCTTCATCTTGCTGACTTATCCAGTCTCATCTAAACGATCTTTTGCTTTCTGACCCTTCCCCAAACACTCCTGCTTCATCTTCAATCTTTCAGTCCTTACTGATCCGTGTTCTGCTCGCTTCTCGTCGTATTTCGCCACTTATGATATACGTGTATATGCGATAGTTAAATAACAATTACATGAATAGGGGTACAATAGTTCAGGCATCGCCGCAGTTGATTGACTGCCTTCCAGATGCATTCCTTTCTTCTGTCTGTGTAGCTGTCTCTGTTCGTTTCCTTTTTCTCCCGAGTCTGTCACAGGTACGGCGACACGCACCCAAGGAATTGTCCTCCGTTTCGACAACAATACAAGGCACACAGTTCTTTTACCTGGACATGAGCGGAAAATTATCAACCTTTTTACAACTTACTAACTGGACAAATCAATCAATATCTTGCACTGATACAATTCTTCCGCGGCATGAACCACTGAGTTCAATTTACCTAACAATACTGCCTCCACATATCTCTTGACTGGAGGACTTTCGACTACGGAAGACACATTCTCCTACCTATACAAAGCTTGAACAATCGGTCATTCTAAGCTCTTCAAACCGCTTTGACCGCTCAAATGGCCGTGGTTTCCCCTATCTCTAATCGATTTCACTACATACCCCGGGGATCTGCGATTCTTTCTTCGAAACCTATCCTGTCCTCCAAGACTTTAACAAATTTCAACGTATATTCTTCAAGACTTCACGTGGTTCTGCAGATGATCAACACATCATATCCAGAAAGAAGGCATAGTTCCTGACCTACCGATCTGGCACAGGAGAGGACCCAGGCACGCAATGGCCACTCGCATAACGAATAAGTCAGCAGAAAAGTGGGATGCAACTTGACTGCGAATAACGGAGCAAATAAACGTTCCACAAGAAACATAGCCAGTTACAACTTGCCATTTAATGGATTGGCGGCAGTGTTTCAGGACGTGGTGGGTTTTCGCCTGGCAAGCGTTCTCCCTATAAAAAGCCACAAATGTCCGTTTAACAACACTGCAACGTGGCGAATGTGACTCGGCACCGAATAAAGTCACAGCCCATAACTTCACACTGCAGCTCAATTAGAATCATCATACTGGATAGCTTGCTCTTTAATTATCTTCCAATGGATCACTCAGGATTCTTTGTCTATTATTAGTCGAGGTATGACTGCGATATATGGCAGAGCGATTATGTCCAAACAAATGGATCCCGATCCCACTGCAACCAAATCGTACTTCCGCGTGTTCACCATCGCACAGTTCCAAGCATGGACATATGAACAATTTTTTACTGTCACTACAGATCCCATAAAATGTCTGTACAGCTGTACATTCCTGATCATGCCTCAATTGGCGTGCCTCGCATAGTCGAGAATAAAATATTTATTTATTTATTTATTAGCGAGCGGTCCACTTATTTCCGCAGCCAACTCATGTAACAGTTTCGGGTGAATTAAACCAGGCCCAGGGGCCTTAGAAGGGTTCAGCCCTTCTAACAGCATACGAACTTCCGTCTCCGCTACAATAAATTCAGATAGTTCTAAACCCTCCGGGGTCCTACAAACCAGCTCCACGTCTGTCAAAAAGGTTTCCCTTGCAAACGCTGTCGCATATTGCCCACTGAGTATACAGGCATCGTCGTAGTCCGTATGCGCATCAGTACCGTCATCGCGCATCAATACTGGAATCGACATGTTCGAGCCGCAGGGCCTTTGACATAAGCGAAGAATCTTTTTGGCTTCGCTGAAGCTTCGTCCGCTAACCCTTTCTCGAAATTGAGCCGAGCATCCCTTAGGTGTTGCTTACACATATTTCTAGCCTTACGGTACCTGTCATAAGTATCGATGGACGGAGCATCTCAGTAAGTCGGCCAGCATCTATAAATAAATAAATAAATAAGTAAATATTTATTCTCGGCTATGCGAGGCATGCCCGCGAGGGCCTGATCAAATAAGTGCAATTATACAAACATGTCATGGCAACTGTAGCAGTGACAATCGGAGGTTGTTCATACGTTCATACTTGAAACTGTACAAATAGGACAGAAATAATAATGAAGAAAGCCCATTGCCATGAGTTCGGGCACGTTCGTGTGGGTACATTCGTTCTGCCATAAAGTGCAGTCACAATTCAGGCATGACTAGATCCAGAACTAGAACTGATCAATTAGTAAAGAGCAGATGCCTGCCAGTGGAATCCATCCAGGGCGGCTGTGCTCGTGCTTCCTTTCTCCTTGTGACTGGGATGAAGGGAGCAGAGACCGCTGTGAGGTAGGACTTAAATTTATCCCAGGCAACCTCGACAATATCGTCGTCTGAGATTTAACAATGCAAACCCGAAGCCTTGGCTCTCATGGATTGATAGTCTGCGTGCCATAAGTTTGGGTGAGACTCAACAGTACTCTGGTAGCGTCTAGACAGAGTACAACTGAAGAGCAAACAAACATGATCACCGGAACCCAGTTGAGGTCCGTAAGTAATGTCACCAACAAAATCGAGTGACTTAGCAAATACAAAGTCTAAGGTAAACGGTACTTGGGCGTCCATGTATCTAGTGGGGAGGTCAAGGAACTGGTGCAAATATGCCTGGAGCGTAAGCTCAAGCAGACCAGCGTCCACTGTGCCTGACGCTGATTCGCAAGAAAGATCTGCTCTGCAAATCTCTGGGAGGTTGAAGTCGCCCATCACCAAACACTTATTTGCGGACTGTGAGCGAATGAAGTCAAGCATCTCTTTGAATACGCTCCCAGGGCTTCTATCCACACTTACAACTGTAACCTGAGCCGAGGATGTGCTATTAACAGCCGACAGAGCTTCAACCGTTTTGTCTGCTGGCTGAAATAAGCAAGTCTTCAAAACGTCAAGTTTACGGCTCACATAAAGAACGATGCCCCTCCCTGTCGGCCAGCATAGCAATCGCATTGAAGTAATGCGTAGCCAGGTAGATGTACTTCATCATCTGTGATGTCCTGGGACAACCACCTTTCAGTGAATGCGAATATATCGGGATGAGACCCATATACAAGCAGACCTAAGTCGTGTCCTTTATTCCTTAGGCTGCGCACATTAATTAACACTACTTGAAGGTATTCGTTAGATCCAAACCTGGGTCGTGCGCTACCAGAATGGGCAGTGGAAGGGCGGATAACGACCGCTGGCTGACCTCCCGAAAACCCACTAACCAGAGACCCTGTTCACCGGCCGCTCGCCCGGTTTTGAGGTCCTGGATGGCCTTCCTTAGCTTCAGCCAACCGGCCAGCGGAAGGTCCGGCTGAACGCTAACATTTGTACCTTTCAGCTTAAACGCAAACCCCGTGAGAGCGCTGCGGTCCACCGGGGTAGAGAGTACCACACGAAGTAGCAGCGGCCGGGGGTTGGTAACTTAACTGGGACGTTCCCCAGTCTAATCAGTTTCCTGACAGTAACGCCTGGAAAACCAGGCGAAAAAAGCTTCGTTACGCACATTTTAAACCGGTGGTATGCAGTGCGGTGCCTGCAACCGATGGTACGAGCAGACTTATAGGGACCTAAATACCGAGCAGTAAGCAGCGCTGGCCTCCAGCGACAAGTTGCCTTTCAGTTGTGGCAATGGACCAGATAGGTTAATGGTTAGAGGCCAGACAAACGCAGACTGCTGGTCCTCCAGGTTGGGTGTAGAATGAGGTGGCTCCTTATTCCTTATAACGGACTCACTGCAGCCCAGAGTCAAACGCACTGCCTTGCGGTAGGGCTTCTGAACCAAATGCTTTGGTTGATAACCCTAATCGTTCTCCTGTCTGGGCCTGGGCAACCTGACAGTATCCTGCCCACGCAATGCTAAGAATCATTCGTCAAACAGTTCCTTGATGCTCTGGCTACCACAAAGGATAATCAACGGGTGCCCTATCTGCTGCATCGAGCAGGGTTGATAGGGGTTTGGATGCTACTGCTCAAGCCTTCCCGTCTTCTTGTTCCCCTCTTACGCTTTTACACTCCCACCGTCCCGTTCTAACCTTACTTATAGCCACCCAGTCTTCAACCTCCGATTCTTAGCCCTCTCCCAACATGCTTTGCTAGGCGTTTATTTGCTAATTTCAGCGCACATGCTAACGCGGAGCGTCACTCCTCTCCTGTCGACAAGCTCATGTCCAGCCAAACGGTCCATTCCAGTTCATCGGCTTCCATTTGGAGCCCTCGATCCTCATTCAGATTGGCGTGCCCCAATTACGCACATTACTACGGATCGGTCAACAGGCAGCACTTACCCGAACCTTGGGGAACATTGCGATCGATATCTGCTGCTTATCAGAGACTCGCCCGCAAGACTCGAGCACTGTGCTCCCTCGGCGACCCACGTCAGGAGTCACAAGCAATATTTTCTCCTTGCGCCCATCCGGTGACGATGCAGCTTCGAGCACCCGTCAAGCTTGTTTTGGCATTGCCTTGAGTCCCCGGGCTTAAGCTGCTCTGGTTGGTTGATTCCACAAACTAGGTTGATGTGTGCGGTCCGATTGGCTGGCTCGTACAAAGCTTTGATTTTGCGCGGGCCTAATAGATGTCTACTCATCATCGCTGCCTGCGCGCCCACAAACTGTAGCGATGCTTCGGCAAAGAACGACTTCTGCCACCAACTGACCCAGCTCTTTCGCCACAGAAGAAGCACGGACACTATTGTGCTGGCGGGGATCTGGACCCACAAGTTTGAAAGATGTCCACTGATGAAAGGCGTCCGGGCAGTCAGCACGGTGTAGGCTCCCGTGATGCTAACAGTGGGCGGTTACTTCATTTGTGTGAAGATGCCCGCTTATTTCTTGAGAGCACCAACTTCCGACACAGCATCCACCGGAGGGTGACGGCGCCCATCAGCCTCGAACTAGGCTTGGACGAGTATCGATCAAACTGCTATCAGTTATCGCTGGAGAGGCTGCATCCAGAACTGTCGCTCGATTTGAAACATTGTGGACACCAGTCATGCAGTTGTATGTGCTGGCATGCTTATGCGTTCTGGCGGACTCCCACGAGGACCCTGTGAGTGCACTGACACCAGCCAACTGGCAAAACTAGCTGCGCTGAATGCGTACCGAATTACGCTGACATGTGGGTTAAGTAGGCCCTCACCGGAATCAACTGATGGTCGCATATTCGCTAGACCTTACTAGCAGTAGACAAATCCTCATGTGGTATGTCTGATAGCCAACATGTGGATTGGGTCTCTTCGCGGTCTCTGGAACTTAGATGCGCGCCGGCATATCCCGGCTGGAAGCTAACACAATTAAACTAGCAAGGAGCTCAGGGCAAGATACCGTGCTAGCCTGAAGCGAGGTGGCAAATCTTGGTGCTTTCATCGTGGGACAGATATGGAAGTGGCCGTTGCCCTTGGTAACCATCGTACGCTATTCCGTCCGATACGGGAAACGGGCAGCAGGAGACCTGGTGTTAGTGAAACTATACGTTACGAGAGTGGACAGCCTATCCACAATTTGTCAAAACGTTTGGAGCGTTGGGCTTAGCATTTTGAAACGCAAATTAATCGGTTAGAATTGTTCGATTCTTCGCCGGCTAGGGATCGCCGTGCTCCGTGGGCTGTCCCTTTGGAGCCACTCGCTCAGAAGTCGGACGTGAGATCGGTCTGTTGAAGTTGAACAATGCCGCGGGACCAGCTGCTCTTCCTCCATCCCTGTTTAAATTCGGAGGCTCTACTCTTGTTGATGCTGTGCAGGAATTACTAATTAAACAGTGGGAGCAGGAGACTGTCCCAACCGACTATAGCCGCTCTGTTATTGTTCCGAAGTTCGAAGGATGCACGCGTTCGGAATGCGGCAGTCATAGAGTAACCAGTCTGGTCTCCATTGCCTCCAAATTACTCGCCTCCATAATTCTTCGCAATGACGGGCGCCCGCGAAGGTCAGATTCGTGAGGAGCAAGCCGGGTTTTGTCGGGGTCGTGGCTGCATCTACCACGTCTTCACCTTGCGGCATTTGTTAAAGCACCGTCGCATATACTGACGGCCCACCGTAGCCGTGTTTCCCGACATCAAAGGTGCCTTCAATTCGGTTGATGGATGTAACTTTTGGTATTGTCTACTCAGGAGTGGCATGCCTGAGAACTAGGTAAATATTATCCGCGCATTATATGCGCGTAGCACAGACAGAGTAGGGGTTTACGCCCTGATACCACCACCCATAAATTTCTCCAGCGGTGTGAGACAAGCATGCCCGCTGTCACCTTTTCTCTTCGACTTCGCCATTGACGAAGTCATGGAGATTACAATTAAAGAACATGACTTGGATGGCGTGGAGCTACTCCCAGGAAAAGGAATTCTTGACTTGGAGTAAGCAGACGACATCGCTCTCCTCTGTGACAGTTCCCAAACGCGCCAAGCCGCGCTGGACAGATTAGCACTGGCTGTCAGCCGCTTCGGGGTTTGTTTTGCACCATCGAAATGTAAAGCAATCCTCCAAGCTTGGCGGGGATCGCCTCATTCGCTGACCCTTGTTGAGGAGCAGCTAGAAGTCGTTCAAAAATGCAAATACCTGGGAAGTTGCATCAGTGTCGGTGAGATTGTAGCTGAGATCACGAACTGTATATCAAAAGCTCGAAATGCTTCTGCTAGTCTTTGCCACCTATGGAGGCGGCGCGAACTTACACTCCCCCTGAAGGTTAGAGTGTACAATGCAGCGGTACGTTCGACCCTACTGTACGGATGCGTACCCTGACCTCTAAGAGCGGTGGACATAAAGAGGCTAGTTCCGATCGATCACCGGTGCCTTCGCAGTTTGGCTTATATCCGGTGGGAACGCCGCGTGATTAACAGGCGTGTTCGACTCCTTGTTTACGGCAGAGAAAAAGGAGCTTAACCGCTCAGCACCGCCATTTCCCGCACCAGGCTTCCGTGGCTCGGCCACGTGTTGTGTATGCCAGCACACCGACTTCCACGACGTGCGTTATTTGCTTACCTGGGATGTGTATGGAGGAAGAGGGGGTTGTCAAGCGATGACTTGGTCGAGAGGAAGGAAGTCCTTCATTTTGGAGCTGGTCTCGGATGGAGATATGACGCAGATATTATAATTGGTGTGATCGTCGACCACCTTGTCCTCCCTTTCCATGTAGCACAAGTATTCACCTTTCCAGCTACCGTACCTTTTGCAAAAACATCACTTCACCTCATACCTATTTCTGCCGCTCACAGGTAGGTTGGTAGGTCAAGAAGCCCATGTACAACAACCACCAGTTCTCCCCATACTTGTCTCATACTTTACGGGGTACTATGTCACTTTTAATCATTTAGCACATTCGTTCACGCCTACACCTAACGAACGCTTGATGAAATCGAAAATAAAATATTTTTTATGTATTTATTTATGACTCAGTGCTCTGCTGTGCTTACGTGCCGTTTTGCATTCGTCCGCAGCATACGCGGGAACATTGACTGGGATTGAGCGACGATGCAGCGGTTAGGGTACCTACAGTTTTCCTCACCATCCTGTTACACATGCGACCTCCTTCCATCGTTTTTGTATGCCAGTGGACATTCAGCCGGTTAGTTACATGGGCAAAAATGTTGTCCATTATTTCACTGACATACGTATAGCCCAACTATTTGGGTAACAATTTCCATTACTTAGATATTTAAAACTTGGGCGACATTTACACATCTGCATAAGAATAGCTTACGTGTGCAACTCCATCGATCCACCACCTAACCCTTGCCTTATTCCTTCTTCCAACATGCAGTGCAACCATCACATACGTAAGCATTACTTTTCAGCTCGTTACGGGTTTTCATTCAGTCGGATTTGGTTGGCAGTATGTCCTTACTCATTCCGCCGCCACTGTTCAGCGACACCGCCTATCACAGCAAGCCGGTGCTTATAAGACACGCATGCGTAGTTTATAATGCACCCACGCGCAGTTCCAAACAAGCAACGACAACGCACTGTGAAATTCGAGGATATATGACACGGTGAAAAGTAATGGAGAGAACGGTTTACGAAAAAAGGGGAAAACTATACACATAGGAACACCATCGCGATGTTTTCCAGATAATATAACCATAAGTCCATTCGCTGAACTACAGTCGTTGCAAGGCTTTGTATATGCGAACGTCATACCATCAATTCTAGTACAATAGGGCATACACAGACCAAAACGACCGAAGCCTACAGACCCTTGTAGCCAGCTTCGACGAGGTATCGCTGCATAGAAATGCATCAACGTTGTCAACATGCATATACAGCGCACGACAAACGGGCTATCCTTAATAATGAAATTTTAAAGTAACCTGTATATGTCCACGCTGTCCGCTATGCTGATATACCTCCAACTTTAGGTTGCATAGGAAGTAAGTTACTCAGCAAGCAAAGCATCGTTACATGCAACCACCATTAAGTTATCCAAATTAATTATTCCAAAGGATATAAGTTCAACAATATCTCCAAAATCACCGTATGTTACGTGGACGGAATCGTTCCAAACCCTTGAACCCTCGCTAAAACATGTTACATAAGCGACCATTTATCCACCTTAAAACTATCTACGTTAGTTATCGGTGGCATTCCACCAAATACGGTGAAGAAAACACGTGTATGCAATATACCCTTCAGCATAGTGCTTCAAATAACAATTCTATATGTACCCATTTAGGTATATATATATGCGTTTACTTTATTCGACATCGGCATTTCAAATGATTGGCTGTTGATTGACATCCCAGATGTGGCTGCGCTTGATGTGCATGTTGACAAGGTGCCTACTTGTCTATTACCCACTACCTCGTCTATCTGGCTCCAGGAGACAGTTGGTCGTTGCTGGAGGGGACGGGGTGCACGGTCCTTGTGGTCGTGCTAGGCTCGAAGTGTGGTTCCATGCATTCAGTGTGGAACGGACTACGGTCCAGCCACCGCCTTGTGTGCGCTTGCTTCCCCAAATACAGTGTGCTTGTGTTTGCCTGTGAAGGAGTGTGGGCCGCCTCCGTTGATGGAATTTGGCTCACATCCACAAGCCTTCCGGTCCTAATCCTTCGGGTTTACACTGGAAATGGGGTGTGTGGTGCAGCGCAAGCCACCCATGGTACCTCTTTAGGCGAAGGCGTTCTGTGGCTGGCCACATTGCCAGGCAAATCCGAAACCGGATGCCGCCAGCCATATATATATATATATTCTAACCATTACTCTCACCATAATATTTCAGTAAATGTTCAAATAATGCTATAAATAAATAGTTTTATGTCTATATATGGTTAGTGGCATCCGGTTTCGGATTTGCCTGTCAGTGTCGCCAGCCACAGGACGTCTGCGTCTAAAGAGAGACCATGGGTGGCTTGCGCTGCACCACACACCCCAAATCCAGTGTAAACCCGAAGGATTAAGACCGGCAGGTTTGTGGATGGGAGCCAAATTCCATCAACGGAGGCGGCCCACACTCCTTCACAGGCAAACACAAGCACGCTGTATTTGGGGAATCAAGCGCACACAAGACGGTGGCTGGACCGTAGTCCGCTCCACACTGACTGCATGGAACCGCTCTTCGAGCCTAGCACGACCACAAGGACCGTGCACCCCGTCCCCTCCAGCAACGACCAACTGTCCCCTGGAGCCAGATGGACGAGGTAGTGGGTAATAGACAAGTAGGCACCTCGTCAACATGCACACCAAGCGAAGCCACACCGAAGATACCACGCAAGAGCTAATCACTTGAGAGAAAGCTAACAAATAAAATAAATCGAGTAATGTCTAAGGAAAAGCGACAAAACCCTTAAATTTATAAATATATGATATAAATTGTTAACAAATGATCCGAGGTAAGTTCAGGGGTCAGAAACTATATTTTACGGAAACGACACCAACGAGAAAATGTTATCGAAATTAACTACAATTGGCTTAAGCGAGTTGTGCAGGTTTATAGAAGAGCGCGTTGGTGGGCATTTATTTGAGAAAGAAATGCGTTAGGACATAATTGAAAACCCACAACCTGAAAGAAATAGACTTAGCATGCAAGCACGGGGTTGTTAAATCGAATGCAGCGTAGCTACAAACGCTGCGCTGGTTCTGCCTACTTTCTCTGCAAGACCCGTCGTCGCTTCGGTAGTGGTCCCGAGTGGCCTCACTCATGGCTCATTAAGCCTGCCTAACTCAGGCACTCGCGGCCGCATGAGCTACAGCACCATGCGCTTGAGGTCGACGGCGAACATTCCATCGGTGTTTGCCGCTGCCGCACTTGCCGCTACTTCTCTGCTTGCATAAGGGCTTTCTGATGCACCTCGGCAACTGTCTTCGTGATCAGATCGCGCCATACAAGCCGATCAATCGCCTTCGATTGCCATGATCTGCAATCAAGATCGGAATGTGAGAGGCCCACTTTAATCATGTCCTGATAACGTAACCTTGGTTTCCCCACGTGTCGCTTCCCTATACTCAACTGAACGTATAACGGTTGCTTCGGTATGCTCGTTGAATCCGTACGGCTCATATGACCGAGCCACCACAGGTGCCTCAGCAAAAGTATGCAGTCCACTGCATACATTCCACTACGGCGCAACACTTCTTTGTCTGCAAGTCTGTAGCCCAAACCCATGCGTAAAATCCGTCGCAAGCACTGCTGATGGAACCGCTCGAGATATAGCACCTCCCGCCGGTATATCGTCCACGTTTCACTGCCGTATAGAAGAACAGGCAACACCATGGATTTGTACACCAACAGCTTCGTGCCAATGGTAAGCTGATGGTTGTTCCACACTCGGTACTCAAGCTTCCCGAATGCCGCTGCAGCCTTCGACACGCGATTACGCAACTCAACGTGTAGCTGCTGATCAGTCGACATCACACTCCCAAAGTAGCAGAAGCGGGAGGTGGTTACCAATACTTCAGCACCAATGCTGATTTGCGGCAAAATTGAAGATTGCACCTCCGGTGAAGGCTGAAAGAGACAGACAGTTTTGCTTGTGTTGATGGTGAGCCCGAATTTTGCCGCTGTCGAAGCCAGAGCACTAGCCATGTGCTGCAACTCATCCGCGTTGTGTGAAAACAACGCACAGTCGTCAGCAAACAGCAACATACGGATAGTTGTCTCACAGACTAGAGTTCTCGCACCGAAACGACGGATGTTCAGCAACCCACCATCAATACGGTGCTCCACACGAACACCGTAAGCACAAGCCGCATCAAAAGCACAAGACAACATTGCATGAAGATAGATATTAAACAGGGCAGGAGCTAAGACACAGCCTTGCTTCACACCAGAGACAACTGTAAAGTCATCCGAGGTCTCTCCACTCAGCTGCACCCTCGCTCGCATACCACTGTGCAGACATTCAAGTAAACTTACAAACTTACGCGGGCAACCAAACTTACCCAACACCAGCCCCAGTGCCTCGCGGTTCACCGTATCAAATGCCTTGGTGAAATCAACAAAAAGCGAGTACAAAGGCTGGTGTCGTTCTCTGCACTTCTCTTGCAACTGACGAGCCGCAAACACCATATCTATAGTGCTGCGACCCGAACGGAATCCACACTGCTCTTCCACCACGTTCTGTTCCACAACCTGACTGACAAGGCGGTGGAACATGATTCGGGCAATCACCTTGGCCACACAACCCAGCAACTTGATGCCCGGATTATTCGTGCAATATTACTTGCTTCCTTTACCCTTGTACAGTGGTAGCACAGGGGCACCTTTGAGTTCAGGAGACACCACCTACTCAATCCATACACGTTGTACCAAGTGGTGCAGCGTAGTCAAGAACGCGGGTCCGCCGTGTTTCAATACTTCAGGCAGGATCCCGTCGGCTCCGGCACATTTGCAGTTTTGCAGCTGAGCACGTGCTCTCTGCGTTTCACCCAGTGTCGGCGTGTGCGCCAGACTCGTCTTCACATCGTGCTGCTTCAGGCAATTCAACCAAGGTCAGACGATCACTGAACGGTTGTTCAAGAAACAGTCAAAGTGTTTCCACCAGACCTGCATTATGTGTGCTGTCTGTGTGCAGATAGCGCCAGAACTACCATCGCTCAGCGTCCTCGGCGGCTCCAATCTCGGTCCATTCACCGCCTTCAGGGAGCCTAAGAACTCCTTGTGTTAGCAGCGTTCGGCGTAGCATTCCATTTGCTTTGACTTCTCCGTCCACCCTGTATTTTTATGCGGCGGAGCTCTCGGGTCAGTCGCCGTCGAAGTTTCCGCCACTGACTGCTCTTCCATAAGTCACTGGGGTCTGCGACATGTACAGCAAATGCTGCATTCTGCTCCGACACCAATGCGCCAATCGTCGCATTGTTGTCATTAAACCTATCAGGCCACTTACAGTATGCGCGACGGATGGTCTCCATAACAACAGCTGTTACCTGGTCGCGTAGGTGGTGCCACAGGTCACCTACTGTGGCTATACATTCCACATCACACAGTCGTGCAGCCATTGCCTTTCCCAGCTCAGTACGCTTCGCCACAGTACCGATGGACAGAATGATAAATTTACGCCGATTCACGAGGCAGCGCAATACACGGATTTGCGCCATTATATGTACAGTTTGGTACGCACCAAGTTGTGCTCAGTGCCACACTCAGCTCCACGCAGTACACGGGTTTGGCGCACTTCACGCATATCACGTTGACGTACGATACCATAGTCTAGCAGGTGCGCGGGACCACTCCGTGGGTGCTTCCAGGTTGCTATATCCTTCGCGCTCAGTGCAAACCGAGTGTTCGTGATCGTCAGGCGGTGAGTGGCACACAGTGAGAGTAGTCGGTCACCGTTCGCATTCGCTGAACCGATGCCATGCGAACCAATAACATCTGTCCGGATCGATGCATCCCGCACAACGCGAGCGTTGAAATCACCCAGCAGAAATGGTAGGTCGATCCTCGGCTCAGACCGTATCACGGAAGGTAGCTCGGTGTAGAATTAATCACGCGTGTCATCAGGATAACACACGTTCGGACAGTACGTGCTTACAACAGTGGCAAACTTACCTCTTCCGAGTCGTAGGCGAACAGTCATCAGTCGCGAGCAGAGGCCCGTTGGTTTACCCACCAGGAGGTCATGGAGGCAATCGGATATTGCAAACCCGACCCCGTGCTCACGTGGTGCTGAGGTGGCGTTGCCCACCCAGTAGAATGTGTAGAAAGCACCCACTTCGTACAACTTACCTAGCTCAGCGAGCCGGGTTTCACTGAGCGTCGCAATATCGATGTGGTAGCGCGTCAGTTCCATCGCGACCAGTGCCGTGCGTCGCTCCGGGCGCTGGCTGGAGTTCTGATCCAGTAGTGTGCGCACGTTCCAGCACCCGATGCTGGGTGTTTTGCGCGAAGACATACGATTGCATTGGTGGGCAATCGCACGCGAGATGGTCGTTGCGCTTCGGAGGTTTGTTTGTAGGACTCCACCCGGAGCCTTTGGCTCAATAGCGTGACCCACAGGGCAGTGGATGATTTGGAGGTTTGGTTGAGGGACTCCACCCGGAGCCTTGGGCTCAATAGCCTGCCGCACAAGGCAGTGGGGGGCAGATCCAGCTCGGGAATGTGATTGCAGAGACAGATTGGGATCTGCTTGACGGCCGTCACACGCAGCCTTGGAGGTACTGGAACGGTTTATATATGTTTTGCGACCGTAATCGGAGACACCTGCCACAACCGCCGGCCGCAGGTGGGTTTTGGCGGGTTCGCACCAATTTGACCAGGGGCTGCCTGGCTTGAGGCGGGCAGTAGCAAACCATTAAACACCCGGAGGTGCCCTCTCACCGTCAGAGACAATGAGTGGCGCTCGTGCTCTACGCCAATCGAGCTGTGATCTTATAACCCGTAGTCCCCAAGGCTAGATTTTGCGGGAAGAAGACCATCGACCACTTCCTAACCTCCGAAGAAGATGGACTAGGCTACTGGCAGGGCGCCCACACCTGACATGAGAACGATGCCGCTCCTCAACCAAAGCCATCGATTAAATGAACACTCGAAAGGCAGCGGGTCTAACACATGGTCAGTTCACTGACTCATGCGGATTGGTGTCCCGCATTTTAGCAGGGAGAATGGCGAAACGCAACTCCCCCAGCGGTCGCCACGAGGAAGCGTCCAGGCCATGATCAATTGGGACAACAGTAGCTGCAGTGGGTAGCCCAACTGTCAGGATCTAGCCACCTCCAGCCTCAGCGCACTATAGGTTTTTCCGCCATGCATATATGTGGCTGTATATATACATGCCCAGTGATTCATATTTGGTATTTGCATTCCTTTTACATATGCATACTTGCATAAACTCAATTACATGTCCTTAAATTTACAAATACACTTAGCTTATAAATGACACCTCACAGCTACTAGCATTACCCATTAGCATCGTACGTTTGGTTGACGCGTTAATTATACATTTCAATAATCATTCACATGGCCATGCTTCATTAACATTTTCCCATCCCTCTGACACTGCCATAAATAATCCCCTTATTGGACCATACAACAGTTCAATGACATCATGCCTTCGAAGAACAAATTAGCCCTGCAATGCAATTAGCGATTCCTCTGTTTCTGCATTATCAATACAGCAATTATGGATACCAAGCGCCGTCTCTTTCATCGTGAGTTCCAAAAGTACAGAGTACACATTATTTAGACAGGAAATATGAATACCCCTTATCCAAGCAAGTAACTTACATTTACCAGTTGCTTTATGCAAGCATAACCTTTGCATACATGAATCAATTGCATCAACACTTATTTGCTCCATAAAACATCCGCTCACCAACACCTGTATTTATTATTTGTCTGCTTTCGATTACGACGTTATCTTCAAATACTCCTGTAGTCGGCAATTTAATTTATCATAACCGTTTTCAGGAAGGAAATCTATACCCTATTAGCTTTTACTTCCCATACCGCAATACCACCAGAATTAAGATTATACTATGCAGTCACCCAAACAATTTTGGATGTCACCGAGGACAATGGAGGCCCTTCACTCAAACACCCTTTCAAGTGTTCAAAAACTGTTCTCCACAACATTGTAGCTAAAAAGCACGATCAGTAAGACACGTCAAACCCTCGAGGCACCGGGTGGTACTCACAAGCTTTCGTAACCGAAAATGATGCAGCGTCATCAGGGTAATCGAACGTACCGGTCGTTCTCCAAGCGCGCATAGTAATACGTCGACAAATGTGCGACGATGGTCCTTGTGGGGCTGCTTGGTAGTAGCAAACTTATCAGGGTATTGTAGAGATGGCAAGTTTGCTGATTGCTTGGACGGGAGTGAAACAAGTAACTTCTAGACTCTGTCATTCTAGTCCGGAGAACTTTAAAGCTGTGTTTTAGTGTGATCAAAACCTATTAACGGCTTGCCGCCAAATCGAAAGCACGTAAACACGGTCGGGGGACCGTTTGATTGCACTAA
>OX104062.1:11329052-11423683 GCA_944474145.2 Dicrocoelium dendriticum
TTTGACAGTGACACCAGGGAAGCCAGATGGAAGCAGCTTGCTGACACACAGTTTCAGCCACTTGATGTCATCCAAGATGCGTTTCCTTGGGAGAGCAGCCGCAGATTCAGTAACGTTACGGAATATAAGGCTACTATGCGTTGAAGAGTGGGCACGACGAAAGTGTTTACGCCACGTGCCTTGATTCGACACTTACACCAGCTGTTCTCACCATTGGCGGTGGGACTGTCCCTGTCTCCGCAAACGACCTCGAAGCAACGGTAGCGTAGGTTTTCCGCTCTATTGCTGGTGTCTTATTAGTTCCTGGGTCTTCAAGCCCCTTCGAAGTTTTACGGGCAGATCTAGTTTGCTTCTTTTGTCTCACGAGAGCAGGGTGTCCGGGAGAAAGTAAGAATTGTCTTGAAAATCCACTATTTTAGCGATTAATCGATTATTAACGATTATCGCATCGATTTCGAACGTTCCGGAATGTTCTTCTTCTGCACGTGATTAAAAGCCACCTGACACCTTGGCAAAAGATATGGGGAACCACTAGCCTTAGCAGCTGACCTTCCAATTCTAGAAGTCGAAGGTCAGTAGAGACCAATACGGGTTTCACGGGTTTGCGCAGAACGAGTAAGCGTAGCTTTTCGGTGGTTCTGCCTCGGGACCTTACGGCAAGGTCCTGATCTCGTCGGTAGGTACCAGATGTTGTGGGTCTCGACGCAGTAGTGGTGTTCAGCACAAGAATTCAGCGAGTTGACTGTGGGAACGTGGATACCTGGAACAAGAGAGTGGTGTAGGTAAATTCGGCAAAGTTGGATAGAAGCAAAATGATAGAAGCGCCGCGTGTTAGCTTGGCAAATGGCCAGATCTTAGCAACGTGGAAGACCAGCGAGGTAAGAGCCAAGCGTCTAGGCGCTGTTTGAAGGCCTCCGTATTGGGCGCTGAGACAACAACTTCAGGGAGGGCGTTCCAAGCGAAGGCAATACGCACACTGAAACTGTTTCTTCGGCACAGAAGGCGACTGCTATGAGTCATCAGTTTGAGTGAGTGCCCTCGAAGATGATCTGTACGGGCGCGGACCAGCAATCCTGCGTTTGGGTGTCTGTTATTAGTCAGGACGGAATAAGCTAAGATAAGGTCGCCACGAAGCCTGCGATATTTCAACGGGAAGAGGTTAAGGGCCGCCAGACGCTCCTCATACGAGAAGTGGGATAGTCCGTCCACTATCTTAGTGGCTCTGCGCTGTACAGTTTCCAGCATGGCCTCGTCCTTCTTCAGGTACGGCGGCTGGACAAGTATGTTGTACTCCAGCAGCGGACGTACTAGAGTGCTATAGAGACGGACAAATGTCTCTCTAGGGAGACACTAGTGCACGTCCAAGGAGGGCCAGGCGAACGCTAGCCTTTCGCGCCAGTGTAGCTACATTGGCGCTCGGGCTCAGGTCGGCGGATATTATGGTCGCCGGGTCGCGTTCCTGGGATGTGGCCAAGGTCCGCAGTCGTTCAGTTCAGTTCAGATGGGGACTGGAACGATAGGAGAATCCCGTGAGTGTTCCATCTTGAGTGGATCGTTGAGCCAGGAATTGATGAAGTGCTCAGTTATTGATGGATCTAAAACGGAAACACCCGTATCGCACCCTGGCCAACCAGTTAATGCCCACGTTTCCTGCCCTAGCAGTCCCTGTTTTGGCAGTCACGTGAAATAAGCAAAGGATAGGAAGAGAAATCGAAGGTACAGAATAGGGAAGTGCACTTAAATAAGAAAATAATACCAATACGTGAAGAAAAGTAGAGAAAAGAAAATCGAAGTACGAAGATGCGAGTTACTCAGGAAAATGGAAAGGTTTCGTGTTGCCACCCAAGAGCGTCAAGTTGCCGCTCAAACCCCTTAACCGTAGATTCCCTGATAACACTTTCCGGAAGCATGTTCCAGCGGTCGATAACTCGGCGTGACAGCCGGACTTCCGCCCTAATCCGATCGGACCGCGGTTTGTCCAGCTTCAACGAATGACCGCGTAGAACAGACAATCTAGCGGGACTGAATAGCCAAGATAAATCTGGACCAACCTTCCCAGTCAAGATACGGTAGGTTAGGATTAGGTCTCCTCTAAGCCTTCGGTAGTGCATAGAATGCATTCCCAAACTAAGTAGACGCTCGGGGTACGTCCGTCCACGTAATCCCTCGACTAACCTAGTACCCACTCGTAAAATCCGCACCAGCTCCATTTTGTCCCGGACGAGGCAGGGCGGACAAGCCTGGACGCAGTATTCCAGATGAGGGCGAACGAAAGCCGAGAACAGCCTCGTAAAGATGCCGCCCGTCAAGACACCGAAAGAACGTCGGATTAACCACAACATGCGGAAACCTCTGCTTGCGGCCTTCTTCTAGTTGTCGCCGGAGTGTAAAGTTGAAGAGTGTACGACGCCCATATCAACCTGGCTAGATACACGGGGGAGTTCGACCCCACCGACCAAGTACTTCGCAGGAGGACAACCTCCTCCAATTCGAAGAACGGAGCACTTTGCCTGATTTATGGGCAGTAACCATAAAGTAGACCAGTCCCAAAGCTTATCCAATGCTCGCTGAATAGCTTCGGAACCCCCAGGAACATCAACAATGTTCCACAGCTTCAGGTCATCAGCAAATAGCAGCGATGGTACCTCAAGCTCCGTGGGTAGGTCATTCACATAGATAGAGAACAACAGCGGTCCAAGCACCGAGCCCTGCGGCACGCCGCTGAGGACAGATTGCCTAAATGATAGACCCCCGGCCTACCCGTACACATTGTTCGCTACCCTCCAAGAAGGCAGTCACCCAATGAAGGGCGCGGCCAGATACCCCGTAGGAGGACAACTTTTGCGCGAGCCTCAAATGGGGTACCTTGTCAAATGCCTTCGAAAAGTCGACGAAAAGCACGTCCAGTGTGTGGCCGTTATCCACTGCATCCGCCCAATTTTCGCGAGCTACCAACAGATTCGTCAGACACGAAAATCCCTTCCGGAATCCGTGTTGTACATTGCTAAGTAGCTTAAATCTACGCAGATGACTCTCCAATGAATCTCTCACCAGTTTCTCGAGGAGTTTGACTACTACGCTCGTCAGACTAACTGGCCTGTAATTTTCAGGCAGACCCCTGTCCCCATGTTTAAAGATGGGACAGATGACAGCTTCCTTCCACTCGGAAGGCAATGCACAACTGGCAAGCGATTTCTGAAACACAATAGCGAGCGGTCCACTTAGTTCCGCAGCCAACTCATGCAACAGTTTCGGGTGAATTAAATCAGGCCCAGAGGCCTTAGAAGGGTTCAGCCCTTGTAACAGCCTACGAACTGCAGTCTCCGCTACAATAAATTCAGATAGTTCTGAACCCTCTGGGGTCCTGCAAACCAGCTCCACGCCTTTCAAAGAGGTTTCCCCTACAAACGCTGCCGCATATTGCCCACTGAGTACGCAGGCCTTGTCATAGTCCGTATGAGCATGAATACCGTCATCGTCGTTGTACAGTGTCAGTTGACGGCGATTAATACGATATTTTGGCAAGGTCATTGAGGTTTTGTTTTTTCCTTCGGTTGGGCTAGAAGTTTTGTGAAGCAGTGAATAGTTATTTTTTGAGTTCAACTAGTGAGAAGATTATAACAAATGGCGACGGAGAAAATTGGAAATTTGATGAATTTTTCTGCTGAACAATTTCAAAGCTGCTTTTTCAACAGCAAGCTCAAATGGAGGCACGAATGAAAATGATTGAAAATCTGACACAATTTTTGAGGTTGCAGACAACAGGAGCAACGGCGCGGGACATGCAGGCGAGTTCTGTTGATCTCACGAACGGCATCACTGAATACCATTTTGATGCGGAAGCTGGATGCACTTTCGAAGCATGGTTCAAGCACTTGGAAGACATGTTCCAGACAGACTTCGTTCGTCAGGACGACTCCTGGAAGGTGCGATTGCTACTCCGCAAGCTCGGAATAAGTGAACATTCAAGGTTCATTGACCACATTTTACCCAAACAGCCAAAGGATCTGACGTTTGATGAAGTAGTGTCGTAGCTGAAGGAAATTTTTGGTGAGTCGGTATCTTTGTTAAGTGTTCGCTATCAGTGCCTAAAAATTGTCAAACAGGAATCTGACGACTTTGGGGCCTTAGCAGGCATGATTAACCGTGAGTGTGAACGTTTCAAATTACCCTCTTTAACGGACGATCAGTTTAAGTGTCTCATTTTCGTCATCGCTCTACAATCGCCCAGTGGTGCTGAGGTCCGCACGCGACTTCCAGCTAAGCTGGAGCAGGATTCCGATCTGACACTGAAGGCCCTAGTAAGCGAATGCAAACGGCTGCTCACTCTAAAACACGACACTGCCATGGTAGAACGCAATGGTCGCGCACCACTAGATACCGTGCAACTCGTGAAAAAGGCCAGGACCGACAACGCAAGCAAACCCTTCACGAGGCCTACGAAGAAACCTTCCACAGCATGCTGGTCTTGCGGCGAATGGCATTTTGCTCGCTTTTGTCCCTTCAAACATCATATTTGTCAAACGTGCAATAAGGGTGGAGAGGAATGCTGCAGTCTGGTCCGGTCGAAGAAAGTGCAGAAGTCTTATCGAAAGGGGAATTCTAGAAAGGATGGCGCAGAGTTTCTGTCCATATTTGCTGCATTCCAAGGTGAGTGTAAGCCGAGGCGACGATTTATTAGTGTGTTAACCAATGGGATCCCAACGAAACTGCGACTTGACACGGCCTCGGACATCACGCTTATTTTCAGCACATGTAATCACCTGCAGAGGCCGAAGATGGTCAAGTCTCAGAAAGTTGTACATAATGCATCCGGCGGTGTGTTAAACTTAGTGGGCAAACTCAATTGAAAGATTGCTTTCCAAGGTGTGGAAAAGTCGGGAACATGATACATTTCAGACCGGCCGAAGCTGAATCTCCTTGGCCTCGACTGGATTGAAAAGTTGAATCTCCTCGATGTTCCCTTGAATCAGGTGTGCATCCGAGTTCGAGCAAGTCCAGAACAATCATCCTAGTCCGTCGATGACATGACACGCACCCTGAAGCGAAAATTTGCCTCTGTCTTTCAGGACAGCTTGGGCCATTGTACAAAATTCAAAGCGACAATGAGCTTGCGCCCAGGTGCTAAACCAGTGTTCAAGGCCAAAAGTCCGGTACCATATGCAGACATGTCAACCGTTTAGCAGGAGCTCGATCGACTGGAACGTGCCGGAGTCATCACAGCCGTCAACTACTCATCGTGGGCCGCACCTATTGTCGCAGCGAAGGAAGCAAATGGCAAGGTACGCGTCTGCGCTGAGTTTTCAACTGGCCTCAACGTCGCACTGGATGACCACCATTACCCCTTACCTGTGCCGGAGGATATCTTTGCATAGTTGAATGGTGGTAAGTACTTTGCTAAGCTTGATCTATCCTATGCTTATCTGCAAGTGAATGTTGACGATGTCTCGAGGGAGTTGTTGACGATCAACACTCATCATGGGCTATTCCAATACAACCGCTTGCCATTTGGTGTTAAAACGGCGCCAGCCATCTTCCAACAGTTGCTGGATACCATGCTAGCGGGCATTTCTGGAACGGCTGCATATCTGGATGATATCATAGTGATGGGCCGAACACCGGAAGAACTGTTTAACCGGCTGGATGAAGTGCTTGGTTGCATACAGTCGTACGGTTCCCGGATCCGTGAAGATAAATGCACATTTTTCACGCCGATCATCAAATACCTCGGTTTTATCCTCGAAAAGGACGGACGTTGACCAGACCCGGAAAACATAGAAGCCATTAGAAAAATGCCTCAGCCAACAGATCTACAGTCTTTGCGTTCCATTTATGGGCTCATCAGCCACTACAGCGCATTCTTGCCTGAGATGCACCGCCTGCGTGCCCCGTTTAAAGAGCTATTAGCCAAAGGCCAAACATGGAACTGGACATCCGAATGCCAGCATGGCTTCGAACGCGTCAATTTACTGCTGTCCTAAAACTTGCTTTTGACTCATTTCGATCCCTCCAAAGAGACTGTCTTGGCAACAGATGCATCAAGCCATGGGATTAGCGCAGTAATAGCACACACCTACGCCGATGGATCTGAGAAGGCGATCGTCCATGTTGCCAGAACACTTACGAAGGCCGAGAAGAATTACAGCCAGATCGAGAAAGAAGTATTGGCCATAGTGTATGCAGTCAAGAAATTCCATAAAATGCTATACGGCCGCCGCTTCAAGCTTCTGACCGATCACAAGCCTTTGCTGGCCATCTTTGGTTCGATAAAGGGCATCCCGGCCTACACAACCAACCGGCTAGAACGTTGGGCTCTGACCTTAACGGGGTATGATTTCGAGATCCAATACCAGTCGACTGTTTCTATTGGCCAAGCGGATGCACTGTCCGCTTAATTGAAGCCCGTCAGCAAGAACATGAGGACACAATCATTGCCCCGGTCGAGGTTGAACCTGATGTCAACTTTCTGTTAATTGATGCATTGCACGGTCTACCAGTTACCGCAGAAGCTGGACGAACCGAAACACTTCGGGACCCTGTCCTCAAGAAAGTTACACAGTTTCACAAAACAAGTTGGCTACATTCATGTCCATCTGCTGAATTGCAACAGTACTTTCAGAGGAGGCACTCACTCTCTACTGTAAACGACAGCATACTGTTTCGGAAAGAGTGGTCATCCCCAAGGCACTTCAGGAGCGCCTTATTCGGTAGTTTCACGCCGGGCATCCTGGAATCAACCGGATGAAGGCGCTTGCCCGCAGTTATGTATACTGGCCCCTCATGGACAAACAGCTAGAAGAAATAGCTAAACGCTACCAATATGTGCCAATTTCCTGAAAGCGCCACAAAGATCAGTACTCTATTCATGGCCAAGCGTTACTAAGCCATGGTGCCGCATCCATGTCGACTTTGCGGGACCGACCAACGGCAGAAGTTTTCTCATTATCGTCGATTCATACAGCAAGTGGCCTGAAGTATTTCTTATGGAGAACACCACCACCAATGCCACCATATCGAAACTGCGCCAAACATTTAGCACATTCGGCTGTCCTGAGACAATTGTCACCGACAAGGGCTCACAATTTACTTCAGCAACGTTTACGGAGCTTTGCAAGCAATGCGCCGTACAGCACGTTCGCTCGCCGCCGTTTTGCCCACAGTCGAATGGCCAGGCCGAATGGTTTGTCGGTATATTCAAGCGAGCTCTCCACAAATCAAAGGGGGAGGGACGTATAACGGAGGTGGTTGATCGGTTCCTTTTCCTCTACCGATCAACACCGAATCCACAAGGGCCAGACGGAGTCTGTCCAGCAAAGTCCATGATGAACCGGAAGCTAGGCATGCCTTTCGACGCCATCCGACCGGGCTCGTAGTCCTCTATTGGTGAAAGAAACTGCAGAATGGAACAAGATTTTACCCGGCGGCATGGAGCAAAGAAGCTATCTTTTACGTTTGGACAGAAGGTGCTAGTATATGACTACCAGGAAGGCCATGCGAAATGGACGCCAGGGACGGTCAAAAGCAATCGCGGAAACGTCATGTATGACGTGATGGTGGGCGCACAGATCTGGCCACGGCATGCAAACCAGTTACGGTCCACATCGTGTCAACCAGAACAACCAAGGCCTACTGACCTTCCGTTCGATTTGCTGGTGGAAAGTTTCAACTTGCCGCAGGAAGCAGCGGACGACTGCACACAGTCGAGCAAGAGGTCCAGAACAAGAACATCGGAACAAAGTGCTCGGGCGCTTCTGCCAAGGAGGTGGACCGACATGCAGAGAACACCGTCCCGAAGACTGCAAGTTGGTCTCAGGCTTTCGTCTTATATCTCGGGCCATATCTCACGAGAGCAGGGTGTCCGGGAGAAAGTAAGAATTGTCTTGAAAATTCCCTATTTTAGCGATTAATCGATTATTAACGATTATCGCATCGATTTCGAACGTTCCTGAATGTTCTTCTTCTGCACGTGATTAAAAGCCACCTGACACCTCGGCAAAAGATATGGGGAACCACTAATCTTGGCAGCTGACCTTCCAATTCTAGAAGTCGAAGGTCAGTAGAGACCAATAAATACAGCCAAGGTCCGCAGTCGTTGTACTGTGTCCGTTGACGGCGATTATTACGTTATTTTGGCAAGGTCATTGAGGTTTTGTTTTTTCCTTCGGTTGGGCTAGAAGTTTTGTGGAGCAGTGAATAATTATTTTTTGAGTTCGTCTAGTGAGAAGATTATAACACAGAGGCCGTTGAGCATGTATCGCTTTGAGCAGTTGGTTGCCAACACACCGTCAGAAAGGGCTGGTTCAGTGGCAGCCGAGACGGTCACCATCTTCGGAATGTTCTCTTGTGCACAACCGTCAGACGACTTTACAACTGTCAAAGGCGGCATCTTTCTCGATGTCGTGGCGACATTATCTGGGTTTGGCAAAGGACTTCTGGTAGTTCCTCACCCTATTTTTCTTCACTTTGACCGGCTCATGAGGAGAATCAGTAATGCTACCTGGATTGTCCGGTAGGATGTGCGACTTCTTGACCGAGTGACAGACCCCAGCGGATGTATCGTCAGCAATGTTGCCGTCTATTGTAGCGTCTTCAATCGCAATATTCAGGGATTTCAAAAGCAAATGCATTTTCGCATCCAGCGACGCAATAGGGGCGAGTTTGGCTATCGCTTTCCAAACATCTGCCAACATTGAAGCCAGCGCTGAAAGTTTAGCACCGGTGCTAGCCGGGTGCGTGGAATTCTGAGCGCAGCACTCAGCACAGCTGAAAATGCAGTGGATGCTGGATGGTAGCATTTTGTACTGGTCAGCCTGTAGGCCGGTACAGCTTTCGTGATACCAGCGGAAGCAGACGTCACACTGCATACCGCCAGATAAATCTGTTACTGGCTCTGAACAGTTAAACTGCCCGCAAGCTGCACTAGACCCATCAAACGAGGATCCCAGAGGTCCATCCGCCTAGGTGTTTAGCGAGACAGGCATGTTCATCTGGAAAACAGCACAGAATTAGAACACGTAGACAACAGTGAAACGACCGGAGAAAAGGCAAAAACAGGCTGCAAAACGGGAGTAAAACCGGGAACAAACGGAAAAATTACCATTAAGCGTCAGAAACGCTCTGGCCAATACCACTTTAATCGATCCAAGAAATCTTGGATCAGCGGAAATTTGACAACAGTCAAATTTCGTTTCAAGTGTTTATTCAAACACTGCTTTCCACGTTATTTCAGCTAAAATGCTCGCTGGATCCCCGCACGTCAAATGGAAGTGGAACGAACTTCTTGCGCAACCGCATACGATAACTACTAACTGTCCCCTCACAAAGCTTTTCACCCTTTCGACACCGTAGGGAGGACACGGGGGGGAGCCCGCTAGCGTCCGATTGTATGGTTCTCACCCAGCAGCTGCATCAAGTTTCACAACCTGGTCTCGCAGAAGAATGGCCTGCGAAGAAAGTGACTGTGCTACACAACATTCGGTGAAAAGCAAGCGACTGAGGTTGCCTAAACGGACAACCAGAAACATTGCCTTGGCGAAGGAAAAGCGAAGCTTACGTTGTGACCTAAGAGTTGTTAGTGTGGAGAAAAATGCCATGGGTTGCAACGCGGACATAGGTTTATGTGAGTATGATGATAGTTTGAATGCACCATAAAGTGCGTTGGCGGATCCAGTCGCTGTCATGGCTGTCAGCGATACCGCTGCTTTCCGTGCTGTCTTCCATCAGCGTGTGTACCACACTGTGGAGAAGTTCGAAAGTGATTTAAAGCGCTTTCAAATGCGTACTGCATCATGTTTCTTCGAATCAGATGTCCTGACATAGGAGACGTATAAGAGGAAAACCGGGACAGAGTTGCCTGAGGGTGTGCGGTACAGATCCGTGCACTATAGATGCGTTCATTTTCGCCGAAGAGGATACACATGCAAGCGGTAAGCTGACATGTTATTTTTATGAAACGCTTATTAACTGTAGGTACAAAGGTTATGACTGCCAGGCGCATATTGTCATACGGCATAACGGCTGGTGCTACGACATAGTATCCTACAGCGTTGAGCACAGCCATACGTTTCATGTAGGAAAGCCGTTTCTCTATGTGACCAACAGACGGCTCCCGCGGCACGCGGAAGAGGATGTCTATGGTATGATGCAGTTGTTTAAGGACACACGCGAACTCAGGTGTACGTTGACGCACTACGGCAGAAGATTGAACCGTTACGACTGGACCATAAGGGATAAGATGAGGGGAAAGGTGGAGGGGAACTCGGTGAAAGCATTGCTACAGTTGCTTGAGAGCGTCGGTCAAGGTAATGTGGAGTATGAGGACGCGGAGGTACGGTTCATATTTTTCGCTCCCAGGTACGTACGTGACCTCGTGGAGCTTTATAGTGAGGCACTGCTGGCGGATGCGACACACCAGATAAACTGCGGTGGCTACATACTGTGGCACTGCATGTTGGTAGGTGTACATGGTATTGGGCGTTCATTTTTCTACGCGTTGCTTCCTAATGAGACAACCGCATCCTATATGAACGTATGAGTAAATGTGTATCACCACAACGTCGCCGAATTGCGGGTGCTTCTGATGTCATTAGGTACACCTGACCACACTCATAATGTGTGATCCCGATGATGAGGTCGGCATACGTGCCGTAACCATCAAGTAGAGGAGGCACCGCATATGGGAGTAGCGGGTGTACCTAACGATCAAGCGGAAGCAATGGCGTGGATATAACGGAATCAAAAAGGTAGCAACATGCAAAAGGAGGACTTACAAACACCGATGGCAGGTGAACTGCTCTTGTCCATTGTACGACGCGCACAGCTGATGATACCATAGGCCGCAGTCGGAGCACATGACCCAGTCAACCACATGTCCACTCTGTGCCTCGCAGTCTGCTTGGAGGCACGAAACGCACTTGTCATTGTCGTAATTGGCTGGGAGTTTTGCATGGCAACGACGCTTCCTTGGAGGCTTATACACCCTGGTGGTTTTCGTGTGCAAATCTCCAAAACGAAGTGGCTTCCTTTCCTGCTCCTGACCGACGGACGATTCTGGAATGGGCACTAAACGTTGCTTACGTCTTGTGCCTTCCCTCGTAGGTTCACTCACCCCTTCTGCAGCTGATTCAGTTATGGTTTCGGAGGGGAAACCGCAACTTCCTCGTGAGAACTGCTTAGGTTCGTAGTAACTCCCGCAACTGATCCATAACTTCCCTATACTTCGCATCGCCAAAGCTGCAATCCTGCACCTGCATATCACTCAGAAGCTGACTGAATTCCCGAAGCTTCTGCTCTTCCCTTACCGGGGCAACTGTGGAACTCGACAGTAGGGAGACGATGGCGGAGGACGTGGATGCGGTTACACGCGGATGTTGCGGTGCGACATAACCCAGCGGTGGTCAAGCAATATATCGTCAACCGGTCGGCCTGCCGCGTGCAATGCATGCACAATGTGGGCGCGCGGAAGTAACGATGGTCGACTGAAGCTGCATTGGCACCTTACGTCCTCACGCAATAACACAGTGTACTGTCTACGGCTACCTTGCACTTGACATCTATCCTCGGACAAGTCCGTCACTGTCTCTATCTCCCTTGTGTAATGGCATCGCAAGCGCATCCTTGCGTACCCTGAAAACCGATACTCAGCCTGTCCAAGGCTATGGAAGCAAGAGTCTATTGGGTGCTCCGACAAGTCCGTTTCGCCCATCAAATCCTGCCACTGGGCTTGGACATCAAACACGCGGTTAACGACCGCGGTAAAGAGGCCAAATAAGGACGTTCTCTCGGAAAGACCGCTCTTTAAATGCCTATTTTCGTTTTTCACGTGGTTTGTTGTAAAGCAGCCGAACAAACAGGTCAACGTCAAGCGGTGCGCTGCCCATAATGAGACAAACGGCAACCAGGTCCTTACTAAGTACCTGCGCGCATCGGCGTTTCGCTCTTTAATGGCTGTCAAACAACTGACAAATAACCAAGAGCTCCTAGTGTACACCAAGTTGCGTACCCACTGCGTAATAAGCAACCTGTCAGTTGCAATTTTTCGGATAACCCGTTGCAGCGACGGGCGACATCCCTCAGTAAGTGAAAGCGGCACAATACAATCCGCGTAAAGGGGCACGCTGTTTGAAATACATGGACCTGGGCCATGCAGTTATCAATCACCACCGTCCTTGCTGTCTCAGTCGCCGGTAACATTAGGCGCATGTTGCGTACCGCGTTCATATAGGATGCGGTTGTCTCATTAGGAAGCAACGCGTAGAAAAATGAACGCCCAATACCATGTACACCTACCAACATGCAGTGCCACAGTATGTAGCCACCGCAGTTTATCTGGTGTGTCGCATCCGCCAGCAGTGCCTCACTATAAAGCTCCACGAGGTCACGTACGTACCTGGGAGCGAAAAATATGAACCGTACCTCCGCGTCCTCATACTCCACATTACCTTGACCGACGCTCTCAAGCAACTGTAGCAATGCTTTCACCGAGTTCCCCTCCACCTTTCCCCTCATCTTATCCCTTATGGTCCAGTCGTAACGGTTCAATCTTCTGCCGTAGTGCGTCAACGTACACCTGAGTTCGCGTGTGTCCTTAAACAACTGTATCATACCATAGACATCCTCTTCCGCGTGCCGCGGGAGCCGCCTGTTGGCCACATAGAGAAACGGCTTTCCTACATGAAACGTATGGCTGTGCTCAACGCTTTAGGATACTATGTCGTAACACCAGCCGTTATGCCGTATGACAATATGCGCCTGGCAGTCATAACTTTGTACCTACAGTTAATAAGCGTTTCATAGACATTATATGTCACCTTACCGCTTGCATGTGTATCCTCTTCGGCGAAAATGAACGCATCTATAGTGCACGGATCTGTACCGCACACCCTCAGGCAACTCTGTCCCGGTTTTCCCCTTATACGTCTCCTATGTCAGGACATCTGATTCGAAGAACCATGAAGTAGTACGCATTTGAAAGTGCTTTAAATCACTTTCGAACTTCTACACAGTGTGGTACACACGCTGGTGGAAGACAGCACGGAAAGCGGCGGTATCGCCGACAGCCATGACAGCGACTGGATCCGTCAACGCACTTTATGTTGCATTCAAACTATCATCATACTCACATAAACCTATGTCCGCGTTGTAACCCATGGCATTTTTCTTCACACTAGCAACTCTTATGCTACAATGTTATCTTCACAAAGTTGCCTGTTTTCCGTTACGGCAATCTCATTCGCCTGCTGATCACCGACCGTTGTGGAACTTACTGCACAACGTTCGATGCAAGGAATAATAAATGACATCCCTACGGTACATCCGTCATGGGGAATTAAATGTAGGGGTATTTGTTTCATTGGTTAGTAATGAGCTGAAGGTAGTTCCTTTTTGGCTCCGTCACTTCCAGGACATTGCGAGGGTTGATTGGATCATTGCCGAACAAGTTTCAGCAGAAGATCGCTATTGTTATATTTTGGGCAGCAGAATCCCTGCGCACTTATACGGTGGGTATCCAACCGTCGTTTGAAACATTCCCCCGTCTCCGCATCGACGACAACCTCTGGCAAGCTGTTCCAGGCATTCACTTCCCGGACGGATATGGCCAGATCGGACCGAACATGGAGTCGCCGCGGTTTACTGAATGCTGAATACTGAATACTGTATTATAGAGCAAGTAGGAATGGATTCCTTACAACTCTTTCGAAATATGGTGAAAAACGTTATAAAATTTGTCAACCGTGAATACCATTGTCGTTCTTATGTATTATTTAAAATATTCGACTTACGATATTTCAGGATTCACAAATGTGATATGTCATCGTAAGTGTGCAGTCGTTTGGTGAATCGAATGGTGGCGAAATACAAATCTAATAACGTTTTGGGCTGTTGCACAGGTGATACCTCAATCACAAGTTTAGGCAAACTGTTCCAAATGTTTACCACTCTCCGTTCGAGGCACAGTGGGTTGGGAACATATTTCACATCCGGCACGACAAGTTTGTATCTGTGTCCGCGTGTGCTGCATGGCCCTCGTAAGTGCAGTATTGGCCTTAATATGAGGAAGTCAGCGAGATGTATAATACGGTAAGTCCTAGTGAGGTCGACTCGCACCCGACGGTAGGACAAGGTGTAGAGTCCTAGTTTCTCGCACCGGTCTTCATACCCAAAGCCACGTAAACTCGAGATCAGTCTGGTAGCAACGTGTTGGACCCCTTTCGATCTTTTGTACCTCGCCTCGGGTAAACGGAAAGTAGGCGGGCGAACCGTACTCCAGCATTGATCTAATGATAGATGAGAACAGGAGAGCGGCAACCTCTTCAGACCATGTGCCGAAGCTACCTTTGAGCGCCCAAAGCATGCGCATTCCGTTACGATATGGACTGTTCGCGTTGTCAACGGACTTCAAATCATAGCGTGAGAGTACACCTAGGTCCTTCACGGAGGGTGTGGGTTATAGCGTTTGTCCGTCAAGGTTGTAGGTCCGGCTGTTAGCACCCTTCCCCAGGCTCATAAATACAGACTTGGCCGGGTTGACTGGGAGAAGAACTTCTGCCGACCATGTGGATAGGCGGTTGAGGTCTTGCTGAAGTAGGCCACAGTCATCGGGAGCGTCGATTTCTCTCCAAATCTTCATGTCGTCCGCAAACAAGGCACACGGCGACTGGAGAAGCTGCGGTAGATCGTTGCTGTGGATCAGGAACAGAGTGGGCCCCACCACAGTGCCTTGAGGCACGCCACTTGTAGAGGGGTACCATTCAGTTAGATGGTCGTCGACCTGTACTCTCCACATTCGTCCAACAAGAAAGTCGCGGATCCATCGGTGCAGTGAGCCACCGACGCCACACATGCTGAGTTTGTGAAGGAGAACCTCATGACTGACCTTGTCGAAAGCTGTACTGGAATCGATATATATATCACATCGACAGACTTCCCCTTGTTTATTGCCTTCAACCACTCATGCCTCGTCACAAGCAGGTTCGTAATGCGTGAGCGACCTTGCATAAAACCGTGCTGTGCAGGAGTCAGGACCTCGTTTGACTGTAGCAACTGCAACAATCCCATTTTCGCGAGTTTCTCAGCAACCTTTGCCAAAATAGGTGTCAGAAAACTTGGCCTGTAACTGTCTACTTTGCTAGGGTCACCGCTTTTCGGAATAGACTTCACTACCGAACATTTCCAGTCAACCGGCAACAAACCTGCGGACAGCGACCTGTTGAAAAGGTCAGTCACGACAGGAGGGAGGATAGTCACGACAGGTGGCCTCGAGTTGCATAACTTGTGCTTAGACAAAAGAATGCTCGCAGCTCACTCCCCAGCTCACCTCGTAGAATAAGCCGAGTGAATATCATATCTATTCTGATGTCATTTTACGGACAGCGTTGAGCACGTATACGTGGTTATTACGATGGTTCCATGGAATTTTCACTTGGTTACGGAAACAGTTACACTTACTTACATTTGCAGGAATCCCAAATCCAATTTGCGGAGAATGGCGTTTTTACCTATTAAGGACATATTCAGCCACAAGAAACAACTTCACTCACTAACCCCATGACAAGTCCAGCGAGGATAGTTGGACATGGTTTGCGAGCCGAGCAAGAATATAATAGAAGAGCCGGCCTCTATTAACAATGTGTATACTCACCTGCAACATTATAAATCGACTCTGCGAATCTTGCATCATGGACCAGCTTCAACGACTGCTGGCGTATCAGAACTAAGCCATTCGGCCAACCAACGAAGAAGTTTGGCTGTCAACTGACTGCGAATAATAGAACGCAAAATCGGTCTATACGATGCATAACCGACTTGCACTACTGTTCACCGAAAGTTACGGCAGTGTTCCAGGACGTGGTGGGTTTTCGCCTGGCAAGCATTCTCCCTATAAAAAGCCACAAATGTCCGCTTAACAACACTGCAACGTGGCGGATGTGACTCGCCACAAAATAAAGTCACAGCTATGCATTTCACACTGACGCAGTCCTCAGCCTTCTACATCGAACCTGTGCAACTAATCCTGCTATGAACAATGCTTTGTTGGAGCACAGATCATCTCTATCTCGGATCACTACCTGGCGTAATTACCCCCAACTTGTGTTTTGACGGATTTTTGCGCGCCACAGCGCCATAATGTCCCTGGGTCTGACTATTACCTGAAAGTATGCTCACTCATACGGACAACATCTTTTTTTTATAACTTTCATAAAAACGAAATGTTTTAACATTCCACAGAAGCTATGCTTGTATGCATATTTGATCACGCCTTTACAGGCGTGTCTCGTTTTACCGAGAATATACTATTTATTTATTTATCTCCGCGGCGACGACAATAATCCAAGAGAACAGGTTCAACCGTTGGAGCTGGATTAGGTAGGATAAGTCCCGAAGCTGTGGAACGGACTTGAATCCACTTCGTTGAACCTTCTCCATCATGTCACGTTCGGACTTAGTGAGCCGGTACGCAGCAGGCAATCCGTACTCGAGAACTGGGCGTACATGAGAAGCAAACAGTAGTCTGAAGAGTGCTTGGGTCAGGCGTGAAAAGGCTCTCCATATAGCGTGAAGTATTCTGTATGCGGATGCGACCCTCTTCAGGGTGTCCTCGATTGATTTGAGACCAGGAGACAAAACCAACCCTAGATCCCCCTCTTGGTTGACATTTCTGAGCAGGAAACCCCCGATATGGTAAGCCCCAAAAGACCCAGGAGCACCGATTGGAAGGATAGCGCATTTGTCATGGTTAATGGGCAACTGCCACTTTAGTGACCAATCTTGGAGCTGATCGAGTGTCGCTTGAAGTATGTCTGCATCTTCCAGAATGGATATCTCAATCCACAGCTTCAGATCATCCGCGTAGATTAAGCAGTCGGTCTGCAGTTCGGATGGTAGTCGTTGCTGAAGATATTGAAGAGTTCGGGGCCAAGTACAGAACCCTGGGGGACCCCACCGGTCATGAGAATTTGATCAGAAAGCACTTCGTTAACTTTGACCTGCACGAAGCGACCTTGCAGGAAATCGGAGACCCATTAAAGAAAATTGCCAGTGACGCCGATTCCCCGGAGTTTGAAGAGGAGCCGCTCATGTGGGACCTTGTCAAAAGCCTTACCGAAATCGACAAACACAGCATTCAGACGCTTACCGGCATCTAAGGATCTTGCCCATTTTTCCCTAGCTACCAGCACTTTTGTGGCACATGAACGCGCCCTTCGAAAACCATGTTGGGCATGAGATAGGAACTCCAACTCATCGAGATGTAGGCGAAGGGCCCGTTTCAGAATTCGTTCCATGACTGCACAAAATCGAAGTCAAACAGGGGGAACGATAGCTGGCTGGATTCTTTCGGTTCCCTCCTTTGTAAATAGGTTTAACAGTTCCCACCTTCCAAGCAGTTGGAAGCTGCCCGACCTCAAGGGAACGACGGAAAATTTGACATACAGGTGCGGTAATTTGCCCATCCAAGGTCTTAAGGAACAATGGGTGTAAACCATCGGGACCAGGCGAGGAATACGGGTCTAGGTCAAGTAGAAGTTTCATTACAACGTCAGTGGTAACATTCACGTGCTCCAGCAGGGAAGGAGGAGTGAGTGCAACGCTATCTGGGAGTGGCGTTTCGGTCGAGTAGACAGAGGAATATTGCTGGGCCAAAAGGCTAGCTTTCTCAACGTCTTCGTAGACTAGGTCCAAATGCTCACAGGGAGACAAGGCAGGGACACCACTTCCAGCTTTAGTGCTTCGTTTGAGGTATGAGAAGAGCGCCTTGGCGTTTGTAGCAGAAAGCGCAGCTAATGACAGTTCGTACTTTTGGCGTTTCTTGGGTTTTTTATGTTGCAAGCATTACTGATCGTTTTGTATTGGCAGTAGTCAAGCTCAACTCGCGTAATTCTGAAACGATCCCACAGTTTACGCCTTCCTTTCATCATTGATCTCAATTCGCGATCGATCCATGGAGGGCCTTTGGAGAAGGGTCTTCTTTTGGAGAAGGGGACGACCTGTTCAATGAGTAACGTCAGCTTGGGGTACAAGTGATGCGACGCTTCGTCAACATTAAGGTGTTCAGGGATACTCCAATTCACAATGCTTGCCGCCGTTTCAAACGAGTTGTATCGGCACGCCAGAACTTCCGACGGTCGGCACGTTGACTGTGAACGGCGAAGCAACCTGACCACTGGAATGAGACAGCACAGTGATCACTGCTGCTAATGGGCTGTAGAACTGAAAGGTTCGTGATGTCTGATTGTGTCGGGGAGCGCACGAGATCCAGGATATGCGGCGTCTGATCTGAAGGAATACGAGTTGGTGTAGTGACGTGTTGGAGCAAATTACAATGAAGAATGGTCTCCAGTGAGTTAACCTAGAAGGATTCTGTAGGTCGGTCACAAAGAAACAGGTTCCAGTTAACAGAAGGAGCGTTGAAATCCCTAACGATAAGACAATCCTTTCGTGCACCACGCTTGCTGATCGAGTCCATCAACCGGGCTCCGGATCCTGAAGGCGCTCTGTAGACAACACCAAGTGAGAGAGAAATCCGACCATCATGAACACGACACCAGAGTGCATCAAACACACGGTTTTTGCCACTGATCGCTTCAACTACGTGCAGTTTAATATCAGTCTTCCAATAGATTTTAAGCCACCACCGGACCTCCCTCCTGGTCGATCGGATCGGGAGAGGTGATAACCAGGGATAGACACCTCTGAATCCGTGATTTCGGTGAATACTCAAGTTTCAGTGAAGGCCATTAGGTCCAAGCACGTCTCTGAGGCAATCAACTGAATCTCACCCAATTTATTCCTCAGACTGCGCACATTGGCTGTTAACACACATAGTCCACTTTGTGTGGTATTAGATCATTGGATCATTGGATGATAGATGGCAGAAGGAAGATCCTTTGTCAGCTCCTCCACTTTCCGATCTTTGCGGAGATAGCGTGGGTCATTGCGGTAGAAGGTTCCGCGGAGAACCACTGTAGCTCTCTTAGAGGCAGCAGCATCCCAGGGCGCTCAGGTGAGAATCTAACAGTTGTTTGAAACGTTCCTCTGTCTCAGCACCAACAACAGGATCCAGCAACCGGTTCCAAGCATTTACCACGCGAGTTGATAAGGCCAAATTGAGCCGCACACGGAGATTCCTCGATTTGAACAGTTTCATGCGGTGGCCTCGTGTCGAACTCTTAGTGTTGAGTTGAAAGAAGTCCTGCAACTCACAACCCAGCTCTCCTCTGAGAATCCGTCGAGTGAATATCAAAGCTCCTCGGTGACGGCGGTAGCCTAGAGAGAACAAGTTCAGTCGTTGAAGTCGGTGTGGGTACGACAGGTCTCGCAACTCATGGACGGATTTGGATCCACGCCTTTGAACCTTGTCTACATATCACATTCGGATTTGGTGAGAGGGTAGGCAGCGGGTAACCCGTATTAGAGAATCGGGCGTGCAGGCGAGCCAAAGAGGAGTCGGAAAAGTTCCGTGGTCAGGAGAGAAAACCCTCTACGTATAGAATGGAACATCCCGTAGGCCGCGGCGACCCTCTTCTGGGTGTATTGAATAGATTTGAGGTCTGATGACACTATCACTCCAAGATCCCTCTCTTGGGTTGCGCTTCCGAGTATGCAACCACCAATGTGGTAAGTTCCAAATGGGTCGGATGAGCCAACGGGGAGAACAGAGTATTTATCACGATTTACGGGCAACTGCCACTTAAGCGACCAGTCATGGAGTAGATCGAGCGCAGTTTGTAATCGGTCGGCGTCTTCAAGGCTGGTTACTTCCATCCATAGATTTAGGTCGTCAACGTAGGTTACGCAGCCCGTCTGAAGAGTGGAGGGTAAGTCGTTGATGAAAATATTGAAAAGCACGGGACTGAGGACAGAGCCCTGTGGGACCCCGCTCGTCATGTGAACAGGAGCAGAAAATGTGTCATTCACCTTCACTTGCATAGAGCGGTCGTTTAGGAAGTTGGAGATCCAAGACAAGAGGTTCCCAGAAATACCGATTCCTTGGAGCTTAACCGGGAGCCGTTCATGCGGGACCTTGTCAAAAGCTTTGCTGAAGTCAACAAACACAAAGTCCAAACGTTTGCCGGAGTCTAACGACCCTGCCCAGGTCGTCTTAGCAACGAGCAAGTTCGAGGTACAGGAACGTGCTTTTCTGAACCCATGCTGGGCATAAGAAATGACATTCGGTCCCCCGTGAAGAGTAACAGCTTGTTTTAGGATCCGTTCCATAACTACACACTATTGACGTCAAACAGATTGAACGATAATTGGCCGGATCATGTCGACTTCCTACTTTGTAAATGGGTTTGACGATACCCACTTTCCAAGATGAAGGAAGACGGCCAGCTTCTAGTAAACGACGAAAGACTTGGCATACGGGTGAAGCTATGTACTCCGCCACAGTCCTGAGGAACAAAGGATGGAATCCATCAGGGCCGGGTGAGCTATACGGATCTAACTGAAGAAGTTGCATCACAGAATCAGTGTTAATATCTACTTGGGCCAACGAAGATGGAAATGTGGATACGGCTCTGTCACTAAATGGGGTTTCTTTCGCGTAAACAGAAGCGTATTGCCTAGCCAAGTGACTAGCTTTCTCAGCGTCCTCGTGAAGTAAAGCTTGATGATCACAGAAACCCAAAGCAGGGATGCCATTACTAGCTCTAGTGCTTCTTTTCAAATAAGAGTAGAGCATTTAAAGCGCGATTCTGGAGTGTTTTGCCAAGGATAGTTTGTTTTGTTGGCGTTCCTGGCGCTTCATTGCAACACAAACATTTCTGACTGTATTGTAGTGAGAGGAGTCGAGTTCTGAATGAGATTGCCTATAGCGGTCCTATAATTTGCGCCTTCTATACATTTTTGACCTCAACTCTCGATCCATTCAAAGTGGACCTCTAGCGAAGGGCTTTCGATGGGACGAAGGAACGACCTGCTCATTTAACGACCTCATTTTGGAGAGTACAAGATTCCACGCGTCGTCGAGGTGAATGTGTTCAGGGATACCCCAATCCGTGGCGCTTGCGGCCGTTTTCAGACGGAGTTGGTCAGCACGCAAAAAATTCCGACGGTAACCACCGTGGCTATGGATTGTGAGACGGCGAGTCCAGTGGAATGAAACAACACAATGATCGCTCTAGCCCATGGGTTGAAGAACGTTAGGTTCCTGATATCCGAACCTGCTTGAGAGAGCAAGAGATCTAGGATGTGTGGGGTCTGGTCTGGGAAATACGAGTAGGCGTCAGGACTTGTTGAACGAGGCTGCAACTAAGAGCGGTCCTAAGCAATGTGGCGTCGAAAGAGGCAGATCGTCGATCACAAAGAAGTAGGTCCCAATCGTTATCCGGTGCATTGAAATCCCCCAAGATTAAACAGTCTTTTTGCCCACCATACATTCTTATCTAGCCGAACAAGCGCGCTCCGGGAACCGATGGCGCTCTGTAGACGATACCGACCAAGAGAGACCTGCATCCGTCATGAACACGGCACCAGAGGGCTTCGAAATTGTCATCCTGGTCACTGGTAGCTTCAACTAGATGTACTTTGAGATCTGTCTTCCAGTAGAGAATTACTCCAACACCTGACCTTACCTCGTGGCGATCGGATCGGGAGTGGTGATATCCACGGATAGACACTTCCGAGTCCGTGTTATCTGAGAATAGCCAGATTTCGGTGAAGGCCATCAGGTCTGGACGAGTCTCCGAAGTAAGCAACTGAATTTCGTCCAGTTTATTCCTTAGAAAACGTACGTTGGCAGATAGCACGCGTAGTCCGCTTTTATGCTTTACTCTCTGGGGGTGACATGAATCGGCCTCCAACGCAATCTTGTGCTCTTCCGAACTACGCAAAAATCCACGATATGTGGGTCGGTTTCACCACTCGCCCGGCTCGTTCAGAGCTCCTCTAAAGCCTTCTTACTTTTTATTCGGTCCTCGGGAGAGAGGTCTCGTAACACGCAGAAAGCTTCGCCTTTGAGACGTGGAGTCCGTCAAAGGATGCGCGCGCACTCTTCTTCGTTTCCGCATACAAGCTTGAGGGGTCGAAGCTTGGAGGAATTTTCCTGCTTCTTACCGAGGCGGAAGGCAGACAATGTTTATTCCCTGTTCGCCTGCATCAAACACTAGAGAAATCATCCGCTCGAGCAGCATTTGATCATCCAACATTCGCTCCGCCGAGGTAGCGTTGTCTGCTTTCGCCGCGTTCACGAGGATGAGACAACGGTCACGCGATGGCTGAATGCGCTGTGGAATTGTTGGCTTACGAGATGGTGGATTTTCCTTTAACAGTTTTTCCAGCTCAGAGATTTTGTTGAGAATTATCTTCATTTGTGAATGACAAGATGGAAGCTCAGGTTTAATCAAAGACTTAGTCTTAGTGTTGGTGACACATGTGGCTGGACCTTGGCCACACGAGACGAAGGTCGTTTTTCCTTCACTACGCCCGCATATGACTTCGTCGTAGGCTCAAAAGGCCGGATGTATATCAACGGGTCCGCATGAGAGGTAGACGGGGCGGGGGCGGCCGCGACTTTAGGAGCGTCGCTGGAAGATGCGTTGCTCCGCTTCCTGGTACGCTTACCAGAAGGAGCAGAAGAACGTCTTTCAAGAGGTTGATGTGGCGGACGTCTTGCCAACGCAGCAGCATCGATGCAATATCGACAAATCCATAGCAAACCCTTGTGCTCAGCATAGGTCTTGAAGAGCGGTTTAGTAAGTTGCAAGCAACGCTTTTGACTACATGCCCAGAGTTTGCAGGCAATGCACTGCATGCCCTTAATCACCCCTTTCGCGCAATGCAACCATTGTGAGTTAGACATAATCACTTTATCGCAGGAAAGAATTTTGACACTCAAGAGGACGTCACTCTCATAGGGTTGTAGTTGGGTAAGGAATAACCCACACAAGTGTTGGCGTGTAAACTTGGAAAGGATTACGAGTATATGAGCGGTAATCCCTTTGTGCGCATTTGAACGTTGAAACACATGTGTTAAAATGAGCGACTAAAGGTGGAAAGATGCAGTCACGAAATACGAACCGTTCGTTGCCATGACAGCAACGTCCTGCGTGGATAATTGGTTATGTTTTCTGAAATGGAACATGTAACGAAAGGAAAGATTTATAAATAAAAGCTACGGAACCTACGCTTTGTTTTATAATCATTAAAACTTCTTAAAAAGTGCGGAAGGATATAATACGTGGTGACGTTTACGTTGACAGTATGAGCAATGGGGCTATACATAAAAGGAGGATTTGTGTGCTACCCCTGACGCGCGTTAGGGAAACGCAAGATGAATAATTTAGAAACTGTTATGATGCGGTGTGTGGTAAAGTATATTACTATTTTTATATGTTTCACAATCGAACTGCTAGGGAAATGAATATTTAAACTCCATATTCCAAGCATTTGTTTATAGAATGCGTTGGATAAACTGTAGCTCGCATCCGGACAAACGTATATTTAACCGGGTTTCAAAAATTGAGTTCAAAGGTAATATATTCCGGATGGCAGGTTCGAGCCACGGACGAGAAGTGCCGGCTACAAAAGAACGGCGCGTGAGAATCAGCGACCGAGTAACTAACACAGTAACACGTACGAAACGACAATCATGCATGATGACGATGCCCTACTGAGTCGACCACGAGAACAAGCAAGCTGGACCGAGACAGATGTATTCAACAGCGCGGCATGCGAATAGCGTGGTACGCGGCAAGCAAGTATATAAACAAGGAGTTTACAAGGAACAGGTACTTGGGCTTGGCTTTTGCTTCCCTTCATTCATTGTGCGTTCGGTCCGCCAAGCCCTGTAGAATAAGCAAAGGAGACATAAGTAATGGTGGTCAATTTAAACAATACAATGCGGTTTCAACTGTACTACATTGTCTCCCCTTCTAATTGAGGCACTGTCCCCAGTGCCAACGCATCTGGAACCACAGTGAGGCTCCTCAGCTAGCACTTCTACAGTGTGTTCGACTATCGGGAGACAACCGGGTGGCACGACTCTATCTACAGGCATAGAACTTGAAGACGGTGTCATCGGTTTCAGTCGGTTGTAATGAACGGTCAGTACGTCGGCGTTTGGATCCGTAACGTTTCGAAGCACATACACGGTAGACGAGCGCACGAACACAATCTCGTACGGCCCCTGCCATTCCCGATGGAATTTTCCTGGTGCGCCAGCTGGAGGTCTTGGTCGGTGTAGCCATACACGGTCAACTTTTTGGTATTCAGGGCCTCGACTTTGGCGATCGTAATACTCCTTCTGGTTGTGTTGCGCTCTGTTCATGTGCTCATGCACGCTTTGAAAGGCTACGCGCAGTTGCTTACGGGTTATGCGGACGTATTCCGACGAAGAGTAGGCTTCAACCGGACAGTCAGGTGGTAGTAACTCCAGTGGTAAGCGAATCACACGGCTGAGAGTAAGGTAAACTGGAGAATAGCCGGTTGTAGGGTGCACCGAAGGCCGATAGGCAAGCATACATTGTGGCAATGCTTCGTCCCACTGATTGGACTGATGGCGTTCGACGAAGCTCTGAAGAATAGCCTTGCTAGTCCTGTTGGTCCGCTCAACCAGCCCATTTCCTTGTGGATGATACGGTGTAGTTAGTGTCTTTTTAATGGCTAGCAGGCGGCACACTTCTTGAATTAGGTGACTCTCGAAAGCCGCGCCCTGTTCGGAGTGCAAGGATATGGGTGCGCCGTAACGAGCCACCCACTCGTTGACGATGGTGGAAGCGACAGTGGATGCATTTTAGCATCTGATAGGTATTGCCTCACACCATTTTGTGAAGTAATCTATCATAACTAGTATGAAGCAGTTCCCGTTCTTCGTTATCGGCAAAGGACCAAGGATATCTACTCCAATTCGTTGCCCTGGTGCGGAAGTAATTATTGGTTTCAAAGGAGCACGAGGGACAGGCACCACTGGTTTCAAAGTAGCACAGAGCTCACATGACGCACAGAATTGAACGACATCGGCGTGGATGCCTGGCCACCAATAACGTTGTCGAACTGCAGCCTTCGTTTTCAACTGACCGGAATGGCCTAATTGTTGATGAACTTTTTGTAGTATCTCAAGAGATCGGGTCATCGGAGTAATCAGTTTCGGACCAGATTTATCAACGCGATACAGAGCACGTCGATGATTCTCAAGTCCTTCCAGTGCCCGAGTAGGGTGCGCTCTTCTGTGGTACGTTCACGAAGTTCAGTTCCAGTGGGTTTCGAAGAGCCATTCAGCTGTCGGTTGTAGGTGTTAGCTATGTAAGGGTCACATGCTTGCTCTTCGGCCCACGCAATACCGGCATCTGGGGTTACGAAAGCTGAATGGACCTGTTCGGGTCTCATTAGCCTTGACAGCGCGTCTGCATTGGAGTGTCGTGTCCCAGGACGATATTCGCCGGTAAAATCGTATTCTTGAAGCTGTTCCTGCCAACTTGCTATCTGACCCTCCGGCTCACGAAAGTTCTTTAGCCAGTGAAGTGACTGGTGATCGGTGCGAACCTGAAAGGTCTTTCCAAGTAGGTACGGCCTAAAATGTCGCAAAAAGCTTACCAGCGCCAGTAGTTCCAGTCGAGTGGTGCTGTGCTTTCTCTCGCGTTTATCTAAGCGGCGACTAGCGCAATAGACTACAACTTGGAGTTCTCTGGGATAAAACTGCGCTGATCGCTTCATCACTTGCATCTGTATCTGACACAAATGCTCCCAACTCTGGTGAGGTGTCATGTAGAGCCAAGGTTGGGGGTATCGTAAGATGAACTTTCAACTCTGCAAAAGCATACTGACATTCGATGGTCCAGCAGAATTTTCGTCCCCTCTCAGTTAAACGATGTAAGGGGGCTGAGATGGTCGCAAAATTAAAAATAAACCGTCGATAGTACGAAGCCAATCCTAAGCAACTTCGGAGTTCTGCTGTCGTTTTAGGTTGTGGCTAGGAAGTAATTTTTTCACTTTTCGCGGGGTCGGTCCTCACACCTTCAGGTGAGATAATGTGCCCCAAGTATTTAACTTCACGCAGGAGAAAATAACATTTTGGACCCCGTAGCTTCAAGCCCGTCACGCGCAGCCGATTCAGTACGCGGCGCAGCCGCCGGTTATGCTCCTCAAGCGATCGCTCCTAAACGATTATGTCGTCCAAATAAAGTAAACAGCTACCTGGTGTCAGACCCTCCAGGGATTTCTGCATTAGTCTCTGGAAAGTAGCCGGAGAGTTAACCAGATCAAAAGGCATCGTTTCAAATTCATATAGAGCGTTGGGAACGGTGAACCCCGTTTTCTCACGATCCTTGGGCCTTACTTCTGCTCGCCAGTAATCACATGCAAGATGCAACGTAGAGAACTAGCATGAACCATGGAGTGCATCGAATATGGCATCAATACGGGGCGATGGAAATGAGCCTAGGTGTTACCTAGTTAAGCTTTTGATAATCGATACAAAGCTGCAATGTCCCATCTTGCTTCTTCACTAAAACGATTTGCCACGCTCGCGGTGAAGATGAAGGTTTAATGATAGGTTTGTTCAGCGTCTCTTTGATCATTGAGTCTAACTGCGGTTCGTAATGAACTGGTAACCTGCGCGCATGTTGACGTATAGATCGGTGGGACATGGTGCCAATCTCATGTTCAAATAGGTTCGTACGGCCAAGAGAATCAGCTGTCAAAAACACCTCTTCAAACTCTCGTAGCACTGAGATTAACTGGTCAGTGTTGTCTGTGGTAAGGTTAGTGCGTCCAATAATTGACTCAATGACCTCCTTTTGGAAATGCGTTGCTAGTGAAGTCGTGGCTGCGATAGTGAACGCTCGTCGACCTTCCTGCTGCTGATCAATGACGGTTGGCGCAGGACTCATCAATACCCTCCCGCATCCGAGTGCCACTGTACAACCATGACGAGTGCGGAAATCCATCCCTAAAATAGCGTCCCGGGTCAAATTTCGACAAGTTATAAAGTTATGAGTGGCTACTACCCCATCAACTTTTACGCGTGCGGTCAGTGTAACCTCTGTTCGCAACTCCACCCCATTGGCGGTGATAACACGATACTGCTGGCTGGTAACCGTGCACACCTTCCTAAGGCGGTGGGCTATATCAAGGTGAAGTAGAGAACACGAAGCACTAGTATCAAACAAAAATTGCACCCTAATATCATCTAAACACCCAGGTATCGTCAACGGTTTAGAGTGTAGATTGCCAGTGAAAGTTGATGCCAAAAACGGACAATTGCGCAAACCTGACCTACCTCGGGTTTTCGAAAAACGATAGGTGGGTTATGTTCACAGTGCTGGGCCCGTCTGCCGAAACGCTGACAGTATACGCAGTTCTCCACGGGGCATTATCCTACTGGGGAATGGTGCCTGTGATCAGCTGCAAAACGTCGGTCGATGAGCGCAAAGTTGAACAACTGTCATGACCAAGATGGGTTCTGCCGGTTTGGACTTGCTCCAGAAATTCCCGATTCCTGGCCTTCTCCAGAACGTCCTCCAGAGCACGAGGAAATTTTAATGTATATTTGTCACGGAGGCATTGGTCGCGTGGGCCCATCGCGAACCCCTCACATATCCACTTTTCCAGATCTGCGAATTGAAGATCTGGAAACCCTTTGTGAGCCAAAAATTCGGAGGACTGCGAGGAAGGCATCTGCGTTCTCTGAGGGTAGCTGACGCCGAGTGAAGAATGTGGCACGGTAGAACGCAACGGGGTGGCATTTGGAATACAAGTTTCGGAGAGTGGCCCAGATCTTCTCCACTGGTGAATTAGCAGGTAGACTCATTGTTAAGAATATCTGCAACGCTTCTTCGCTTAAGTAACTGAGGATAATCGAGCCGAGTGACCTTTCTGGCGCTGTAGCGATGTACGCGTTGACTTAAAAGTACCAGCTTTCAAAGTCATCACCAGCGCTGAAAACACGCAGTTGGCGACTGAGGGATTGCATTTGCAAAATTGTGTCCCGGACACAACATTCAATCTTCGGTGGGCTGAAATCAGTTTTACACATACTTGTAGAACTGCCCGCGACGCCAATTTGTAATGTATTCCTAATGACAGGTTCGAGCCACGGACGAGAAGTGCCGGCTACAAAAGAACGGCACGTGAGAATCAGCGACCGAGTAACTAACACAGTAACACGTACGAAACGACAATCATGCATGATGACGATGCTCTACTGAGTCGACCACGAGAACAAGCAAGCTGGACCGAGACAGATGTATTCAACAGCGCGGCATGCGAATAGCGTGGTACGCGGCAAGCAAGTATATAAACAAGGAGTTTACAAGGAACAGGTACTTGGGCTTGGCTTTTGCTTCCCTTCATTCATTGTGCGTTCGGTCCGCCAAGCCCTGTAGAATAAGCAAAGGAGACATAAGTAATGGTGGTCAATTTAAACAATACAATGCGGTTTCAACTGTACTAGACAACCGTTTTTTGAAGTGTATGGGATAAATATTTTGCTGAGAATTTTATAGTCGTAGATATGCAAAATATGATAATAAGTGAAATTTCGTAATGTAATTTAAGGGGAAATGAAACGCGCTAGCAATATATCATATATATTTAACCCATTGATCAGATTTCTGTCTAGGAGTTTTCGATGTACGTCGTTGTTTTCCGCAGGGAATATTATGGATTAGGGTGGAATACGTAACTGAATATACTCAGCGCGTATTGGAAATCAGTTAGTTTTTGGTGGTGTGCTTTGTTTTTGTAATAAATACAGTGGTAGCACAAGGGCCTTCTTCAGCTCAGGAGGCACCTCCTCCTAAATTCACGCGAGTTGCACCAAGGGGTGCAACGCATTCATCCAAACCCTGTCTCCGTGTTTCCATACTTTATGCGTGCTCCCGTCAGCACCGGCAAACGTGCCTTTTCGCAGCTTAGCGAGTGGTCGCTAAGTCACGTCCTGTGTCGGCTTGTCTGCCCGACTCGCCTGCACATCCTGCTACTGCAGACCATTCAACTTAGGCCAGTCCATCAATGAACGGTTGTGCAAGAGCCAGGCAAAGTGTTTTTGTTAGATTTGCAATATATCTGTAATCCGTGTGCAGGTAGCGCCTGAGTTACCATCGATCAGCGTCCTCGGCGGCTCTAATCACGGTTCCTTCAAGGCCTTCAAGGAGTCAACTAATTCTTTGTGTTTGGGAACTTCGACGTAGCATCCAAACTGTTTCGCCTTCTCCGTCTACCATGCATTATTAATGCGACGGAGCTCACGGGTCATCCGCCATCGGAGTTTGCGAAACAGCCTATGTTTCCTCGTCCCTGGGGTCTGTGACATGTGCACCAACTGCGGTGTTCCTCTCATACACCATTGCGCCAATCGTCGCCTTATTCTCATCAAACCAACCAGGTCGCTTACGGTTTGCGCGCCCGATGGTCTCTTCTGCAGCAGCTGTTACCTAGTCACAAACGTGGTGCCACAGGTCGCTTAATATGATTATGCATTCCACATCACACAGGCGTGCAACCATCACCCTATCCAACTCACGTTTCGCCATAATACGGAGGGAAAGATGTTATATTTATGCCGATTCTCGGCGGGAGTGCCATATATGGTTACAAAAATATAGGTAAAGTTTGGTCCGCGCCAATTTGTGATCAGTGACGCTCTCAGCTCCAGGCAGAACACGTGTCGTGCGCACTTAATGCATATCACGCGGACGTATGGTGACAGTCGATAGGTGAGCGTGAAAACTCCGTGGGTGCGTCCAAGTTGCTATAGCACTCGCACTCAGTGCAAACCGAGTGTTCAGTATATTCAGGCCGTGAGTGGTGCACAGTGAGAGCAGCCTGGCACCGTTCGCATTCACTGAAACAACGCCATGCGGACCGATAACATCTGTCCACACCGAGGAAGCAAACCCAACTCGAGCGTTGAAATTACCCAGCAGAAATAGTCGGTCGCTCCTCTGCAGAGACCGTATCACGGAGGATAGCTGAGTGTAGGATTGATCACAAGTGTCATCAGGATAACACATGGTCGGACCTTACGTGCTAATAAAAGTGGCAAACTTACCTCTCCTGAGTCGCAGGCGAACAGTCATCAGTCGCGCGCTGCTGTCTGTCGGTTCACCAAACAGGCGTCTATGGAGGCGATCGGATATCGCAAATCCGACCACAGGTTCATGTGGTGCTGAGGCGGCGTTGTCCACTCACTAGAATGCGCGGCCTTTACTCGTTTCATGCAACGTAGCTTGCCCTGCGAGCTGGGTTTCACTGAGCCCTGTAATATCGAAGTGGTATCGCGCCAGCTCCATCGCGACCAGTGCAGTGCGTCGTTCGGGGTGCTCACTTGAACTCCTGTCCAGCAGTGTGCGCACGTTCCAGAACCCGATTCTGAGTGCTTTGCGTCCAGGCATACGATTGCTTTCGTAGGCATTCGCACACAAGTTGGCGGATGTGCTTCCGAGCTTTGATTGAGGGACTTCACCAGGATACTGTAGCTCAATAGCTGACCCGCTATGCAGTGAGTTTATTGGAGGTTTGCTTGAGGGTCTCGGCCCAGAGTCTTGGTTCAATAACCTGAATCACAAGGCAGCGGTGAGCAGAGCAACCTAGGGAATGTCATTGTAGAGAAAGATTGGGATCTGCTTTATGTCCGTCACACTCGGCCGTTGAGGTACTCTAACGATGCACATATGTTTTGCGACCGTAGCAGAATACACCCCTGCGTGCAAGGCCAGACGCAGATGGGTTTTGGCGGGTTTGAACCAATTTGATCCTGACCCTGGCTTGAGGCGGGCAGTAGAAAACCACTGAACACCCGAAGTTGCCCTCCCACCGCCAGAGAAAATGCTTGGCGTGCGTGCATTACGCCAACTGCGCTGTGAGCTTATAGCCCGTTCACCTAGTCTCCCATTGATAGGCTGTTTCGGGAAGAGGGCCTTCGACCACTTCCTAACCTCAGAAGAGGATGGACTAGGATACTGTTAGGGCGCCCACACCTGACGGGGGAAGGACTCAGGTCCTCAGCGAAAGCCTTCGCTTAAACGTGAACCCGAAATGCAACTGGACTAGCACATGGTCATTTCACTGAGCCATGTGGATCGATGACCTGGGCCTTAGCAGGGAGAAGGGCGCAATCCAACTCCCACCTAGCGGCAGTCGCGAGGCGTCCAGCATAAGACCACATGGCACAACAGTAGCAACAGAGGGTAGGCAAACTGGCCAGCTCTAGCCGCCATAACCCTCAGCGCACCATAAGCTCTCCCGCCACTTGCATAGTATACATGTTTACTTACCTACTGATTACCTTTTGGAAAAGATTTAGTGCACGTTACGCATGCGAGTTCAGTATGAACCGCTACATTGCAGTTGGCAGGTGCAGGTGGCAACAAATATGCCTATGGCCTGTTTTGCATCACGATGATTACCAGTTCCGACATTCAACGGTAGAATATTGCCTCGCTACATAGGGAATACCCGCGGTTACCGATTGACGGATGCGTTATATATTACCCAATATTGGTCACACTTGCAAATATCTCTCCACATTTCAGTACTACGGAATACGTCTAATTATATGTACATGTGTCAGCATTGTTTTCCATGGGTCTTTCGATAGTGCATCTTGCTTCATTGCTGTCTCCGTTTGCTTGCCTCTTGTCCGTTGCCCGTTTTTTCGAGGTTTCCACAGTTACATCGGCCGACATAAGTAGGTTTATCCCCTGGGACTGACTGACCCATTCTCAATAGCCAGATGCCTTCAACGCTTGCTCATTTCTCCAGGATTTGAAGTATTCACACACGGCGTTCCAACTGGACTCCTTCTTCGCCATTCTGGAAACGCCACTTGTACGTGGGCTAAACAAATGACTTTGACTCGCCTCGTACTCACACTATCACCGTGTACTGACCTGGAATAGTATGGTTGCATGGATCCCGTATTCCACAACGAAACCGAGCTTATTGTCGTGGTTACCTTCACTGCTACGGACAGCTTTGCTTATTCTCACTGGCGTTCAAACAATTGGTTTCGGACATACCTTTCCGGAAAATCATTCTGCGTCTCCATGCAATTGGAGCTTTTCTGCCGTCATTACATGGACAGCTTTTCTGCTCCTTAATGGCGCCCGAAGAAATACGTTCGGCCCCTTCCAATGCTACAAGAACATGATTAAATCCAGTCACCTGCAGCTTTTCCAAAGGACTTTAATGGAGTTTTCCTTGACCATGGAGCAAATTACACCCAGTTATTATTGACATTTGAAGGAATTCCGATCCTATTTTGCAGAATAAGAAATTCGTAACGATCCCACATTGAACAAAAGAAGGTCGCTTTCACCGGTTATGAACGTATTCGGCCATCAGGAGCAGCTGCACTCACCATCTTCATGACAAGCCCAGGGTGAATAGCTGGGCACCATCTATACAACCCGGACAGGTATAACACAGCAGAAGCAGTTAGCCTCTATTACCAATATTTGTACTCACCTGCACCACTCATCATTCGACTCTACGACTTTTTGCATCATTGACTGGGTGCAACGACTACTGCCGGATCATTACCAAGCCAATCGGTCAAACAGCGAATAAATTTACCCGTTAATCAACTGGGAATAACAGTGCAAAATCGGTCTGCACGTTGCATCGCTGGTTTACACTGCTGTACGGCATAAACTACGGCAGTGTTCCAGAACGTGCTGGGTTTCCTCCTGGCAAGCGTTCTCCTTATATAAAACCACAAATATCCGCTTAACAACATTGTGATGTGGCGGACGTGGTTCCTCACTGAGTAAAGTCACAGCTGCACATTTCGCCCTGACGCAGTCGTCGGACTTCTACCTACAACCTCTGCAACTGATTTTGCCATAAAAAATGCTTCGATGGTGCACCGGAACTTCCAAACATTTAATGGACAACGGTTGCACAAAAACCTTACATTGGCTCTTGCGTTCATAGATTACTACATGGCGAAATCACGCCCAACTTGAATATTGACACAACCGTAATGACTGATATTTCTGCGCCCCAGCACCATCATGTTCCTAGGTCGGACTATTGCCTGACAAACTGCTCACCATTATGAACTACGAACATTTCGTTTATAACTTTTATTAAAACGAAATATTTTAGTATTTCAAAGCAGCTATACTGGTATGCATACTTGATCGCGCCTTCATCGGTGTGCCTCGATTTACCGAGACTATAAGTTTATTTATTTATATCTAGGTATATATATATATAATAACTAAAAATTTTCCCAAGGACATGATTTATGGATTTAATATATTTTCCAATCTTGCCCATTTCTATTGCCTAAATATGTGGCATAAGTATGGCTATATTTAATTCGGGCGAGGCCACCCGGGGCCACCACGAAGCAACAACGGTTCCTGCAGAGCACGTTCGCAGAACTGGCGCATGGTTCATACGTACGCTGCGATGAATTTACTAACAGCGTGTTTGCATGCTGAGTCTCAGTTTTTCAAGTGCCGGGTTTGCTATATTGCCCTAAGGATTTTTTACCCCATATCAAGGTCTACCTGAACCACCTTCCATAACCTTGCATACATAGTTTAAACTAATTGTAGTTAACTTGGATAACCTTTCGCGATTTTGGCATTGTCTTAAAGTATATTTTTGACGTCGTGAACGTATCGCATATGTATTCGTAACTAATGTATACGCTCATTTAGTGAAGAGTTACGTCACCGTAGCTACACGCATTATCCGATTGCTGTTATTTGCTCTCGTCGTTTCATGTGCTTGACTGTTGCTTGGTGTCACCGGTGTAGGTGCGCTTAACGTGCAAGTTGACAAGGTGCTTACATGTATTTTACCGACTAGCACATACATATTGGCTACAGGAGGAAGTTGCTCGTTGCATGGGGGAAGTGGTGCACGGTCCCTGTGGCGTTGCTAGGCTCGAAGAGTGGGACCATGGATTCAGTGTGGAGCGGACTACGGTCCAGCCACCGACTCGCATGCTCTTGACATTCTAAATACAAGGTGCTTGTTTTGGTCTGTGAAAGAGTGTAGGTCGGCTCCGTTGATGAAACTTGGCTCCCTTCGATACGTCTCTCGGTCTTATTCCTTCGGGTTTACACTGGATATGGGATGGGTGTTTGGAGTGATGGGTGGTGCGGCGCAAGCCTTCCATGGTCTCTCTGTAGGCGCAGGCCTCCTGTGACTGGCCACAGTAGCAGGCACCTTCGAAACCGGATGCCACCAACCATCTTTAATTTGAACTATGTGCATACAAGAATGCTACCTGAGGTATCTTGTATTTATTTTTACATGAAGGTTCACATCAGTAATTATACCCCTACGTCTTTGCAGTATATATTGTGCTATTTCTATTCGTCATTTTGTTTGTACTGCTTGCGCGCAATATGCCCAATGAATGGCTGATACATTATTAGTTCGAAATGCATTCGGAATCACTAAATTGCAGATACCTTAACTGCACAAATGTATATCTTCCGTTATTTTTAGTTACCCATGTCACCTTTTAAGACGCTAATGTATGCCGCACATTAGCTATTTCCGCTTATTTCTTATACGGATCCTACATGTTCCTTCACTTAATTGCATATCCCAAAATAATATATTTTCTCGATCTCCTTCACCGGTTAGTCTTCAGCATCCGAACCAACTGCAATTCATAGTTCTGCATAATTTCATGTATTCAACACTTCAGATCCTCTGCTTCCCTCGTTGCAGAGCATGTTAGTTTATAGGAATACATTCGCGAGGAACAAGTACATCTCACCAAGTGAGGTAACTAAATAAATAAATCGTTTATTCTAGACGGGGCGCAGCACACCTTTGAAGGTGTGATCAGTTGTTTACAATAGGTGTAAAGGATAAGTATATAACTGGTTTACTCTCGTAGGAACGAGCCACAACAGCACAGACGTGATCAAGTGGTTGTCGGAGCTACAGCACTAACATAAGCGGGTATATATCAAACGGCAGATGTACGTGTTCCTAAAATGTGCATTACGAATAACGGGGCGTAATTGTCATATATGAGGATGGCTAGGATGACGGACTGTTCATTGGGGCCGGATAGAAAAGCAGTGCTGAAGAACGGTAAAGTCTATGAGTAGCTTCGTTAGAGGAAAACTGGACAGGGATTCCAATCGTTCCGGCGGTTGCTTTCCAAAATTCCGTGTGAGATGGAACTCCATAGAAGGGTTTAGATACTCTGTTGCACGAAATCGTAAGCAGTAGTTCAGAGGTTGTGCTTGCAAAGTACGGTTAACGGGATCATTGTCAGTGTCCAGGAGTGGGCCGTGGCCTTAGGTTGGTGCCGAGTCACATCCGCCAAGTCACAGTATTAGCAAAAGGTCATTAGTAGCTTTTTATACACAGAACGCTTGTCAGAGAAACCCCTAACGTACTGGAACACAGCCGCTGAACACAAGTTGGACATCAATAATCCAATGGCAACACAACTTTACGACGGATTTTCAGCTAGGCTACTCGTGGTCGTGGGGCACGCATTATCCGTCGGTTGAGCAAAACGCTTAGGCACGATTCACTAGTAACGGTTGGAACCGACGGTAGCAGTTAAGCAAGAACCACTGGGTAGTAAGGGTTGGATATTGCATACGCCGTGTAATTGTCCAAGCAGACCACACAAGGCCGAATGGGACACGCAGACAGATGCAAGTAGCTTAACCATTGCAAGTAAGTAGAACGCTTGAACAGAGACAAAGCTTTTTTGGAAATGATGTTTCAAACGTATAAAGGGTACCATCAAAATGGTGCAAGCCAGTACAAAACACTGACGTAGTGGCTTGCTGTTGTCTCCGGAATAGCGGAGAGCAGTCAATATCCGTCTGACAGGCGTGAAATCATCGGCGGCCCATAATGGCGAGGTGGGTAAGGTAACCATGGCATAAGTACACCAAATTAGATTCTGGCATAAAAGAGGAAGTGGTGAGGTTCCGGAGGTACGAGGGTTTTCAACGCAAATGTCCAAACAAGTAGAAGAGAGAAGGCATGGAGCAAACGGTTCACTGTATTCATCAGAATAAGCTATGACCGAACTACATAACAAAGACCAAAAAATTTAAACATCAAATGGGCATAGGATTGGTGTCAGAGCACACTGGCGAGGTGGTTAGGATATTCATAGGATAATGACACCAAAAAGAACAGGATTCGGAAAACTGGAGAAATAATTTACCGGCGAGGTGAACTGAGCACAACGCCATGGCACCGCCAGTAAGCGGAGCACTTACAGGGTGATGCAGGTTTGTTGAGTTGATATTAAGATGGGGATACGACTTTGAACCCAGTTGTTCAACCCATTGGAAGCTCCCGAGTCAGAGGACAGAATGCACTAGATGGTGTTCCAGGCTGTCATTCTATGAGTTTGGACCTACGAAGATAACGTGCAGAAGCGTTTCCGAGATGCGACCATCAAGGTGTTTACTCGACTCTTATATGCAGGTCTGGCAGAGGAACAGGGACGAGGTCAGCGAGAGGAAATATTTCGAAGGGAAATAGGAAGTGAGAAAAGCTGAGGCTCTGCAGCCCTACCAAATTAACCGGCTTTTTGTGTGTATCCACTAGCTACAGTGTCACGTGTGTACAAATATTTAAACAAATTCCTTATTCTCCTGCAACGCGAGACACGCCTATGTGGTCATGATCATATTAAAGTTACAACTAAATGTCGGGGAACGTATGAAAGACGGTGCAAGTTAGCCAGGAGCTTTGCAGCAGTGCTTTCGCACATGTATGCAGAGGTGCATGTGTCTTGCTGTTATATGAGTTTGAATGTGTGTCACAGCAGTTGCGATTGATCGTGTGAATGGTGTGAGAAGGGTTGAGTGACGTCCGTTGTGGGACTGTAGTTGGTTGGGTAAACTTGGTGCCGTGACTTAGTTATAGGCCAGTCACATCCGCCTCGTCGCAGTGCTGTTAAACGGACATCAGTGGCTTTTTATAGGGAGGACGCTTGCCAAGTGAAAACCCACCAGGTCCTGGAGGACTGTCGCTAAACATTTGCTGGAACAGGGTAGACCCGAACCACCCAATTGGTGTCACAGGAATGTCATGCTTTCGTTGTCGATTTAGCAGCTTGCGATTGATAACAAGCCATAAGCGAGACATTGGACACTTGACAGGCGGGACCAAGGGGCAGGTGGGTATAGATTGATTCAGGTTTGTTGTGGTATTCATTTGTGTTGAAAGCATTTTTGGAGACAGGCCTTGGATGATCCACTCATTTGGATAAGGACGTCCAGAACAAATTGTCCAGTGCTATTAGATCAGGTTGGGAGCGAGTGTGTTGGAGATCTGATTTGATCCAATTTTAGCTTTGTAGGTTAATTCGGTCGCAGACAAACAGGCTAGCTGGGATCCTTGGTAAGTTTTGTTTATATCTTCAGACCTCGAGGAAGAGAAGAGAAAAGTAAAGAAAAGGCAAGCATCTATGCGGACAAATGTTGCTTAATAACTAGCATAAGCCATGAGAGGATGAATGAAGACAAAGAGAAGACGGTGGCAAGCAAAAAAATGAAAAACCAAATGTACGATGGGTGAATCTGTGGTAAACCATGCCTTTAAGCCTTACTGGTCTAGGCGAGGTAAGTAAATAGCAAAGACTGGTGAGGCAAGTCAAGACGAACGCATCAAGCGAATAACAAACAAGCCGGCTGAGGTAAGCGTTGGATAAATGGCCTAATCAACTAAGCGTATCCTCGGATTGAAATGGCTTTAGAGAAAAAGTAAGGAAGAGCAACGATCAAAGCAAAGGTAGATGAAAGATCAGTGGAAGTGCCAAGCGTGAGTCTGTATACCTCAGTCGCCTTGCAGCTTTCAGTATTTTAGCAGCTGTCAGTGTGTGCGTTGTCATATTAGCTTTGCGAAAGACATACACATATACCGAAACTGGGGGACAGGATATGTGGAACTATGCGGCGAGGAAAAGGCGACACGGTACTAGAGAGTGGTAATGAAGAAACAGCAGTCTCAGAGGAGTAGTGTTAATTGCTAAGGAAAATGCCGCTGCAGGGACAACGATAGGATGGCTGAACCTGCTGTACAAGTGGCCAACCGTTGTGGAATAAAGTAGCTCAGCGGCGCTTCAATAGATTAAGTGAACTACTCGAAGGTGAAATTCTACGGTGTCACTGGTAAGTCATTTGGGCGCAGAGGGCATTAAGATTAGAGCCGGATCAACTACATAGCAGATGACACTCGTATTTGTGTGTTTAAGCGAACATGGTCCGCTGAGCAGTCAGTTACGTGGTGCATAGGTACTTTATAGGAGCAACTGGAGTGGCTGAAGGTACGATGGGGCTGATGTACTAGTTATACTAAGAGCCAACGGTTGTGGAATAAAATGGAACAACGGCGCTTCGATAACCTGGGCGAAACCACTGAAATGCATTGTTGGCCAAGGTTCATCCTTATTACTATGCCCCCTTTCTTCCTGTGCATGTCCATTGTGCTGATGCTCACCTTTAGTAATTAGACCTAACTTCTACGGATTTCACTCTTTAGGCTGATATTCTAATCTCGTCGCAGTGGGCTCTTTGCTTCCGACTACTGTGACCCTAATGATCAGAGATGGGCAGACCTAACGGTCTGCTCACATTACCCCAAAAATATGGCTGGCTTTTTTGCTTCCCCTCAATAGAGCGTTTTCTTGTTCGCACTCTGTTTGCATTCCTTTTTCAGTTGGACGGATATCTCTTCGGACCTGCTCTAATCTACCCTCGGCTGACCAATCCCCTGTTTCTGACTGTTCCCCGACATCCAAGACGTTACTACTCTAGGCTCTACATTCCAAACACGCAGTTCCCCTCATCCCGAGACCCTTCCTTGACATGCTAACTGGCTTTTCATATAGCCGCTGCCGTCCCGAAAGCTTCTTATGACACTCATTACTGTTATTCACACCTTAAGTTGGCGGCTTAGCTTCATCTTGCTGGCTTATCCGAACTCGTCTGAATGGGCTACTACTTTTTGACCCACCTCGGACTTCTGAGATCTTAGTGACTTTGGCTCTGCCGACGTACCGCCTTATAACCTTTACTTCAAAAGCAGTGTTGGTCATGCTTCACCCTTATTATTATATCCCCCTTTCATCCTTAACATTTCTCTTTATGCCGGTGCTCTCTTTCAGTATTTAGATCTAACTTATACGGCTTTCTTTCTATGCGCTGACACCCTGTTCTCGTCTTAATGGTCGTCTTTCTTTGGACTACTATGTCCCTTATGATCAGGTTTTAACAGCCCCAACGGCCTGTTCACATCACTCCGAGGCTAACTGCCACTTTCGTCCTAAACTGCTTCTTTTATGATGACACTCATTACCTTATACTTAGCTATATTTGGCGGCCTAGCTTCATTTTGCTGACTTGCCTGGTTTTTGTCTGAACGGTCGCTTGTTTTCTGACCTCTCTCGGAATTATGAGATATAAGTTAGCTAGTTACAGCTGACGCAACGCTCTGGTATCCTCACCTTAATTACATCACTAGGCATTATTCATCCCTCTTTTTCTTAACAAGGATGAATCATCACTTGAAGAAGGTCGGAGGCTTTTTCACTTCTCCCCAATAGAACCTGTTTTACCGACCCTTTCTTTCCTTCCTGTGCTTTCTGTTGCATTTCTTCTTCATTCGACGCCAACCTACATGCGTCTGTCCTCTCTGACTTCTTACATTCCTACCAATTTAAGACTGAGGCAACGCGTCCGTGTCGCTATTTCTGAGTGATATTCTTTCCCATAATCTGCACACCTCGTCCTCCTCTCTCTGGGTCCAACCGATTGAGCATATGCGCATTAGGACCCCTACAACTCTGTTTTCTTCATCTTCATTCCTATTTTGGAACAATCTTTCACTCTCTACTGATCCGTGTTCTGCTTGCTTCTTGTCGTATTTCGCCACTTATGATACCCATGCATATGCGATAGTTAAATAACAATTACATGTGTAGGGGTATAATAGTTCAGTCATCGCCGCAATTGATCGACTGCATTCCAGACGGACCTCTTTCTTCTGTCTTTGTGGCTGTTTCTGTTCGTTTCCTTTCTTCCCGAGTTTGTCACAGGTACGGCGACACGCACCCAAGGAATTCCGATAAGGCTTTTATCCCAACCTTTCACAAGCTACATAGCAGAGCCTAGTCCGGAAAAGCGCCAGACGCGTTTCGCCCTATTGGGGCTCGTCAGTGGCGCGCATTCCCTCGGTCCTCTAAGGAGTATCGAACCCATGACCGCTAGAGGCAGATACCAACTAGCCAGCAGCTTAAGCCACTGAGCCATGGGGGACGTTGGCTGGGCTACATAATTTGCAAACTAACTGGGATATAGCACCACCTATCTACCACTGGCACTGACAGTGGTTAGCCTGCAAGGTGATGACGTCCTCTCACTACACGCTATATCCATAGCATTTGAAACTAGGAGAAGCATTAGATGTTATAGTACTCATTAGTAGCAGGATTTTAGTTGTAAATCTGACAAAGCTTTTATCCCAACAGTTCACAAGCTACATAGCAGAGCCTAGGCCGGAAAAGCGCCAGTGCCTCTCCTAGGTTCAAATGCTATAGATATAGCGTCTAGTGAGAGGACGTCCTCACCTTGCAGGCTAACCACTGTCAGTGCCAGTGGTAGATATGTGGTGCTATATCCCAGCTAGTTTGCAAATTATGTAGCCCAGCCAACGTCCCCATGGCTCAGTGGCTTAAGCTGCTAGCTAGTTGGAATCTGCCTCTAGCGGTCATGGGTTCGATACTCCTTAGATACTCCTTAGTGCCGTATCAGTTCTAAACCACTCGGCTAACCAACGAAGAATTTTGGCTGTCAACCGACTGCGAATAATAAAGTGCAAAATCGGTCTAAACGATGCACAGCTGATTAGCTCTACCGTTCAATGGAAGCTACGGCAGTATTCCAGGAAGTGGTGGGTTTTCGCCTGGCAGGCGTTCTCCCTATAAAAAGCCACAAATGTCCGTTTAACCGCACTGCAACGTGGCGGATGTGACTCGCCACAAAATAAAGTCACAGCTAAACCTTTCACACGGACGCAGTCCTCAGCCTTCTACATCCAACGTGTGCAACCAATCCTACTATGAAGAATGCTCTGATGGAGCACAGATCATCCCTATTTTGTAATGGTCGTTGGTTGCACCAAAACCTTGCTTGGGCTCCTGCGCTAACGGATCTCCACCTGGCGAAATTACCCCCAACTTGTGTCTTGACGGATTTTTGCGCGCCACAGCGCCATCATGTTCCTTGGTCTGACTATTACCTGGCAGTATGCTCACTCATTTGAACTACGCCTTTTTCCTACCTTTCATTAAAACGAAATGTTTTATCATTCCAAAGAAGCTATGCTTGTATGCACATTTGATCACGCTTTTACAGGTGTGTCTCGTTTTACCGAAAATATACCGTTTATTTGTTTATTTATTTATAGTTTCAGTGGTCAGATTGCTTGTTAGGTTAATCATTCTAGTTACTAATGAATAAATACAGAGCAAAGGATAGGTCAACAAACCAGCTGAGCTGTGATCGAAATATACCAAGAGAATAAACGTAGGGAAGGAGTGACCATTAGCAAGCTGAGGGTATCCGCAGAGTTGAATAGAGCCTAGAGAGAGCAGCTGCTGCTAAGCAGAGACGGTGGCTCTAGTAAAGGATGTATCAGTGGCTGGTGTAGTCATATCATTAAGACGTTTGACCACTAGTGGATACCTACAATTTCAATGAGTAAATCAACAGGCAATCGAAGAGTAGAGAGACAAACTTCCAGGAAAATAAAGGTAGGAGTGTAAAGAAGTGGCTCTCCAAGCTACATGGGACCAACAATGCCTAGCTGCTGCCAAGAACAGTTGACGCGAGTAAGACGAACGACGAATAATGGCGCGCTAGGACAGAGATGAGTGACTAGCAATAGAATTCGGATTAAGCCTTCAGTTAATAGTGGATCCTACGGTGGCACAGAATAGGTCAACAAACCAGCTGAACTGTAATGCAAACAATCCACGGGATTCAACGTTGTAGATGTGTGAGTCCTATCGAGCTGCGGGTATCCGCAGACTTGAATGGGGCGTATGGCGACCAGCTGAAGCTAAGCAGAGATAATGGCTCAAGGAAATGTGGTACCAGTGGCTGGTGTAGCCATATCATAAAGAAGTTTGGTCACTAGTAGAAACCTACAGTTTCAATGAATAAATCAACAAGCGAACGAAGATTAGAGAAACAGGTGTTCGAGGAAAATGAAGGCTGGAGATTAAAGGAGTGGGCTCTTCCAGGCTACAGATAAGCGCAGGGATGCATGAAGCCAACGACGACTAGCTGCTGTCAAGAAGAGTTGAAGAGGGTAAGGGGAAGGGCAGATAAGCGTGCTAGGAGAGAGGTCCGTGGCCGGCAATGGCTTTCGGATTAGTCTTTCAGTCACTAATGGAATCTACGGTGGCACAGAATAGCTCAACAAACCAGCTGAACTGTGATGCCAACAATCCAAGAGAATAAACGGTGTATAGAAGGAGGGAGTCCTAAGGAACTCTGGATATCCACAGAGTTGAATGGAGCCTATGGTGACTAGCTGCTGCTCAGAAGAGATAGTGGCTCTAGAAAAGGATGTATCAGTGGCTGGCGTGGCAATATTATTAAGACGTTTGACCACTAGTAAATACCTACAGTTTTAATGAGTAAATCAACAAGCGAGCGAAGATTAGAGATACGGACGTTCGAGGAAAATGAAGGTTGGAGAGTATAGGAGTGGCTCTTTCAAAGCTACATGCAGCCAACAATAATTAGCTGCTGCCAAGAAGAGTTGACGCGCGTTAGACGAACGACGGATAACGGCCAGCTAGGAGTGAGATGAGTGGCCAGCAATAGAGTTCGGATTAAGCGTGCAGTTACTGGTGGATCTTACGGTGGCACAGAATAGGTCAACAAACCAACTGAGCTGTGATGCAGACATTCCAGGGTAATAAGCATTGTAAATAAGGAGCGACGGCTAGCGAGCTCCGGATATTCGCAAAGTTGAATGGAGCCTATGGCGACTTGCTGCTGCTGAGTTGCTTTGACAGTTCTTATGTGACGGCTTATGTGAAAGTTTAATTGTCCAGTCTTTGTGAGTTGAAGGTGCACGTGCTCAGCAAAGTAGTGACGCCTGGCGTAACCCTATGCTAGTTTAAAGTACAATATAGCTGGGCAACCGAACCTAAACTCTGAGGTCATTGACACTAAGGTGCCAGGCTACAGTTTCAAAGTTGACACTGGAGGGGCAGGAGTAGGTGGGTGTTAAGTAAAAACGAATATCAGAACCCTAAGATGAGGACAGCGTCAAGGCAAGGGATAAAACAATTAAACAGCAAACATACAGTGCCGCTAAGGTTAAATAGATCAACAATTAGTAGTGATTACGATGACATTTTGGGGAAGGGATAAAAATAGTCTAGCTAGAGGGATACTTGAGGTCCTTGACACAAATGTGCGGAGCTACAGCCACAGTTATTCGCATTCGAATGACTTCTGTTGGCTGATCAGATAGCTTATTCAGTGTCTGCCATAGAAGTTGAGGCTAGTGAAGTAGGATGAATAATTGTGCGCGTAAGTAAAAGTTCCATAGTGGCCGGGGTCATACTTTCGCTGATTTTATATACTTACTAGAGTGTGAGGAATTCGCGTCCCGCTATCCTCACTGGACGTCAGTCTTTGAAATGTTGGGTGCAGTTAGTTGCTTTGGATATAAAGTCCCAGTCCAGATAAGTCCCTGCTGGTTATTACGTCCTATATCAGACGGAGGTAGTTGCTTAGTCCAATCCAAGATCTCTAAGAAGTTACTGATTTAGGAGGAAAGGGAAAGAGAGGAACAGGCCGAGAGTGGACCGAAAAAGACAGTCATGGATCAAAGCAGTGTGAACATCCTACCTTGGGACATATAGGCTTGAGACAAACTGATGTCTAATGTGCAACAAATATTTCGTTGAAAAGCTTTCTTTGCTCATGCAATAAAAAGCATGATCCAATGGGCAAATTACTGTGATGTACTTAAGGATCAAGCATATAGTTTCGGTAAGCAGTCCACGTGGCATAAGATTAAGGTATTCAATTAATGTGCAGGAAGCGAGTAAACGACGGTTAAAAGAGGTGTGGCGGTGAAATGGTGGACACACAGCAGGAAGTCACCTTACGAACCAGTAAGTGTGGAATAGGAACGCGCATCGGTGCTTTAATATAAAAATAATTCACTCAGTAAGATTCTGCGATGTCAAAAGCAAGCGAAAGGGACGCAGCAAACAGTCAGAGTAAGAGCACGATTAATCACGTAGAAGTCTGCTTTCGTGGTTGTGAGATTAAGGAAACATGGGCTGACCAGTAGGCGGCTAAGGAAAGGAGCTTTATAGTGAAGGAAGGAGCGCCTTAGCAAAAGCGAAGTTTAGGTTGTAAAACGAGGACTATCATGAACCGACATAGGTGGAATAGGATAGCGCATTGGCGCTTCCATAGCTTAGGTGATCCATCCGCCATTAGCAAGCTACGGTATAAAAAGAATGCCATATAAAAGCAGAAAATGAGGGTAAGCGCCGGAGAAACTATGTAATAGAAGCCGCTGTTTATTTAAAGCTTAATGGATCAGGAAATGCCGAGCAGGCATTTAAGTGGGGAGTGTTTAAAAGAAGAATGACAAACCGTAGGGGAGGAGAGGCTTGGGATGTAGAACGTGCAGTCCTATGAACTAGCGTTTGTTGAATAGGACGGCGCATCAGCGCTTCAGTAGATTAGGTGACATATCCGATGGTGAAATCCTACGGCGAATCAGTACCTTAACTGGACGCAGAGTACAGTATGGGTAAGCGTTAGATTGACCAAGTGACAGTGGCGGCTATTGGTTAAGAGATAAGGGAACATGGACTGCCAAGCAGTCAATCAAATGGAGGAGCTTTATTGTGAAGGAAGTAGGGCAGTAGCTGGTGCCTGGATTGGATTGTAGAACAAGCGACATTACGAACCAGCAATTGTGAAATAGGATGGCGCAGCGGCGCTTCAATAGACGCCGCGCACTTCTAGAAGGTAGAGTTCTAGGGGATCAAACAAAGCCGAGTGGACGTCAAGAACAGTAAGGGTAAGCGGCAGCAAAACAACGTTAGAGAAGACGCGCATTATTAAGCTGTTGAGGAAACCTTTGTTGCACAGCAGTCATGTAAGTGGATGACTGAAACTGTAAAGGTTGGTAGACCTTTGCTGAAACAAGGACTAGTTTGTAGAACAAGCAATACTATGCTTTAACGTTGTGCAATAGGATGGTGCCCCTGGACTCCCAAAGCTTAACTGATTTATTCAAAGTTGCAGTACTATACTGTCAAAACAAAGCCAAAAGGACGCAGAGGGCAGTGAGGTAAAAGCGGAATTAACTACGTAGCTGCATCCGCTTGTGATTGAGAGCTTCAGATAACATGGACTGCCGAGCGGTCAGGTAAGTGGAGGAGGGTTATAATGAGGGAACACGGGACGTTACCAAAGCAAGAATGGGTTGTAGGACGCCTAATACTATGGAGCAAAAACTGTGGAATAGGATGGCGCATCAGCACATAATTAGATTAGGTGAGCAACCTGAGAGTGATACTCTGCTGCATCAAAAGAAGGGTAAATGGACTCAGGGAGCATTATGGGTAGGAGCCGCCTTAAGCATGTAGCAGTAGCCGCTCGTGGTTGCAAGATTATGGCGACATGGACTGCTAAGCAGTAATTTAAGTAACAGTGGGGTATATAAAAAGGAGGGCCGAAGCTGCCGCGAGGATTGGATTGTAGAAGAAGCGGTACTAAAAACCAACAATTGTGGAATAGGTTAGCGCAACATAACCTCAGTAGATTAGGTAAACCACTCGAAGGTAGGATTCTACGATGTCAAAATGAAGCCAAATAAATAAGTTATTTTCGAGTACTTCGGCGCACATCAAATCTGGCATGAGTGAGACACAGATAGTATTTGGGCTAAAAGCCAAATAACTTACGTAGCAGAGGACGAGCTTCATGGCGAGATTATGGGAATCTGGACTGCGCAGCACTCAGTTAAGTGGTGGAGGGATATGATGAAGAGAGTAAGGCCGTAGCTATAGCGCGAATTAGTTTGTAGAAAAGGCGATACTATGAAATTAGTTGTGGAATAGAATGGCACATGGGCACTTAAATATATCAAGTGAACAACTCAAAGCTGGAGCTTTACAAAGCCAAAAGAAAACCAAATGGACGCGGAGGACTGTCAAAGTAAAGGCCGACTTAACTACATGGCACGTGCCGCTTGTTGTTGAGAGATTAAGGAAACATAGACTGCCGCGAGCTCAGTTAAGTTAAGGAGGGTTATAGGGAAGGAACACGGGCAGTTCCTGAAGCGACGAATGGGCTGTAGAGCAAGCAACACTAGGAAGCAACAATTGCGGAATAGGGTTACGACGCAACGCATAAACGGATTAGAAGAACTCTTTGAACTTGGAATTCTACCATGATAAATGGCAGCAGGGGTGTGGGTGCCAGAGCCGGATAAACTAAGTAAGTGAAGCCAATCTTCATTAAGACTTTAATGGGATGATTTGCCGAGCAAGCAGTTATATGCTGAAGGCATATAGTGTACGATAACAGCTTTTTCGGAAGCAAGGAATGGGTTGTAGAACAACCAATATTATGGAGCAACAGCTGTGGAATAGGCTGGAGCTTTGGCGTTACAACAGCCTAGGTGAACCACAAGAAGGTGGTTTTACGGTGGCAACCGTAAGGCAACTGGACGCAGAGGGCACTTGGGGTAAGTGCCGGATTATCTACAAAGCAGGTGGCGTTCGTTGTTGAGAGCTTTAGGGAATATGGACTGCCGAGCAGTCAGTTAAGCGGAGGATCGTAAAAGTGAACGAATTCGGGTTGTAGCCGAAACTAGGCTGGGTTGTGCTACTGGCAACGCAATGGAACAACAACTGTGGAATAGGATGGCGCATAAGCGCTTCAGTGGAATAAGTTAACCACCCGAAGTTGGAATTCTACAGTATCAACCATAGGCCAAATGGACACCGAGGACAGTGAAGAAAAAAGCCAGAATAACTACTTAACAGAAACCGCTATTTATTTCGAAAGTAAGGAAAATGGAATGCTGAGGCGTCAGTTAAGTGGAGGAGGGTTATGGTGAAAGAAGGCGGTAGCTGAAGCGAGGCTTGGATTGTAGAACAAGCAAGCCTATGAACTAGAACGTGTGGAATAGGACGGTGCAACTGCGCTTTACTTGATCAAGTTAACGACTCGAAGGTACAGTGCTACAGTGCCAAGGAAGTGCTAAATGGATGCAGAGGACGGTCAGGTTAAGCACCAGCTTAACACCATAGAATAGAGCGCTTGTTGTTGGGCATTTGAGAGAACGTGCATCGCCAAGTAATCGGTTGTGGTAGAGGTTTATATTTTAGGAAGACAGGCCGTAGCGTAAGAGAGGCTTCGGTTGTAGAAAAAGCAAAACTTAAAGCAACCAATTTGAAATAGTATTGCGCATTGGCACTTCGATATACATAAATAAATAATTTCTTCTTGTCATTGCGAGACACACTATGAAGAGTATGATCATGGAAATACAGACGTGGGTAGGCGGCAAGTGCATACATTATTACATTTAGACCAAAGGCATAGAAATTTATTTGTGTCTATGCACATGTGGAATTAGGTTTAGGTGGGTACTTGAAGATGGCCACGTTGTGTGAGTATGTAAGTGTAACCCTGTGTGTGTTTTGTTCTCTGGGTTTGTCATCAAATGGGGGAATCAAAGGAACGCTTCGATTTGAATGACGTTCGTGTTGTTTGAATGATCGTTGGGAAAAGTGTATAGGCACTGACTTATTTAGTGGCGAGTCACATTCGCCTCGTCACCGTGTTGTTAAACGCATATCTGTGGTTTTTACTGGGAGAACGCTTGCGAAATGCCACCACCTCCTAGAACACTGCCGCAGAACCATTTACTGGAACGTGATCGGCCCGAAGCACCCATTTGGTACCACTGGAGGTTGTTCTTCTGGCCAGCCACATAAAGATGAACTTGTTGGATGCCAAAAGATGCCGAACGTACGCAGAGGACAGTGAGGCTAATAGTCGGATTAACTACAGCCGAATCCGCTAGTTGTTGAGAATTTACGGGGTACGAACTGCCGTGCAATCAGTTAACTGAAGGCATATTGTAGTGCAGAAAAATAGGTCATACCTGAAGCAATGATTGGGTGGTAAAACAAGCACTTCCCTGAACCAAGTTTTGTTGAATATAATGACGCAGGGACAATTTAATATAGTAACTGAATCACTCGAATTTAGCTTTCGGGTACGTCAATTTTGGGCTAACTAGACACAAGGAACAGTGGTAAAAGCTGGATTAACTACGTAGCGGAGGCCCTCGTTGTTAAGATAATAAGGAAACATAGACTGACGAATGGTCAGTTAATTAGTGGTGGGTTACAGCAAAGGAAGACAGGCCGTAGCAGAAGCGCGGCTTGGTTTTAGAAAAAGCGCTAATATGGTGCAACAACTTTAGGATGTATGGCGCGTCCGCGCTTCAATAGATTAGGAGAACCAATCGGAGGTGCAGTTCTAGGTTGTTAAACGAAGCCGTATGGATGCGGAGCACAGTGAGGCTAACTGTCGGATAAACTAAGTAGTGGAAGCCGCTTTCTGTTGTGCGTGTAAGTGGACAAGAAACGCCGTGCGATTCGTTAAGTAGAGGGGTTTATAATAAAGGAAGAAAGACAGTATCAGAAACAAGGTTTAGGTTGTAAAACAGGCAATACTATGAGTGAACGTCTGTGGAAAAATATGGCGCAGCGGCGCTTTAACAGGTAGAGGATTACGGAACACAGCCGTATTGAAAGTAGGTTTGCAGAGCCAGCCCCGGTATGCCTTTGTGGTTGCAGGTTATGACCGGCAGCGCCAGAATATATTAAGTGCTCCCGTTCAACGTGGACACTCATACAGTTTATCGAGCAATTCTAATGGTCCGCAGAGATGAGTGGGCGTAGCAGCCGGATAAATTGAAAAGGTAAGAGCTGCACGTGACCGTGAGAAGAGGATATGGACTTATAATAGTCATAGCTAATAGGAGGATCAAAAGAAGAATGGACTGCGGTCGCAGCTGCAGTGAAAATAGGGTTGCAACCAGCTAGGGTATATACCTGAAGGGGCGGAAAAAGATGAGTACAGTGGATTTGTATGTGCAGCTATTTAAGCTGATGAGCTAGATTCTGTCAGTGTTTACTCGAACCAAGAAGCAGATATACCAGGGGGAACAAGTTAAGGGGCCAGACCTGTGTCCGAGATGTTGGGGGTTTGGATTTATTGGTGTTTGAAGCGATGTTCCCAAAGCATATTCTCCGGTATATTGGGGTTAAAGAGCTTGCCTACATGCACGGTAGCAAGGTGTCTATGTAGGGATGAGCGGAACTGTGCAGTTATCTCGACTGCCCTTTGTTATAGTAGCCTGTTCACACAAGGACGTAGCTGTAAAAATAATTCGTTTCGCACGTTGGTGCAAGCTGTAGGTAACGTAGTGGCTAAGGGTCTATTGCGGAGAGGATATCAAGAAGCACCATTTGTTGTATGAGTCCTGCAAGGTTTGGGTTGTTTATCGTCTGGAATAGGCAGTTTAGTCTTATTCTTTGTAACCATATGGCTTCAAGACTAAGCAGTTTACAGCGCATGCGGTAGTTGAGATTGGAAGTGCAAAGCAGCGCTTTAGGAATGAGCGCTGTACATTCAAAATTGCTATTTGGTCACCCTTCCTGGAGTTGCTAAATATTAATGAGCAACATTCCAGTGGGGTCTGGCGTGTAGTTTGCATACAGCGAGTCTAATCGGTTACGAGCATCGTCTTGCAGATATAACAATGAGATATCTGCCTTTCGACACACCATAGCTAACTTGCTCTGAAAATTTTAGGGAGCTTAATGGCGTACGCAGTGGTGGCTTACGGTTTGACAGTTGGCAAATGAGGCAGCATTCAGCGTGGGTGCATTAAACAGTGCAGTGCGTATATACGAAATGGAGCTGCAATTAGCAGGAGAAAAATCCAGCTTCCATGTGTTGCACTAAGAGTGTAATGATTTAAGTTCATTTTGAAGATTAAGGAGACCACGCTTTAAGTCACCTGTGTCAGATGTGAATAGGAACTTGATATTGTCGGCGAACAATTACACCTATCCTTATTCTAAAACAAAGCTACGTCGTTGTGGCAAAGTAAGAAGCGAGTAAGGTCCAGTACACCCCTGGAACAGGCCATTGGCTACTAGTTTCGGTGTTGACACGGTCTCCAAGTCTCACCGACTGTGCTGAACAGGAGAGATGGGAAGGGAACCAAGAATTCTGGTTGCCCTATATATCATAATAAGCCAGTTTAGTTAACAGTCCGTTATGAGTTACTTGGTCTGATGTTTTGTTCATATCTAAGAAAATGATGTTCAGCGCCTTTCTGCAATCAACCATGGCGGTTACATTGTTCGGGAATTCTAAATGACATGTTTGACAGGATTTGTAGGGAGGAATCCATGCTGGGCTTTTTGCTTAGATCACGGTGGGTCAAGAACCGTAGGAGCTCCTTCTTGGCGATCCTCTCCATCACTCGTGAAGCAAATAGTGTATGACTAACACGTCGCTACATTTGATGTTTGACGGCTTTCATTTTATGTCTTGCTACCACTACTGCACTTTTCCAAGCGGCGGGAAAGGTTCCACGCTTCATGGAAAGTGTGAAGTGACTAAGAAGAAGGACGGCGATATCTGAGCCATCAAGGATTAGCAAAGCTGTTGTGAGGCCATCAGGCCTAGCGTAGAAAGATAGTTTAAGGGCACGAATTTCATTTGTAATGGTATGCAGGTCAAATTGTACTGTGCCTAAAGTATCATTGATGCAACCTGTAATATTAAGAGGCAGGGTTAGATTAACAGAAGTGAAAGGGTCGCAGTAGTACCGGTTTATGACCTCACCTATTTCAGATAGCTTACTGGGAACTGAATAGTCGCTGAATAACTAAATTAATTGTATTCTACGCGGGGTTGCTTCTGCGCCTCATCAGAAGATTGAGGGCTTTGGTATAGTTCATTGGGTTCATAGCATTTTGCCCTGCTAAAATGTATGCGCCAGCTGGAGCATTTCTCCACTCCAACAGGAATTCATTAACGCGTATACTGAGGAAGAATTCCTGGGTTCTGTTGTATTTGTGCTTAGCTTTCTGAGTTTGACGATTAGCTTTCTAGGGGAGCTGCGTTCTGCTGCGACTGCATTACTTCTGCTTCGTCATAGGTGCAACCATATCCAGGCAGTGATTGAACTAGCCATAAAAATAAAAATATATGTTCTTTATTGCCTTGTAATGCGCGTCACGCCTATGTAGGAGTGATCGTGTTAAAGGTACAATTAAATGTCGGGGAAGGTATGAAAGATGGTGCGAGTTAGCCATTAACCTTGGAGCTGTGAGTTCATACATGTGCGTGGGAGTGCATGTGTCTACCCGTTACAAGAGTTTGAACATGTTCCACTGCAATCGCGATTGCTCGCGTGGATATTGTGCGTAGGGTTGTGGGACCTCCGTGGTGGGTGTAGTTGGTTGGGTAATCATGGAGCCGTAACCTTAATTAGAGGCGAGTCACATCCGACTTGTCGCAGCGCTGTTAAACAGACGTCGATGGTTATCTATAGAGAGAACGCTTGCTAGGGGAAAACGCACTACGTCCTGGAGCACCGTCACTAGACCTTTGCTGGAACGGTATAGACCTGAACCAGAAAAGGCATTGTCCGTATCTGTAGGCAGAAAGAAGACATTTCAGTTGGTAGATCGCAGAATTAAAGCAAATTTTGTACAGTCATTGCATTTGAAGTCGAATAACTTGCTGGTCTGGCCACTGAGAGGCGAGTAATGGGTAGTTGGAAAGGGAGCTTTACTGTTTTATAATCGCATCCAGAGTGATTGTCAAGCGCGTTAGCAGGTGCATCCGCAACTCCCTCTGCATACGTACATCTACACTGTTATAGCATCTAGTGGGTGCATGCACACGTTGCGTTTACCCAGTGCATATAGGGTGGCCACAAAAGCACCGTATTTGGATTGCGCAGCTGGTATTTGCCAGGCTACTTCTGGCATGTTAACGTCACCAACGATTATCTTAGCGCGAATAAACAATAGGGATACTTCTGTGAAGTCTTCAACTAGACTGTGTATATTGATTGTGTTTGTGTGTAGAGGGTTATACAGACAGCCCATTAAGAGGTAGCGTTGTCCTCTACCAGTAAGAGTTCAGACCGCGTCGCCAAGCGGGCCGATTGAAAGTTGTTGAAATGATAGCGCCTCGAAATCGTCACGTAAGTAGATGAGGCATCAACCACCACGATGGTTGATACGTCCATTTCTGAAGGAGGTGCAGCCCGGGTTTCGCAGCCTGCATTGAGCGTGTTGGCATTGTACCAGGTTTCAGTGATGAGTATTACCTGGGGCCGGATAGGACAAGAACGGGGCTGATTAGGTGCCACATGTTTGATGGACTGGGTTAATGAGAAGTAGAGTGAGCACCTCGTTGCAAGCATGAGCATCTGATGCATTAGAAAAACAGAAGTAACCTGAACCGTTTGCAAAGATAGAGTGGCTGTTGTCTCAGAGGGAATGATAACAGATTTAAGGCTGCAGAGGTCGGACATGGTTTAACTATTTGCGTTACTATAAAGCATGTCGGGCTGTAGTTCAGCAAGTGGGTGTGTCCGCTTTATTATCATGTTGAACCGAGGCAGAGGAGACAGCTTCGTGGTCGTGAGAAACTTGAATGTTAATGACAAAGGTATTGGAAGGAATATGCTGGACGTAAACGTTAAGACTTAACGAGGAATTATAGTGCTTGTGCAGTCCTGAGGGGCATGGTTCAGCAGAGTTGGGTTGGTTATTGTAACATCTGTACCATATTCGAAAACTCGGAGGGTAAGGGCATGTTTGCATGCAATGCAGGGTCTCCAGGTTACGTCGTCGGTTGGGGGCGCAGAAGACAAGTTCGTAGGGGTGTCAAGAGGTGTGTCAGGGGAAGCAGTAGCCCGCCTTGTCTTGAATCGGGTGCCTTTGGGTTGCGCAGAAGGGGAACTTTTGAGCTTGTTCACATGGGGTAATAGAAACAGGGTGTGCATGGCATTCTGGAAGCGGTTTTTAATAAGCCTGCGTCTGCAGGAGATGTTGGAAGGGTTGGCAGCAACTGCTTAGGACCATCGGTAGGATGTATAAGGGCTTGTAGAGGTGAGAGAGCGCAACCACGTCCTGCAGTCTCATGAGTTGTAGCGAGACGTAGCCAGCCATATTGCATAAAAAAGGAACGGGACGGCACAGTGACGTGTTAGGCAGTCCAGTATTCCTTGGCAAGCTTGTAGAAAGCAAGTGATTAACCTTTGCAAGCGAGGGGGTTTGGTAGGTTGCTTTACTTCTACTACGTAGTTAATCCGGCTTCTACCCTTAATGCCCACTGCGTTCATTTGACTTACCAGTGACACCGCAGAACTTCTCCTTCGAGTGGTTCATTTAATCTATTAAAGTCCCGCTGGACTAATTAATTCCACAACTACTGGCTACTTTTTGAGCTTATTCTTCGACCCTAGCTTTGCTCCTGCAGTGGCATTTCCCCACCAATTAACGCTTCTTCTTTGAGACCGTTATTGCTGTTTATCCCTTTCCCGTACCGCGTATCTGTTGTTTGCTGCAAAGGTTTGATCCCTAGTTCTCGTATACGGGTATTCCTTTCGCAACGCTAAGATAAAATCACCCACCTACACAGGACGCCGTAGTTAGTATATACCCGCCAAATACTGGTTAATTAGGGAAGGCTACCAGTCTCAGCGCTGCTTGCTTCCTCCTTTCTGTTCGGAACCGTTCCTCACGCTGACCACTTCCTTGCTCCCCCGCGTGTCTCGCATAGAAGGGCTGAGTAAATTTAAGTTGATAAGCGCATCTAGGTAACGCTTCCGAACGTTATCTTCGTAGGTCCAACGTCATAGATTGATAGCCTGGAACACCAAGTAGCGCATTCTGTCCCCTGGATCGGTATTTTCCAGTGGTTTGAACAACTGGGTTCAAAGTCCTATCCCCATCTTAATATCAACTCAACAAACCTTCATCACCCTGTAAGTGCTCCGCTTACTGGCGGTGCCAGGTCGTTGTGCTCCGTTCACCACGCCAGTGAATTACTTCTCCAGGTTTCCGAGGCCTATACTGTTTGACATCATTATCCTATGGATATACTAACCACCTCGGCAGTGTGCTCTGACACCAATCCTACGCCCATTGGACGTTTAATTTTTATGGTCTTTGTTATGTAGTTCGGTCATAGCTTATTCTGATGAATACAGTGAACCGTTTGCTCCATGCCTTCTCTCTTCTACTTGTTTGGACAATTGCGTTGAAAACCCTCGTGCCTCCGGAACTTCACCACTTCCTTTTTCATGCCAGAAGCTAATTTGGTGTACTTACACCATGGTTACCTTACCCACCTCGCCATTATGGGCCGCCGATGATTTCAAGCCTACAAAGCGAGGTGTAGAGGGACTGCGCATGTTTGTGATTGAAATTAGAAGAATTAACACACTAGCCAAATGAGGTCTGCTTGGGGTGATGGATATATAGGGGCTGCATAATCAAGTCTATGTAAGCCTTCGCACAGCACAATGGAGCCACTGCGTGAAAGGTTGTGGGAAGAGCCACGCAGGTATGTGATGTGTAAGATGAAATGAAATCAAGAGCCAAATGGGTAAGAGAATATGTAAGACAGGCAAGGGATAGGAAGCAAGGTAAAGAAGGACAATGCAGTGTTGGTTAGGTTACATAGGGGAAACATTATTTAAGATAACGTTAAGCTTGGGGTAGAGTATACCTAAGCAGCGTCGCGAAATACCTGAAGACGTGCGTACTAACGTGCGCAATTACGGTGCCAACCGTAAGTCGATGAAGCAGCTGAGTTAGTTGGTGCCTAGAAGGAACTCAAAGCCGAAGCTAATATAGAAACATCCACACATAGTTGAGAGATTAGGTGAAACGGACGGTCGAGAATTCGTTTAAGAAGAGGCGGAGTGGTGATTTGTAGTGACAATTTAAGTAGCTGCAGGGAACATAGCATAGTAAAGCCAGTTAAGCTATGAACTCACAGTTGCGCAACAGTATGTAGTAGCGTCGCCACCATAAACTAAACGAACCAACCAGTGGTGCTCTACGGTTGCACAGGTAATTTCAGTGGACAAAGACAGCGGTGGGGAAAAGAGCCGGCTAAGTGGCATAGAAGAGCCCGCTCTTGATTGAAAGGTTAAGGGTTATGGAATGTTAGGCAGTCGGTTATGAGCAGGCTGATGTAAAGGAAGTATGGCTGCAGCTGAAGGGACGGTAGGGTAGTAGAGGTAGCGATGCTATAAACCTGAAGAGCTGAAGTAACCTGGCACAGCGGGGCCAAGTTGATTAAGTGAACTAGTCTAACGTGGCGCTATACGATGTCACAGATAAGTACGATGCACAGCGCTAAAAGAGAGGGAAAGAGCGGACTTAGTAGGTAGAAGAAACCGCTATTAATTAAGAGATTAACGAACGTCTGCAGCCGGGTACTCAGATGAAACGAGGTGCGGCGATTTCCAGGAACCATTGCTGTAGCTGAAGGGAAGATAGTGTAGTAATGCCAACGATTTTATGAAGCTGCCGCTATAGAATAAACTAAGGCAGTAGTGCCATACATGTTTATTGAAGAACTCGAAGGTGAAGTTGTACGGTGTTATAGTTAACGCAAATAGCTACAAAGAATAGAGAAGGTAAGCGCCGGATACATAACTTTGCAGCACCAGCTCTTGATTTAGATTTCAAGGTACATGGCCTGTTGAGCATCCGGCTAGGACGCGAAGTGTTGACGTTTAGGAGCAAATGCTGTAGCTAAATGCGACAGGGTAGGGGAACAGGCGATGTTAGGAATCTGCAGTTGTTGCGCATAATGGGGCAGCAGTGCCAAAATGCTTAAGTGTACCTCTAGCAGGTGGAGCTCCAAGATGTCGTAGTTAAGTAGAATGGACACAGAGAACAGAGGGATTAAACGCCGAATACACATCGAAGGAGGATGAGTGCATAAACATAGCAATTAAAGTACACGTTAAAATATTTCACGTATGTAAACAATTCGGAGTATTTTGTTGTGTACAGACTCAAGTTTAAGTGGGATCAGAACAGAAACTCCCGTGAACGTTCCACCTTCGAAATCGTCGCTGTGCCAACAGTGAATGCGGTGTATTGATCTGAAAAAAGCAAGATACATCGAAACACCATTCTTATGGTTAACCAAAAAATACCCACGTGCCCTGCACTAGCCGTCCATGCTGTGTCGGCTACGTGAACATAAGGAAACGAAGTGAAATAGAAAAGTAAACTTACCAAAGTTCATAAGTCATATTGTGATGCAAGTGAACTTGAAGTAAGGAGATGTACGTCGTAATAGACGAGTAAAATCTTGGGGCATGAATAACGAAATAATAAAAAAATAAAATTTTATGCTTGAATATTTCGAGGCGCGTCGAACCGCGCAGAATCAAACTTGGACAAGCAATGGCGTTTAGCCAAGTTCCGGATAGGTTACACGCAGGAACGTGTAAATGTCAAGTCACCTTGCGAGAAACAGCATAGTTAGCGATGTGTGGATAATGCAGGGGGAATAGGATTAACAAAGTGCGTAAACATGCGTGAGCGTAGTTAGCTGAATTAATGGTGGGTTAAGTAGGAAGGCCTGCCTGTGTGATGCAAACTGTAATGTCATTGTTCGTTGGCGAGTCAAATACGCTGCATCACAGCTTGTTAAGCAGACATCTGTGGCTTTTTATAGGGAGAACGCATGCCAAGCAAAAACTCACCATGTCTTGGAGCACTGCCATCAATCGAAAGTTGGGCCAATCGTCACTGTCAAGGCCGCAGTCAAGTCGATTTACCTCGTAGTTACTCACAGTCGCGCTGCACCCATACATTTCGTTGGCTGACAGCGTGGCTTAGTCAGGATCCACCGTGGATGGTTCAGGGCATCGGTACTGTCGAGGAGGTGCTAAGTGCATAGAAATAGAGTGGAAGCGTTCTGCAGCTTAGGAATGATTTGGAGGTATTTGTGTGCTTTGTATGCTTGCGTGTTCATGTCCAGGCGGTAGACCCAAAGGCAAGGTTGGTTGCAGGCAGGTCCTCCGTAGAGAAACTGCTGTTAACGCCTCCATCCTTTCGATGACTGTGAAGAGGAAAAGGAAGACCGAACACTTTTACCAGGATAGAAGACTAAAATGAGGTGAACGCGTTATTAAATATGCTGCAATGTGTAAATAATGGCCATGATGATGGCATTGATAAAGATATTTGTTTTGTTGCGAAGCATGTTGTTTTGAGCTTATCCTTAATACGACTTGGGTAGTAGCTAAAATTAAAGCATGTTAACCGGAGACCAGAATGTCGCTATGTAAGCTTGATTGGTTGCAGTAGGTAACCAGAGGATACAACGAAGATGCAGCGAGATGTAGATGGAAGGTTATGAAAAGCCACCTAGTACCTATCAAGTACAAGGGTATATGAAGATGGGAAGCTGAGCGCAATACAAGCCAGTTAGGATGTTGTAGACATGAACAAGCGACTAAATGCCAAGGCAGGACGAACAGCAGATGGCATTAGTGGGCGGGGTTTCAGTGGCCAGAAATTTCATTCAGGCTAAACCCAGTTACTAATGGATACTTACAGTGTCACAGAATAAGGCAAAGGACCAAGAAAGATATGCAATGCAAACAGTCCATGAGAGTAGAGTTGCAGTGATAAGCAGTGACTTCTAGCGAGCTCCAGATATTCGCAGGGATGCGAAATGCTTGCGCCGAAACGCGGTAGCTAAACGGAGGACTTGAAGCTGGGACAATAGCAAGATAATGGGGTTAATGAACAGAATATTAGTGGCAACTTGTAGCCAATCGAGTAGGCAGTTCGGTCACCAGTGGCTGCATAGAGTGTCAAAGCGAATGATAAGAAGCAGCAAAGAAAAGTGATACAGACTTTCTAAAAGACTATAGGTCGGGGAGGAAAGAAGCAGAGGTGCACTGAGCCTACGACCACTCGACGCTTCTAAAAGGAAGGTGCTGGAGGCAAGACAAGTAACTGATAAATGCGTTAGGAGAGCTCGTCGGTGGCAAAATGTAGCTATGCGATTAAGAAGTTTGGTTCACTGTGGACAATTAGGGGGTCACAGACTAAATCAGCAAAGCAGCACAGATCGATGACGTAAACGTCTCAAGGGAATAAGAGTTGAACTGATAAAGAGTGGATCCTAGCAAGCTCCAAATATGTGCAGCGATGTATGGAGTCTACGACGACTAACTGCTGCTAAACTGGGTTACCAAAGCTTAGGGGGTCAACAGATAATAGCCTTAGGCAAGAGTATCAGTGTCCAGACGTAGCCATACTATTAAAATTTTGGTCACAAGTGCATATCTACAGTGTCAGGGAATAACTCAGCAAAACACTGAGGCTGTGATGCTAACTTTCCAAGAGAATAAAAGTTGGAGAGATAATGAGTGGTTCCATGCCATCACCGGGTTCGCGCAGAAATGCATGGAACCTACAATGACTCGTTGCAGTTGAGCATTGGCGATGAAAGTGATACTAAGTACAGATAATTGCTCTAGAGGAGAGAGCATTAGTAGTCAGTTATGGCATTTGGGTGAAGCCATCTAATTACTAGCGGTACATACAATGTCAGAGAATAAATCAACCAATAGCAACGGAATGGGTTGCAAACAATTCAAGCGAATAAAAGTTGTAAAGGTAAGAAGTGGCTCGCTGAGGGGATGCACGAAAGTTAAAGGACCCACTGCAGCTAAAAAGCGGTGACGAAGGTTAGCCGAACGACAGATAAGGATGTTGGGATCGAGCGTATCAGTGGCCAGTAATGAGAGATGGATGAAGCCTCCAAGTTAATTGTGGTTACCTAGTGTCACAGAATAAAACAGCAAAGCAGCAAAGGTCTGTGACGTAAACCGTCCCAGCGAATAATAGCTGAACTGATAAAGAGTGGATCCTATCAAGCTCCGAATGTGAGCAAATACATGCAGCCTACGACGACTAAATGCTGTTACACCGAGTTGGCGAAGTTAATGGGTCTACAGATAATAGCGCTAGGAAAGTGTAGCAGTGTCCAGACGTAGCCATTTTATTAAGGCTTTTGGTCACTAGTTGATATCTACAGTTTTCTAAAATGAATCAACAAACCATTAACGCGATGATACTTACCGTCCAAGAGAATTAAGTGATGGTGCGATAAGGAGTGTTTCCATGCAAGCTACCTTATTGCACCAGCACCAAATGTTGACCACGCACGTTTCGAGGTCTCATCCAATCCTATGCTTAACCCAATTCTACAGTATATTGTGTTCGGCACTTCATCTGGTCAATATCGCAACTTCGATATTAGTCTTGTTACCCCTAGCGCCAGTGCAAAGTCCCAGTCATCGCTAGGTTCCCTTCGCTACTTTGCCTCTCCTTCATAATCCTTTTGGACCAGTCCTGCCTCTGAGGCTTCAAATGCCCATATGACTCTAAACAAAGCCGCTCTGCTTTTGCGCATCAGCTGTTATTGACCACGGTGCTCATTATTCTAAACAACAACCACGTTGGAACTGTAGTGGTCGAAAAATACTAGAAAGGTTTCGAGCCACTAGGACTCTGAGTTCCGGCCCAACTCAGGCTATCTCGAACTGATGAGTCCCAACCAGGACGAAACCGCGGTCTTCGGGTGCCAGTGTTGGGGGTGAGCAACACTATAATGTTTCCATTTTACTTACGGTCTTTGTGATCGGAATGACCGAGGTCCACCTCAAGTGAACCGAGGTCTCAATAGAGGTTGCTTGTAGCAACCCAAGCACCAGCGGAGCCTCCAAGTCCAACTTTGCATTCATTCTCGCTGGACCAAGCGTTGCTCGTGGATCTCAGTGGCATAGTGCTTATGGTGTCAACCATGAGCCACTAGACTCTGAGTTCCGGCCCAACTCAGGCTATCTCGAACTGATGAGTCCCAACCAGGACGAAACCGCGGTCTTCGGGTGCCAGTGTTGGGGTGAGCAACACTATAATGTTTCCATTTTACTTACGGTCTTTGTGATCGGAATGACCGAGGTCCACCTCAAGTGAACCGAGGTCTCAATAGAGGTTGCTTGTAGCAACCCAAGCACCAGCGGAGCCTCCAAGTCCAACTTTGCATTCATTCTCGCTGGACCAAGCGTTGCTCGTGGATCGCAGTGGCATAGTGCTTATGGTGTCAACCATGAGCCACTAGACTCTGAGTTCCGGCCCAACTCAGGCTATCTCGAACTGATGAGTCCCAACCAGGACGAAACCGCGGTCTTCGGGTGCCAGTGTTGGGGTGAGCAACACTATAATGTTTCCATTTTACTTACGGTCTTTGTGATCGGAATGACCGAGGTCCACCTCAAGTGAACCGAGGTCTCAATAGAGGTTGCTTGTAGCAACCCAAGCACCAGCGGAGCCTCCAAGTCCAACTTTGCATTCATTCTCGCTGGACCAAGCGTTGCTCGTGGATCTCAGTGGCATAGTGCTTATGGTGTCAACCATGAGCCACTAGACTCTGAGTTCCGGCCCAACTCAGGCTATCTCGAACTGATGAGTCCCAACCAGGACGAAACCGCGGTCTTCGGGTGCCAGTGTTGGGGTGAGCAACACTATAATGTTTCCATTTTACTTACGGTCTTTGTGATCGGAATGACCGAGGTCCACCTCAAGTGAACCGAGGTCTCAATAGAGGTTGCTTGTAGCAACCCAACCACCAGCGGAGCCTCCAAGTCCAACTTTGCATTCGTTCTCGCTGGACCAAGCGTTGCTCGTGGATCTCAGTGGCATAGTGCTTATGGTGTCAACCATGAGCCACTAGACTCTGAGTTCCGGCCCAACTCAGGCTATCTCGAACTGATGAGTCCCAACCAGGACGAAACCGCGGTCTTCGGGTGCCAGTGTTGGGGTGAGCAACACTATAATGTTTCCATTTTACTTACGGTCTTTGTGATCGGAATGACCGAGGTCCACCTCAAGTGAACCGAGGTCTCAATAGAGGTTGCTTGTAGCAACCCAACCACCAGCGGAGCCTCCAAGTCCAACTTTGCATTCATTCTCGCTGGACCAAGCGTTGCTCGTGGATCTCAGTGGCATAGTGCTTATGGTGTCAACCATGAGCCACTAGACTCTGAGTTTCGGCCCAACTCAGGCTATCTCGAACTGACGAGTCCCAACCAGGACGAAACCGCGGTCTTCGGGTGCCAGTGTTGGGGTGAGCAACACTATAATGTTTCCATTTTACTTACGGTCTTTGTGATCGGAATGACCGAGGTCCACCTCAAGTGAACCGAGGTCTCAATAGAGGTTGCTTGTAGCAACCCAACCACCAGCGGAGCCTCCAAGTCCAACTTTGCATTCGTTCTCGCTGGACCAAGCGTTGCTCGTGGATCTCAGTGGCATAGTGCTTATGGTGTCAACCATGAGCCACTAGACTCTGAGTTTCGGCCCATCTCTGGCTATCTCGAACTGATGATTACCAACCAGGACGAAACCGCGGTCTTCGGGTGCCAGTGTTGGGGTGAGCAACACTATAATGTTTCCATTTTACTTACGGTCTTTGTGATCGGAATGACCGAGGTCCACCTCAAGTGAACCGAGGTCTCAATAGAGGTTGCTTGTAGCAACCCAACCACCAGCGGAGCCTCCAAGTCCAACTTTGCATTCATTCTCGCTGGACCAAGCGTTGCTCGTGGATCTCAGTGGCATAGTGCTTATGGTGTCAACCATGAGCCACTAGACTCTGAGTTCCGGCCCAACTCAGGCTATCTCGAACTGATGAGTCCCAACCAGGACGAAACCGCGGTCTTCGGGTGCCAGTGTTGGGGTGAGCAACACTATAATGTTTCCATTTTACTTACGGTCTTTGTGATCGGAATGACCGAGGTCCACCTCAAGTGAACCGAGGTCTCAATAGAGGTTGCTTGTAGCAACCCAACCACCAGCGGAGCCTCCAAGTCCAACTTTGCATTCATTCTCGCTGGACCAAGCGTTGCTCGTGGATCTCAGTGGCATAGTGCTTATGGTGTCAACCATGAGCCACTAGACTCTGAGTTCCGGCCCAACTCAGGCTATCTCGAACTGATGAGTCCCAACCAGGACGAAACCGCGGTCTTCGGGTGCCAGTGTTGGGGTGAGCAACACTATAATGTTTCCATTTTACTTACGGTCTTTGTGATCGGAATGACCGAGGTCCACCTCAAGTGAACCGAGGTCTCAATAGAGGTTGCTTGTAGCAACCCAACCACCAGCGGAGCCTCCAAGTCCAACTTTGCATTCGTTCTCGCTGGACCAAGCGTTGCTCGTGGATCTCAGTGGCATAGTGCTTATGGTGTCAACCATGAGCCACTAGACTCTGAGTTCCGGCCCAACTCAGGCTATCTCGAACTGATGAGTCCCAACCAGGACGAAACCGCGGTCTTCGGGTGCCAGTGTTGGGGTGAGCAACACTATAATGTTTCCATTTTACTTACGGTCTTTGTGATCGGAATGACCGAGGTCCACCTCAAGTGAACCGAGGTCTCAATAGAGGTTGCTTGTAGCAACCCAACCACCAGCGGAGCCTCCAAGTCCAACTTTGCATTCATTCTCGCTGGACCAAGCGTTGCTCGTGGATCTCAGTGGCATAGTGCTTATGGTGTCAACCATGAGCCACTAGACTCTGAGTTCCGGCCCAACTCAGGCTATCTCGAACTGATGAGTCCCAACCAGGACGAAACCGCGGTCTTCGGGTGCCAGTGTTGAGGTGAGCAACACTATAATGTTTTCATTTTACTTACGGTCTTTGTGATCGGAATGACCGAGGTCCACCTCAAGTGAACCGAGGTCTCAATAGAGGTTGCTTGTAGCAACCCAACCACCAGCGGAGCCTCCAAGTCCAACTTTGCATTCATTCTCGCTGGACCAAGCGTTGCTCGTGGATCTCAGTGGCATAGTGCTTATGGTGTCAACCATGAGGCCACTAGACTCTGAGTTCCGGCCCAACTCAGGCTATCTCGAACTGATGAGTCCCAACCAGGACGAAACCGCGGTCTTCGGGTGCCAGTGTTGGGGTGAGCAACACTATAATGTTTCCATTTTACTTACGGTCTTTGTGATCGGAATGACCGAGGTCCACCTCAAGTGAACCGAGGTCTCAATAGAGGTTGCTTGTAGTAACCCAACCACCAGCGGAGCCTCCAAGTCCAACTTTGCATTCATTCTCGCTGGACCAAGCGTTGCTCGTGGATCTCAGTGGCATAGTGCTTATGGTGTCAACCATGAGCCACTAGACTCTGAGTTCCGGCCCAACTCAGGCTATCTCGAACTGATGAGTCCCAACCAGGACGAAACCGCGGTCTTCGGGTGCCAGTGTTGGGGGTGAGCAACACTATAATGTTTCCATTTTACTTACGGTCTTTGTGATCGGAATGACCGAGGTCCACCTCAAGTGAACCGAGGTCTCAATAGAGGTTGCTTGTAGCAACCCAACCACCAGCGGAGCCTCCAAGTCCAACTTTGCATTCATTCTCGCTGGACCAAGCGTTGCTCGTGGATCTCAGTGGCATAGTGCTTATGGTGTCAACCATGAGCCACTAGACTCTGAGTTCCGGCCCAACTCAGGCTATCTCGAACTGATGAGTCCCAACCAGGACGAAACCGCGGTCTTCGGGTGCCAGTGTTGAGGTGAGCAACACTATAATGTTTCCATTTTACTTACGGTCTTTGTGATCGGAATGACCGAGGTCCACCTCAAGTGAACCGAGGTCTCAATAGAGGTTGCTTGTAGCAACCCAACCACCAGCGGAGCCTCCAAGTCCAACTTTGCATTCATTCTCGCTGGACCAAGCGTTGCTCGTGGATCTCAGTGGCATAGTGCTTATGGTGTCAACCATGAGCCACTAGACTCTGAGTTCCGGACCAACTCAGGCTATCTCGAACTGATGAGTCCCAACCAGGACGAAACCGCGGTCTTCGGGTGCCAGTGTTGGGGTGAGCAACACTATATGTTTCCATTTTACTTACGGTCTTTGTGATCGGAATGACCGAGGTCCACCTCAAGTGAACCGAGGTCTCAATAGAGGTTGCTTGTAGCAACCCAACCACCAGCGGAGCCTCCAAGTCCAACTTTGCATTCATTCTCGCTGGACCAAGCGTTGCTCGTGGATCTCAGTGGCATAGTGCTTATGGTGTCAACCATGAGCCACTAGACTCTGAGTTCCGGCCCAACTCAGGCTATCTCGAACTGATGAGTCCCAACCAGGACGAAACCGCGGTCTTCGGGTGCCAGTGTTGAGGTGAGCAACACTATAATGTTTCCATTTTACTTATGGTCTTTGTGATCGGAATGACCGAGGTCCACCTCAAGTGAACCGAGGTCTCAATAGAGGTTGCTTGTAGCAACCCAACCACCAGCGGAGCCTCCAAGTCCAACTTTGCATTCATTCTCGCTGGACCAAGCGTTGCTCGTGGATCTCAGTGGCATAGTGCTTATGGTGTCAACCATGAGCCACTAGACTCTGAGTTCCGGCCCAACTCAGGCTATCTCGAACTGATGAGTCCCAACCAGGACGAAACCGCGGTCTTCGGGTGCCAGTGTTGGGGTGAGCAACACTATAATGTTTTCATGTTCGTACCTGTGCTCGCGCCTTCCTTCAGTGCCAGCGCATGCGTTCACTACGCCTGACCCCGCCCTGGGATCAGACTAATGATGTGCAAATGCACAGCGGACTCTCTACCTGCACTCAAGTCTTCCTCTGCACCGACGCAGTGCGGCGCCCTCTTCAGCCTCCCTACACTGGCCCTTTCAGAGTTCTGCAACGGACTCCGAAATATTTTGATATAGACCAGAATGATCACCGAACAACGATGTCCATCGACCGACTCAACGTGGCTTTCTATGACGAGCCACTTGCAGCTCATCCTGATGCTCTCTCACAAGCACCCATACCTGTGGTGACTTCCCGAACGCTGGATAACCCGGAACCCTCCGTACCTCTTGACCCGCAACCTATCCCGCCTCAACCCCAGGCAACCGACCGACGCGGTAGACAGGTCAAACGTCCGGTCCGTTTTTCCGATTTTGTAAGCCTTTGCTAATTCCATTAACACGCCTTTTTCGTCTTTAATGGTTATCCTGCGTCTCACCCACAAACCTTTTGCAAAATCGACAAAAAACTCAAAACATTTTGAAAAACCTAAAAAGCGTACTTGCTTTTATCATCCATGCCATGTTCCCTCTCCGGCGTCAAGCCACTTCCCCGACCCTTGCCAACCCCCTCTGAGTTTTACCTTCCAGAAACTCAACCGCCGGAACTGCCCAGGCAACCCACGAGTGACTCGCCAACCGCCTCAACGCAACCCTGGAGTGACTCGCCAGCCGTCCTCACCCAAGGAACAGACACCCACGAACGAATTGTTCCCCAAACGCTGCTTAGGCATTGCCGACGAGGACGCCGGATTTCTTCGTGGGACGAGGACGCCCACATTCCTTTGTGGGACGAGGACCGTGGACTAAAGTGAGGTGGGGGGAGTGACACCTCCCAAGCGCACCGTCGGGTCTGTAGCAATGGGAAGGTCCTGTCGGTCTTTTTTCTGGACTAGCCAGTTTTTTTGCAGTCCGACCAGCCCGCCCCGGCGGCCCACCGATGATGCACTCTGGTCCACACGATCGTCATAAATAAAACTAACAAAAGCCTGGACCCAGCGAAATCTGCTACACCCCAATTTGGAAGCTGTTCTCAAGCCCCTGCAAACATTCGCATCCACCCTCACCTTCCGTTCCCCCCACTAACAGCTCCATCGAAGGCTTCCATCCTTCAGCCTTCTAGGGAGAGGCCCCTGTTATGCAACAGAAAACGCTCTTTTAGTATCATGTAACATTGGATTTTATGGTTGTTTTAACCTTCGAAATGTCCATTTGTTTAACTGACTGCACATCCGTTGTCACAAACCGTTTTGGTGAGTTCCTCGCTGCACCTTTCTCGCTCTGTCTGATTCGCTTCCTATTCTTGTAGCCTGTACAATATACGTTGGGTTCAGTCTCCTCCTGACTTCTATACTGTCGTACTTGACACGTCTTACGTGTCATTGCTTACCGACTAGTATCCCAGGTTCCGCCCAACACGAGGCGCGAAGAAGTGTATTTTACTCGTCAATTCAAACAAACTGTACAAAAGATGTCATGATAAAATGGATGACAAGAAAGACAAAATGCAAAAGATTAATAACCACTACAGACCTACGTTCTTATTACTGTCTACTTCCCGCTTCCGTCTGATGATACCTGCCACTCCATAGCTACGTCAATGTACTCTAGTATGATTACCAGGACTTGAGAAGCCAGCTAACCTGCGGCCTATTCCCAGTTCATTTCTACAAGCTTCCATTTGGTTTGTGATGCCACAGTGCGCACAACCATCCAAATTCGTATATTCCGTCCTTCATCTTATGTTTGAAGTCTCTAAGGCGTTACATTCTTATAAACATCTAGCCTTGGAATCCAAAGATTGTTGCCCGTCACTTCCTAGCTTTGTCTTGTTATCTGTAGTATGTCTACCAGGCCACAACGTACCACCCATCATGTGGCCCACTTCCATTTCATCGTAACAGACTTGCATTACTACTGGGATGGCGCAGCACTCACGACCATCCGACTTGCGAAGACTTTTATCCCTTCACTTCATGTCTGAAGATTGTTCAACCTTACATCCTTAGCAACACTCCTTTCGGATTCTGATCGTCACCCTCTGCCGCCTCTTATCTCCATCAGTTTCTCACTAATATGTCGGCTAAGCTTTAGCTAGCCTCCTAGCTCCTGCCTAACGTACATTCCACAATGCATTCGTCCATTTAGAGTGTGATGCCGAATCGCTCGCAACCATCCGACTTGCCAAACTTTTCCTTCCCCCGCCTCATGTTTGAGGTCCCTGCGGTCTTACAGTCTAAGTATCACCTACTTCCAGATTCTGAGGTTTGCTTGTTGCAGTTCCCTAAATGCAACAGAACACACAAGTATATCTGCTCAGTCTGGGGAGCCATCAAGCCTGTGACCCATACCCATTTACTCTTAACAGGCTTCCATTTGAATTGCAACGCCGTATAACGCACAACCGTCCCACCAACTGACCTTTCGATCCCACTCACCATAAGCTTGAGGTCGCTTTTGCCTTACGTTCTTATTATTCGCAACGCTCGGCTTCCGTCTGCCGCTTTCTGTAGAATTCTAGCTCAGTCCGTTTAACCCTAGTACGACCGATAGGTCTCGAAGAACCACATAGTCAGAAGCCCAAGCACCTTTCATCTTAACTGGCTATCCTCTGCATTATGGTGCCGCATAACTCACAAATATCCGACTTGCTGATCTTTTCATCTTTTCACCTCATGCTTGTTGGTTCCTTGACCTTACATTCTTATCGTTATCCCCTTCGGGATTGCTAACGTCGTTGTCCGCTGCCTTTCATCTCTATTTGGTTATATTTAATATCCCTGATACGCTCCGAGGAGCCCCTGGACTATGGCTCATTCACTTTTCACCATTACAGACTACTACTTTACCGTGGAAATCCACCTTGGAGTTGAACAATTAGTATCAGTTGGTGGTGCAGTCCATATCATCCTGATACCCCTCGTAGCCTACAGAGCTGGCTCCGCAACCGTATTCTCGCTACAGCTGTAGTAGGCAATCCCATATCTTCTCGCTCCTGTACTTAACACTAAACGACTATCAACCCGCGCCTTATATTAAGCTATCAAGCAACTTCTGCTCCACAATTAACCCGGAAAACACCATTACGCTGCCCCTCGTCTATTTGGCATTGCTATTTTACTGTAGAAGTCCAATTTGGAGGGGAAAACGTAGTAGCTTTTGGCGCTACTGCTTATCACATCCCGCTACCTATGGTCCTGGTTAGAGGTGCGACCGCACCCTTTTTCACTACAGCTGTAGTATGCAATCACTTTTGTATTTGCTTAGTTCTTTGAACGCCTTATAGTCCATGCCTCATCTTACGATAACATTTGGCTCCTTCTTCACAACACATCCGGCTTCAACCCACCCCAATTCTATGCCGTCTGGAAGACTTATACTTTACCCCGTAGTGTTGAGCACCGGAAAACACGCTCTATCAGTAGTTTGCAACATTGGATTTTACGGTTGTTTTAACCTTCAAAACATCCATTGGTTTTACTGACTACGCATCCGTCGACATCCGCCAACATTTTCATCAATGATTGCCGGATTGCCTAATCTACGCCGACGACTTGAAGCTGTGGATGGAGGTATCCAGTATGGAAGATGCTGACAGGTTGCATTCGACACTCGACCTGCTACATGATTGGTCAATTAAGTGGCAGTTGCCAATGAATCATGAGAAGTGTTCAGTTCTCCCAGTTGGTGCGTCTGTCCCATTTGGAATCTACCGTATTGGTGGTTCCAAGCGCAGAAACTCCACTCAGGAGAGGGATTTGGGAGTGGTACTTTCCTCTGACCTCAAATCTAATGAAGATACCAAGAAAAAGGTCGCTGCGGCCTACAGGATGTTTCACTCTATACGCAGAGCCTTCTCTCGCCTGACCCCGGGGATCTTCCAACTCCTGTTTACTTCACATGTACGCCCGCTTCTGGAATACGGGCTACCTGCCGCCTACCCTCTTACGAAATTTGAATGTGATATGATTGAAAAGGTTCAACGGTGTGGATCCAAATCTGTTGCTGAGCTGCGAGACCTGTCCTATTCTCTCCGACTCAAACAACTGAACCTCTTTTCCCTGGATTACCGTCGTCATCGCGGAGATTTAATCTTCACCCGACGTATTCTTAAAGGAGAATTGGGGAGGGAATTACAGGAATTCTTTCATCTCAACACAGAGAGTTCAACAAGAGGCCACAGTTTGAAACTGTTCAAACCGAGGAGTGATCGAGTGCGATCCAGCCTGGCTTTATCCACTCGCGTTGTGAATGACTGGAACCGCCTTCCGGAGTCCATCGTCGTTGCCGAGACCGAGGAACGTTTCAAGCATTTATTGGACTCTCACTTTAGTTTACGGGGATCCAGCTGTTTCCAATGCAGCTTCAGTGCTTCTCTGTGGGACCTTGTTCCGCAATGACGCAGGCTATCTCCGAAACGATCGGGAAGTGACGGATCTGACAAAGGAACTTCCTTCTGCTCTCTATCATCCAATGATCCAACGATCCAGGGACACTAAGCAGTTTGGTGAGTACCTTGCTGCACCGTTTCTCGCTCTGGCTGATTCGCTTCATATTTTTGTAGCCTGCATAATATACGTTGAGTTCAGTCGCCTCCGACTTCTATACTGTCCTCTATTTTGGCACGTCTCTTAGGTGGTCATTGCTTACCGTCTAGTATCCCAGACTCCGCCCAACTATTTGTGACCCCTGTCGAGAACACGCCGTCCGCCATTGTGAGTTTTCATTCTGGTGAGCTCGTTTCAGTGATTTTGTGCTTCATTACTCACTATCGTTTTGTTTTCTCAATTGTCGCATATACTTATTCATTTCTCACGATGAACAGTCCTGATGATAAACCATCTAAGTACGTGCTTAGTGCCGTAGAGCTAGTCTCCCACCTTTTTGGAAGAACGACTTGTTGTTATGGTTCGTGCGTTTGAAATCCACATGTTGCAATTGTATGATTTCATCTTATAATGCTAAATATCAGCAGCTAATATGTCGCCTTCCTCAGAGTATATCCTCGCAGGTGAGAGACGTCATATTTTGCCCCCCCTCTAGTAATGAAATACGATCATCTGAAACTGGCTAGTTTTCAGCGAATCACGCCCTCTGAAAAGATCCGACTGCAACACCCTTTTACTGATCTGCAACTAGGAGATGGCATGCCCTCAGCATTGTTGCGCGAAATGCAACAGCTCATCGGCAGTACAACATGAACGTAGGGATCCTGCGCTTGCCGTGGATTCAGCGCCTTCCTGAAAGCACTAAAGCTATTCTTGCAGTAGCATGTGACTTGCCACTAACAGCAATTGCAGATCTAGCAGACCGCGTCATCGAAAGACACCAGCCAGTGGCTAACGCCAAGGCACCTAAGCCGCTGGGTGCTAGCGCAACCACACCGACAAGCGCCACTTGCCAGCCGTCGGCAATAGACGCATTATAATCGCAGGTAGCGTCGCTTCAGCGCCAGCTCGAGGAACGCACTTTAAACCATATGCACCGCAACCGCTCAGAATCATAGCCCCGTCAAGCAAAACCTGATGTCACAGGTTACGGCTTTTACCACTCGCGTTGCGTTAATAAAGCCCGTAAGTGCGTACAGCCGTGTAACTACTCCGCTTTAGATGCTCCGCCACGCCGGCCTGTAACGGCCACGAACCTCGGCAAAACCCAAAGTCGTCTCATCTACCGTAGGGATTATGATTCCGAGACCCAGTTCTTAGTTGATACCAAGGCGGAAGTCGGCGTGATTCTCCCTATGCCAGGTGAACCTCAAGCTTCTTTGTCGACAAGCCTCCTTGCCGCCAATAGCAAGCCAACAGCCACCTACGGTCATCGGCGCACGTTCCGCTGGGTATTCACCGTGGCTGCAGTCCCATTTGCCACCATCGGCATTAATTGTTTCATGCATTTCGACCATTTGGTCGGTACAAAACGCCAGATGATAGTCGACACTGCAACGAAAGTCAGAGCACGTGGCAACACCGCCGATATCGCCTCTGTAACACCGGTCAATGCATTTCCCCAGACACCGCCAGCCTACGCCTACCTCTCTTCTCAGTATTCCAAGCTCCTTCAGTCAATGAACGCATCATTGCCCGTGGCAGCCCAAGTAACACACCACATGCGGACGAATGGCTCACCTGGGTCATGTCGTCAACGCCGACTATCGCCTAATAAAGTAAAGGTAGCTAGGGCAGAGTTTGAGCACATGCTTCAACCGGGAATAATCCGCCCTTCCGACAGCACTTAGTCCTTGTCCCTGCAGATGGTCTCCAAGCAATCTGGTGACTGGCACCCTTGCTGTGATTACCGCGTACTCAATCGCCTAAGCATCCCAGATAGGTATACCATCCCACACATGCAAGACCTTACCGCATGCTTCAAAAGTAAGGCGATCCTCCGCAAGATCGATCTGGTTCGCGCCTACCACTAGCTACCTGCAGAAGTATATGGCCTTCCTAAAACAACCGTTATCACTCCTTTCGGACCGTTTGAAGGGTTAAAGATGCCATTTGGCCTGTGCGACTCCGCACCAACCTTCCAACGTTTCATCCCCGATGTCACTCGTGGTCTGGACTTTGCTTATTCCCACCTCGATGATATTTTAGTCGCCAGTTCATTGGAACAAGTGCACCTCGTGCGCCTTCGAACTCTCTTCCAGCGCTTGACCCAACACGGTGTCACAGTCAGCCCGACTAAGTGAGAACGCGGCAAATCAGCGGTGGAGTTGCTAATCCACGGTGTTTCATTGTCTGGTATGGAAGGCCCTCCTGATAAGAACCAGGCAAGCAAGCACTTCCAAGCTGTGACTACGCTCAATTACCTCCGTGGATTTTGTGGTTTGGTCAACTACTTTCGACGCTTTACTCCGCGCTGCGCTCAGCTCATGCAGCCACTGACTAACCTACTCAGAGGAAATGAACGCAAGTTCGCTTTCCCTGTCACAGCACAGGCAGCCTTCGCCGAACTCAATGATGCTATCTCCAACATAGCAATCCTCGCTCATTCCAAATAGACTGCGCTCCTTTCTAGGACGATTGATGCCACAGGCGTCGCAATAGGAGCCGTCCTGCAACAACGCGGTAGGCAATAGCAACCCTTGGGTTCTTCTCCAAGCTCCTGCAGCCAGAGGAATCCTGCTACAGCACATTTGGCTAAGAACTGCTCGCCATTTACCTGGCGATTCCTGACTTCCTGCACACATATGAAGTCCGCGCTTTCATGGTCTACACTGACCACAAGCCTTTTAGCTGCGCCTTTAACTTTGCTTGCGACAAATACCACGGAAAGCAAGACACGTAGGCTTTGTCACGCAGTCCACCGCGGACATACGTCATGGCTCAGGTGTCGACAATCCCGTTGCCAACGCTCTATCAACGTGTCAACCTCACGCTCCCATCTTTGCCTACCTTCGACCCAGCCGCCCTGGCATGGGCTCCGGCTCAAGATGACGACATGCAACGCAATCTACAATCCACTTTGCTGCAAGTGCATCCTGTTCCTCTCTAAACCACGGAAGCAACCATCCTCTGTGACATTTCCACAGGTTGCCTAGACCCTTCGTGCCCGTCTACTTCAGAAGCACATTCTTTGACGCACTGCACTGGCTATCACATCCCGGTATCCGTGCACCTTTGAAACTGGTCACCAAAAGTTTCATTTGCCCACGCGTAAACAAAGCTGTTCGTACCTAGGCTCGCGCCTGCCTTCAAGGCCAGCACTCCAAAATACATCACCACACCCGCAGTCCGCTTGCTTCATTTCCTGCCCGGGACTCTTGGTTCGCGCACGTACACTTAGACTTTGTAGGTCCGTTGCCTCCGTCACTCGAATTCGTATACATTCTTACATGTGTCGACCGCTTCACCAGATGGTCAGAAGACATGCCCGTAACTGACTGCACAGCTGAGACTGTTATCCGGGTCTTCTTGGACCGGTGGGTTTCGCACTACGGATGCCAGTCGACCCTTACAACAGACCGAGGAACACCTTTCGAATCTTCATAATTCGATAAGTTCCACAACTTTTAGGCTGTCGCCGCATTCATACTACAGCATATCACCCAGCAGCGAACGGGTTAGTCGAAAGCTTCCATAGGCTGCTTAAAGCCCCGCTCCATGTCTCCTACTACCCTAGCTTGAGCTAGACCGTTTCGCTCGTACGCTTAGGTATTCGCAGCAGCATCAGAGCTGACTTGCAGTGTCCACCAGCAGAGCTGGTTTACGGCACGACGTTAAAGTTCCTAGGAGAATTCGTTTCCCCTCCCGCATCGTCGGGTATGCCTCCGTCTAACTCTGCGTCCTTCCTGTCTCAAGGCATGCGTTCACCACGCCCGAAACCGCCCCGTGAACAGACTAGAGGTGTGCAAATGCATAGCGGACTCTCTACCTGCAAACACATCTTTCTTCGCACCGACACAGTGCGGCGCCCTCTCCAGCCGCCCTACACTGTCACTTTCAGCGTTCTGCAACGGACTCCGAAGCATTTTACTTTAGACCGGAAAGGTCACCGAATAACGGTGTCCATCGATCGCCTCAAAGTGCCTCTCTTTGACGAGCCACTTGCAACCCATCCTGATGCTCTTGCACAAGCATCCGCACCTGCGGTGACTTTCGGAGAACTGCATAGCCCGAAGCTCTCCTTACCCCTTGACCCTCAACCTATCCCTCCTCAACCCCAGGCACCCAACCGACACTGTGGACAGGTCAAAAGTCCGGCCAGTTTTTCAGATTTGTACACGTTTGCTATTTCTAGTGACGCCTTTTTCGTCTTTAGCGGTTATTGTGCGTCTTGTTTACAAACGTATTGCAAAATCGAAAAAACCCAAAACATTTTGAGAATATAAAAAGCGTATTTGTTTTTATTATGCATGCCATGTTCCCTCTCCGGCGTCAAGCTACTTCCCCGACCCTTGCCAACCCCCTCTGAGTACTTCATTCCAGAGACTCAACCGCCGGAAATACCTGCCAGGGCAACCCTAGAGTGACCCGCCAATCGGCCCAACGCAACTCCCGAGTGACTCGCCAGCCGATCCAAAGCCCACTTCCTGACCCAAAGAAGTCAGTCGCCCTCGGCCGCAGACAGCCACGAAGGGTTGGTCCCTAAACGCCTAGCTAGGCGTTGCCGACGAGGACGGCGGATTTCTTCATGGTATGAGGACGGTGGACTTAAGTTTGGTGGGGGAGTGACACATCCCAAGCCCACGGTCGGGTCTGCAGCAAAGGGTAGGTCCTGTCGGCCCATTTTTGGACTAGCCACTCTTTTGCAGATTGACCAGCCCGCCCCGATGGCCTACCGATGAGGCAGTCTGGTCCGCAAGGTCCTCATAAATAATAACTGACAAATGCCTGGAACTAGTGTACGCTGCTACACACCTTAATTTGGAAGCTCTTAGGCAAGCCCATGCAACTAGTCGCACCCATCCTCACCTTCCGTTTCCCCACTAACAGCTCCATAGCATGCTTCCGTCCTTCAGCGTTCTAGGAGGAGGCGCTTTTAGTTTACCGGAAAACACGCTCTATCAGTAGTTTGCAACATTGGATTTTACCGTTGTTTTAACCTTCAAAATATCCATTGGTTTTACTGAATGCACATCCGTAGACACAAAGCATTTTGGTGAGTACCTTGCTGCACCGTTTCTCCCTCTGGCTGATTCGCTTCATATTTTTGTAGCCTGCACAATGTACGTTAGGTTCGGTCGCCTCCGACTTCTATACTGTCCTCTATTTTGACAAGTCTCTTAGGTGGTCATTGCTTACCGACTAGTATCCCAGGCTCCGCCCTACAAGAGGCTTACCTTGGGGTAGAGTGCTAAGTATCATTGGGGCTGCAGCCCTTATCACTCCACTAGTTCACCTACTTTCAGCGCTGGTATGGCCACCGTATTCTTACCACAGCTGTGGTGTGTACGCCCGTCTCTTCTTGCCCTTGTTTTCAATATTGTACTGCTATTTGTCCGTGCCTCATATTAGGATAGTAAGCCACTGCTGCCTCACAGCTAAATGGGCTCTGATCCCCGCTCTTCTCTGCTGTCTGTTTTACTTGTTTTTTCACTGGTGTAGCTCACCTTGGAGTAGAACACGTAGTAGCTTCTTGCGATGCAGCTCATATCCTCCTTCTGACCTACATTTACTAAGAGCTGGCCGTAACTCCACTTTCTCGATCCAGCTTTAGTATGTAGCTGTCGCTTCTCACTTCAGATTTTAACATTTAATGCAAATTAGTACGTGACTCATCTTAAGATGAAGATCAAAGCCTGCTGCACAAGTTATCCGGCAGGCAAAGTTACTTTATCTGCCGTCTATTTGACTTGAATATTTCACTGTCGGTCCACCTTAGAGTGGAACACTTATTATCATTTGCCGCTGGCACTCAGCTTAATCCAGCACCCCTATTCACATTCATATATTGTTATGCAACCGTTCGCCGCTGTAGCAAGTAATCCCTTACATTCTCGCTATGGTTCTTAACCTCAGACGGCCAGTAGAGAGTGCCTTACATTACGATATCTAGCGGCTCCTGCTTCACAGTCAATATGGCCCCCACCTTGTTCTCTGCAATCTATTTGATCAGTATGTTCCACTTTAAAAGTCGGCCTTGGGATGAAACGTAGTATATTTTGACGCCGATGCCCAGCTTCTCTGGCCACCTTTAGTCCCGTTTAAAGAGGCGTCTGCAACAGTTTTCTCACTACAGCGGCCGTGTGCTGTCGCTTCCATTCTTGCCCCAGTTCTTAACTTTGATGGCGTATTAGTCCATGCCTCATCTTACGATAGCCTCTGACTCCAGGTTCATAATAACTCCGGCTTCCACAACCACTCTTCTCTAGCTTGTTAGACTTGTATGGTTTCACTATGGTAGCCCACCTAAGGTGGAACACTAAATATCTTTTGGGAATGCAACCCATACCATTCTGTTACCTTACGCCCCTTTCAAAGCTGCTCGGAAAGCTTTTACTCACTACAGCTATAGAGTGTAGTCCCGTCTCCCCTCACTCCAGTTTCAAAATTTGAATGCCTATCAGTATATGCCACTTCTTTAGATAGCGAGCGGCTCCTGCTTCTTAACTAGCCGGGCACGCACCCTTCCTCTTCTCAACCGTCGAGCTGAATCATATGCTTCACTGTAGAAGTCCACCCCAAGGTGCAACACAGTATTGTTTGACGCTGCTACCAAACTTATTCCACTGCCCCTGGCCCGTTTCAGGGCTAGCTCTGCAACTGTTGTCTCTCCACAGCTGTAGTATATGGTCCCGTCTATTAACCCTCCTAGTTTTAGCTTTGAACGTCTAATAGTACCTGCCACATCTCTAGGTAACGCGCGGCTCCCGGTTCACAACTAATCCGGTGCCCACCTTCACTCTTCTCTGCCGATTTATTAGCGTTGTAGTTACCACCGTTGAAGCAAACTTTTGAGTGAAACCCCTAGCATCTTCTGGCAGTGCTGTCAATATTATTCCCTTACTCCTGGTTACTTCTAGAGCTGGCACTACAACTGTTTTCTCGCTACTGCTGTTGAAATTCTTGCTGCCTGTTCTCCCTCCTGTTTTCAACGCTGTATAACTAGTAGTTCATGCCTGTGCCTAAAATAGCGTACCACTGCTGATTATTAACTAAACGTGCTGCCAGATACTCACTACTTAGCCGTCTAGTTGACTTTTATGTTCCACGATGGACGTCGACCTTAGAGTGGAACACCTAGTATCTTTTGGCGCTGCTGCACACTCTATGCTGAGATTACCGGTCTCTTTCAGAGCTGGAACTGCAACCATTTCCTCACTACAGGTTTCATATGTAGTACATTAGCTTCTCCCTTGATTTTAACGTTTAATGTCTATCCATCGGCGCCTCCTCAGGCGACAGCGCGCAGTTTCTTTCTCATGAGTAATTCGACACATAGAACCGCTCTATCGCGCCATCTATTTGCTTTGTAGGTTTTAATGTAGAAGTCCCTAGCTCGTTCCCCTATTCCAAGCTTTGCTACCGCATGCCCGCTACAGCTGTAGTATATGAGCTATCCTGTTCTCTTCGAAACTTCTCTGACACTCCGGCACACACCAGCACCCAGCTATTTATCTAGCGTCCGATTACTGAACAGGTTCCGTTAGTAAAAGAGCAACACTATAATGTTTCCAGGTTCCGTTAGTATTTCCATGGGTCTCTAACCCGGCGTAGCAACTCCACTGGCTCTCACATATGTTCGAACGATAGGCTCTAACACTGTAGATGGATCGCTTAATCTACATCCATGTCGCGTATTTCATTACTTAGTAGGTGCTTCAGCTTCACTCAACTTATTCACCGGTTGACAACACCAGATACACCCGGTTTCCACACAGAAAACCCGTTGCGTACGTTAGGCCGATTCGGACAACATTTGTGCCACATATTCCACAAATATCGGGTCTCGCACTTTCATGCCAATCAACAGATCTGATGTATAACATATTCGGCCGTTCCACTGCTTTTAACCAGCACAACCTTACCAAAGAGCTTGTGTTTATACATTAACGTAGTCCAGTTCAACTTCTTTGGCAATTTGCTCGGTCCGTTATACTTTTCTCCCTTGTTCTAAAGTATAACATTATCTGCACGGAACATCATTGAGGACGTACCTGGGACGGGCACCTGGCGGCAGAATCAACACAGACCGACGTAAACATCTGCAGTGCGCAATCCTGACGCACAAACGGAACCTGGAAAACCCAGAAAATCAATACAAGTTACCTAAGTCGTCCTACTTCAGTAGCTCCGACCACTTGCGGTCTACCCGAAAGAGACAACCACACAACCATAGGACACGTTTTGGTGAAACATAACTGCAAATACCGCGGGGCTAATCGGTCAGCTGCCATCTTGACAACGTCATCACAGGTCGGCAGTGTTCCAAGACGTGGTGCGTTTCCGCCTGGCTAGCGTACTGCTTACAAAAAGCCACTAATATCTAGGTAACAACATTGCGACGCGACGGATTTGACGTGCCACTCAATAAAGGCACTGCCCCGACCACGCATTGGCCATTTAACCGATACCATATCTCACTAATTATGTGCATATACCTACTCCAGTACGACTATGCCTACATATTTGTTCAGTGATATGCCATTATGCTTAAATTATTTTTGCAGCTTTTTCCTCAAGCTTCGCTCACCTGACCTGCATTGTGTACACAAGCTCATCTGACTACTTCCTCATCAACATACTCAACATTAATGATCTAATTCTTATCTCTACATCTTGTATTCTGTGAAGCTAGACTTCGTACAATCTTTGGGCATGTGGGCACACACCACTGACTACATCTGTACTACTCTGGCGCTTGCTCCTGCTAATGATACTAGCATGTACAATATTGTAAAATGCTAATCATGCCCATAAAGGGTGCCTTGCTTTGTCGAGAGGAAAAGCTTTATTTAATTATTTACGATGACTCGCTGCAGCTAAGCATCGGTGACAAAAGTGATACTAACTACAGATAATGGCCATAGGAAGAAGAGTATCAGTGGCTAGCAACGACAGTTGGATGAAGACTTCTAGTTACTAGTGGACACCTAGAGTGTCACCATAAGTCAACAAAAGGCACAGCCATGTGGTGAATACAGTCCAAGAGAAAAAGCTGGAGTGGTAAGGATTGGCAACTTGCAAGCTCCGAATTTGCCCAGAGATGCATGGAGCCTGCAACGACCAGCTGCTAAGAACTTGAGGTGCTGAAGTTGAGACAGACTCGAGCTAGGGGCGTTAGGGGAAGCTCCTCAATGGCCAACGATGTATTTAGATGCATACTTCTTCTTACCAGTGGATCGCTATGGTGTTACAGTTTATGTCAGCAAACAGCATAGGTATGTCATGCAGGCAGTCCAAGAGAATAAAGGTTGGAGACATTAACGGTAGCTCCTAGCTAGCTCCGGATATGCGCACAGATGCACAGAGCCTACAATGCCTAGCTGCCGCTAAAGGGACGTGAGGAAGTTGAGAATAACTACTGCTAGTGGTGCCAGGAAAGAGCCTCAGTGGCCAGCAATGGCATTTGAATAAGACATCCTAGATACTTTTGGATACTACGTCGTCGCAGGATAACTCAACGAACAACAAAGGCGTGTGCTTCAAACAGTCCAAGAGAATAACTGTTGGAGTTATAAAGATTGGCTGCCAAACTGCCTCGGATAAGCGCAGATAGGAATGCAGCCTATGACGATATGCTGCTGCTAAGCACAGGAGTTACTTTGAGAGAAACTAAGGGTACTGGCGCTAGTGTACCGTTGCAGTGGCCAGAAACGACATTGCTGGTTAACTTTCTAGTTAATGGTGGTTTCCTGCGATGTCACAGACAAAGGTGACAACCGGCAAGGATAATCGATGCAAGCAATCCAGAGGATAAAAGGTGGAGAGACCGGAAGTGGCTCCTAGCAAGCTACGAATAAGCGCATGGAGGCGTAAAGCCTATAGTGACTCGCAGCGGCTGTACGCAGGTGACGACGGTAAGGCGAACTACTGATAACGGCGCTAGGGATGCGTGGCTCGGTGACCAGGAAAGTCGTTTGGATGAACAACTAGCAACGAGAGGATACCTACGGCGTCGCAGGAGAATGCACCAATCCGGCTGAGCTGTGATGTGACGGTACAAGAGAATAAAAGTTAGAGAGGTAAAGAGTGGTTTCTAGCAAACGCTGGCTAGGCGCGTAGATGCATGACGCTTACAGCGACTCCTTACAGCTAATCAGCGGTGTCCAATTAAGGTGATCGACAGATAGTAGTGAAGCGGAAACGTCTTAGCGCCCAGGTGTGTCCATTCAATTAAGACGTTTGGTCACTAGTGGATGCTTGCAGTGTCGGGAATAAATCAACAAACGAGCTTAGAGTAGTGTTACAGGCAATTCCAAGAGAACAACTATTAGAGAGAGGAGGAGTGGCCTCCCAATTTCCAGATATGCACAAATGCATGCAGCCTACGACGGCTGCGGCTGCTAAAACGAGGTGCCGTAGGTGAGGTGAACGAGAGATAACGGCGTTATGAGTAAGAGTATCAGTGGCGAGCGGTGGCATTTGGTTTAAGCCATTAGCTACTGGTGGATACCTACGGTTTCACAGTATTAGTCACCAAACCAGCTGAATTGTGATGCAAAAATCCAAAAGCATAAAGGTTGCAGAGAAGTCGTGGCTTCTAACAAAAGCGTCAAAGCGATGTTCAAGCACTTTCATGGTCAATGCTACCGCGCCCTTGCGGGCAACGGACTCCAATAGTCTATGCCCCCAAAACGATAACCGAAACGCTACCTTACTCGCTCATTATGCGCGTTTGTGCAACTTCCATGGGTGGCAACAAAGGGTAAGCAGCTGAGTTGAGCGGAACAGTCCTGTAGTTGAGCACCACGTATGCGCTGCCTGCCGGTATTTTGAGCTTTGCGGTAGCGCCTGTATATGTATCAGTAAGAAACACGCAAACAAGCTCGCTGACACCTAGTACATCTGTACCTGCATCGTAATCAAACCAGCGTGGCTTTGCCCTAGTTTTATTCCTCCCATACATTGGTAGATGAGGGGAGAACATGTAAGTAGGACTTAAATTTGTCCCAAGTTAGCTGAGTATTGTCAGTTTCCATAATGATGGAAGGCAAATTTGTGGCCTTGGCTTACCTTGCCTGCAAGCGCACGCCATATATTTGAATAAATAAATAGATGTTTTGTCCTCGATGGCGTGAAGCAACCATGCCATGGAATGAGGCGAACGTGCACAGGTTTAAAGTCAATATCAACAATGGCTGCAGCGCTTTAACAAAATAGTGTGGAGATGCATACGTTTGAATTTCCGGGTACAGTGCCTAATGAAGGGTTAGAACCAGGGCGTACATTACCTGGGGTATGCAACAAGACCACACAGGGAAAGTTGGCGTTTTATGAAAACAAAATCGTTAAACGCAGTCGTCATATCGAGCATGTCGTAAGAGTAGGTAAGCGGAATTTACGATAAACTAGCTATGGCACTTAGGTGAGAGGTAGAAAAATCCTACAAGATTGTTGAACGTTTATGGATGAATACAAGGAATAGTGGGGCATCGGCGGGTGTACAAAAATTACGGAGCGGCAAGAAAGGCTTTTATAAGTAGTATTGTGGTGCAGTTGGATGAAGTTATCCTTATGGTGGTTGAGCATGTTGTCTATATATCCCGTTCTTGCGGATCGCGGTCGTCTCGAGCTTGCAAATCCCGTTACCTACAGACGGAAGGTTCCGCGTTGAGGAATGCTTATAACGGACTCTAAATGAGGTCCGAATTGAAGAGCTTGGTGCACTTTCGTATAATTATGGCGATGGACGTTTGATCCTGACACAGTGGGGTACTTTCCAAGGAACGTTCGTTTAGATCCATTCATTCGATGAAGGATGAAGGTTTTATCATCTTCGTCAGAAACGATCGTCGAGACGATCAGTATTCTTACGAAAAAGGGCGCAGTTGAACGACAGACACTCGTAACCACCAGCGCCAAGTGATAAATTGCATACAATGTCCGTGACAAGTTAACCGAGTTAGCAACAATAAGATCCAGGAGGGACGGGTTTTATCTTAGCTTGGATCTAGTAAGCGGATCAACGGGTTGATGCTTGGAAGGATGCAAGGCTAGAGCGTGCGGTTCAATAGTAGAACCTTTGAAAGAGCATGGCAGGAATATTTCTGTCAATCAACGTCTGGAAATTAAATCCCAACACCACAAAACACCTTTTCGCCTAACGTTCACAGATAAAATAAATGAGATCACTAACAACAATATATGAGTTTCCACAGATCAGCACAAGTATGTTGCGCCGGTACATTACACAAAGAAACTGCGGGCGCCTCTTCAGAAGTGTCTAGTAAGCAAAATGTACAGGCCTTAGTGACCGTAAGGTTGTAGTGAACGTAGGCAGCAACGCCACCTCCGGGACGACCGGAGGTGCGGTCACCCCACAGTAGTGCGTAGCCTGGTAAACACCCTTCACTGTCTGGGATCTCGGTGTGAAACCAAGTTTCAGTGAATAGGCCAACATATGAATGGCATTCGTCGACAATGGTGCCGACTTTGTTAAGCTTCTTTCGCAGGCTACGCACATTAATAAAGACCACCTTGAGGGATTAAATACATTGAACCAGGGAACGTGCGCCACTGGAACCGGTTCTGGGAAGGCGGAAGTGGACCGCCGGCTCATTAGCAAAAACCTACCAAACGAGGAGCCCCTTCTCCTGTTTCACGACGGACCTTAAGAGTTCGCACAGCCGCCCACAATTTAAGTCTCTCTACCATGGGAGATCTGGATGCGCAATGTAACCGGTGCATTGCGTTTAAATGCGAAAAGTAGAGGAGCTTGGCGTTCCTTCTAAGTGAACAGGTCAAAACGCTACCAGTCTGGGGGATACAGAGATAGCAGGAGGCAAGTTATTAATTCTGGTACATTTTCGCACATTCACAAAGGAAAAGTCTGACGGCAAGAACTTGGTAACGCACAATCAAAACCACAGAATGGCATCCAGCATAAACTGTTTGGGAAGAACAGCAGATGACTCAGTGACATACCTAAAAATAACACTGCAGTCAGTATAGGGGACTCCGTGTCTCGGAGTATTTACCGTAGGCACAGTGAACGTCAGCGGTTTCGGTTTGGCGTCCGATTTTATTGGCTCCAACGTCATAGGTGACACCACTTGCGAAGAGACAGCACTAGTAGAAAAGGTGGGGAATGGGGACAGGGCACCCGACGAAGCGGCTACGGCTGCCTTGGTTTTGCCAACATCGCTTTCCTTTGACAAACCAGGCTCGAGCTTTTCCTTCGCTAACAGCTGAATCAAACACCCTGTCTGGGCGTTCGTTGCTAGCACGGTGGTTACTAATTAGTCCACAGACGGTGGATGGTGAGTAAACCGACGCTGGTTCTGGCAAAGCACTGCCGCTGTCTCCTGAAGGAGCATATCACAGCGGTCCAGACACTTAACCACCCAACCAGCTTTACAGTATAGCGAATAAGTTCCAGAGAAACAGAAGTGCAGTTTGCTAAAGTCTGACGCCCAGTCCTACGCACACAGCCTGGTTTGGTGTGTCGCTACAAATGCGAGAATAAACTATTTATTTATTTATTTATTTACAACTGTATAGTATGCTCGCCTGTCGCATCGAGAATGGACCTTAACATGGTGCGACAGTTCGCCTACCTCCTTGCCCCATTGTGCCATACTGGGTGATGCCCCCGGCCTATTGCAACTTACTGCTACCAGTTTCGTCAATGATCAAATGTCAAAAATACTGTGCATCATTGCCCTCCAGATTAGAGATTATAACTAGGATGGCAACTTTTTCTGTAAAACTAAATCATTGCAATACCGCTGCCTTGCTGACATAACTTTGATCCAAATGTTTGGGTTGAAGACCATAATAATCCTCCTGTCTATGTCTGCGCACCCTGGCAGTATCTCAGCCCATGTACAACCACGACAATTTCCTCAAAATTGGACTACACTCTGCAACGGTCGTCGCATGGTTTTCATGGGTCACCATATATGCGACATACAGCAGGGTGGATAAACGAAAAATGGTACTGCTGGCGCATCTATTCACTTTTTCATTATTTTCACTTACTCTCATTAGGACACCCATTACATATTATTATTATAATTCCTGGATTAACTGAAGTTAACCGAATTGCCACAGGAGGCACAGCATCTGCAGCCACCTACCCGCAACATCCACAGAAAGCCCTCGGCAACCGTCCCTTATAAGGCTAAGTTATCTCTTTGCCCTGGCGGCGTTCACCGTTCGCACTCTAAGAAACTATGTCAACGGACTGGACGCGAACGCACCAACGATCGGCCTATGTGCCCGAAACTAGGAACAATAACCATAATAAGGTGGTTGAGTTTACATCGCCTGGATTAACCTTTCGCTATTGGTTGCACGCATCTGAAGACACTGATGTAGTAGCCTCTGGGCAAGCTGGCGTAGGCATTATTCTCAGCTCTAAGGCTGAGCCGGCGTTGGTGTGCAGCCCGTTTGTCGACATCAGTTAAGATTGCTTCACGATGTAGTACAAGACGCTGTTTGGGATGTCCGTCTATGCTCCCCCGACTGCAGTGCTGAAGTAGCAAAGCGTACATTCCACCCCGAATTGCACGAACTATGATGCAATGATACGTTTTCAGGTACCATAGTAAGTAACGTGGATACGGACGCACAAGTAGTGCCTCTGAGCCCTTCAGAAACTCTGCTGGGTGGTAATTATGGGCTTACCACCAACCGTACTGACAACGGGGAGCGCCTGTTGCCACCGTGTGAGGAACGCTATTTGTTCCTTAGTAGCATTACCTTTAGACACAGTGGGCCCAAAAGTGCCACTTGACGTTCTCCTGTAGTTAGCCACAGATGGACCAACATTAGCTGGTAGCCATAAGTTAAAGATAGCATTGTGCTGTCCTAGATTACCACTTTTACTGGAGTACCTGCGTCGACTCTGCTCATGACTTGGTAAGCTGCCGTTTCTTCATGAAATTTACTAGGTGGCGAACTAAACGTTAACACGTTTGGCAATAAATAAAATAAATAAAATATATAATTGGTTTATTCTCGAATTTATCGGGGCACACCAAACCAGGCATGAGCAAAATTTACAGACAGTTATGTTTCGCAACTGATGGGTTTCTGTGTATGTGGTCGGCCTTGTCCGCAAGCGGTACAGGCTGCGGTGATTGAAAAAGTAAACATGAGAAATAAAGTCAGTAATGGATGACGATATTCTGGGTTCAGGCGAGCGTAGTGCAAGCAGTCAGGCACTATAAGTGTGTGGGAAGACGGTACAGGTAGGCAGAGAGTGTCTTATTCTTGTACGTGTCAAGAAACGATTGAAACATGACTCTAGTGGACTCAGCAGTATGTAGTTTTTGGCCGTGACTTTATTCAGTGGCGAGTCACATCATCAACGTCGCAGTGTCGTTAAACGGACATTTGCGGCTTTTTATAAGAAGAGCGCTTGCCAGGTGAAAACCCACTAATTCCTAGAACACTGCCGTAAATCCTGTTGAACGTTAGCGTACAACTGGTAAAGTAACTTGCCGACTGATTTCACCCTCACTTATTCGCAATCAAATTTCCTCTGTTAGCTGGTCACTTACCTGGGTCAGGGCCGCCATAAGCGCTGAGGCCGGTCGAGGATGAAAGTCACCAAAGGTCGCCTTGTTGAGTGTCCAGGTAAGTAAAAATTTCAGTTTACGTTGTCTGGATTTTTCGGCTTATGTATACATTCCGGAAGTGTGAAGACCCCGTGTCCATCTATTCCTACTGGACAACGGTCGTGGTGGTGAATGCAGTTGAATCCCTTCGACGTACAGCCATTTTCATGTAGGTCACTATCATTTCATCCGTCCGTCTCGGGAGAAAAAATTTCCTTAATCCCACCCCTGATCCCGAAAAAGTTCCGGACATCGTAAAAAAGGGAATTGAGGAACAACCGAGAGAAGACCTCAGAACAGGCGTGAAATTAAACATTGTTATAGTCGTCTGTTATACCATTTATATTTGAGACCAAATGCTGTACAATGTTCAACAATGACTATGCTGAACGTGTCTTTTGAACGTGCTACACGATGCAACGCCCGTACAGGTAGATTGCTACCATCTATCTAGAGAACAGAGCGTGGTGCTAGTAAGCAATTCACGAGGTGTCAGTTTTGTATGATGCAACCATTGCATTGGCATAGAGAAAAGAGATTTAGAAGAATGGGGCGATGAAATGCTGAACGAACAGCGGGTAGCTAACCTTATTCGCTAGGAAGTGCAAATGAGTAAGTAAAAATATAAATAGCACGCGACTTGCGATTCAAAGGTCTGTGAGGGGTAAAGCAGCGGAAATGTAGGACTCGATTGCGGAGTAAAAATGTTCTGAAGATCTAGACCTAAGGACGAAATGAATGTGCTAAGAGGCTAGTGCTACGGCAGGCTGAGAGAGCTGGACTCCAATATGAGTAATGGTCGAAAACGTTGCTGTAAGGCGGGAGCAGAACACCTAAAATGGAGTGGTTAAGAGACGGCTGTGTGCTGCATAGGTAAGCGAAGATTAAGCAATAGAAGAGAGTTAAACTAGATCAATTGAATGAAAGCAAGCATGCGGAAAGCAAGTATACATTACGAGCGCTCAGGACGTCACGACATGTGAGATCTAAGTGCAGCGTCGCGCAGAGTTACAAGTCAATCCAGGGTGCTTACGGAATGGTACTAAGGTAGAGTAAGCCGGAAAAAGCCAGTGGGAGAGCTGGGCTCCTATACGAATCAGTGCCAGACGTTGCAGCGAGGAAGTGTAAAAGCATCAAGAAAGCAGAGCGAATGAGCGGCTGTGCGCTGAACAGATGGGATAAGATTGATGGCTAGAAGCGAGCTAAGAAAGTTTAGTTGAATAAAGGGTAGCGAACAGGAGAAAAGTGCATACAATAGTTGCTGAGGACGTCCCAGCATATGAAGCAAAATCGCAGCGGCGGGCAGATTATCCGGTCATGCTAGGGTGCTACGGTATTAGTACCAAATTGGATAGAACCGGGGAAAGCTAGTCCGAGAGTTAGAAGCTTGCAGGTATAAAACTCGGATATTACGAGAAAAAGATAAGTGAACATCAAGAAATGAAACGCTAAATAGTGGCTGTGCGTTAACCACTTGAGTTATGTTTCCTCAACAGTAGGGGCTAAGAAATGCTTCATAATGATATGACAGCAAACTGGAGGAGCGCAAGCGAACATTAAGGTTGCTAAGTGAAGCAGAACAGGTGGCTAAAGCGCAGTGGTGCGAAGATACTGAAATCATGCTAGGATGTGAAGGTAGACTGATAAATAATATTCCAGTGGGTAAGATGGACTCCTACATGAGCAAGTATTAAAGAAGTTACAGAGATATTGTTTCAGCTCTTGGTCAAACAAAACCTGCCAAGACATACGGAGCATCGAAAATTTGCTATCTTGTCTTCGTGGCACTAAGGCATGCGTGACGCAGGAGCATCTGCTTGTGGTCCTATCAAACTTCACCGCACCGGTCACTAAATATCCGAAAGGTCCGTGCCTATTTGAAGCCGGAGAAAAACACCCAGCCGGTGCTGAGCACAAGGTGACCAGACAAAATATTAGGCGCGACTTAAAGCGAAGCCTGCGTACTGCCAAGGATGTCTGCTGGACCAGCTAAGCTCAAGAAATGTAGGAGGCAGGAGCCATAGGCAATTCAGTAGACGCTTCCACCTGATCCGCACCAGAGATCCCAGGAAAACAGGCGTCAGCGCGACAACCAGAGACAGCGCATATGCATGAAGCACAATAAGGATTGCATATGGCTCACTGGATGGAACACCTTCAAGTTCATTTCAGGTGGGCACTTGCTCCCGGACCTCATCCTGCTCAGGTGCTGCAAGATGAGCCATGCTCGGTTAGTTTAACGGGTCGGTCGCAGGCTGTGTTCTAAGACGTAGCCACAGCCATCCCTCGCGTTCGTGCTGTTGGGTCGGATTCCCTCTCGCGTGCACTAGTTAACGCTGGGGGTGAGGTCTGCTGCCAACATTGGTTGCGGAACGCAATGGCCTAGTAAGCATGTAGATAGCCGCCAAGCACTATGCGCTGAGTACTACACCCAGCTCGGCTACCTCTGCCTGATGAGTCTAAACAGAGTCGAAACCACCGGCCGTGGAGTGCAGGGATAGGAGAGAGCTAGACAAAAATCATCCACTAACCACGCTGTTCGAACATATCTGAAAGGAAAAAATGGTACCATCTATTTCGTAGTCAAGCGATTATAGCTGCAATTCACAAGAAAGTCAGTCTCACAGACCCTGATAACAAGTGGCGTATTAGCCAACCACCAGTTGTGACAACATGACTGGCCTCGATTCTTGTTCGTCGCCTTACTGCGAAGCGTGAATCAAGGAGTACGATATGTAGACAGGCTTCCGCCCAGGACTTGGTGTGTTGACCACATGTTCAATCCGCAACAAGTGCTAGAGCAGCGCCACTCATACTGCAGACCGACAATAGTTGTGTTCCTCGACTTCAGGAGTACGTTCGATTCCGTAGCTCGATGCATTCTCTTCTAACCACTTACACGGAAAGGTGTTACTACGAAATATTTGAACATCATACGTGCTGTACAATCGAACACTACAGGTAGCATCAGTGTCTAGGGAGAACTGTCAGATAGCTTCCCGACAGCAAATTGCGTATAACAGCGTTGGGCAACTTCCACGTTTTTGTTCAAGCCCGTCTTAGACTCCATCTTGGAGTATTCCCGTGCGAAGAGAAAGTTTATTTGGTCTTGACGATGCGGACGATATCGTATTGCTTATTGACGATGTCGAGACGGCACAAGCAACCTTGAATCTTCTGTCTAGAATGGTCCCATTATTCGGCATACGCTTCAAAACATCAACCTGCAAAGTGTGGTTGTAACGCTACCGGATCCCTACTGACCACTTAATCCTAGCTAACAAACAGCTCGATGTGGTTTATCGATACACCAGACAGCTGCAGCAGCAACCATGGGTGCATAGAAACTGAAGTCACTTTACAAATTACAAAAACAGGATGGCCTACTTGAACCTGCGGCATCTTTGGTGACACGAGGAACGTTCCTTTGGTTTGGTGCTCGTGTTTACATAGGTACATGAAAACCCTTCTTTCCACATGGGAGCGAGACTTGGCTCCTCCGGTCTGATCATCTGAGGCGAATTCAAGTCCTCGTTCATCGTTGTCTGCGGAACATTGCTGTTGTCCGGTAGCACTAGCGTATCCGCAACGTTGGTGTGTAGGTGGATATTAGACCATGTAAACCAGGCTAGTTCCTTGGAACAACCGATAGCGCCGAATAAGTTGCATTGGATTGGGCACGTACTAGGTATACTTGGTTACCGCTTTCTTTGGTAGGTCTCGTTCAGTCTGCCAGACTTAGGGAGGCGCAAGGCACGTGGTAGACAAAAGTTGACAAAGCAGCGTGTAATGAAGTCACTGAGGAGCAACCTGGGAGCGCTCGGTCCGTCCCGCATTCCAGGCTGAAATTCAGTAACCCTCCTTTTGCTTGGCTCAAGACGCTACAGGACCTGGATTGCAGTTGACGACAGTGGGTCGTCTGCTGCCGTCTCCTAGGCTGACTGCCTGTTTAACGTGTTTTGTGCTAAGTTATCTGCGGGGTAATGACTGATTATGACACGGTGCACTGTAAGCCACAAGGAAGCTGCCTCGCTGATGCCGCTTTATTTTTACACTATGGTGACGGTAGCCTGTTGACAAGGTGTAGGCGCTTTGCACCTGAAGGTTTGTCTAGGACATTAAAGCTTCTCGATAAGTCCACATTATCCCCCTCTTATTAGTCTCTATTCTAGCAAAGGATCAGTTAACTACTTGATGTACTGCGGTTGTGGTTGATGAGCACGTGTTGGCTACTGGTCAAAAGGGCATACTGCATCAGCTTTCAGTCATTGCGGTCCTCCAGGAACCAACGGCTACAAATATAGCATGGCACGCCCCCGGACGAGTCTCTAACCTCCTGGAGTATTGTAGCTGCCACATATAACCAATGCGCAGTCAGAAGAATGGCGCGGCGCATGAAAATAGCACATCATAATCATCTCAACAGAAAGCTGTCAGCAAAAACGTGAATGTAGGAGCAAAGCTACAGCTGTAAACTGGTTTGCTGAGACAAGCTTTGCAATCGGCGAGGGCAACATGCGGAAAGATCAAGTGAGACAAGTGTACCAAGCGTCAATAAGCGGAGGTGAACACAGGGAACGTGGCAACAGGTTTGGTGAGAAAAAGCAGGCATCGATATCAATAAACCGTTCCACTGAAATGACGGATGTACCAGTCAGGAACGGAAATTTTAATGATGTGACCTAGGTCTAAGTTCAAGAAGTGTAAAAGAGGTACTTAAAGAGCGTTAAAGAAAAGGCAGAAACAGGAAAGTGTTTCTTAAAGTATATATCCAAAAAATATTCATATGTTGTTAAACGCCGCTCTAGTTAACTAGCCAGTGTGCTTTTGGTGGCAGTGAGTTCATTTAGTGGTGAGTCACATCCGCCTCGTCGCACTGTTGGTAAAAGGGACATTTTAAAACAGTTAGTCCCCTTCAGTATTTTGAACAACGAAATGAGAAGACGAATATTGGCAGATGCTAGCATTTCGTATTAGCTCGTCAGTACCAATACAATAACAGGGAAATCATTTTATATATCTTACAGGGCACAGTCAAACCAATCAAATTTATTGTTGTGGTCATTGTTATCAGATTACGTCCACGGCAACCGCAGGTTGACAACTAATTGCTTTTGGACACACAAAGCTGGTCTAATTCGGCTTATCGCGACGGCCTCGGCAAATCGTAAAAGGCGTGCATTAGTATGACGTAACAATATCCGGAAAGCTGATAAGGGATTGACCTGGTGACGAGTCGCCAAGATGTGCCTGCCTATGGAGGACGCTGGTGGCTTACGCGAACACGTATCATCGGAGGTGGATTGGGTAACTTCACGCTGAACCCAGTTTGGTAGGTGTTCCTTCACTCAGGAATCTAAAACCCGTTCGGTCCTGCCGATGTAACTGATACCGCAGTCACACACGAATTGGTAGACACAATGGGATTTGGCGCCGACGGGTTCATCTTCCTTTACTGAAGGTAACGGCAACTTTCGGGTTCTGTTGATAATTACCGCCTCCGCAGCACAGTATGTACGCTGAATGGCCGAGACAATCCGTTTGGTTATCCTTTTCGTTGCAGTGTCACCCTTTAATGGGTGCGCAATGTACACCTTCTTCTTAGGGGCTGTCAACACCATCTCCTTGGGCGGTCTAACTTGGCTATGTTTGTCTATGAATCGCTTTGGGTTGCCATTCTTCATAAGTGTCTTAGTGATCAGCTCTAACTCTTCAGCCAGGCAGTCGTTGGAGCAAATACGTCTGGTCCGAGTGAATAATGTTTTTACTAGCGCGCGCTTGTGTGCCATCGGTGAGAAGCTAGTGAAGTGTGGATATTGGCCGGACCACGTTGGCTTCCGGTATACAGATCGCTTAATCAGCCAATTATCCCCGCGACTCATGAGAATGTCGAGGTACGGAAGGCGCCCATTCGATTCGAATTCAAAAGGCACATTCAGGTTGGCGTGAACATTATTAAGTTGATCTACTAGTTGTTCGATTTGCATCTTTGTGGAACCGAAAACAAGGATATCATCCACGTATCGTTTGTAATACGGCAGCTGAGAAATCTGTCCACTTAGTTTCCTCTCAAGCATCAGCATGAAAAAGTCAGCCAGTACCGGTCCCAACGGACTACCCATAGCTACCTCGTCAATTTGGCGATACGTGTTGTGGTCGAATCGGAAAGCGACATTCTCCGTGCAAAGTAACAGGGACTGTCTCAGGAGGTCTGTCGGTATTGGTAGACGGAAATTCTCCTCTTCTATCAGGTGGCAAATGTAATCAACTGTCTCAAGCAAGGGGACATTAGTAAATAACGATTGGACGTCCATTGAACACATAACCTTGTCGGCTAGGCTGATTTGGTCTAGGTCTTCGATTATTTCAAAAGAGTCCTTAATGCTGTGCAAATTGTAGTGCTGCCTTAGTGGTGCAAGGATCCGAACTAACCAACGAGCCAATTTGTGCTGCGGGGAATTTACCATGGACAAAATGGGTCTTAGTGGCATGCCCTGCTTGTGATTTTTTGGTAACCCGTATAGCTGTGGTGTCGAGGAACCGCTCGGCTTCAGGTGCTTGTAGGTGATTTCATCAATTACACGATGTAGGAGAAGCGTTTCAAGGTGTCGGGTTATACGGGCCTCTACTTCTGTCAGACATTCTATCTTGTCGGTGTGTTGAAACTTGCTTTCATCACTTAAAACGCTTAGCATTTTTTGTACGTAATCATCCTTGTTCATGACAACTGCTCCTGAACCTTTGTCCGGTTTTAGTACAACCACTCCCTTATTTCTCAGCTCTCGTAGTGCTTTTAAATGACGGCTTGTAAGCGCACACTTTTCGTTTACCGGTACCATGAGGACTTCATAAGCAATGTCGGTTAGCTTATTCCTAAACCAACTGACAGCATCAGGACTGGTTGACTGAAGTTCAGCTACTTGGGCGAAAAGATTCTCAAACTGTGCTTCAACAAACAATCGATTCAGCTTATTGGGAGTAACTTTGTAATCTATCCCCAAGGCTAGTGCTTCTAGCTGCATATCATCAAGCTGTACGTTTGACACATTCAAGACGTACTTACCGAGATCACGTGTAACGGGTTGGTCATTTGCTTCCATCAGGGATTTCAGTAGACGCTTTCTGCAAGTTTCTTTCGTGCGAGCGATAAGTCTCTGGCAAAAGATTGAGAAGACAATACGGCAGCATAGGGACAGGCTCTCCACAACCGGCATCAGGCGAGTATTTGTCTCCATCAGAGTTGTTAGCTTTGCCTTGGTTGTGTCTAATTGCGCTGATGCAATGCGTCTAAGATTGCGATTGGAAGGCGAGAGCTTGTTTCTGCGTAATAGTTTCAGCATTGAACGCGGGTAACGGCGTAGGGTGACACACTCGGAAAGAAAGGATATTTCCACACGTTTGTATGCTAGCTTGCATCTTAGGTTGACAATACGATGCAGCAAACGGTTAGTTTCAGGGGAAATTACTCGCTTGAGAAATTTAAAACAGTTAGCCCCCTTCAGTAGTTTGAACAACGAAATGAGAAGACGAATATTGGCAGATGCTAGCATTTCGTATTAGCTCGTCAGTACCAATACAATAACAGGGAAATCCTTTTATATATCTTACAGGGCACAGTCAAACCAATCAAATTTATTGTTGTGGTCATTGTTATCAGATTACGTTCACGGCAACCGCAGGTTGACAACTAATTGCTTTTGGACACACAAAGCTGGTCTAATTCGGCTTATCGCGACGGCCTCGGCAAATCGTAAAAGGCGTGCATTGGTATGACGTAACAATATCCGGAAAGCTGATAAGGGATTGACCTGGTGACGAGTCGCCAAGATGTGCCTGCCTATGGAGGACGCTGGTGGCTTACGCGAACACGTATTATCGGAGGTGGATTGGGAAACTTCACGCTGAACCCAGTTTGGTAGGTGTTCCTTCACTCAGGAATCTAAAACCCGTTCGGTCCTGCCGATGTAACTGATACCGCAGGCACTGGGTTCAGCGTGAAGTTTCCCAATCCACCTTCGATGATACGTGTTCGCGTAAGCCACCAGCGTCCTCCATAGGCAGGCACATCTTGGCGACTCGTCACCAGGTCAATCCCTTATCAGCTTTCCGGATCTTGTTACGTCATACTAATGCACGCCCTTTACGATTTGCCGAGGCCGTCGCGATAAGCCGAATTAGACCAGCTTTGTGTGTCCAAAAGCAATTAGTTTTCAACCTGCGGTTGCCGTGGACGTAATCTGATAACAATGACCACAACAATAAATTTGATTGGTTTGACTGTGCCCTGTAAGATATATGAAAGGATTTCCCTTTTATTGTATTGGTACTGACGAGCTAATACGAAATGCTGGCATCTGCCAATATTCGTCTTCCTTATTTCGTTGTTCAAACTACTGAAGGGGACTAACAGTTTAATTTTCTCAAGCGTACGAAATTCCCCCTGAACTAACCGTATGCTGCATGTATTGTCAACCTAGATGCAGGCTAGCATGCAAGCGTGTAGAAAATCCTTTCTTTTCCGAGGTGTGTCACCCAACCCGTTACCCGCGATCATGCAGAAACGATTTACGCGGAGAAGACAGAGGCGGGAGCGTGCGCGCCTTTGTCCAATCGCATCTTAAGACGCATTGTTAACATCTGCCACGCGGGGCTAACATTGAGTGACACCGACCAAGGTCAAAGTGCTGAACAACTCTGATGTGCGGAGGGGCACACAACTCCCGTTGATTGCCGGTTGTGGAGAGGCCTGTGCCGCGATGCTGCGTACTTGTACTACTCAAGTCGGTTTATGCGATGATTTAGATCTGAGACGCTCTGGCGACCGGAAAGAGAACTTGCTGAAATGCGGGTCAGTAATGGTATTCACCTGATTGGGGGAAGAAGTATTTAGCGTAAAATTCTGCTGATACTTAGCAACATGAACTATTCGAGAGGAGGAAAAGAGTAGGTGTTACATATAAGTCTGTGATTGTGTGCCTTTCATCAGGGTGTGTCAGTAGTCGAGTTCTGATATATGTGGAGGTAGTGCGTGGCGTGTGGAGACCATGAATTTGGTTGGATATAAGGCGAGTATGTAATCGTATGTGGGGGGGGGGGGGGGGGGGGGGGGGGGGGGGGGGGGGGGGGGGGGGGGGGGGGGGGGGGGGGGGGGGGGGGGGGGGGGGGGGGGGGGGGGGGGTGTGGGGGGGGGGGGGGGGGGGGGGGGGGGGGGGGGGGGGGGGGGGGGGGGGGGGGGGGGGGGGGGGGGGGGGGGGGGGGGGGGGGGGGGGGGGGGGGGGGGGGGGGGTGGTGGGGGGGGGGGGGTGGGGGGGGGGGGGGGGGGGGGGGGGGGGGGGGGGGGGGGGGGGGGGGGGGGGGGGGGGGGGTGTGGGGTGGGGGGGGGGGTAGAGGGGGGTATTGTGGGTTGTTTGGTTTTATGTGGTGTGTATTGGAGTGTTTTTTAGGTGGGGATGTTGGATGGAGAGCGGTGTTTGTAGTATTTATGTGGAAAAGGATGTGGGTTATCATTTTTTGTATTTTTGTGATTGAGTATGGGAGGTGGTGAGAGGATGGGGAATTGTATTGTTATTTGAAGGGGTGTGTGAGGTATGGGACAACAGTCATATACAATAAATGTTATTGTTGTGGTAAGTAGTATAATTGAAGTAAAAGGATAAAGATGGTTGGAAAACTAATTGCTTTTGACACACAAAGCTGTCTATCGGCTTATCGCGACGCTCGCAAATGCGTAAAGGGGCGTGCATTAGTAT
>OX104062.1:11424181-11533131 GCA_944474145.2 Dicrocoelium dendriticum
GGAGTGCCAGTAAAATGGTTTTAAGTGTGCGGAGTAAATAAAAATCGCGCAGTAGACAGAGTGGGGACAGTATGTGAAAAAAGAGTAACTGTTGTACATGTCAGTAGAATATCGAAAAATGACTAGCCGATATTCCAGGGTGTAACATTAGGCAGTGACTTTATTCAGTGGCGAGTCACATCCGCCACGTCACAGTCTTGATAAACGGACTTTTGTGGCTTTTTATAAGGAGAACGCTTGCCAGGCGAAAACCCACCATGTCCTGGAACACTGTCTTTGATTGCTATGATCAGTCCTGTGTAACTGGCAACACTGGTTATAAAGCATTAGTTCCTTTAGTTATTCGCAGCCGAGTGATTCCTCTATTAGCCAGAAAAATGGCACAGTCAGATTCCAACATGGACGTTGAAATCAGTTGAGGAGAAAGTATGATTTTGCAGGTAAGTAGAATTTCCATAGTATGAAATCTCACCTCTGGTTATGTATATTTGCCGGGGAGCGAAGAATTCGTGTCCAGAAAACCCTCACTGGACGTCGATGATTGAGTTGTTTGGTGCAGATGGTGAGAATGGAAGCGGAGCCCTGGTCCAGGTAAGTCCTTGTTGGTTACTTTGTCCTATCCCAGACGGAGGCATTTCCTCAGTTCAATCCCAGATCTCTCAGATGTTCTTGACTTCAGAAAAAAGAAAAGAGAGGAACAGGCCGAGAGAAGACCAAAAAACAGTCATTTACCAAGCATTGAGGAAATCCGACTTTAAAACATTTACTTGAGACAATTGGTGTACAATTTGTAACCGACAGTACACTGAAAATCATTTTACTTATGGGGTAGGCATGGCCTAATGGGCAAAATGCTTTCATGCACATGAGGATAAAGAGCAGGGTTTCGGTAAGCAATTACGAGGTACTTGTTAACGGCGTTAGAATTTAACCTGAGACTAGAAGGTGGATATGTAGTTACATTTGGTTGTTATCAGAAACCAAGAGATACAGTGACGATGTGGCCATATTTATATATACTCTACGGAATGAGGATTATCTCAGACACATAATGAATATTTTGTACATGGGTATATAAAGATCGGCAGCTGAGCAACTAGAAGCAGGCTAGGATTAAATGGATATGAACGGAAAAATCAGAGTTGAAAGTAAGACGATCGAGAGATGGCGCTAAAGGGCCGAGTTTCAGTGGCCAAGTTCGTGTTAGCTAAGTACTAATGAATAACTACATTGTCAAAGGATAGGTCAATAAACCAACTGAGCTGTTATCAAAATATACCAAGTGAATAAAAGTTGTAGGGATGGGTGTCCCTTAGCAAGCTCCGGGTATCCGAAGAGTTGAATAGAGCCTACAGCGAGCAGCTGCTGCTAAGCAGTAGTAGTGGCTGTAGTAAAGGATGTATCAGTGGCTGGTGTAGCCATAGCCTTGACTTTTGACCACTACTGGATACCTACAGCTTCAATGGATAAAACAGCAGGCGAGCAAAGATTAGTGAAGCAGTCGTTCGAGGTAAATGAAGGTTGGAGAGTAACGGATATGCTCTTTCCAAGCTACATGTGGCCAACAATGACAAGCTGCTGCCAAGAAGAGTTGACGCGAGTAAGAAGGACGACGCAGAACATCTCGCCAGAAGTGTGATGAGTCGCCAGCAATGGAATTTGGATTAAGCCTTCAGTTACTAGTGGATCCTACGGTGGCATAGAATAGGTCAAGAAACCAGCTGAGCTGTGAAGCGAAGAATCCAAGCGAATAAACATTGTAAGGAAGGAGCAAGTCCTAGCGAGCTTCGGATATCCGCAGAATTGAATGTAGCCTATGGATACTAGCTGCTGCTGAGCAGAGATAGTGACTCTAGAACAGGATGTATCAGTGGCTGGTGAATCCATATCGTTAAGACGTTTGTGCACAACTGGATACCTACAGTTTCAATGAATAAATCAAAAGGCGAGCCAAGGTTAGAGAGACAGATGTTCGAGGAAAATGAAGGCTGGAGAACAACGGATTGGCTCCTTCCAAGCCACATGCAGAATAGCATTTTTTTCCTGGTATGGGCATATTCAGACACAAGAAACAACTGCACTCATCGTCCCTATGACAAATCCAGCATGGATAGCTGGACACGGGTTGCGAGCCGGACAATATAATAGAAAAAGCCGGCCTCTATTAACAATGTGTTTACTCATCTGCAGCATTATCATTCGACTCTGCAACTCTTTTGCATCATTGACCGGCTTCAACGACTACTGCCGGATCATTACTAAGCCATTCGGCCAACGAAGGAAGATTTTTGGCTTTCAACCGACTGCGCATAATAAAGTGCAAAATCGGTCTATACGATACCTAGCCGAATAGCACTACGGTTCAACGGAAACTACGACAGTGTTCCAGGACGTGGTGGGTTTTCGCCTGGCAAGCGTTCTCCCTATAAAAGTTCACAAATGTCCGCTTAACAACACTGCAACGTGGCGGATGTGACTTGCCACAAAATAAACTCACAGCTATACATTTCACACTGACGCAGTCCTCAGCCTTCTACATCCAACCTGTGCAACTGATTTTACTATGAAGAATGCTTTACTGAAGTACAGATCATCCCGGCTTCGTAATGGTCATTGATTGCACCAAAACCTTGTTTGGGCTGCTGTGCTGGATTCTTACCGCGACACAAACGCGGTTCCGGTTTAAACGCATACAAACATCGTCCTATCAGTTGTACACACATCAACACACGAGTGATATATCGATGAATCAATAAATAAATAGGTACGTTTCTAGACTGGTTAGAGGCTGCACCCTTAAGGGTTCCGATTCATTTTTACGTTATCCTATGCTCTTGCATGAAGTAGACCATTTACGAGTATACTTTCCTAGTTGGTAATTACAAATGCATTGGCATTGTTTGGCTTGCAGCTGATGGGGTCGCAGGCGCCCAACTTGAAATTTCTATGGTTCCTTCGGGCGACATTGAGCCCCTTGTTCTTTTGTTGTGAAAGTTGCGCAGAGCTGTAGTTGTGCCGTTTTTCGTTGGAACAAGATGCAATTCACCACAACAATTCTTTAACATTCATGGGATACTTTTCTGCCCGCTCAGTCGCCACAATTATTGGTGCGCATATGGAAGAAATAAGAGTGGCGGAATTATAAGGAATACGAAAGGGTTAGAAATAATTTCGAGAAATGCAGATAAAAATAAAACGGATTTGTTAAGAGACATACTAAGGTGGCGTACTTCACTTGAAAAATTCAAACTAACAAAAACAGCCAAACTTTTCTTACGCTGTCATTGCTTTCTGGCGCAAAATTTAAACCCGAGTAAAGCTTAAAAAACAAAAACCTATTCTAAGGCTAGAATACTGCGTTGAGGAGCACAAAGTAGGCTGCTCATTAAAAGTTTTAACCACTGCTTACATTAAAAGTAAACTAGATGCAATCTGTTCAGTAGCGTGCGAGTTATTTCCAATTGAATTGTGGTCTACGAATAAAGCCATTATTCTTTTTCGCCAAAGTGACTTTCTGATTTGCAAGCAGATAGCAAAAATAAGAAATGAAAATCTAAAAAGTATTGCAGCGGTATACGTTATAAATAAGTGTAGCTACCTAGTAATGAGGGAGTACTGAAATACTTTTGTCTCGAAAGCTTATCAACGGATCTCATAACGGGTGCTCGCCATCCCATCCCTCTCAGACATGGGCGTTCGAGTTTTAAACGTCACAGTGGCCATAAATTTAAAGCATGAAGTGCTTGTCATGTTCCTCGACAAGTAAAGTAATTCGAGCATGGTCCAGATTAGGAACTGCTAACCAAACTCCCCGCGTTTGGTTTCGCCCAAATTCTGCACTCCTGGTTTAAATGCCATTTATCAAAGTGAACGCAGTCGGCGTGCCTGGGCCGCGTGACGTCTGCCGCAAAACCGGGCAAAAATGGAGCCATCTAAGGTAATGTCCTGGCCCCATGCCGTTCTTACCCTAATTTAACGAGGTGGTCTTAGTCTTCGGGCGGGGTACGCTTAGCTATTCGCAGAAGACAATAAAGTGCTATTCTAGTTCAACTCTGATGCCATGAGTGATAGCATATCTGTGATACAAACAGACCTTTGGGCTCTAGCATCCTGGTGTGCATTGTGGATGCTCGAATGTTCACTAGAAACATGATGCATTCTCGCATATAGATGCACAGTGCCACTAACTACTTTCACACACCGGGTCCCCTCTCAACCTTGGCCACTCTGTTCTTGCCCTAGAAGTTCACTAATCCTGCACCTTCATCGTTGAGGAACCGGTGAGTTTTAACGCAGCTAAAGCTTGGTCAATAATAGGCTAGACCTTAATGTCCATGTCGCTCTTGGCATCTCGGCTCACACCATACACATCGCACGCAATACATATTTTTGTATACTGTTCCACCGTCCATACAAACTGCCGTACTTGCAACAAGATTTCGCCATTTGTCGTACAGCGTGCCTTCACCACTGCTACACGCTAGCACTTGTTTCAACGTATGAAATCTGTGACTACAACGACACATGAACAAAGGAACTCGTGCTATTTCACTTAACCCAGAAGCTTTAACGCTTGTCCAACATTGTTTACCAGCTTTTTCTTTGGTTATTATCTACAAAGAAAACTGGAGCTAAACCTCCGGTGGCCTGCGAAGCCACCCTTACTCAGGATTTCCGTGACAGAAACACATAGATTTTACCCAGCTTTAGCCCTACATTTCTCTGTCATCAACGAACACGCCACCCATGTTTGCAACCTTCCTAGGAAAACGTTATGTGCAATTTTTTCTGCCATGTATTTTGCTGTCACTTACCTACACCGTTTGAGGTATTTAGACACTGCCAACTAGTTGTGTATGCCTGTACTGGTGTGTCCCTTTACACGGAGAATAAAAAGATTTAGTTGTTTAATTTGACGCTTTTCCGTATAGTGACTTTGGTCCATACAAACAATTGGACTTATCCCCGCTGTGGCAAAGGTTGCTAAAGCCAAAGCACGTTTCCAATAATGATTCCAAACAAGCTGGACAAGAACTTGACCCAACAAGTTAGAGCAACAGGGGACGCCTGCATATCCTCTGCGCAACCCGACCTATTCATTCACCCTGCCGGTTACTCGACGTGATATACGCCAAACTTTCTCCGCTTAGTGATACGCCGACTAATGGAATGGGTTGCCTCTACAAGTCTGCTCATCCGAAACAACTACGCAAATGCAACTACGTAATGCGTTATAAATTTCCAAACGTAGCCACAGCTACAGAGTGCTTAAGGCTTAACGTGCCTGTAGACCATTTGTAAGAGAAGTGGCCAACCACTCTCTAGTCGTGCATATAAACGACCGGCAAATAAGCTTACTTTCCTCACTTATCCTGAAGCGCATTTGTTAGATCGCCGGAAGTCCCCACTACATCTAACCCACGCATTTCGCGTCGATCAGACGTCCAGACTATTCAGCCCCTGGCGACCCAATTGCACCACGTCTATTACCCATGCTGTTGGTTACACCCAATTGTGCTAAAATTACATCTCTACTTAAAGGCATTTTCCACCATTACCACCATTACGTAACCATAACGGCGGGACAGCAAACACGATGTTAAATTCAAGTCTGCTTTCATTCAATTCCAACAAAGTATTGACACCACCACTCATCGCTTAGGCCGACCATTTCTATGCAACTTGTTTTACCATGTCGAAATGTTTTGCATGGGAACGCTTACGGAATACGGTGAGTATGTGAACGAGATGCTCATGTGAGGCTAGGCTACGCGGTTTCGCACTTTTATCGTGTTCATCAGCATACAGACTGGCACTTCATCTTAGCATCTATTTAAGAAACCATTATCTTAAGCTTGAAAATGTTTTATATCCCGCTACAATGCCTCACTCTCACCGAGACTCCTCTAGGTTATTCTTCGCTACTGCATGCCATTAAACTACGCACTGATGACGTCACTTCGATTGGTGACGAAACGTTTGCAAAAAATTTGCCAACTTCAGCGAACAGTTCAACCGCCACGTTCCTGTAAGTTTGCTAGCTGTGAAATATCACACACCGTTACGAAACCGCCGGCAACACTGCACTAGCGAATAAACTTCATGCGCTGTAATTGCGTCTATCGTTTGTGCGCTTAGGACCGTTTCGCTGCATGACCCCACTCTGTTTGATCATGCTCATAAATTAGCACCAAAGCATCCCAGCAATATTTGGCCACTACAAGTCTCTTAGCAGCTTTGGCAGTTAGTTCAATGCGCCAGGTTTGACCCGGACCTGCGACCGCTAACTCAGTCATTTCAAACTTCTTACGGAATGGTCGGTACCCTTTGGTGGCTAGTCTGCACGTGATTAATGCGCCAAGGTCTTTCACCGACACTCCGCTGTGCGGCGCAAATTACATGCTACCTTCCTTGATATCCATTCCAGCGACACACACTGCGGTTGAAATGCCAATCGCTTTCAGCATCCGGGAGAAGGTGGATGAGGCTAAACGGTCGAGTGGCATTAATAACAGGCCAATATACCGTTTGCCAGTAATTAAAGCATGCTCTGACGGTCTGGATCAAACACGACTAGGAAAAACAATATGCTGGGTATAATATTCACGAAATATCGAAGAAAGTATGTATAACAAGGTTCTCTGCTAGCTTACACAAGTATAACTTTCCAACTGAACTTCTTTAAACGCAAAATCCTGGCGGCCAACGAGGTCCGATGAGGTCCGTGGAACCAAGAACCAGGCCACGGCTTACGGTGTATCTCTGCACAACATCTCTGTGTGTTCTGATTTGCCAGAACCTGTGAGAAGCAGTGGCACTTAAAAGCGGACATAAACAAATGAACAAGGCAGAACACAAACAGAACAACCTTAATGCTTATTATCACAGGGGTGACATGTTTAAAATTTTACAATGTATACATAAAGCCCTACTGAAGGTATAACGGCTGAGGCACAGTGCCGAATTAGCAAACGAGTAGCCGCAACGGAATTACGGGACCCTGGCCTGCAAGAAGCGCCTAACACAGCCTAAAGCGCTTCAAAGTTTTCATCCACCGCAGTCAACTTTGCGGGAAACATCAGCAGCGACGCCTGAACCCTGTCGGACAATTGATTGCTAACGCTTGTTTTACGTACCCGGCTTGTGCTATTTTCTCTTAGCGCTCATCCTACCCCGACGTAATATTGGCACCAGTACCCAACGCAACAATGTGCTAGTGAAATCAATCTTTATGCATTGTGCATTTACTTCTTTGAAGTAGGTGTTAAACGCATAAAAATAAACTAACTGGATGTTCAAAATGCCCTCCGTCATTGTAGCATCCGCCGGGGTTCAAATCCGGAGCCCGTGCTAACCAAACCATAAGTCCACCACGACAAATCCCACGAGTGCCGAGATTTTCTTTAGCGTATTCACGTTCCGTTTGTTCAGAATGGGCAGGCGCACCATTCTGTTGCCGCCAACAGAAAATCAAAATTCTTCGGCCCGATGCTGTGGTATGACACTGGACTGCAGTCTTTCTTTGTAGGATGATGCTAACAAATGTGAAGAATTAGGTTTGTTGGCAGTTAAGTTACCCACTATGAATACCAGTGAGCTGGATAACCAATATAGCGGCCATAGCTTTGCCTGCAGCGCCGTACTCGTCGCATTTTATTGGATAGTACTTTTCACAACGTGACCACCGATATGTAGCAGCATTCGTTAATAATGTTCTTTTTCAGTTTCATTAGGTAAGTTGGCCTGGTTTTATGCACTGGAAATTTCAAGTGCACCCCTTGAAAGAATCCCAGTAGTTCAAACCTGGAGAACGTGCCGGCCAATCCATTGATCCACGCTGACCGATCCAATGCTTACCACAAGTATCGTTAATTTCATCATGTACCGTTGGTGCAGAATAGACAGGCGCACCATCCTGCTGCCACCAACCGGTACTTAATAAGCCACCGGCGTGCAGCTGTGGAATGACCCCAGACTGTAACATTTTTGCAGGAGGATGCTAGCAAAATTCACGTCTAACTCTACGCCCAAGTATTATCGGCTCTTCGTATTTGTTAATAAGCACATTCCTCTGGCGGCACATTGCAAATTCAGCACCCGCACAAAGTATTCCAAACATGCTTACATTTTCTCAACTCGCGCTCTCAAAGTGTCGATATTGAGTCACTGCGATTACATTAACTATCATGCTGCATTAAGCCTTTGCAAATGCATCATATCGTAAGCAGCATGTTAGTTAACCAGACAGTCACTTATCATACGGGAACAAACGTCAGGTAGATAAACACAATGACAACATACCCACTTCAATTTGGGATAACGAGCGTGAAGGTTATCGTACTCCTGTTCTAAACTGGAACATGTACACTTGTACCAGTGTAAGCACCTATCGCACTAAATTGCATTCCGTGACTACGTGGTTACACGTATATTCACCACGCGCCATCCGAGAGGTCATGATCAGCGCAGATGACACAGGTATTTCAGTGAGTATTGTACTCACCATTTAGTTTTGGCCAGCTACCAATTAAACCAGGAAGTACCGGAACAAACTCATCAGAAAAGAGGCTTAAAGCAAGTAGTAGCTTAGATGTGAATTCAGCAACAAACCAAGAACTGCCAGTTGAATCAAAGTGACCGAAAACCTTAGCTGCCTGTCGGTATGGGAAACAGAAGGGCCGAACTGACGTCAGACATTTTTGTGGAATTGGAGCTAAGGATCGATAGAGGTAATTTTGCTGCTTCATTGGTACCGGGGAACCAACTACACTGCACATTTAAATCTGAATAGTTTATGTGTATCGGATACAATGCCACAGATAAACCAGCAAAGTAAAACTTCAGCTTAGAATGAATTCCAGTTGCCATAGGAAGCTCAAGTGCTGTCACCCTCCAACAGAGTGATCCGACGCTTATTGCAGGCAAAGCCTGTGAGAAGTGCAAGGTCTGCAAGCGGTATTCCGTCGTCCGGAGCAGAATGCGATAAGGAATGCGCCGCGTGGGAACTCAGTCTTTAAGACAAAATGTCTTTTTTGGAACATGCTGCCCAGTCAACTTTGAGTTCAAGGAGAGTGGGAAATACCTCTGTACAACGTTTCAGGCCGCGCGTTACTCTAGTTGCAGACCAGGTCATTATAGTGAGCGCCAAAAGAACTTATAACCCTTACTAGCTTATCTGTAAAAGCCACTGGTACAACACGTGCGCTGAAGCATGACGTACTACCAGTTCTATTGGAGAAACCAGCCTCTCTATTGGAGGTTTTCAGATGGTCCAGTGTGCCACGTGAACTCACTGTAGACCGATATTTATCACACCAAGTCAGTAAAGACAGAGCGTGGCCTTTGCGAAGTATTGTGAAGTTCGCAGCCTTAGCAGCAAGCTAGATGAGCTCCACTTCTATTGCAGAACATCAGCTGGATCTGACAACTCACACCGAGGCCTGGCTTTCTTCCGACGTTCCGGCCCCGAAGGTGGGCAGCAAAGGCTAAACTCCCGCTCGAGCTGACCGTACTGAAACTAGACCTGGTGGTAGCTGCATTATTTACTAGAAGGCTGTTCACAAGGTGCACATTGTGAAATGTGGCACGGAGCATAATGCGAGCTGCAACGTACTTTGGCGCCGAATTCCCGATGGCTGCGCATCGCGCATTGTCGGCATTGTATCCTGAGCTCCATTGCAACCAGGCTCCAACTTGTTAAACACGTTAAAACATACCAAGGAGGTAGGGACTGGTTAATAATAGGCTATGTCAATGCCTCAAATGTTGCCTTGCATCTAGCGCAATAAGCTCTCCTTCCCGGCTCCTTCAACGCAGTTTTACTGGAATCCGATCTAGTGACACACACACATTATCATCATCCGCACATACAGATGCTTACTCGGATCCGACCGTGCAAGTCGCCACACATCCTCGATTTCGTGTTTGCATCAACTCGTTTGTTTTTCAACCATTTGGTTAAAGCGAACCTTGTGTGGTCTTATTTTGTAGGCCAATCGTCTCGCAGTTTACAAAAAGGCAGTGTATTATCGGAATTTCTGGCGCTCCTAACTTGCAACTTTAAGCCCGGCAGCGAGTGCGTTTAACTGAAGCATTCAACAACATCACTTATTCGAGAATGCATGGGAGCACCTGTGCCGTAAAATGACTTCACCCATTGAGCACATTATTCATATCACCAGGAAAATGTCCTTTTCCAAAGTCACCCCCTGGATTGATCCAGAAATGTAGCTTCGGATGAATAAACGAAGGAAGCTTTGGGAGAGATCCAATGTAAAGCGGACTGCTACCTCTTATTTAGAGTACAAAGCATTTAGGAACGTGCACTACTAAAAAGAGGGAAAAGCTACAACTTTAAGGTCTGTCCTTGGTAAGACAATCCTCAACTGCCACCAGAAACTTCTTTTCGTATGTCAGACGCAAAACTAAACTCGGTACTCTTGTGCATGCCCTCTGAGCATCTCTGAATGATTTTGTCTTGCATAACGGCGAAGCTGAAGTCGAACTACATGCCACCCATTATATATTTCTCTACCATCAGACACAAGGTCTCCTAGTAAATTTGTAGCACTAGCCCTTCTCAACTTTCCCTTCTTGTCCATCGAAATTAATCCACTAGTAAACTTGAAAATCCTTGAATTAGATGTTGGCCCCAATCCAAGTCCCGATCCTCATTTCCTCAATACAATGGCGGAGTACACCGTTGCTCCTCGGTGTCAAGCATTTCGTCTCTGTCTTGCAGCTGACCGACGGCCTCTTGGTTGAAAAGTAGGTGTCGTGAAACCTATGCACAAAGGTGAGGACCGACAAGACCTTGTTAGTTATAGGCCGCTTTCCCTGGCCTCAGGCATCTTTAAGGTCAGGTAGAGGATCCTGAATGACTTACATTAACATCACAGGGAAGATCTTAACGCAACCTCGTCCGCTCAGCATGGCTTAAGAAAAGCACGCTCTTGCATTTCTAACCTACGCGTTGCTCAAGCAACATGGGCGAAATGGTTGGACGCTAGCAAGCAGCTGGATGTCTATTTCATCTACTTTAGCAAAGCGTTTGTTAAAGTCCCCTAGAAACGTCTTCCCCTTAAGGTTTCAAGTATTGGGGTCTCTGAGATTATTCTAACTTGGATCGCTGATTTCCTCAAAAGTCGTTCAGTGTGGGTGAAGGTAAACCTAACCCTCCCTGCACCATTTCTGTTACTCAATATGGTGCCTTGAGGTTCGGTCCTCTGTCCAGAATTATTTATGATATTCATTAATCTCCTTCCGACCGTGCTTCAAGCCCGGAGACCGTGTAGCAGAGCACGTAAAAGTTTTTGGTACTACATATGAGGAACATGAGCATCACCTTCACCAGTTTCTAAAAGGCTATAGTGAAAGAACCATCAAACTTAATCGTGAGGGTCGAGCTATAGAAAACGAAAGTGGCTTTTCATGGGCACGTGCTGAGTTCAGCAGGGTTGAAACGGTATCCAGAAAAATTGGGGCCATAAACGAGAAGTGTTCCCCAAAAGCTGCATGGGCGGTTACCAAGCAAAACGGAACGGGCAACTACTTGAGCCGTTTTCTTTCACGACTGGCCGACGTGATGCGACGAACTTAAACGTTTACACCAACGTTAAAGCTTTAGGAAAACCAAGAGATTAATCACAAGAGCGCCTTTCCTCGCCTACTTTGTTCCGCCGCTTCCACTCGAGATGCTCTGTGGCAGTAGCCAATACGACATCAGAGCTCTGCCTACGCAAAGCAGGTAGTCTGTCGATTGTCTTAGTCGCACGCCCACAGAGGCCAGGCGTTGTTACGCACAAATTGAAAGGGAAACGCTGGCGCTGATTTACGCCGTAGAACGCTTCAACCATTGTACCTTCAGCCGCTAAAAAGCTGTCTTCACTGACCACAAGTCACTTGTCTCCATCGCCAGTAGGCTCCTCAATCTCGCTCCGCGCCGCCTGTAAGGGTTGCTCTTTCGTCTGCAGAAGCTTGACTTGGATATATTCTACCGATCAGGATGGCAGATGTACACTGTGGACACCTTTTTAAGGGCGCACCTGTCACACACACGCCAATGGAAGAAGACACGGAATTTGTCCACGTAACTCAGCTAATCGCAGTTACTAGAGAAGGTTTGCTGCAGCTCCAACGGGGCAGGAGGAGGACAATCTCTGCAGGCTACTAAGGCAGACGATAATGGACGGTTGGCCTGAAGACAAGAAACAATTGCCCAAAGTGTTAACAGTTCTTCTATTTTCGCGACGAACTCGTCACCCAAAGCGGATTAATATTCAAGTGCAACAGGACAGTGGTTTGAATGCATTGCAAGCTTCAATGCTGCAGATGCCACACTACGCACCTTTAGGAATCAACAATTGCGTAGCAAGAGCACGTGAACTGAGGTTCTGGCCAGGAAGGACAAGCTAAATACATGATTACGTAGCAAACTTGACACATGATGTACGCAAGGTAGGCCCTGGCAAATGGTCGCATTAGACGCTTTTGTTCACGACTAGAAGAGCTAGTTGCCTGTGGGCGACTATTTCAGTGACTACTTCGTGATTGGTGCCCTTACGTGAAGCTGCGCGCAAACCGTATTGAGCAAGTTACAGTGTCAATTCGCCCAACCTGGAAGCCCCGAGGTGGTGAGTTCCGACAACGGGCCGCACCTAAGTTGTGAAGCTTTCCGCACTTTTACCAAGCGGTAGAAACGTTGGCATCGGCTTATCAGCCAGTACCACAGCCAATTTAATGGAAAAGCGGAGAAAGCGATGAGGTCAAGAAACTACTTAGTATATCCAAGGACACCAAAGAGGAACCCTATATGATGCTTTTAGGGCGAAGAATCACTCAGCCTACCGAGGTCGGAGGATGTCCGGGGCAGCGACTATGCAACCGCAGAACTAGAACGCTGCTACCGCCCGTTACGATGCTGCTACAGCCCGGGATAGCACCGGACGCTTCTGTGCACAACGGACTACGGAAGAGAATGCTAAAACAAAAGATCATGGATCGTGGATCGAGATGCAGCCCACCCTTAGCTGTAGGAGAAGAAGTATGGGTGCAACCAATACCTGGTTCGGGAGAACGTTAGTAGAAGGAAGTGCTTGAGGATTGCAGGGATAAAAGAAGCCACGGGATGAGAATAGGGAGCAATAGCACTAGCCGGAATCGTGTGTACGTTAAGCGAGCACTTAATTGACGGACTCCGCAAAGTGAGCATCGGCAGCAGCAACAAGAAAGGGCACATGAAACCTCAGTCCGAGACAGTAAGCCTACGCGCAACGGAAATCGTACGGAACGTATTGAAACAACCCATAAAAAAGCAAAAAGAACGGGTGTGATAGTGGCTGAAAGCTGGACAAAGGGAATTGCCAGCCTCAGTACAATAGGTCACGCGATGGATCGAGCGGATGAGGGGGTCTTTAAACACCCAGCTAATTGTAATGTACCTCGAACTTTGGATAGAACGCCGGCGCTTAAAGCCAGTGTGAGCCGTTTCTCGTGACGCGGCTAGGAGTGGCAGGCACACAACCTGGTGACAGAGGAGAAGAACCTGACGCGCCGGACCCAGCTCGCTTTTGGTGGACAGCCGTAGATCCCGCTTCCAACTGCTCTACAGGTGACAGAAAGTACGCTGCCTGACAACAGGAGAATGTGGAAAACGAAGTGAATGGAGCCCGTCACGCTGACGCAGTTGTCTATCTGTCCGATGCCTTACCAACTTGCTATGTTCAGGCATGCTAGTGGCGACGAAGCTAGACGCGTACTTAAGAATGGATCGCGTTGAGGCGGATGTGTAGAAGCCGGACATTTCGGAGTTGGGCAAGTGATTTGGCGATTGCTGCGAATGTCAAGAAATTGAAACGGACCAGATATTCGTTTTGTGTCCGCAATTGCCTAACGGAAAAGTCAGTCGAGACCTAACTTACAGAAGGGCAAGCGCTGACGCGAACGTGCAACTTCTGTACTTGTATGCGGGTAGGCGGCCGCATCGTAATCGGTATCTATAATGATGACCTCACTTGATGCTTTTTGAGGAAGACAAGCCTGTCTCTAACTCCGTGTGTGGATATGTGCCTTAGCGAAACACAAACTTCACGACAGTTCCAGCATTAGCCGGCAAGCACAACAGGACTTCGTAGGTATAAAAGACGAAAGAAAGCCCCATCATTGTTATCCTAGGGGCAGGAGGCTAGCTGTAAATTCTCTAGTCGGAAGCATCCAAGACGAAAGGTAAGTTGGCCAGCTTGTGGCAAGAACTGTACGAAGTGTACAAAGAAGAACCATTATGTTCGTTGTTGCAGATCGGCCAATATCAGTACGGTGGCCACGGAAAGTTAACACGACACCCAGGAGCTCTCACTAAACAGCATGGAGCAATTTGGAACGCAGAAGCACGTATCTTTGACCGTTCATTCAGAGACTTGGGGTTCGTTTCCAGCTCGATTCGGTAGCCAACGTCAACATACTGACCGAGAGACATTGTATGAGAGTAGAAGCTACTGAAGCACGTAGTAGTCTTGAAATGTGGAGCGGATTGAGACTACAACCGAAAGCGAACGGTAACGTGATTGCTGGCCACCTTAAGGACGGGTCAGAACACCCGCTTTCATTCCTCGTTAGGTCAGCAGGTCTTGGGTCCATCTTAGACAGTCCTTCCATCCAGCACCTTGGTTTGTTTACGTTAAGCATAGTTGGGTTGCTTACTCGTGCCAGGCTGCTGCAGATATTGTTGTTTCGGATCCTGAGGTGTACGTTATGGTTTCATTCAAGCCGGAACATTATTTAATGGATGCCAAGCTACACTACCACAAGAACTTCTGAGGTCACTTCGGCCCTTCTGTTTCCTATACCGACAGGCAGCTAAGGTCGCCGGACGCTTTGATTCAACTGAGAGTTCTTGGTTTGTTGCTGACTTCACATCTACTATGCTACTGAGACCTACGCGGTATACGCTCCGCAGATTAAACAAGGTATTTCCCTTAAATCTAGAGCCTGCTATACTTGCCCACCATTCACTGTTAGCCTTTTTCTTACATTTACTACATGTCCTTATCCAAACGCGCAGACTAATCCAGTCCAACCCGATCGACCTCCTGCTCTCCGGATTCATTCAGACTTCTGAGACGTCACCTCTCGTGGTTCGGCTGACTCAACTACCCGATTACAACACCTGGGGAGCTTCGTGGGCTTTTCCCATCTTTCGTCAATAAACCTTTCCCATCCTGGCCCTAACTTTTATTATCACGCTCTGTTTTCATTTCTTCTTCAACTGGAGTGCCCGATCTCACTGCTCTGAGGTGATCTAGTCCCCTGACTATCCACTTTCTCTCTTACTGCTCCAATGCTACCCTGACTTAAGTGGTATACGCTATGCAGACTCAGCGCTCTTGTTCCCATACCCGGAGAGTCTGCTTGACTTGCTCACCCTCTATTGCTGCGGACCTTTTCCTGCCTTTATTTTTATGTGCTATTCCTGCGCGCCGGCTAATCTAGTCTCGCCAGATCGGTCACTTGTTTTCCAGTTTTACTCAGGGTTAATCGATGTTACAAACCTTGGTTCGGCTGACTCAACGTCTAGTTTACATCAACTGGAAAGCCTCGTGGGCTCCTCCACTCCTTTCAGCAAACCTTTCTCATACCGACCCTAACCTTTTCTTTTCTCGCTTTTTGCTTTCATTCCTTCTTTCAATCGGGCGGCCAGCTTTACTGCCTTACCGTGATTTAGCCGCACCTGGCCTCTCAATTTCGCTAACTACTCTTTTATTACTGAGACTTCAGCGGTACAGTCTTTGCAGACTCAGATATACGTTTTCCCTACCTTTAGGGCCTGCTAGATTTGTTCACTATATTTTTCTGGCCTTCATTGTAAGTCCCAATCCCAACGCGCTGACCACTCGAGCCTCGCTTGATCGGCCCCCTGCACTCCGAATTCACTCAAAATTACCAGTCGTTATCTTTCCTAGTTCAGCAGTCCTAAGTGACTGCTTAGTCCCCCGAAAGCGTCGTTGAATTTTTAACTCTTTCAATTAAAGCCATTCTCAATCCTACTCTGTCTTTTCCTTACCATGGTCTCTGATTGCTTTGCAACTGGATAGCCATCTCCGTGCTTTGCCTCAATCTATTCTTTTTTGACCGCATTTCTGACTTCATCCATGCTACTGAGACGTATATGCTCTAATTGCTGCATACCCAAAGCATTGCTTCCCCCGAGAACTTTGCTGAACTTGCTCATGCATTATTATCACAGCTTATTTCATTCCTAACCTTGATCCTCACCACTCGTCTTCACTACTTAATTAAACGACTTAGTCGCAATTCACCGACAAATCCAAAACCCTTGGATCGGCCTCTGGCTCCTTGATATCGCGCAGCTCTCCGAGGTGTCATTGTTCATGGTACGACTAATCAAAATTTTTATGGAACACATGTACATGAGATATTTAGTTCATAATGATACATATAATGTTAGGTTCATTAGTGAAAGCACTTTTGCGAATGATCATTTTCTCTGAGTTCCGGATGCGTCGTTATTGCCTGTTTGTGTGGCTGTCTTTGTTCGTTGTCTTTTTCTGCGAGATTTCCACAGAAACGGTGGCCAGAACCCGAGGATACGGCCACTGTCTTGACCTCAACACTTCAACGAAGCGCAATATTCCCTTATCTGAAAATGGATGGATAACCATAACGCTGCCTTGGTACTTACCGGATGGACAAAACATTTCTCTGTTATCTTGGATGGATGCCACTGTATTAAGGCCTGAACAACTGGATTCACCTCGCCTCTTCTTCACATAACTCTTATTCGGAGTTACTGACATTTAGTGTCAACTCGGCCATTTCATCTAACCGGAGGGCAGATTTTCCTGCATGTGCTATGTACGTAATTTGGAAATACCCCAACGCTATACCTTCACACACAATACTCTCACTGTGGCAATAACAAATGGGTTCGGCCCTTTACACTACTGAAATTCTTTTCACGTACCACATCTGGAGCTGCCCGCACTACTTTTACCGTCCATATGGTCGTGGATGCCAATGTCCTCAATCAAGAGAACTTAACCTGGGAGGATTTCCGGTTCATTATTCAGGACAACTTGCAGCTTTCTCGGGCCTGAACGATTGCGTTTGGCCATTATCTTTTCTCTAATATTTGGTTCACCAACTTATTACTGGATACCTCTTGGGGACATTACACGGTTCTACCGAAGACAAACACAAAACATGCCAGCATGTTCGATTTATAGTTTACCTACGGTACAAGCCGTGCCATTCCACTAGGAAGTGACAGGACTCATGAATGATACAGTCCCGCCCCATCATGCATCAGCCAGCGAAAATTATGGGTGTATCCTGACTGCAGCTAACAGAACCAATAATCGGTCAATAAATAGCGTTGCCAATTGCAGCTTGTAGTTCGAATGCGTTGATGGCGGTGTTCCAGGAAGTTGTGGGTTTTCGCCTGGCAAGCGTTTTCCTTATAAAATGCCACAAATGTCCGTTTAACAACACTGCGACTTGGCGGAGGTGACTCGCCACTGAATAAAGTCATTGCCAATAAGCTCACACTGACAAGCTGACCATGACTATATACTTCCATGATGGATACGCCCCGAAACGTTCTTATCTGCATATTTCGTCGCCACGCCTTTTTCTGCGCATTCACCATTGTTCTTTACGCTACACACACATAAACCTAGCGTATCGTGTAATCGCGATTGAGCGTGTTCTTCACTAGCTCTTTATAATTGATCAGTCCTAATTCTTGATCTATTCATGCCTGAATTGTTACTTAACTTTATGGCAGAACGAATGTGCCCGCACAAACGTGCCCGAACTCATGGCAAGGGGGATTCTTCATTTTTATTTCTGTCCTAGTTGTACAGTTTCAAATAGGAACGTATGAACAGCCTCCGAATGTCACTGTTACAATTGTCATGACACGTCTGTATTATCGCACTTATTTGAGCAGGCCCTCGCGGGCATGCCACGCATAGTCAAAAATAAAAAATATTTATTTATTTACTTGCTCTATGCCTTTTTTCCGATGAGTTTGTTCCGGTACTTCCTGTTTTAATTGGTAGCTGGCCAAAACTAAATGGTGAGTACAATAATCACTGAAATACCTGTGTCATCTGCGCTGATCATGACCTCTCGGATGGCGCGTGGTGAATATACGTGTAACCACGTAGTCACGGAATGCAATTTAGTGCGATAAGTGCTTACACTGGTACAAGTGTACATGTTCCAGTTTAGAACAGGAGTACGATAACCTTCACGCTCGTTATCCCAAATTGAAGTGGGTATGCTGTCATTGTGTTTATCTACCTGACGTTTGTACCCGTATGATAAGTGACTGTCTGGTTAACTAACATGCTGCTTACGATGGGATGTACTTGCAAAGGCTTAATGCAGCATGACAGTTAATCTACCTGCAGTGACTCAATATCGACACTTTGAGAGCGCGATTTGAGAAAATGTAAGCATGTATGGAATACTTTGTGCGGGTGCTGAAGTTGCAATGTGCCGCCAGAGGAATGTGCTTATTAACAAATACGAAGAGCCGATAATACTTGGGCGTAGAGTTAGACGTGAATTTTGCTAGCATCCTCCTGCAAATTGTTACAGTCTGGGGTCATTCCACAGCTGCACGCCGGTGGCTTATTAAGTACCGGTTGGTGGCAGCAGGATGGTGCGTCTGTCTATTCTGCACCAACGGTACATGATGAAATTAACGATACTTGTGGTAAGCATTGGATCGGTCAGCGTGGATCAATGGATTGGCCGGCACGTTCTCCAGGTTTGAACTACTGGGATTCTTTCAAGGGGTGCACTTGAAATTTCCAGTGCATAAAACCAGGCCAACTTACCTAATGAAACTGAAAAAGAACATTATTAACGAATGCTGCTACATATCGGTGGTCACTTTGTGAAAAGTACTATCCAATAAAATGCGACGAGTACGGCGCTGCAGGCAAAGCTATGGCCGCTATATTGATTATCCAGCTCCCTGGTATTCATAGTGGGTAACTTAACTGCCAACAAACCTAATTCTTCACATTTGTTAGCATCATCCTAAAAAGAAAGACTGCAGTCCAGGGTCATACCACAGCATCGGGCCGAAGACTTTTTGATTTTCTGTTGGTGGCAACAGAATGGTGCGCCTGCCCATTCTGAACAAACGGAACGTGAATACGCTAAAGAAAATCTCGGCACTCGTGGGATTTGTCGTGGTGGACTTATGGTTTGGTTAGCACCGGCTCCGGATATGAACCCCGGCGAATGCTACAATGACGGAGGGCATTTTGAACATCCAGTTAGTTTATTTTTATGCGTTTAACACCTACTTCAAATAAGTAAATGCACAATGCATAAAGATTGATTTCACTAGCACATTGTTGCGTTGGGTACTGGTGCCAATATTACGTCGGGGTAGGATGAGCGCTAAGAGAAAATAGCACAAGCCGGGTACGTAAAACAAGCGTAAGCAATCAATTGTCCGACAGGGTTCAGGCGTCGCTGCTGATGTTTCCCGTAAAGTTGACTGCGGTGGATGAAAACTTTGAAGCGCTTTAGGCTGTGTTAGGCGCTTTTTGCAGGCCAGGGTCCCGTAATTCCGTTGCAGCTACTCGTTTGCTAATTCGGCACTGTGCCTCAGCCGTTATACCTTCAGTAGGGCTTTATGTATACATTGTAAAGTTTTAAACATGTCACCCCTGTGATAATAAGCATTAAGGTTGTTCTGTTTGTGTTCTGCCTTGTTCCTTTGTTTATGTCCGCTTTTAAGTGCCACTGCTTCTCACAGGTTCTGGCAAATCAGAACACCCAGAGATGTTGTGCAGAGATACACCGTAAGCCGTGGCCTGGTTCTTGGTTCCACGGACCTCAACGGACCTCGTTGGCCGCCAGGATTTTGCGTTTAAAGAAGTTCAGTTGGAAAGTTATACTTGTGTAAGCTAGCAGAAAACCTTGTTATACATACTTTCTTCGATATTTCGTGAATATTAAACCCAGCATATTGTTTTTCCTAGTCGTGTTTGATCCAGACCGTCAGAGCATGCTTTAATTACTGGCAAACAGTATATTGGCCTGTTATTAAGGCCACTCGACAGTTTAACCTCATCCATCTTCTCCCGGATGCTGAAAGCGATTGGCATTTCAACCGCAGTGCGTGTCGCTGGAATCGATATCAAGGAAGGCCGCATGTAAGTTGCGCCGCACAGCGGAGTGTCGGTGAACGATCTTGGCGCATTAATCACGTGCAGACTAGCCACCAAATGTTACCGACCATTCCGTAAGAAGTTTGAAATGGCTGGGTTAGCGGTCGCAGGTCCGGGTCAAACCTGGAGCATTGAACTAACTGCCAAAGCTGCTAAGAGACTTGTAGTGGCCAAATATTGTTGGGATGCTTTGGTGCTAATTTATGAGCATGATCAAACAGAGTGGGGTCATGCAGCGAAACGGTCCTAAGCGCACACACGATAGACGCAATTACAGCGAATGAAGTTTATTCGCTAGTGCAGTGTTGCCGGCGGTTTCGTAACTGTGTGTGACATTTCACAGCTAGCAAACTTACAGGAACGTGGCGGTTGAACTGTTCGCTGAGGTTGGCAATTTTGTTGCAAACGTTTCGTCACCATTCGAAGTGACGTCATCAGTGCGTAGTTGAATGGCATGCAATAGCCAAGAATAACCTAGAGGAGTCTCGGTGAGAGTGAGGTATTATCGTGGAGTATAAAACATTTCCAAGCTTAAGATAATGGTTTCTTAAATAGATGCTACAAATGAAGTGCCAGTCTGTGTGCTGATGAACACGATAAAAATGCGAAACCGCGTAGCCTAGCCTCACATGAGCATCTCGTTCACATACTCACCGTATTCCGTAAGCGTTCCCATGCAAAACCATTTCGACATGGTAAACCAAGTTGCATAGAAATGGTCGGCCTAAGCGATGAGTGGTGGTGTCAATACTTTGTTGGAATTGAATGAAAGCAGACTTGAATATAACATCGTGTTTGCTGTCCCGCAGTTATGGTTACTTAATGGTGGTAATGGTGGAAAATGCCTTTAAGTAGAGATGTAATTTTAGCACAATTGGGTGTAACCAACAGCATGGGTAATAGACGTGGTGCAATTGAGTCGCCAGGGGCTCAATAGTCTGGACGTCAGATCGACGCGAAATGCGTGGGTTAGATGTAGTGGGGACTTCCGGCGATCTAACAAATGCGCTTCAGGATAAATGAGGGAAGTAAGCTTATTTGCCGGTCGTTTATATGCACGACTAGAGAGTGGTGGGCCACTTCTCTTACAAATGGTCTACAGGCACGTTAAGCCTTAAGCGCTCTGTAGCTGTGGCTACGTTTGGAAATTTAGAACGCATTACGTAGTTGCATGTGCGTAGTTGTTTCAGATGAGCAGACTTGCAGAGGCAACCCATTCCATTAGTCGGCGTATCCGTAAGCGGAGAAAGTATGGCGTATGCCACGTCGAGTAACCTGCAGGGTGAATGAATAGGTCAGGTTGCGCAGAGGATACACAGGTGTCCTCTGTTGCTCTAACTTGTTGGGTCAAGTTCTTGTCCAGCTTGTTTGGAATCATTAATTGAAACGTGTTTTGGCTTTAGCAACCTTTGCCACAGCGGGGATAAGTCCAATTGTTTGTATGGAGCAAAGTCGCTATACGTAAAAGCGTCAAATTAAACAATTAAATCCTTTTATTCTCCGTGTAAAGGGACACACCAGTACAGGCATACACAACTAGTTGGCAGAGTCTAAGTACCTCAAACGGTGTAGGTAAGTGATAGCAAAATACATGGCAGAAAAAATTGCACATAATTTTTTCCTAGGAATGTTGCAAACATGAGTGGCGTGTTCGTTGATGACAGAGAAATGTGGGGCTAAAGCTGGGTAAAATCTATGTGTTTCTGTCACGGAAATCCTGAGTAAGGGTGGCTTCGCAGGCCACCGGAGGTTTAGCTCCAGTTTTCCTTGTGGATAATAACCAAAGAAAAAGCTGGTAAACAATGTTGGACAAGCGTTAAAGCTTCTGGGTTAAGTGAAATAGCACGAGTTCCTTTGTTCATGTGTCGTTGTAGTCACAGATTTCATACGTTGAAACAAGTGCTAGCGTGTAGCAGTGGTGAAGGCACGCTGTACGACAACTGGCGAAATCTTGTTGCAAGTACGGCAGTTTGTATGGACGGTGGAACAGTATACAAAACTATGTTTTGCGTGCGATATGTATGGTGTGAGCCGAGATTCCAAGAGCGAAATGGACATTAAGGTCTAGCCTATTATTGACCAAGCTTTAGCTGCGTTAAAACTCACCGGTTCCGCAACGATGAAGGAGCAGGATTAGTGCACTTCTAGGGCAAGAACAGAGTGGCCAAGGTTGAGAGGGGACCCGGTGTGTGAAAGTAGTAAGTGGCACTGTGCATCTATATGCGAGAATGCATCATGTTTCTAGTGAACATTCGAGCATCCACAATGCACACCAGGATGCTAGAGCCCAAAGGTCTATTTGCATCACAGATATGCCATCACTCATGGCATCAGAGTTGAACTATAATAGCACTTTATTGTCTTCTGCGAATAGCTAAGCGTACCCCGCCCGAAGACTAAGACGACCTCGTTAAATTAGGGTAAGAACGGCATGGGGCCAGGACATTACCTTAGAAGGCTCCATTTTGACCGGTTTTCCGGAAGACGTCACGCCACCCAGGCACGCCGACTGCGTTCAATTTGATAAATGGGATTTAAACCAGGAGTGCAGAATTTGGGCGAAACCAAACGCGGGGAGTTTGGTTAGCAGTTCCTAATCTGGACCATGCTCGAATTACTTTCCTTGTCGAGGAACATGACAAGCACTTCATGCTTTAAATTTATGGCCTCTGTGACGTTTAAAACTCGAACGCCTATGTCTGAGAGGGATTGGATGGCGAGCACCCGTTTTGAGATCCGTTGCTAAGCTTTCGAGACAAAAGTATTTCAGTACTCCCTCATTTCTAGGTAGCTACACCTATTTATAACGTATACCGCTGCAATACTTTTTAGATTTTCATTTCTTATTTTTGCTATCTGCTTGCAAAGCAGAAAGTCACTTTTGCGAAAAAGAATAATGGCTTTATTCGTAGACCACAAATCAATTGGAAATAACTCGCACACTACTGAACGGATTGCATCTAGTTTACTTTTAATGTAATCAGTGGTTAAAACTTGTAATGAGCAGCCTACTTTGTGCTCCTCAACGCAGTATTCTAGTCTTAGAATAGGTTTATGTTTTTTAAGCTTTACTCAGGTTTAAATTTTGCGCCAGAAAGCAATGACAGCGTAAGAAAAGTTTGGCTATGTTTTTGTTAATTTGAATTTTTCAAGTGAAGTACGCCACCTTAGTATATCTCTTAACAAATCCATTTTATTTTTATCTGCGTTTCTCGAAATTATTTTCAACTTTTCGTATTCCTTATAATTCCGCCACTCTTATTTCTTCCATATGCGCACCATTAATTGTGGCGACTGAGCGGGCCAAAAAGTATCCCATGAATTTAAAGAATTGTTGTGGTGAATTGCATCTTGTTCCAAAGAAAAACGGCGCAACTACAGCTCTGCGCAACTTTCACAACAAAAGAACAAGGGGCTCAATTAGCCCGAAGGAATCATAAAAATTTCAAGTTGGGCGCCTGCGACCCCATCAGCTGTAAGCCAAACAATGCCAATGCATTTGTAATTACCAACTAGGAAAGTATACTCGTAAATTGTCTACTTCCATGCAAGAGCATTGGATAATGTAAAAATGAATCGGAACCCTTAAGGGTGCAGCCTCTAATCAGTCTAGCAATGTACCTATTTATTTATTGATTCATCGATATATCACTCGTGTGTTGATGTGTGTACAACTGATAGGACGATGTTTGTATGCGTTTAAACCGGAACCGCGTTTGTGTCGAGGTAAGAATCCAGCCGGTTTCTACTGTTGGGCGGAGCCTGGGATACTAGTCGGTAAGCAATGACACGTAATACGTGTCAAATACGACAGTATAGAAGTCGGAGGCAACTGAACCCAACGTATATTGTACAGGCTACAAGAATAGGAAGCGAATCAGAGAGAGCGAGGAACGTGCAGCGTGGAACTCACCAAAACGGTTTGTGACCATGGATGTGCAGTCAGTTAAACAAATGGACGTTTCGAAGGTTAAAACAACCATAAAATCCAATGTTATAAGATACTGAAAGAGCATGTTTTCAGTTGCACTACAAGGGCCTCCCCCTAGAAGGCTGAAGGATGGAAGCCTTCGATGGAGCTGTTAGTGGGGGGAACGGAAGGTGAGGGTGGATGCGAATGTTTGCAGGGGCTTGAGAATGGCTTCCAAAGTTGGGTGTGTAGCAGATTTCGCTGGGTCCAGGCTTTTGTTAGTTTTATTTATGCCGATCGTGTGGACCAGAGTGCATCATCGGTGGGCCGTCGGGGCGGGCTGGTCGGACTGCAAAAAAAACTGGCTAGTCCAGAAAAAAGGCCGACAGGACCTTCCCATTGCTGCAGACCCGACGGTGCGCTTGGGAGGTGTCACTCCCCCCACCGCACTTTAGTCCACGGTCCTCGTCCCACGAAGAAATGCAGACATCCTCGTCCCTCGGAGAAATCCGGCCATCCTCGTCCCACGAAGAAATGCAGGCGTCCTCGTTGGCAATGCCTAGGCGGCGTTTGGGGACCAATCCGTTCGTGGGTGTCTGCGGTCGAGGGCGACTGTCTGTTCCTTGGGTGAGGAAGGGGGCTGTGGGACTGCTGGCGAGTCACTCCAGGGTTGCGTTGAGCCGGTTGGCGGGTCACTTGAGGGTTGACTGGGCAGTTCCGGCGGTTGAGTTTCTGGAAGATAGAACTCAGAGGGGGTTGGCAAGGGTCTGGGAAGTGGCTTGACGCCGGAGAGGGAACATGGCATGTATGATAAAAGCAAATACGCTTTTTAGGTTTTTCAAAATGTTTTGGGTTTTTTTGTCGATTTTGCAAAACGTTTGTGGGTGAGACGCAGGATAACCATTAAAGACGAAAAAGGCGTGTTAATGGAAATAGCAAACGCTTACAAAATCAGAAAAACGGACCGGACGTTTGACCTGTCTACCGCGTCGGTCGGTTGCCTGGGGTTGCGGCGGGATAGGTTGCGGGTCAAGGGGTACGGAGGGATCCGGGTTATCCAGTGCTCGGGAAGTCACCACAGGTGCGGGTGCTTGTGCGAGAGCATCAGGATGGGCTGCAAGTGGCTCGTCAAAGAAAGCCACTTTGAGTCGGTCGATGGACACCGTTGTTCGGTGACCATTCTGGTCTATAGTAAAGTGTTTCGGAGTCCGTTGCAGAACTCTGAAAGGGCCAGTGTAGGGAGGCTGGAGAGGGCGCCGCACTGCGTCGGTGCGGAGGAAGACGTGAGTGCAGGTAGAGAGTCCGCTGTGCATTTGCACATCTCTAGTCTGTTCACGGGGCGGGGTCGGGCGTAGTGAACGCATGCGCTGAGCTAGGGAGGACGCAAAGTTAGGCGGAGGCATACCCGACGATGCGGGAGGTGAAACGAATTCTCCTGGTAACTTGAGCGTCGTTCCGTAAACCAACTCTGCTGGTGCACATTGCAAGTCAGCTTTGATGCTGCTGCGAATGCCTAAGAGTACGAGCGAAATGTTTTCGCTCCAGCTAGGGTCGGAGGAGGCGCAGAGCGAGGCTTTAAGCTGTCTATGGAAACGTTCAACTAGCCCGTTGGCTGCTGGGTGATACGCTGTTGTATGGATGCGGCGACAACCTAAGAAGTTGCAGAACGTATCGAATTGTGAAGATTCGAAAGGCGTTCCGCGGTCAGTTGTGATCGTGGATGGGCATCCGTAGTGCGATACCCACCGATCTAAGAAGGCCCGGATAACAGTCTCAGCTGTGCAGTCTGTTACGGGAATGGCTTCTGGCCATCTGGTGAAGCGGTCGACACATGTCAGAATGTATACGAATCCGCGCGACGGAGGCAATGGGCCTACCAGGTCTAAGTGTACATGCGAGAACCGAGAGTCTGGGGCAGGAAATGAACCAAGAGGACTGCGGGTGTGACGATGTACTTTAGAGCGCTGGCATTGAAGGCAGGCGCGAGCCCAGGTACGAACATCTTTGTTTACGCGTGGCCAAACGAAACGTTCGGTGACCAGTTTCAAAGATGCACGGATACCGGGATGTGACAGTGAGTGTAGTGCGTCAAAGACTGTGCGTCTGAAGGAGACGGGCACGAGAGGTCTAGGACAACCTGTGGACGTGTCACAGAGGATGGTTCCTTCCGTGGTTTGGAGAGGAACAGGTTGCACATGCAGCGAAGTGGACTGCAGAGTGCGCTGTATATCTTCGTCTTGAGCCTGAGCCGATGCCATTGCGGCAAGGTCGACGGTAGGCAAAGACTGCAGAGTGAGGTTGACGCGTGAGAGAGCGTCGGCGACGGGATTGTCGACACCTGAGACATGACGTATGTCAGCAGTGAACTGCGTGACAAAGTCTAGGTGTCTTGTTTCCCGTGGTGAGTATTTGTCGCTAGCAGAGTTGAAGGCAAAGATAAGGGGCTTGTGGTCAGTGTAGACCGTGAAAGCGCGGCCTTCAAGTGTGTGCCGGAAGTGACGTATTGCTAGGTAAATGGCGAGCAGTTCTCTGCCAAACGTGCTGTAGCGGGATTCCGCTGGCTGCAGGCGCTTGGAGAAGAACCCAAGGGGTTGCCAGCGCCCACCAACGTGTTGTTGGAGGACGGCTCCTACCGCGACGTCTGAGGCATCAGTCGTAATAGAAAGAGGTGCAGTCGATTCGGAATGAGCGAGGAGGGCTATGTTGGAGATAGCATCCTTGAGCTCGGCGAAGGCTGCCTGTGCTGTGTCAGGGAAAGCGAACTTACGTTCATTTCCTCTGAGTAAGTCAGTCAGTGGCTGCATGAGCTGAGCGCAGCGCGGAATGAAGCGTCGATAGTAGTTGACCAAACCACAAAATCGACGGAGGTGCTTGAAGGAAGTCGGAGCTGGGAAGTCCTTGATTGCCTGGATCTTATCAGGAAGGACTTCGATACCAGACGATGAAACGAGGTGGCCTAGGAATTCTACCGTTGATTTGCCGAGTTCGCACTTAGTCGGGTTGACTGTGACACCGTGTTGGGTCAAGCGCTGGAAGAGAGCTCGAAGATGCTCGAGGTGCTCTTGTTCCGATGAACTGGCTACTAAGATATCATCGAGGTAGGAATATGCGAAGTCTAGGCCACGAGTAACATCGTGGATGAAGCGCTGGAAGGTTTGTGCGGCGTTGCACAGTCCAAATGGCATCCTTAAAAATTCAAACAAACCGAAAGGAGTGATTACGGCTGTTTTAGGAATGTCATTGTCTTCCACAGGTATCTGGTGATAGGCGCGAACCAGATCGATCTTGCTGAAGATCGTCTTACCTGTGAGGCATGCGGTAAGGTCCTGCATGTGTGGGATGGGATACCTATCTGGGACGGTTAGGCGATTGAGTGCGCGGTAATCACCGCAAGGGCGCCAGTCACCAGATTTCTTGGGGACCATCTGCAGGGGCGAGGACCAAGGGCTGTCGGAAGGGCGGATTATTCCAAGTTCAAGCATGTGCTCAAACTCCGCCCTAGCTACCTTTAGTTTCTCAGGCGATAGTCGGCGTGGACGGCATGACACAGGTGGGCCATTCGTCCGTATGTGGTGCGTGACTTGAGCTGCCACGGGCAAAGCTGCGTTCATTGGCTGAACGAGCTTGGGATACTGAGAAAGGAGATTAGCGTAGGCTGACGAGGTCTGGGGAAATGCATAGACCGGGGATATAGATGTCACATCGGCGGTGATGCCACGTACGCTGAGTTTTGTTGCAGTGTCGACTATCATCTGGCGTTTCGCATCGACCAAGAGGTCGAAATGCCTGAGAAAGTCAATGCCGATGATGGCAAAGGGGACTGCAGCGACAGTGAATACCCAGCGGAACGTGCGCCGAAGACCTAGGTCCAGGGTAAGTGACCGATGACCATAGGTGGCTATTGGTGTGCCATTGGCGGCACTGAGGCTTGTCGACAGAGAAGCGGTAGGCTCACCTGGCATAGGGGGAATGACGCTGACTTCCGCCCCGGTATCAACTAAGAACTGGGTATCGGAGCCATAATCCCTAATGTAGATGAGACGACTTGGAGCTTTGCCGACACCGTTAGTCGCCATTACGGGCCGGCGTGGAAGTTTCCCTGCTTGGCGGCGGAGAAACTGCATGGCTGCTGGCACTTGCGGGCTTTGTTACCAAAACGCGTGTGGTAAAAGCAAAAGCCTGAATTGTTAGGCTTCGTGCGGCGAGTTGATGAGTTAGAGCGGCTGCGCTGCTTACGATCTAGGGTGAGCTTCTCGACTTGGCGTTGTAATGACGCTATCTGCGATGATAAGGCGTCGATTGCCGACGGCTCACTAGTCGCGTATGTCGCCGGGGCTGTGACGGGGCTAAGTCGAGTGAACGTCCTAGATTCGTTCGCTGGCTGATGTCGTTCCATGACACGATCTGCTAGTTCCGCAACTGCTGTGAGAGGCAGGGCGCTTGCCACCGCAAGGATGGCTTGTGTGCTTTCTGGGAGACGTTGCATCCACATTTCGCGGAGAATACCTTCATCCATGCTGGATGTGCCTAGGAGCTGTTGCATCTGTCGCAACAAGGCTGAAGGCATCCTGTCTCCTAGCTGCAGATCACTAAATAGTTGCTGCAGACGGACCTTGTCAGAAGGCGTGATTCGCTGAATAATAGCCTGTTTAAGTGTCTCGTATTTCATTACTAGAGGGGGGCAAAGTATGATGTCTCTCACCTGCGAGGATATACTATAAGGAAGGCAAGATATTAGCTGGTTATACATGGCGAAATCAGAAGAAATCTTACGAATATAAAATACGGATTCTAAATGTAAAAACCATAATAAAGGGTCATTCTCCCAAAAAGGGGGAGGGGCCAATGCAACCGAATTGACCATGGCAGGCTGAACGGCGTTAACCGCGCATGGAGACGGCTTATCCTCTAGATTATCCATTGCAAAAAGCAGATAAAAAATGTGGTAGGTGAGAAAACAATATGATCACAAGTAATGAATCACAAAATCACTGGAACGAGCTCACCAGAATGAAAATGCAAAATGGCGGGCGGCGTGTTCCTGACAGGGGGTCACCAATTGTTGGGCGGAACCTGGGATACTAGTCGGTAAGCAATGACACGTAAGACGTGTCAAATACGACAGTATAGAAGTCGGAGGCAACTGAACCCAACGTATATTGTACAGGCTACAAAAATAGGAAGCGAATCAGAGAGAGCGAGGAACGTGCAGCGTGGAACTCACCAAAACGGTTTGTGACCATGGATGTGCAGTCAGTTAAACAAATGGACGTTTCGAAGGTTAAAACAACCATAAAATCCAATGTTATAAGATACTGAAAGAGCATGTTTTCAGTTGCACTACACTACACAGTGGGTAAAGTATATATTTTCAAAGATAGGGTAAACAGGTTGAGAAGGAGGCGGGAATGCCGGCATCACCAAGTACCAGTACGGCAGTGTGTAGGTAGTCCTAGCCGCGATGGTAAGACAGTTTAAACGCATTAAGTGCTCGCGTGGTACGGCTTGGGTCAAATTCGATGAGCTTCAAATCCTCCTTGGAGAGATATGGTGTCACACGTAATGAAACCATGTTCGCTACAGTAAAGCGGTTGCAAAAGTGATTGTGGAGAATGTCAGATAGTTGAGCGTAAGCAGTTATTATTGTGCCATCAGGAAGTGCCAGTGCATGAATTGTCAATGCTTTTTTGATGGTTCCGCCCTTCATCAACTGGGTGAGTGCTTTGACTTAGTTGTTAGTGATACCACCAACGTGCTCGGCAGACAAGGCAGGTATGACTTGTTTTTCGCCACGTCCTTAGTATATCATTGGGACCTACCACGATGTGAAATTCATTTGTCTTATTGTATAAAGCGCGCCATTTTTCATTTCATTTATGGCTGCATGTGTAAAAATCGCCTTCCGTTCTCGCCATTTCACTAGTGTTCGGCTTGGGAGAGACGACGAATATTACAGTACATAAAGCGGTAGTGCATCTCCTAAGTCGCCATTCCGCTATCGCCCGCTAAAATAGGTGTTTAATTTAAAGGATTTAAGGAGAACGGAAAATCTTTCCCATTTGCTGCTTTAAAGAAAACGGAACGTGCCACTGAAGGTCGCAAGCATGGGCATTAGCGGGCAGTATAAACGACAGCTACACTATTTTTTAATCACTGCCTAGAAGCATATCAAGCAAGCTAGCTTTGCATTGCAGCTTCCCTTCCTGCGTAGTAGGTTTTGGAGCTTATAGTTCCTAGTAGGTGTACGAACCCGTTATGTCTAATCAATACAAAGATGTGATCAATATGAACACCTAATTCGGTGTAACGTAAATAGCTGGCAGTTGAATGGCAGCCGAAACTATTGATTCTTAGTCTTCCGTAACAGATAGCGACACCGCCGTTCGGCCAACAGCCGGTCGTTGGCATGATCCGTGCTAGCGGCAGCAAAATCGGCACCAAACAAAATAGGATTGTGATTGGGTTTGTCCTCATCTTGATATAGGTAATGTACGCCTTGGATTTAGTGAAGCCAAGTCGGCGGTCCCAATATCATAGTATTGGCGAACGACATCCATACGTTCTTTGCAGGCATTTAGTACTTTTGGATAGCACCGAAATGCTCTCTCTGAGGGAGCCGACCTATCCGTCAGCCAGCACTTGGTCCGCCTGTCTAACAGTCGACTAACAGCTTCAGCAAATCATGGAGGCTTCGCATTTTTAACCTTCTCCACAGCAATGGGGATAAGAGAGATACCTCAGCTAGGAAAGGCTTAAAATAAGCAAACGCGCTGTCTGCAAATTATTGTCAGCAGAAAGGATCGATAGCTAAGTTGGGACATTAGCTCTGGTAGCAGGGCAAGTTGCTTGCGACGTATGTATTTTTCCATGAGCGCACCATTAACTGTGATGGCTGGGCTAGACGAATTAGTCCAAGAAGTTATGGTGAACTTCGTGTTGAATTGCATTCTGCTACCAAAGGAAACGTGCACCACTTCGGCTCCGCGCAACTTTTCGCCACTACAATCCAAGGAGCACAATTTTGGCCCAACTGACCTAGCTAAATTTCAAGGTGGGCGCCTACAACCTCTTCAGCTTTACAAGTAACCAAACCTATGCATTCGTACTTGCGGAAATGGAACCAATTCTCTCGCTGTTCTCACTCCCAAGCAAGAGCATGGGATTAATGTAAACATTGATCTGCTCCCTTGCGGGCACAGCATCTAGCCAAGCAAGAAATATAGATTTTTATGTATTTAACTGTAGTCACTAAAGAAAGCAAACCGGATGGACAGACGTACGTGGTCACTAGATATCAGAAGCCATTCACAAGTAAGTCCACTTATAATATCTGCAGGCTTTGCGATGATTGGATCTAAGAGGGACTGGGCATAACTTGCTTTGAATCTAGTGAGCGGTTCCACAAACTAGTGTGGGACTACCCTTAACGCTGGGTTGAGAGGTACAGGCTGACTAGCCGAACCACCTTTTCGTGGTGTCAGCTGGGTAGTTTGGAATTACCCAGTTCCAGCTAATGGTTCGGCGGCAGTGTTTCAAGAGGTAATGGGTTATCGCCTGGAAAGCGCACTTCCCACAAAAGCCAAAACTGTCTGCTTAACCACAGTGACTTGGCGCTCTCGCCACAAAATGAAGCCACTGCTCTCTGAATATGCAGATAGTTCTTTTAACCCACGGGCACCAATCTTCTATCCGCACATTGCCGCGGATTGAGAATTGAGAATGCAGCAGCAAAATTATAAGCAAAAATTACATAGCTACATACAACCACGATTACTTGCTTACATGCCGCCTACACAAGTATACAGAGTAAGGACAAATATATCGGATTTTTGCACATCCTTGAGCACGCATTGTTTTGCCAAAATGATCGTGCCTGTAAAGGCGTGTCTCGCCTAGTCAAGGATGCAGCTTTTATTTATTTACTTTATGTATGGTAGCCAACCATACACCATTGCTTGACCGGAAAAAGTCTGCCTGTCTACCTACGGGAGCTTACATTAATTCATAATTGGACATTCGGAAATCTATCGACCGCAAAGAAGTCAGTGAGCCCATTTGAAGTGCTATCAGGAGCCCGATGCATTAAAAAATGATTAACTTCTTAGAGATGCGCAGTTAACCGAAAGGGCTTCCGTAGCCCTATCTATGAACCAAAGGAGCACATTCTGGAAATAGTTAACTTAAAGCCGAAATACAGCGCTATGTCTCCGCTACGACGGTTAAGTGCGCGGTCAACTCCCAGTGGTTCGTCGCCTGGTAAGCTTACCTCAACCTCAGTTACGTCGGATGACAAGCACATTTTGGTGATTGCAACGTCGTCAAATCAAGATGGGTTTCCAAGGGTGCTGACATTGAAGGTCTTATGTCGTGTGGTATGCACTTTATTGTGAAGTAACTGGCGGTGATCGGTATAGTGAGCCAGAGATTCTGCGGCAACAGAACGGGTTCTGATAAAGCAGAAATCAACCGCCGGCTCAGATACATTCTAAATATGAAGCTACCGTGGATAAATATGTTGCGGAGACGTGGAAACTTTACCGCTGTTGTCCCGGAACCAGATAGAGGCAGTATCTAGTAGGTATTTCAGATGCTGCGGACGCATAATTCAGTACATGGTGCAGCAAAACATTGTGAATTATAGCAAAATACCTGACTGCAAACATGGGTCAGGCTGACCTGAGGTGAAATCAATACTACAATTTTAACCTATTTCGCTTTTCTTGTAGTCGCAAAAGCACTTCCAATTCATGACAGCTTGGGTCAAAAACAATCAGCAGATTCTTAGCAAAGGACGATCCATTAAGGTGGCAATGTTAAGGTTGGAACTACGTGCGTTTGCTGAATTAAACGAATGTACAGAAGTCGCTTGACTTAGAGGCTACAGGAACTATAAGCTGTGCTTTTCAACTGTCCGACCTAGGGATGTTAGAAATAGCAATATAGCGCTTAGGTCAACTAATTTGGCAACTAGGATTGCAATATTGCTAAAGGGTCTACCTATTTCGAAAATGGGGCAAATATTTACACAGCCAAAGTTTGTCTCTGAAGTAAACGCGTCGTGACAAAAATAAGCAAGAGCGGCGGTAGAAGATGCCAAGTGATGTGCTAGAGGTGGAAGCTGCGTTAGAACAGTAAACGCATCGTTATGTGACGGCCTACGAGAAATGTCGAACTTAGTGGACGGTATGTATAGGAAGAAGAACTTGCTGTCAAATCCGCCGCGTAGAGAAGTTTGGTGAAGATTTGCTCACGGTACAGGTAAGTGCACGGATCCTGGAAACAAAACGGCTTAGATGTGGCGTGTAGTCATCTCTATTTGTACGGCGCAAGCCGCCGCTTCAGACACCAGTGGACTTGAATGGTCACTTTAATCTACTTCAGATGAGATTGCAATAGTTGAAAGTTTACTGTATAAGCCGTTGTGGGATCGTCGTTGCTCCAAGGATTTAATCGACGGCAATATCAACAAATTTGGGGAGTCAGAAAAACGCGCGAAACACCTCATGGTCAACCATTTGAAGCCAAGGTGACCTGTATTAGCGGCCTCAGCTGGGTCGAGTGGAGGCCACAGTACAAAGTGGTATATCCTTTTGAATTTGTGCGTACGAAGTGGTCGTTTCTCATGCGCTAATGTCCTCCAGCTTAGGGACGTAACAACGAAGCAGAAAAGTATTGTGCTGTAATCCATTGTAAGGGGCCAGGGCATCCGGCAGTGGCAGCGCAAGCTCCATTACCAAAACCTCAGTGTGCTCAGCGTTAACACTCATGATATTCCGTGGACTAACCAAGTGGGAATCCGCGTGTAAAGCACTAAAATTCGATCCACCGTTCACAGTCCAATGATTCGCACGAGGAAGCAGGAGAGGTTTTGTCATAGTTATGATTTGCAAAATGTGGCACGGATACGATCAAACTGAGCTTCGCGAGGAACGCTCATTGTATGGAACAAGCGTAACACTTCCGGGCCAAGGTAGCTGAGAAACCAAGGGTAGCGAATTTCTTTGGAACGCCAGAGTAAAGTCCCTATACTTTCCAATACTAATCTTTAAATGGATCATGCAGATGATAAAGCGGTAGTTCGCCTGGTACAAAGTGTGGTGAAGCGTCTCTGTACGTTTTGCCGGGACCCCTACGACGTTAACTGCAATACCTTCGGTAGGGCAGGTTCAAGGTACAAAAAATCCGATCTAAAAACAAATAGTGCGCGAAGCTCAACGACATATATAAGCGCATAAACTGTCAAAAGCCAGCAAGCCTGCACGACGAAGTTCCGATGGGCTGAATACCAAACCGAACGAACAGGACGGGAAAGCTGTATGCAGCAGCCTAACAAGAGTAAAACCCTCAGAACAAGACAGGCTCCAAATACGAGGCAAGCCAACTAATAGGCTGGAAGGTGCTTAGGTTAGACAAACTGTGTACCTTGATGGCTCAATAGTGCTGGAGCGAAAACTGCGGCATTCAGGCGTTCGTAGCTGGTAGTTCCCCAACAGCTTCTTGGAAAATTCATTTATCGGGGCACGGACAGCACATTCCGAAGTTGTTCCATTGGTTCACGATTCCGCTAGCAAACTTGACGTCGGAGCGGAGGTGCCCCATCAGCTCAAACGTAACCGGGTGTGTACCAATGTAGAGAAAATCCGGAATTCATCACGAAACAACTTTTAGTAAGTGCGATCCACAGTAAATATGCACAACAAATAAAACGCTTTCCAACGCAACATCACACATTAAATATAACGCATTGCCTTGATATTGAGCAGACATATGAGGTGTTAATGGTTAATGCATGTTTGATTGCAGTAGCACCGTGGTAAAATTTACCAATATCGTATGGACCAATAGCCTGCATTCACTTCTCCGTTCCGAACCCATGGAAGCATTGTTTTGACTCGTGGCCAGTTCGTTTGTTCTTGTGGGCGCCGCCAGGTGCGCAGGTGGCGAAAACACAAAGCCATGGTGTGTAGCGGCATCGCACACACGTTAACAGCAGTCTCTTCACTCGCACATTTTCTCTTATTTTTCAGATGCATATTGTGAGAACTCCAGCGCTAACAAAACCACGAACCACAGCCGTGAACCATAAACTGCTTTTCTCTTTTATCCCTTTGATTGTATATTCTATATTGAGCCCGCTGTACTGTGTTGTACGAACTCACTTCCGTCCTGCCAATACACGCTGCTCATCGCCCAATGTGTTCTTCCGTGTGGGGTACCCGCCCACCGTGTTTGCCTTGGTTTGCGTGATTAAGCGCGTTGTTGTGCTTGTTGCCCTTTAGCTCGCGGACGTATCAAGCCTTCCCCCGCCTATTGCACAACACATTTCTGGCGACGGAGGTGGAGCCCAAAATGCACGCTGACGACTTCGAACAACCTTGTATTAACCCAGAAGTAAAGCCTTGTTTTGCTCAGCCACCACCAACTCCTCCAGCAGTTTTCCCTGTCGCACATAACTAACATCGTGGAAGTGGCGCATGAAGCTACACCTTGTAGCAATTGTAAATAATTTGCTTATTTTTCATCTTCATGTTTACCTATTTCGCTGCAGTTGTTGTACAGCCTTGTTTTAATTAACTATATATACATACACTTGGTTACGAGCTCGTCTTCCGTGGTTCTGCCTTGATTGCCGCTGGATTGTTGTGATTGTGCGCGTCGCTGCCTGCTCGGTTCACGATCGGACTCTACGTAAACGTACACTTCGGCATACCTCGCGATTTACGGTCGTCAGACGCTTAGGCGCATCAGGATATTTTATATGTGAGGTAAACCTGACTAACTGAATATTCTCCTTTGCCGGTTCCTCCATATAATTGGTGACCCCGCATTTTTATTTAATTTTTGTGTATATTTTTCCTGTTTTTCTACGCAGTGTCTGATCACGCGCCCGCTATTAATGCTTTGGAACATTCCCTTGGACTCGTTTTACCTTCTTTTGACGTTTCTAACCCACGTGTTTGGTTCGTTCAGGTAGAAGCTGTTTTCCGTTTTCGTAGGATTACATCCCAGTCCACAATGTCTTCATATGTGACTGCTCACCTGCCGTCCAACATCGCCTCAGAGGTCATCGACATCCTTGATCCTATGCCCCTAGAGTCCCCCAACGCTACACTTAAGGCAGCCATAGTAAAGCGCACTACAGCCTCAGATGAGACACGCCTTCAGCAGTTGCTCTCTGGCGTTGACCTTGGAGATAGAACGCCGTCTCAGTTACTCCGACACATGCGTTCCCTCATCGGTTCTTCAATACTGGATGACTCCGTTCTCCGCCAATTGTGGAGTAATTGTCTTCCCGCGAATACCACTGCTATTTTATCTGTTCTTGCGGACGATCTTCCGCTAGACAAACTGGCAGAAGCTGCTGATAAAGTTCACGAAAGCTTTATTAAAACGTCGGTATCACACGTCACTGAGACTAGTTCAGGCAACCTCTCCGGAACCACGCTACTTGACACAATCAACGAGAGACTTTCTAACCTAGAGCTCACCTTGTCCAACCTCAGACGCGACGCGTTCCCTCGCGACGATCCGTTTCTCGAGCCAAACGTTCTAGCAGCTCTCGTACACGACAGTCTCACCGCTATTGTTATTAGCACCACCGCTTTGGAGACGCAGCTCGTAACTGCCGTCCAGGGTGTAAACACCCCAAAGCCTTTTCAACTCCCATGTCGTGAAACCACATGACCAGCCGGTAATGGCGGCGGCTGTCGCTGGCCAGGTTATTAGTCGCCTGTTGTACGTATTTGCCTCCACAACCAAACTTCACTTCTTGGTTGACACTGGTGCAGAAGTCAGCGTTCTCCTCCGTTCTCTGGAAAAACGCCCCTTGCAACCAGCTGGTCCAATGCTTACGGAAGCTAATCAGACTAAACTCGCAACCTATGGCCAGAAATTACTTACTTTGAGTCTCGGACTACGGTGTAACTCCCCTTTCATTTTTACTATCGCCGATGTGCAAAAGCCCATCATTGGAGTCGACTTTCTCAGCAAGTTCGGTCTTGTGGTCGACCTACGTTGTGGGAAATTACGAGAAGGTACTATGTCTTTAAGCATCCCCTGCAAACCTGCTTCAGTTAATTCGCTCGGGCTTCGCATCCTCATACCTGATGACTCACAGTACTGCTCACTGCTCCGACAATTCCCGTCTCTCATTCGAGCGAGTAACGATACTTCCCACCATAAACACGATGCACGCTATCACATCGTTACAACCGGTCCGCCAGTAACTGCTTAAGCTCGACGCTTGCGCCCTGCCAAACTTCAGGCAGCTAAAAAGGAATTCCAACACATGCTTGATCTCGGTACTGTTCGTCCTTCAAACAGCTTCTGGGCATCACCACCCATCAGATGTCTAAAACGTAAGGTGATTGGCGAACATGCAATGACTATCGTGGTCTGAACAACGTCACTGTTCCGGATAGGTATCCTATCCCCCATATCCACGATTTCTCTCTTGGACTAGCCGGAAAGTCGATCTTTACCAAACTCGACCTAGTCAGAGCTTACCACCAGATTCCAATGGCGGAGGAAGACAGCGCAAAATCCGCTGTGATCACTCCATTTGGCCTTCACGAATTTTTCGGATGCCTTGCGGCCTCCGGAACGCAGCACAGTCTTTCCAACGCTTTATAGTTCAGGTCCTCCGTGGCCTTGTTTTCGTATACGTGTACGTAGATTTGATCGCAAGCGCCACACCCGACGAGCATTTGTCACACCACGGAATGGTTTTCCAACGCTTTGAAAGCCACGGTATAACCGTCAACCCGGACAATACAAACTTGATCAGTCCACCGGCGAATTTCTCGGTCACATGATCGATGGTGAAGGTATTAAACCCCTCCCGGATAAACCTCAAGCGATCCTCGATTATCCGATGCCCCAATCTGTCCGAAGCCTACGCCGAATTTTTTCGGTATGATCAACTACTACGGCAGATGCATCTCCGACTGTGTTGAGTTACTCCATCCGCTTACCGACTTATTGGAAGGAAACGCAAAGACGTTGACGATAACCCCAGAAGTTGAAGCAGCTTTCTCGGCCGTCAAGCAGAAGTTTAGTGAGGTTACCTCTCTCCATCACTTGAACACCACTGAGGACGCTGCACTTGTCCTTAAGACGGATGCTTCAAGTTCCGCTGTCGGTGCAGTTTTGCAACAGTTAGTCGATAACGAATTTCAACCGCTGTCGTTTTTCTCACGGAAGCTACAGCCTGCTCAGGTCAGGTACAGCACCTTTGGTCGTGAACTGCTTGCCATGTGCTTCGCTGTGAAACATTTCCGTCACCTTTTAGAAGGACGCCGTTTCAAACTCCTGACAGATCTCAAGCCACAAGTGTATGCTTTCCGTTCTGCGTCGGACCGTTACTCACCCCGAGAAACGCGTCATCTGGATTATCTTTCGCAGTTTTGTGTTGATGTTCTTTATATCGACGGTTCTAACAACGCTGTTGCCGTTGTATTGTCCCGCGCTCATATGAATCAGTTGTCGTCAACACCCATCGACTTGGAGAGAATAGCGACCGCTCAAAACGATGACCCAGAGCTTGTCCAACTTCTTTCAAACCCCTCATTGAAGCTCACACAACTGCCCGTTCTTATCTCTGACACAAGAGTTTACTATGACCTTTCAACCGGTAAGCCTAGACCCTTTGTCCCACGATCATTTCGTCGAACAATATTCGATCATTTTCATGGCCTTTCACACCAAAGTATCCGCTCCACCGTAAAGCTCAGTACCGACCGCTTCCTCTGGCACAATATGCGTTCAGACATTAGACATTAGGCTAAACATTGTCTTAGGTGCAAAAGCAGTAAAGTTCACCATCATGCAGTCACTACTCCAGGCACATTTTCACTTACTGACGCACGTTTTAGACACCTTCACGTAGATATTGTTGGCTCTTTACCTCCTGCCAAAGGTTTCACCCATTTTCTAACATGTGTTGACCGTTTTACCCGTTGGCCACAAGCTTGTAGCGCCTGTAAATTTACTTATCGTTCGTTGTACATTCCTTTCCTAGTACAACCAATTCTTGTACATTAACCTTGTATACTTGTTTTGGTTGATAAATAACACACTTTTTGAACCACGCGGGCAAACCGACATGTTCTCTCTGTGTTCTTGTGCCACGGATTGTATGGCATTGTCGGTCACTACGTTCTAACCTGGAGCAATATTCATCTACAGACCTCGTTCCGTCTCAACTGGGTTCACCATCGTCGTTTGTCATCCATCGGAATGGCTGACGCAAGAGGACTAGGAAGTTTTATGTGGTTGGACTTCTAACCCACGTTGAAACCCTTCTGTGAGTCTTGTCATTTCTGATCATCATTTATTCATCTTTATTTCTCTTTGGGTCCGAGTATACTACAAGCTGTTCCTTACGTGATACATCTACCGAGTCTGTTTCCCGTGCTTTTGTTTAATCTTGGATCTCTCTGTTTGGTATTCCATCCACCATCACTACCGACAGAGGGACTCAGTTCAGTTCCACACTGTTCCGTGATCTCAGTCGTTTATTAGGTTGTACTGACCTAAGAACAACCGCGTACCACCCCGCTGCCAAGGGCCTCGTCGAGCGCTTTCATCGACAATTAAAAGCTGCATCATGGCTAGTTCATCCGACTCACGCTGGTCTGAGCGTCTACCTGAGATCCTCCTTGTCATACGCAATACAATCAAAGAGGACACTGGGTGCTGCCCTGCAGAACTCGTGTTCGGCACAACCCTCAGACTACCTGGTGAGATGGTACTTGACTCTCTCACCATCGGAGAACTAGTCCCCTTCTCGTACGCTGAACGCCTCAAACAGCATTTTCGATCCATTCGACCAATTTCTACGCGGCCTAACCTACGTAAACATCAAATCCACCCCGATTTGCACAAGGGTCCGTTTGTTTTCATCCGTGTTGACGCCGTCCGAAAACCGTTAACTCCGCCCTATGAAGGCCCGTACCAGGTCTTATCATGGAAACCCAAGTATTTCGTGTTGAATAAGAATGGATCAAAAGAATCCATGAGCATCGACCGACTCAAACCAGCTTACGTTGAACCTACAGTCGATAGCACAGATCCCGTTTCCTCCCCTCAGCATAAACCCGCCCCTGACTCATTATCCCCTACCCAACGACGCGCTGACGCCCGTTCACCGAGTCCTCTGTGCCCTCCGACTACACGCAGCTCCACAACCACACGTTCTGGTCGTGTTGTTTTCCTTCCACCTAAGCTTGCTCAGTACGTTCCGTAGGCACTTTGTCGAGCGTTTCCCTAGTGCACGCTCTAGGGGGAGTACTGTAGCGATTGTAAATAATTTGCTTATTTTTCATCTTCATGTTTACCTATTTCGCTGCAGTTGTTGTACAGCCTTGTTTTAATTAACTATATATACATACACTTGGTTACGAGCTCGTCTTCCGTGGTTCTGCCTTGATTGCCGCTGGATTGTTGTGATTGTGCGCGCCGCTGCCTGCTCTATTCACGATCGGACTATACGTAAACGTACACTTCGGCATACCTCGCGATTTACGGTCGTCAGACGCTTAAGCGCATCAGGATATTTTATATGTGAGGTAAACCTGACTAACTGAGTATTCTCCTTTGCCGGTTCCTCCATAACCTTAGCGTGGTCCCTCCAAGCTCACGCGGACCATATTTTCTCTCCTATCTAGAAACGAATGTGTAGGAAGAGCTAATTACTTCCGCATTTTCGGCCATTTCCTCCGTGGATGACGTTTGGACGAAACTGGGTTCACTATTTGGCGATAGTCCCTCCCAATCCGGTGCAAGGAATGAGTGTTGGGCCAGATCGCAGTGCGCGGATGAAAAGGTTGACGGCTACGTCACCGCACACCGTACTCTGGCGTTGCATGCTTTCGGAAGTGCGACACTCGTCATTCGGATGCCTTTATTTTGGAGCGGTTGATACAAGGGGTTGCCGATGAGAAAACTTGCAAAGCTTAGGTCCTGGACCCACCGTCGTCTGTGGAAGTAATCATGGTCATCGGTCGCAAATACGTACTGGCAGCACGAGTCAGAAGACCGGCTTAGTTGTCTGGCTGCTACGTGCCAATCTTCCAACGGACATCCGCATTTTGACCCATGGGCTCATGGAACGCCAATGAGTGTTACTACTGCCGAAAATTTGGTACACAAACACAAATAGGTGGACACAACCGATCATTTTTGCATTCTGGTGGGGTTCGATGCAACCTGGATTCACAAGCATGGGACCCACGGGGGTAAGTCCCAGTCTGTGCCTTGAATTCCCCCGTACCAAATCTAGAGCAGTCATTCGTGAGCGTACTGCTTTGTGGTAGGCCGGCGCACGCCTTAGTAGACACAAGAGCCACCTGTTCTCTAATTCAACCCTCTTTATGCACCAGAGGCATTAAACCTGAAAACTCTCATCACCTCAGAACAGCCAGTGTCACCTTATTAAATGTAAGTGGCATCGCCGTGGTGGCTCGGGTCTAGGGTGACGAAAATTATCCCATCCCATGTTCGTATTATCCCAAATACTGTGGGACGCAGTACTCGTCTCGGATTTGCTACGTGTTTTGGGGCGCTGCATCGATATGCGTCAGGTGTGTATGAAGTTTAAGGATTCTCGAATGGCAAGTACTGTCGACCCATATCCTCTGTCCATTGTGTGTTCAGCAAGCAACAAGCACGCACTGATAGAAGCACAGATAACCGCTTTCTTATCAAGCCCGAATGATACTCTCTCGTCGGAGACTCTCGACACCCTGTACAGTATAGTGAAGCAAAATCCTGCCGCGTTCCTCTAGGAAGGCCCATCTCTGGGCCGTACGGGTCTCATCCGACACAAAATTGACACAAGGCCCGTGAGGCCTCTCACCGAGCGACCACGCCGTGTACCAGTGCAATATCGTGCGGAGCTCGAAATTATGATAAAACAAATGCTGGTGGCAAAAATTATTACTCCATCGCAATCACCCTAGGCAGCGCCAATAGTCCTCTTCAAAAAGAAGCATTGTTCGTTGCGCCTCTGTGTAGGTTATCGAAAGCTAAATGAAGTGACCCGCAAACATTCGTTTCCAATGCCTCGTATAGATGACACTTTGGAAACCTTTGGGGCAGAGTAATGGTTTTCTACCCTTGAGCTTGCATTTGAATATTGGCAGGTGGAGGTCCATCTAAGGGATCGTAAAAGATTGCGTTTGTGATACCAGCGGGACTGTACGAGTTTCAAACCATGTCCTTCGGTTTATCAAACGCGCCGGCCACATTTCAACGTCTAATGCACGTCGTTCTTAGAACTTTGATCCCACATCAGTGCCTAGTTTACTCAGACGAAGTAATCGTACATGGGCGCTCCTGGAGGAACATTTGGGAAAGCTGGAAATAGCACTACACAGTCTTTTGGACGCGGGTCTTAAGTTGCAGTCACGCAAATGTCAGCTATTAAGGAAGGAAGTCACGTTATTAGGCCATTTCATCACTTCACTGGGGGTTCAGCTTGACCCAAATAAGATAAAGGCGCTTCAAGACTGGCCTATTCGGCGTTCCATGGAAGACGTGCGACAGTTTTGGGCCTTGCTTCCTACAACCGCAGTTTTGTCGGCAACTTTGCCGATATTGCCACACCACTGCACCGTTTGAACGGGAAGGGAAGGCCGTTTCAGTGGACGCGTCACTGCGGTAAAGCATTTAATCCTTTGCGAGGGGCGCTTATAAATTCGCCAAGTTTAGCGTTTCCAGATCTGTCCTCTTGTGCTGGTCAGTTTATTCTTGACACGGGCACAAGGGACGCCGGAACTGGAGCTGTCCCGTCATTAGTCGGACCTGCTGGGTTAGTGCATGTGCTGGCTTAAGGAAGAAAATGTCTGAGCAAACAGGAATGTAATTATTGCACAACATGCAAGGTAATATTGACTTTGGTGGCATACACAAAGCATTTTCGCCATTTCCTTTTGGGGCGGCGTATCGTTATTCCTACGGACCACCGTTCGCTTAAGTGGCTACAAAAATTTAAGGACCCCGAAGGGCAGGCCGCCCGGTGGAAAGGACAACTGAAAGAATATTATCTTGAAAGTTCACATAGACCCGGCAGACAACATGCTAACTCGGACGCTGTGTCTCGGCGCAACGGCGGACACAAAGTCTATTGTCCCTCGTTTTCGGATCTCCAAAATACGGATTTGGAGCTCAAGCTTGTTTAGGAAAAGCTATCCACGGAAGGAATCAAACCTACGAAAGCGGAGATGGCAGCTTAAGTTGGGAGGCCCAATATCTGTGATCGTTATGGCAACGTCTCGTAATTCATGATGAAATCTTGTACTATCAATAGGGGCTGAATTATTCCAAGCGAATCGTTGTACCATAGTCCAAGGTCGATCTCGTGTTGCGTCCACTACATACCGAATTAGAACACCCCGGGCAGAGAAAAATGGATGAGATTATTGGACAGAAATGCTGGGGGCTAGGTTAGCGCAGACATATGGTTATTTTCTGTAACGCCTGTCAGGAATATCTTCTTGCGAAACCGCCTCAGAGGCTAAACCGCGCCCCGATACAACCAATACATCCCCGGTACCCAAACCAAACAGTTACAGTAGACGTTATGGGACCCTGCCCCAAACGGACCGCGGTAAGCGCTATATTCTAACCCAGGTCGACCATTTCACGTAGTGATGCGAGTCCACTCCTAGTCCCTACAACTGCGCATCTGTAGTGGCACATGCGATCTTCGAGCAATCGGTCTGGCTTTGGAGCGCCCCGGAGCAGTTGCATCCTGACCGAGGTTCGAATTTCGAGAGCACTATCGTTTCTGAGATATGCTACCTTCTTGGTATTTGTAAAACGCGCACTACTGCTTACCACCCGCATGGAAACGGTGGAGTTGAACGCGTAAATCGGTCGTTAAAGGCTATGCTACAAGCGTTCACGGACGAATAGAGCACACGGTAGTGGGACCGCGCGCTGCCACATTGTTTGTTAATCTACTGTTCCACCATTCATTCGTCGACATCCCACTCCCACATTATATGGTCACTGGGCGTGAGACGCGTCTGCCGTTCGATTTGACTGTACCGCGACTAGCGCCAGATCCGCTGCTAGCCACAGAGCACGCAAAGAAGGTACACGGCGACCTAATTCGTGCGCACCAACTTGTAAGGAACTGTTTGTCCAACGCCCAACGTCACCAAACAGATAGACGAGTCGAAGGCTTACCGCTACTAACTGGACAGGTAGTCTACTTGCATGCACCAGCGCTCCCACTGGACTTCCCTCGAAGTTGCACAAGGAATGGGCAGGGCTGTTCACTGTTGCGGAAGTGTATACCGATCCTACCTGCCGTACCACGGATAACACTCAAGGTCCAAGACGATCTTTTATGGCCCACGTTAACCGCTTGATACCGGCGACTCCGAGTACCAGCTACCCAAGCATCTCGCATGAGTAAGAACCCTCAGTTCCAGAGGCCACCGGGTACGTGCAGATAGGTAATACGACGGCAACCAAGCAGTCGACAGCAGGTGTTGAGGATAATACCTAAATCTAGGGGCAGTGTAGCGGCATCGCATGCACTTTAATCACAGCCTCTTCACTCTCACATTTTCTCTTATTTTTCAGATGCATATTGTGAGAACTCCAGCGCTAACAAAATCACGAACAGACAGCCGTGAACCATAAACTGCTTATCTCTTTTATCCCTTCGATTGTATATTCTATATTGAGCCCGTTGCACTGTGTTGTACGACTTCACTTCCGTCCTGCCAATACACGCTGCTCATCGCCCACTGTGTTCTTCCGTCCGGGGTACCCGCCCACCGGGTTTACTTGTGGTTTTCGTGATTAATCGCGCTGTTGTGCTTGTTGTCCTTTAGCTCCCGGATATATCAAGCCTTCCCCCGACTATTGCACACTACAGGTGATGTGCGCATGTACACCGGCTTATGTGTTTGGCAAGTAATGGATGGCTTAGGAATATGTAATGCAGGTTAATGATAATAGAATGTCAATAGACTCCTAATACTGAATAGCTAGTAGAAAAATGCCTAGATAATAAGTTGAACAGGAAACGGAAAGTAAATAAATAAGACAGATGTGGCGCGTAAAATAGCTTGCCTGTGCTAAATTACTATTTGAGGACTTATGAATAGGATAAAGTTTTCCTGAGGTGTGACAAGAAAGGTGTGACGCGTTTACGAATCTTCCGACTAGTAAGAGGAAGGCGAAGTGATGCAGAAAAGATATGGGTAAATGCTTGCTCACTGGGCGACATCTACTGACAACGTAGCAAATGTAGCAGGAAAATATGAAATTATAAAAGCCACAGAAAGTAACGGGTGTGTATAGACGCATATATATACAAATACACATATGGTTAGTGGCAACTGGTAGCAGATTTGTCTGTCACTGCGGCAAGTCACAGAAAGCCTGCGCAAACACACGAACCCCTTGTCGCTTGCGCTGCACCAAACACAGCACCAAACACCCACACCTAATATCCAGTGTAAACCCAAAGGAATAGGACCGGGAGGCAGGTGGATGGGAGCCATGGTTTATAGACGGAGCCGGCCCACACTCCTACACAGGCAGATACAAGCACGCTGTGTTTGGGGAACCAAGCGCACACAAGGCGGTGGCTGGACGGTGGAGCGCTCCACATAGGGTACATGGAATCACACTCCGAGCCTATCACGACCACAAAGAACGTGAAACCCTTCCCTCCCGCAACGATTTGCTGTCTCCTGCAGCCGATATGGAAGAAGTAGTGGGCACTAAACAGGTAAGCACCGAAAAATCTGCATTTAAGGAAAACGCTGTGTGGTTGGGTTACGACTCGTAACCTCTATAGGGACCTCGGTTCACTTCGAGGCACCTTGTCAACATACACATCAAACGCAGCCACACCGGGGAGTTCGAACGACCGCCAATCACTTGAAATGACATTAGTGAATGAAATATATCGGTTAAAGCATACGGCTATGCCGACATAGCTCTTCACTAAATTAGCACATATGCTAAGTTTGCAAACAATGAATACGCGATAAATCCAAATTGTCCAGAACTTACTCAGAAAGGCTACAAACGCAATAACGCTGACGAATAGAAGCACAATTAGAGTACGCAACCTGTGAAAGTAATAGAAATTAGCTAAATAGGCAAACCAATCCAAATGAAAGGAAATGTAATGTATACAGTTTAGAAAGAGCAAGTTAAATTGTACGTTGGTTTAGCTCACCTGCGGCGGCGCAGCAACATGAATACAACTTCAGTCTCAGCATGGGCAGAACGTATGAGTTCATTGAGTTGTAGAGAGCAGGAGGAAAATGCATTGTCAGCCCCATCGATTCCCAATCATACTCGGTTTGATACATGTCGTTGTCTTACGACGTTCCTCGAGGGTTCGTCGCCATTGCAGTGACAGAAGCAAGATTCCAGCATTCTCAGCGAATGTTTGTGTAGCAGCCGTTTGAAACTCTCCTCGGATGGTGCGTCTGCCATTTCTTCCGGAGGTTGTTGCAATCATTCACCACTCTAGTGGGCAGGGTGACGTCCGTGCGAATTCTGTCTTTTTCACTTAAATAGCTTCAGCGTATGACTTCGTGAGGAACAGTCAGGGTTGGGCCGGAAGAAGGGTTGTAACTCATTTTCAAGTTCCCCTCGTGGGATGTGCCTAGTGTAGATGAGATCACCCCGGCGACGGCGGAGCTCGAGGGAGAACAGATTTAGCTGCTGGAGTCGACTGGCGTACGCGAGATCACGAAGCCCTAGCACAGCTTTCGATGCACGTCTCTGAACCTTTTTCAGCAGAGTGCATTCAAACTTTGGAAGCGGATAGATAGCTGGTAGGCTAAATTCTAAGATTGACGGACGTACGAAGCAAACAAAGGTCGAGAAATCTCCGGAGTCATTCGAGCGAATAAGCTCCATAAGGCACTCACCAGTCTCCTTCCAGTGGCCACCTTCTTTAAAGTGTCCTGCGTAATTCGAAGACCATGTCACAATAACCCCAAGATCTGTCTCGTGAGCGCTATGCCCGAGGAGAAACACACCAATGTGATATGCACCGTGTGGTTCACTGCTACCCATTGGGAGAACAGCGCATTGGTCTCGATTTAGTGGCAATTCCCACTTCCTGGACCATTAGTGTAGCTGGTCTAGGCCCCTTGTAATCTGTCAGCATCTTTAAAGTTGGCTATCGTTGATCATAGCTTGAAGTTATCGGCATAGGGCAAGCACTCGGTTTAAAGTTCATATGAATTAAATTAGCTAGCAAATAATCCACTATATAATCAAGTCGTTAGAAAATATACTAAAAGAAAGGTCAGGAACGCGAAAATGATAACAAAGTTAACTACAATTGACTTGAGCATAGTGTGCAAGTTAATAGCAAATAGTGCAGTAAGACATTAACGAGAAAATATGGCAAACGCATTACCTGAAAAAAGAGACCCAGCATGCAAGCAAGCGGTTAGTAAATCAAATGCACCGTATTTACAGAAGCTTCGCCAGTTCTGCCTACGTTCTCTGCAGCGCCGTTAGTCGTTTGGGTTTTGACCCCGATTGGCCTCACTCACGGCTTAATATACACATATAAGGCATATGGTTCTTTACATATATAGACAAATATGTATTTAATTTTGTCTGCAAGGATGTGTATGAGAAGCTTTATTGCATATATGATTGGCGGTATACGGTTTCGGATTTGCTTGCCACTGTGGCTAGCCACAGAACTCCTGCGCCTACAAAGGGACCATGGGTGGATTGCTGTGCAACACACAGCTCCAACCACACACCCCATAGCCAGTGTAAAACCTAAGGAATACGACCGGGCGGCATGTGGATGGAAGCCACAGTTCGTCAGCAGTGCGGGCCAAAACGCATTCGCAAGCACGCTGTATTTGGGAAACAAGCGCACACAAGACGGTGGCTGGACCGTAGTCCACTCAACACTGAATACATGAAACCAGCCTTTGATCCTAACATGCCCACAGGGACCGTGCACCCCGTCCCTTCCAGCAACCGCCAACCGTCTCCTGGAGCCAGTATGGAAGAGGTAGTGGGTAGTAGACAGGTAGGCACCTTGTCAACCTACACATCAAGCGCAGCCACACAAGGGATGTCAAGCAACAGCTAATCACTTAGAAGACAAGAAATAAAATAAATCGACTGGTGCATAAGGATACGGTGACATAAATCTTAAATAGATTAGCATATGAAATAAGTTGTTTACAAACGAATACGAGATACCTTCGCGAGGGCAAAAAGTGCATTTTATGGAAATGCCACAAACATGAAAACGTTATCGAAGTTAACTACAATTGGCTTAAGCCACGTATGCAGGTTTATAGAAGCAAGTACTGGTAGACATTTATATGAGGAAGGAAAGCATTAGGACAAAATTGAAAACCCACCACCTGAAATAAAGAGACTTAGCACGCAAGCACGCGGTTAATAAATCGAGTACAGCGTACCTACAAACGCTGCGCCGGTTCTCCCTACGTTCTCAGCAGGAACCGTCGTCGCTTCGTTGATGGTACCGAGTGGCCTCGCTCATGACTCACTAGGCTTGCCGGACGCAGGCATTCGCGACCGCATGTGCTACAGCACCATGCGCTCAATATCGATGGAGTAAAATCCATCGGCGCTTGACGCTTCCGTACTTGCTGCTTCTTCTCTGCATGTATGAGGTCTTTCTCCCACATTTCGGCAACTGCCTTTGTGCTTACCCCGCGCCATTCACGCCGATCAACCGCCTTCCAATCCCACAACCTGCACCCAAGATTAGAAGGTGAGAGGCGCACTTTGATCATGTCACTGTAACCTAATTTTGGTTTCTTTACATGCTGCGGCCCAATACTCAGCTGACCATATAATAGTTGTTTCGGTATCCGCGTCGAATCCATAAGGCTCACATGAGCGAGCCACCTCAGGCGTTTCAGCAAACGGATGCAGTTCATTGCATATAGCCCACTTTGTCGCGACACTTCCGTGTCAGCAACTTTGTCGCCCCAACCGCTGCGCAGAATCCGCTGCAAACACTGTTGATGGAACCACCCGAGATATCGCACACCCCGCCGTTACCTCGTCCACGTTTCACTGCCGTATAGAAGAACGGACAGCATCCTATCGGCTTCGTGACAATGGTAAGCTGATGATTTTTCCACACTCGGTAATCAAGCTTCCCGAATGCACCTGCTGCCTTTGGCACACAATCCGCAGTTCATTGTGTATCTGCTGATCAGTCGACATCACACTCTCAAGGTAGCAGAAGCGGGAGGTGGTTTCCAATGCCTTGGCAGCAATGCTGATTCGTGGCAATATTGAAGATTGCACCTCCGGTGAAGGCTGAAAGAGATAGACCGTTTTGCTTGTGTTGATGGTGTGCCCGAATTTGGTCGCTGTCGAAGCCAGAGAACTAGTCGTGTGCTGCTACTCATCCGCGCTGTGTGCAAACAGTGCACAGTCGTCAGTAAACAGCCACATACGGACAGTTGTCTCACAGACTAGAGTTCTCGCCCCGAAACGACGGAGGTTAAGCAACCCCCATCAGTCGTTGCTCCATAAGAACACCATAAGCACAGGCCGCATGACAAGCACAAGACATCATTGCATGAAACTGTATAGTACACAGGGCAGGAGCTAAGGCACGGCCTTGCTTCACAGTGGAGAAAACTGCAAGATCATCCGAGGTCTCGCCACTCAACTGCACCCTCGCTCGCATACCACTGTACAGACGTTCAAATAAAGTTACAAACGTACGCGGACAACTAAACATTCCCAACAACAGCCACAATGCCTCGCGGTTCACCGTATCAAATGCCTTGGTGAAATCAACAAAAAGCGAGTACAATGGCTGGTGTCGTTCTCTGCACTTCTCCTGCAACTGATGAGCCGCAAACACCATATCTGTAGTGTTGCGACCCGAACGGAATCCACACTGCTCTTTCCCCACGTTAGGTTCTACAACCTGACTGACGAGGCGGTTGATCAGAATTCGGACAATCATCTTGCCTACACAAATCAGCAACTTGCAGCCACAATAATTCGTGCAACATACCTTGCTCCCTTTGCCCTGGCACAGTGGTAGCACACGGGCATCCTTCATTTCGGCTGGAAACTCCTCCTCAATCCATACGCGTTGCACCATGTAGTGCAGCGAAGTCAACAACGCGGGTCCGCCGTGTTTCAATACTTCAAGCGGGATCCCGTCGGCCCCGGCACACTTGCTGTTTCGCAGTTGAGGAAGTGCTCTCTGCGTCTCATCCCGTGTCAACGTGTTCGCCAGGCGCCTGCACATCCTGCTGCTTGAGGCCGTTCAATGTACGCCAGTCGATCCCTAAAGAGTTGTTCAAGAGACAGTCAAAGTGTTTTCGCCAGGACTGCATTACGTCTGCAGTCTGCGTGCAAGTAGCGTCGGAGCTCTAAAGTCAGTCGCCGTCAGATTTTGCGGAAGTGACTCTTCATCCCCGAGTCACTGGGGTCTGCCACATGTGCGGCAAATGCTGCATTCCTCGCCGACGCCAATGCGCCAATCGTCGCATCCTTCTCATCAAACCGATCAGGCCGCTTAGAGTTTGCGCGCCCGATGGTCTCTTCGGCAGCAGCTGTCACCTGGTCGCGAATATGATGCCACAGGTTGCCCACTATGGTTATGCAGTCCACCTTACACAGGAGTGCCGTCATCACCTTCTCCAACTCAATACGTTTCGCCACAGTACCGAGGGTGAGCAGGTTAAATTTAAGCTGATACGCGGCGACAAGCAATACATAGATTTACGAAAATATATGTACAGTTTGGTCCGCACCAATTTGCGCTCAGTGCCACGCTCAGCCCCACGCAGTACACGTGTCATAAGTACTTCAAGCATATCAAGCTGACGTACGCTGACATAGTCGAGCAGGTGAGGGTGACCAATCCGTGGATGCTTCCAAATTGATATATCACTCTCGCTCAGTACAAACCGAGGGTTCGTGATCGTCAGGCCGTGAGTGGCATATAGTGAGAGCAGCATGTCACCGTACGCATTCGCTGAACCGATGCCATGCGGACAGAACATCTGCCCACACCGATGCATCACGCCCAAAGTGCGCGTTGAAATCACCCAGCAGAAATAGTCGGCCGCTCCTCCGCAATGACCGTATCACGGAGAGTAGCTGAGGGTGGAGTTGATCACGCGTGTCATCAGGATAACAAATGGTCGGACGGTATGTGCTCATAAAGGTGGCAAAATTACCTCTTCAGAGTCGTAGGCGAACAGTCATCAGTTGCACGCTGATGCTTGTTGGTTCACCCACCAGCTGTCCATGGAGACGATCGGATATTGCAAATCCGACCCCATGTTCATGTGGAGCTGAGGCGGCGCTGCTCACCCAGGGGATGTGTAGCCAGCACCTGCTTCCTGCAACTTAGTTCGCTCAGCGAGCCGAGTTTCACTGAGCGCCGCAATATAGATGTTGTAGCGCGCCAGTTCCGTCGCGACAAGTACAATGTGTCGCTGCGGGCGATCGCTGGAGTTCCGGTCCAGTAGTGTGCGCACGTTCCAGCACCCGATGCTGAGTGCTTTGCGTCCAGGCATACCATTGCATTGGTGGGCAATCGAGAAGGACTCGGGTCCCCAGTCAAAGCCTTCGATTAAATGCACACCCGAAAGGCAGCGGGTATAGCACATGCTCAGTTCACTGGCTCCTGAGGATTGGTGTCATGGATCTTAGCAGGTAGCAGGGTGTAATCCAGCTCGCATTCAGCAGTCGCCAAGAGGAGGCGCCCAGGACATAAGCCAATGGTACAAAAGTAGCAGCAGTGCGTAGACCATTTGACAGGACTTGGCCACCACCAGCCTTGGCGCATCATAGGCTCTCCTGCCCATCGCATATATATTTATATATTTATATATATGTATATATACATATACTTATGAATATGTATACAGGAATATGCATGAAAAGGTACATGCTTTTATATTGCCAAATGCATACATGCGAAGCGGCTGCTTTGGACAGTGCAGCCAATGGGAATATTCTCCACTGCGGCTCCGTCGATCGAGTTCACCCAGTTTTGGAGCAAGTAAAGGGTATTAATTATTCTTTGAGAGAATTCTTGGGTCTTGTGAGCTTTGCTACGGATCACGCAAAGAGTGACAGTCATTAGAAAAATAGTCTTCTCTTGTACCAATGTGTCATCTATCTCGGCCCCTGCGATTGTCACCGTATTTTTAATCAGACTGACTGGACCGTGTTGGTTAGACGTCATATTCCAGGTTAGTTTAGCTAACATACTGCATTATTGACGCAACTAGTTTATTCTCTGGAGGAAGTGTCATCTACCCCATTTTTGCTGGTTATTAGATCCCACTCATTTTGACCATCAGATATGGGGCTTGGTTGAAATTTTATCGGTACTCCTTGAATGCACTATTTTTACACAACTTTTCTGCCCACTATTTTTATTGCTACTATGCTGTTCTTTTAACAGCTATCGTTACCTTTTTCTTACCACAACACTCGTGTGACGTAATCGTTTGATCCTACGCTACATTATTCATACTTGCCCAAGCAACTTAAATCTCCCGCATAGCAGTGTGAACTTCGACCAGAAATGCTCTAAGTAAACAGTGTCGGAACTACAGGACACGCCGGAAACTAAGCCGGGGCGAACAACGCTCGTATTTCCACCTGTCTTTAGCATACGAGTCCGTGTGACCCCACGTTGCTTGCTTCATTCAGCAAAGTGCGGGTGTAATGTGTACTTTCCCTCCCATTCTCCAGGTCAGGACTGCTCAGCTTCAGTGTTTCTGTTCAACTTTGCTATGGACGACATCCTGCAGGCAGCACTGGGCAACTGCGAACCCAGAGGCATTAAGATGATTCCGGGAAACCCTCTCGCATGTGGCAAGAAGCCGTGCTCAATATCGAATAAGTTGCGATACTCTACTTCCGTTACTAACGTTTAACATATTTTATTCCTCTCCACTTTCGTTGTTTAGTTTTCGTCCATATGTTGTGGCACTCTAGCAACCTACTTTCAGCCAATATATATATATATATATATATATATATGTATATATTGGCTAAAATTAGGTTGCTAGAGTGCCACAACATATGGATGAAAACTAAACAATGAAAGTGGAGAGGAATAAAATGTTAAACTTTAGTAACGGAAGTAAAGTATCGCCCATGCTGAGGCTGATTTTGCATTCATGATGCTTCTTCACCGCAGTGGGGCTAAACCAACTTACACTTAAACTAGGTCTTTTTAATATGGACAAAATTCATTACATTTTATTTTGGTTGTTCTGCTTACTTGATAATCTTTTCCCAACTTGCACAAGTCGCTCATGCAGAATGTAGTAAACTTGCGTACATGTATCGCGCGGTATTTTTTAAAAATAATTCGGACATTTTGTACTTATCACGAATCCAATTATAACCAATTTCTTCTATATGCTCATTTAGCGAGTATATATGTCGTCATAAGCGTTTACTTTAGTCGGTATCGGCATTTTGAGTGCTTGGCTTTTGTTTGACATCCCAGGTGTGGCCGCGCTTCATGTGCATGTTGACAAGGTACCTACCTGTCTACTATCCATTACCTCGTCCATCTGGCTCCAGGAGACAGTTGGGCTTTGCTGGAGGTGACGTGGTGGACGGTCTTTGTGGTCGTGCTAGGCTCGAAGAGTAGTTCTACGTAGTCAGTTTGAGCGGACTACGGTCCAGCCACCGCCTTGCGTGCACTTGATTCCCCAAATACAGCGTGCTTATGTTTGCCTGTGAAGGAGTGTGGGCCGGCTCCATTTATGGACTGTGGCTCCCATCCGCATGCCTCCCGGTCTTATTCCTTCGGGTTTACACTGGATATGGTTTGTGTGGATGGAGCTGTGGGTGGTGCAGCGCAAGCCATCCATGGTCTCTGTATAGGCGTAGGCGTCATGTGGCTGGCCACAGTGACAGGCAAATCCGAAACAGGATGCCGCCAACCATTGCATTTATATGTGTATATATATACTTATGTATGCACTTATGTATATAAAAGCATGAATTTGTCATAAATGCACCTGTATAAATATTAACATGGATTTTTATAAATATCATAAATTTGGTATACATATGAGCAGTTATACTTATAACAGTATATATCTCAGCATGTGCCGCATAACTTGTTACATCATAAAGGTATGGCGTCATACATATGTATATGTGTACATGTGCATGGAACCTAGAGTACCGATACTGTAACAACCATCAGCTTAGCGTTGGCACTGAGCTTATGGCGTACAACTCCATGGTGCTATCCGTTCTTCTAGACGGCAGCGGAACGACTATATACAGGCAAGATGTGCGATATCTCGAGCGGTTCCACCAACAATGCTGCGACTGATTCCGCTCATTGTTTGGGGGTCAGAGTTGTGGACAACTAAGTGCTGCGACGAAGTAGTATGAATGCGTTGGACTGCATCATTTTGCTGAGGAACCTGTGGTGGTTGGGTCTTGTGTGGTGTTTGTATTTGACGCGGATAGAGAAGCAGCAAGTATATGGTCAACTGAGTTTGAGGAAGTAGCATGTGGGACAAAAGAAGCTTCGTTACCAGGATATGAACAAGGTAAGCCGCTAAAGATCTAACCTTGTTTGCAGCGCATTGGAATAGAACGCGGTTATCGGCGTGAATGGCGCAATCTGATCAAGCAAATAGTTGCTGATGTTCAGGAGAAAGCCTTATTACATACGGAAAAGAAGCGGCAAGTGCAGAAGCGGCAAGCGCCGATGGTTTGCACTCCATCGACATTGAGCGCATGGTGATGTCGCACATGCGGTAGCGGGTGCCTGAGTCAGGCAGGCCTAGTGTGCTTTGGGTGAGGCCAATCAAGGCCACCACAGATACGACGACAGGTCCTGCTGATAACGTAGGCAGAACCAGCGAAGCGTTTGTAGGCAGGCTGTATTTGATTCACTAACCGCGTGCTTGCATAATGAGTCTCCTTATTTATAGTGGTAGGTGTGCTAAGCTGTCCTAATGCCTTTTAGTATCTCCTGTTAATGTCGACCTGAACTATCATCTGGTAACTTGCACATGTCGCCAATGCTTAATGTGGTGGCTTTCGGTGACACCTTCTTTTGTTGCACTTCATTAAAATATATTTGCTGACTTCTTAAACGCTTCACGGATAGAATGGCAAACAATTTCTTTCATATGCTTAATAATTGAAGCGTTTTGTCAGCATATATGTATGCACTATTTGATTTAATTCCTGTAATATATTCATCAATGTTTGTTTGCTGTTGGTTAATATCTCCGGTATAGTTGCGTTTGATTTGTATGTTGACAAGTGCCTACCTGCCTATTACCCACTACCTCGTCCATACTGGCTCCGGGAGACAGTTGGTCGTTGCAGAAGTGGACGGCGTGCGCGGCCCTTATGGCCGTGCTAGGCTTGTAGTGTGGTTCCGTGCACTCAGTGTGGAAGAGACTAAGGTCCAGCCACCGTCTAGTGTGTGCACGATTCCCAACTACCGCGTGCTTGTGTTTGTCTGTGAAGGCTTGTGGGCAGGCTCCGTTTATGAACTGTGGTTCCCATCCACATGCCTCCCGGTTTTATTCCTTTGGGTTTACACTGGATTTTGGGGGTGTGCTTGGAGCTGTGTGTGGTGCAGCGCAGACGACCCGGGATCCTTTTGTAGCCGCAGGAGTTCTCTGGCTGGCTACAGTGACAGGCAAATCGGAAGCGGGATGCCCCAAAGGTATTTATGCATATGTATCCCTCTATTCATGCAAGTAAACTTATATCTGTATATATGTGTATAAATGTTTGTGTAAAAAACGTACAAAAATATCAATGTGTGTATAAGTAAATATATGTTTAGGAGCATATTTATACAAAATGTTCCTTTATAATTTTTGCATAAATAAATAAATATATGTTTCGATGTGCCTTATACATAAATGTACAGGCATATATGTGTATGTATATTTGTAGTTCTTGCTTTGTCTCTTACTAGGTTTTTATTATGAAACACTAGCTCGGAGTTCCCATGTAGTCAGGATTACCGCAATACCGGCTTGTACTAGAGTGCTTACTTCTCAAGTAGCAGGTGTTCATTTATGGGGTGGATCCGTAACACGCAAAATGTCTAATGCGTTAACCCAGTAGGCAAAGAGGTCAACCGCTTGTGTATGAAAATGATGCCGTCCTACTAAACAGTGCCTCGTCCTATAGCCTAACGAATGAGAGCTTCAGTTGTATGGGTATACGCGTAGGACTAGTTAATACTAGTCCGAGACGATGCGCGGAATTAAGCGCGGATATCAGAAGGCAATTGGAGTCGGACACAGCGGACTGTATTCGATGGGCTACAACACGAAGCGGACGGATGAAGCGAGGCAAGAGAGTACACGTGAGCGCGGGGACTTACAAGGCAGTTGTGTGTCGAGCCGGTTGTAAGATTAAAACAAGAAGGAGTAATGTACAATCGGTCAACAAGTAAATTGTACATGAAAGAAAAGAGTTATCTTCTTGGGCGCTACATACGTCAGCTGAAAAATTGTGTAGCGGAAAGTGGCTGGGTGTTTACACAGCGTATGCTATGGTTTTGGAATGCATGGCATGCTTTCCGCAATACAAAAGTGGAAAAACACAGACAACTTAACGTATGTGCTATCGATACCACATAGTATGCAGCTAAGTCATGCGGACAAGCATTGGCATGTATCGGTGCAAGCATACTGCGCCGCCATGAGGCATAAATAGTGTAACGGGGTTTAGGAAACCGGTCCAGTATGCTCGACCTTACCACCTAAGCGCAGGTTACCGGAGTCAGCAGATCAGTTCGATCGAGAGAACGCGTGAACCCACCGGGAGACACAGCGATGGCTGGACAGCGAATCACGAGTGGCACACGTATCCAGAAACCGACAAACCGGATTGGACAATAGAACATAGAGGGCGCACTGGCAACTCGAGAATCGCTATTAACGGCAAGTTTCAGAGTGCAAAGCCAAATATGAGCGGTCCAAAGAAATACGGCCAATCAGATGCCAAGCACGAAAGATGTGATCATTGCGCGAGACAGGAAGACAGCGACCGAAGAGGAATAGCATAACCCAATGAAATAAAAGGGGAACGCGACCAATGAGGTGAACCGAAAAACAGAAGACCCACTGAGAAGGCTCGAAGATTAACAGTGTTTATTTCTTTTAAATAGGCTACCCTATACTGAATAAACGCCTGTTTTCCGCCCGCCGCCATCGTGACTTTTTGATCGTGTCCGTGTCACATAACATGGTGACAGAGGAGAAGAAGAAACCGATGCCCAAGATGCAGCTTGCAGTTGGAGGTCAACCGGCGATTCCGTTTCCATCCCCTTTGCAGATGACTGAGTGTTCTCTACCAGACAGTTGGCGGATTTGGAAGAGCAAGTGGGCGGATTTCGCAACACTGACTCAGCTGGACGCCCAGCCGATGAACTACCAACTCGCAATGTTTAGGCACGCTATTGGTGACGATGCAAGGAGGGTTCTTGAAACACTGAAGTTTGGCGACCAGAAGGCGGATCTTTCCGAAGTGATGCGGACATTTGGCGAGTTCTGCGAAGCGCGTGTGAACGAGACCTACCAACGATATCTGTTTTTTGGACGCGATCGTTTACCGGGGGAGTCGTTCGAGAGATACATCACAGAACTGAAGCTCCTGGCACGAACTTGCAATTTCTGTGAATGCATGAAGGAGTCACTGATACGGGATCGCATCGTTATTGGGATAAGGAACGATGAACTCACACGCCGGTTTCTGCGACAAAGGAACTTGTCACTGGAACAGTGTGTCGACATCTGCCTCAGTGAGGCCAGAACAGATCAGCAAGTCGAACATCTGCGCGCCGAAAAGAATACGGAGTTGTTTGCAGTATCCCGAACCGAGGGACGTATCCCGAGATCACCCGATGAACAGGTAACTGATTGCCAGTTTTGCGGCCGCAGGCACCAAAAGAAGAAGGAGAGTTGTCCAGCGTGGGGTCGGACGTGCATGAAGTGCTCCAAGAAAGGTCACTTTGCTCGTTGCTGTAGATCATACAGAGTGAGTTCGGTTGCCGACGATGCCAGAGAACGGGAACAAGAATTGTTGATAAACAACATGGATGGCCGGGCGAAAAGCAAGTGTGTGTTTGCAACACTTTTGGTTCGAGGACAACCGGTACGTTTTCAGCTAGACTCCGGGGCTGCGGTTAACATCTTGCCTGAAAAATACTGCAAGGGGGTGCGATGTGAAGAAACTCAAAAGTGTCTCAAAATGTGGAACGGCTCAAGGCTACAACCGAAGGGCATCGTCATTTTGGAGACGGTCAATCCAAAGGAAGGAACAGAGCACCCGCTGGAGTTCCTGATTGTTTCGGAAGACCTTATGCCCATTCTGGGCATTGATTCTATCCAGCGTTTTGGTTTTGTTTCTTTTAACCACGAACGTTTTGTTCATGCGTGTGACATCGAGGCAGATATTTTTGATAAGTACTCGAGTGTGTTTGATGGCGGAGTAGGGATGTTCGAGGGACCCGCTCACTTATCGTTAAACGAGCTAGCAACACCGGTGGCGTTACCAGCTAGGAAGGTGCCAATTGCTTTGCGCGAAAAATTCTTGAGTGAGTTGCAACGTCTCTGTAGTCTGGGAGTGATAGCTAAAGTTGACGAACCGACTGATTGGGTCAGCCAGGTGGCGATTATTACAAAAAAGTCAGGCGAGCTGCGTATATGCATTGATCCGAAACCGCTTAATGCCGCACTCAAGAGAGAGTATTTTACGTTACCGACACTAGACGACATGCTGCCGGTGTTATGCAATTCTAAAGTGTTCACGAAAGTCGACCTCGCCTCTGCGTTCTGGCACGTATCACTAGATGATGAGTCAAGCTACATGACAACTTTCGGAACACCATTCGGGCGGTACCGTTGGCTTCGTTTACCGTTTGGACTGAAAGTGTCTAGCGAAATCTTCCAGAAGCGACTAATGCAAGCGTTGGACGATCTACAGGGAGTATTCTGCGTAGCGGACGATGTGTTGGTTTTTGGCGCTACTCGTGAAGAGCACGATCAGAACCTTCGTAGCTTTTTACAACGTTGTGTTGAAAGAAACATCAAACTGAAACGTGAAAAGATCGAACTACGCAGTACAGAGGTTATATTTCATGGGCATGTGTTAAGCGCGGAAGGGCTAAAACCAGACCCTGAGAAAGTAAGAGCTATAAGAGATATGCCGTCCCCCACAGATGTGAAAGCGGTTGGCAGGCTAAATGGGATGATCAATTATCTGAGCCGGTTCCTGCCCAAGTTAGCTGATGTTATGACACCGATCAGGAAGTTGACTCATAAGGGCGAAAGCTGGCACTGGGGTGCAGAACAAGAAGAGGCCTTCCAGGCAATCAAGGAACTCATCACTAACGCACCTGTTCTCGCCTACTATAATCCGCAACTCTCCCTCGAGATTCAATGCGACAGCAGTCAATTTGGTATCGGGGCCGTACTCATGCAGAATGGGAAACCCATAGATTTTCGCAGTAGGACGTTGACAGAGACCGAGCGTCGTTACGCCCAGATAGAAAAAGAGATGCTTGCAGTGGTTTACGCCGTCGAACGTTTTAATGACTATACATTTGGCCGGAAGACTACAGTGTTTACAGATCACAAACCGTTGGTTTCCATCGCCAACAAGCCGCTACATGTTGTTCCCCGCCGCTTACAGAGAATGCTTATTCGCCTTCAAAAGTACGACCTAGAGATTGTGTATCGACCTGGTCCCGAAATGCATATCGCAGACACGTTATCCAGGGCATATCTGTCAGACACACCAGAGGAAGACGAAGATTCAGATTTCGTTCATGCAGCACAACTAGTAGCTGTTACCGAGGAACGATTGAAACAGCTCCAGCAGTGCACAGAGGAAGATGAGTTATGCAAGCTACTGAGGCAGACAATACTAAGTGGCTGGCCCAAGAACAAGAAAGATCTACCAGGAGTGCTGACCCCGTTTTTCCATTTTCGTGATGAACTCATTGTCCAAGACGGGTTGATATTCAAAGGCAATAGGATACTAATCCCCAAAGCGTTGCAGCGCGCGATGACAGAGCTTGTCCACTATGCACATTTGGGAGTCAACAATTGTGTGGCCAGAGCGCGAGAGCTAATGTTTTGGCCGGGAATGACCAGCCAAATACGAGATTACGTCTCAAATTGTCTGGCATGCCGAACACACGACGTACGTCAGTCAAAAGAACCGATGATGCTCCGTGACGTTCCGGACAGGCCCTGGCAGATGGTTGCAGTAGACATCTTCATCCACGATGGAAAAAGTTACTTAGTGTTGGTTGATTATTTCAGTGACTACTTTGAAATCGATGCTCTAGCTACGACCAGTACAGACGCAGTGGTGAATAAGCTACGATGTCAATTTGCTCGTCACGGAATACCGGAGGTAGTAGTCTCGGACAACGGGCCGCAGTTCGTTAGCGCAGAGTTCCGAGAGTTCAGCAGAAAGTGGGATTTCCATCACCGGCTTACTAGCCCATATCACAGCCAATCAAATGGAAAGGCCGAGTCGGCGGTAAAAGAAGCAAAGAAGGTGCTTACCAAAGCTAAAGAGACTCAGGAGGACCCTTATATTATGTTGCTGGAACGCAGAAACACGCCATCAACAGAAATTGGGGCAAGTCCGGTGCAGCGACTCTTCAGCCGGAGGACAAGAACGTTGATACCAACTGCGTCAAATCTGCTAACACCTGAAGTATCACCAGCGACCTCGATACACGAGCGGTTACGAAACAGAATGCTTAGGCAAAAGAGATACTACGATCGCGGGGCGAGAAAACTCCAACCTCTAGCATTGGGAGAAGAAGTGTGGGTGCAACCAGTACCAGGATCAGAGGGACACTGGAGGAAGGGAGTTATTCAGAGCCGCAAGGGAGAGAGAAGCTACGAAGTGAAGGTTGGGGACACTACAATTAAGCGGAACCGAGTACAGGTCCGGAAAGCAGGTTGTACGCGTGTTACCCAGATGGAAAACGGACAACAGCAGCCAAGACAGATACGCGTCACCCCTGCAGAAGGAAGGAAACTCACACGCAGCGGAAAGCAGTATGGGACATACTGCGGCGCAATCCTAACAAAACAAAAGGAAAAGGATGTAACGGGGTTTAGGAAACCGGTCCAGTATGCTCGACCTTACCACCTAAGCGCAGGTTACCGGAGTCAGCAGATCAGTTCGATCGAGAGAACGCGTGAACCCACCGGGAGACACAGCGATGGCTGGACAGCGAATCACGAGTGGCACACGTATCCAGAAACCGACAAACCGGATTGGACAATAGAACATAGAGGGCGCACTGGCAACTCGAGAATCGCTATTAACGGCAAGTTTCAGAGTGCAAAGCCAAATATGAGCGGTCCAAAGAAATACGGCCAATCAGATGCCAAGCACGAAAGATGTGATCATTGCGCGAGACAGGAAGACAGCGACCGAAGAGGAATAGCATAACCCAATGAAATAAAAGGGGAACGCGACCAATGAGGTGAACCGAAAAACAGAAGACCCACTGAGAAGGCTCGAAGATTAACAGTGTTTATTTCTTTTAAATAGGCTACCCTATACTGAATAAACGCCTGTTTTCCGCCCGCCGCCATCGTGACTTTTTGATCGTGTCCGTGTCACATAACAAATAGTACGAAAGTGCATGCCGTCTTAAGGTTGCCATATGCACGCATGATTGTGAAGTTAATGTGTGACGTGTAAGTTTGACAACTGAAAAGGCATACTCTCACAGACGTGGTAGACGCACGTATATACAGTGTATTGATAGACATGGTAAGGAGCAATGTTGTTGGAAGGCAGGGTTGACAGGTTTCTATGGAGTAAGTTTGCAAAATATGTGCAGGTAGTTTGTGTTAATGAATCCCAAGGAAAGTATTCATTGCATGAAAACGAGTGAACTGGGTTTCTGAAGCAACCTTGGTAACAAAGCTACATATACAATGACACGCACAATGTCTACGTGACGCAGCTTGTACTCGTATTGGACGTTAAAATCATTTAACAATATTCCCGTAGTTTCGGGTAAGCATGCTGGAGGCAGCATATCCATAAAACGAGTAAACTGAACATAGTGGTTGCCCTGCATTAGGGCGGTTCGCCCATGCACATTGCATATATCAATGATGAGTGTATAACGAGTTCAAAAGAAATATTGAAGCAACTGAAAGTGGTAAACCTATGAGCAGCGGGAAGCATGTAGCCTACGTTAAAAGGATGGAATGCAATTTCTTGTGCCACGACTTGCCACCAGCTCATGCGTGATGGTTACGAGGCGGCAAAAATTGGGAATGATCTAGCAACCGTAAAGCGCAGGAAAAAGCAAGCGGCAAGGCAACTACACTTTGTGCGGCGTAGGTATTTAAAGTGGAAATGGAAGTGGCTGCAAAGAAGGGGTCATGACAAGTGAACTAGGGAGGATTTCTGAGATGAACGAAAGTATTATACCCAAGGATGGGTTATGAGAATCAGTGTCGATGGAACACGGTACATGTGAGGTTGCATGGGAGCGGCTCAGACGCAGCAGTGGCAACGGCGGTGCCTGAAAATAGGTGGTAGGAAATCTATGTAATTATCAGGGCGTTCACTTAACGCTAGGCTTAGTTGCGAACACAACATGGAGTAGCGGTGATGTCAACTGGGCGCAGGTGGCTGAAGTCGATCGGCTATGCGTCATCCGGGCAACGGCAGCGCATGACAAGCGTTTGAATGAAACCCGTGTTATAATTACGGTAGTCACCTACCGGCAGGATGGACCGCTATACACATACGTGTGCGAAGTCAATGGCAAATGGAGGAAGAAGGCTGAATGTGAGCGGCTGTGCTGCACCGTAAGTAACGGCGACGCATGACAACAGGCTAAAAGTAACTCAACAAATGGTAACAACTTTCACGTACCGGCAGGCATTTTTTGTAAACACATACACGCGAAACCTAAATGGAAATGGGACGTAGGTGGCAAATGTGAGCGGTGCAGAGAGATCAATGACAATGGCGGCGCATGACAACGGGCTGAAGGGAACGCAAAGCATGATCGCAGCATTTATTTGTGTGTTCATACCTGTTTACGCTTCTTTTTGTATACATATATATCGTTATCTATCTAGCAAACGATCCGGGGTCAAACCTCTCCTAAACTTTAGGTACCGGATGTCAAAAGCCCTTCACTAGGAGCTCAGGAAGTAAGAGGATTTTTGCAAACCGAGTAATAGTTTTAATTAGCTGGTATTGTAACCGAATGTTAGCCAGAAAGTCGCATTGTTCCCTGCCACCTTAAAACGAACAGTGGCGCCGGTCAAAGATATGCACTCCTCGCTCTAATACCCTAAGCGTTATTAGCCGGTGGAAACGCATGCGGAGCTCATGGCCAAGCTACCAGAGCAGTCACTGTGACATGGTGATAAAAATCCATGTAGACTACTCCCTTGAGAAGTAGGCTGAGGCCACGACAACGGAATATGTGAGGCAGTTTAGGGAAAGTCCCTTCACCCTTAAAAATGGCAGCCAGCTATGAACCGTGGAACCACCGGAATTCCCCACGGCAAGTGAGATTCGCCAGGGTTGCATTATATGCCCTTATTTGTGCTTTGCACCATGAAAGTGCAAAGTGCTGCTTCATGACTACAACGAGCCAAATGCGGTAATAGCTGCAACCGAAGCAGCACTGGAAGTAGTGCATGATCTCACTTGACTTGATAGCAGTGGTGGTTCTGATAGTCACCGCACTGACGGAGTTACGTCAGCTATCCACGAGGCAAGCGTAGATCTGTTGCTGCCATGTTTATGTCGGACGGAGCCGTAATACAGTCATTAGAAAACGGATGTGGATGGTCGCAATCGAGCAGCCAAAGATTTGGTCTGTTCTCTTCTGCAGGACTATTCGCTTGAAGCCAGTTGGTCCGTTAGAAAGCAGTGTGTACTGCAGCGCGACAGGAAACGATCGTTAATGAAGCCGATTTTAAATGACAAAGGGCCGGGCGATGTCATACGAGGATAGGTGTAACGCAATAGGACTTCACAGCCACTCATATGTTCGGCTTTGATTGCGTCCCGTAATGACGCACTGGATACTGCACAGAGGCAACAAAGATTTTCATAATGTGGCTCTCTATAAGTAGTTATCAGTATGCTGCATCATCGCCCTTATGTGGAGCAATCCACTTTTGATGTCGATTAACATCGCTACGGTGATGGCAGTTATCCTGCGCGGAATTCCTGATAAACTTTATGGGAGGGCTGTACCCAATAGCAAACGGTCACCGTTTGCTCTAGAAAATGCCAGCCGTCGAACGAGTCCACCGAGGCAGAGGTACACAAGGTAACAACAACAAAAACTGCAACACATTACTCAGTTGAACAAATGCTTCGCTGCCTTACAACCTTCGTGACGCATGGAATGGAACATATTAAAATGGAAGAAGGGGCAATTACCGAAAAATCTTACTTTGCTAAGTAAACATACACAGTCAAGGCGCCCAAACCTTGTTAACAACATACAGTCACCAAAAGCTGACTATCGTGTAATGATAATAACTAGTCGACAATACAGCTTCCTTGTGGCTTTCACTGCACTACATAAAAGTTACCAATTACCCCGCAGATAAGGCAACTGCAAACATAATTTACCAAGCATTAGAATTAAGAGTGAGCAGCATAGGCGCCACAGGTGCCGTCTGCGAGCTACGTCTGGTCAAGTATAGGAGGAGTCACTTGGACTCCAGACTGCATGGCGAGTGGGAACGAAGTCATTAAGTTTGCTAGTGCGTGACTGCATCCTACACTACTAACTCATAGTTTGTACACACTACGAAGGTTATTCTAGGCTGATTGCGCCATCCAGCATCGTTGGGATGAAATACAATATCTTCCGCATAATAAAGATTAACTGGTTTTGCACCAGGAAAGACCTCAACGCCTACATCATGAGAAGCCGCAAGGGAGCACTCCGCGATGCGGTCCACGACGAATTTTTACGAAACTGGGGAAACTGAGCAACGCTTAAGAACGCAACTTGTTGCCGGAAGGACATCGATAAATCACCTCTGACGCTGACGCGGCCTGTTGTGCTCCATTTCAGAGCACGTAAGATGTTCACATATTTCGTGGAAACAACCAACCGCGCAAGTATTTCGAAAAGAATGGTAGGAGAGGTTGAATCGAACGCGGTCGTTAATTCAAAGTAAACAGCTTTTTACAGCCTGTTTTATACTTGTTGCTGTTTTAGCAGATGCCGCAAAGCGCATTTAAGATCGATACAGGCACGAGCTGGGAGAGAACTGCCTGCTGTCCCCTAAGCGTGGCTTTACGTTCCACAGTGAGGCGTCGAACCAGAATATAGGATACTACCCCTGTGGTTAGCACAATCTGTGCCACTGCCCTTCTTGTAGATTGCCACTAGAATCAATTCACTGGTTAGCCGGAACGGACCCTTTCTTCTAGTTATATCCGAACAGGCAGTGCAATGTCTTGCAAAGAACCTCACCTCCATCCATAAATAGTAAAGGTGGGAGGGAATCCGGGCCAGCTACACGAAAACGTTGGATAGCCGTGATCGCGCTTTGAACCTCATCCGCCGATGTGGCTCGTTAATTGCCCGTCTATGGCTTGTTCTGCATCAACTAAGTAGGAAGCGGTATGGGTAAAGAGTGCCAGCTGAAATGTCTATGAAGGGTTTCAGCCTAAAAGGTCCAACGGCGCTCTTTATTATGTATCAGTGCATCTGCGCTGTCTCTTATTATCTCAATGACGCCGGCTTTCCTGGATTTCGAAATAATGTAAGTTGGCTCTCCCTTTTTGGTATACTGTTCCCGTTTGAAGACTTCGTGCCCAGGTATTCACACTGGGCATGTCAGGTGGAGGTTGCAATGGATCTTTGTGGCTTAATTCGTCCCATCAGGTAAAAATGCGATTCTCCATACCAATGCGAAATCCACAGGAAGTTTGCATTACTTCTTTTCGGACCATGGGTGGAGTATCACAATACTAGGGCCTAAACCCTGTGTGCAGGCCAAGTAAACGCACAGATTGTCCACAGAAAAAAGCAAAGTTCCTCCACAGGTGTTATTGTCAAGAGAAATTGTTTTCATGCCACTAATTGCTCCAGGACATGCCAGCAGAGAAGCTCCAGATAAGAGAAGTATAAAAATATTTTTTCGGAAATGTAAGGCGCGGAACCCAATTGTTCGAACACCAGTGAAAGGCAGCAAGGCTATCCACGTCAGGTAAATTAATTATGATAGAAGAATCTGTTTACAAAATGAAAAGTGGGGTCTATATAAAAACAATTCCACTGCATAAGTTGTGGCAGTATGATTGCGGGGGAGGTAAAACCATTTGTTCAGGCCGCGTGCGTGCGGCCTCTTTTCAATTGGCCAGACGGCTGCTCCATTAGGAAAATAATTAGATCATTAGAATGAAGATTTGCCGTTGAGTTCCCGGAGAAGACATCAGTTGTTACACGTCAGCTGGATGATGAGGAGGGATCAGTCATTACCAGATCATGTACCGTCATGCTCCGGCCGCCGTGTCTGTGGAAATCTCGGGAAAAACAAGCAATGGACAAGAGGCAACCAAACAGACACACAGACTGAATGCATCGATAACCACTATGAAATAGTGATAGCATACATTGCTACCTAGTTCCTTGTACTATGTAATTTTGTTCCATAAATATGCTTTACAGGTGCCTTCTTACATCACCGCTCGGTTGTGGCTCCGACTACAACTAAAACGTAAAAAGTAGGCTCTGTAAATCGCACGATCCAAAGAGAGATAAGGGGGTTCACATAGTTCATCGAAAAGTACGGGTATTTGAAAGGTACATAGGTAAAGGGATGAAACTGTGAAGGAAAGCCTCTATTAGCTTCGATGAAAGCCATCAGGAAACGAGTATCAGCTTAGGTGAAGCTGGGGACAACTGGATTACAATGCATAGCAAGAGCCGTCAGTTCATGTAGCAGCGTATCAATATGAAAGGCAAATGCAACGAATCGGTGATAAAGAGTGAGATCGCCTACCAGACACTCTAAGTAATGTAAACGGATAGTTTGATCAGCAAAATCGAAAGAGATTAGGACTCAGCCGTTTAAGAGAACTGGGAGAGCAGGAGGCCGATCAGGCGAGACAAGATTAATCGGCGTGTTGGACTTGTACGTACAATACAGGCGGGTAAAAACGCAGTAACAACTTTGGGTGAACAAGTCGAGCAGGCTCTAGATGTAAAGGAAACATACTGGTGCGTCTGCAGTGCGTATACAACTTAAGGCTCGGTAGCATAGGAGCACTCAGGGAGCAATAGACTGGTCAAGTGAGATTAAATCACTGCAGGGCAGTGAGAGCTGACCGTCAGATAGAAGAAGGAATGAAAACAGAGAACGCCATACGAAAAGGTTAGGGTCAGAGTGAGAAGTGTTTATGGATAAAGAGTAAAGATGCCCACGAGGCTTTCCAGGTAATGTAAACAGAACGTTAGGTCAACCGAACCAAGACAGGTAATGTCACAAAAATTTGAGTGACTTCGGAGAGCAGCAGGTCGATTTAGCGAGAATCGATTGAATAAAGAAATAAAGAAATTATTTATTCTCGTGCAGTGCGAGCCAAGTCCATGTAGGCATGATCATGTAGAGACACACCAGATCAGGCGTGGTCAAGGTTTACAGGCGGTTGTGTATCACAACGATACTTTGGGTTCAATGGTGCCTAGTGTAACCGGTCAAGGCACTATAAGTGCAGTACAACGGTACATGTAGACGGAGAGTATCGTACTCTTGTACGTGTCAGGAAAATATTGAATTATGATTCTACTCGACTTGCCAGTATGTAGTTGTTGGCAGTGACTTTATTCAGTGGTGAGTCACATCCGCCAAGTCGCAGTGTTGTTAAACAGACATTTGTGGCTTTTTATAGGAGAACGCTTGCTAGGCGAAAACCCACCACGTCCTGTATCACTACCGTAAAGCATCTTGAACACTAGTGTATAACTGGCAAAGCCGCTTGACGAGTGATTTCATATACGTTTATTCGCAGTGAAATAACTTCAGATTTCCCCTGTTGGCTGGACAGATAGTTTGAACAGGGCCGCCATAATTTTTGAGGCTGGTTGAGGATGGGAACAACACGAATAGTCGTATTGTTGTGTGTCCAGGTGAGCAAAGTTTCGAACTTTCTGTTATCTGGATTTTCAGATGTATACTTTGCGGGAGTGTGGACGTGTCCAACTCTCCATACTGGACAACGGTTGTGGTGATTGCATTTGGGTCCCTTCGATATACAATCATGCTCCATGTAGGTCCTTGTCGGTTAGTACGTCCGTCTTGGGCGAAACCTGTTCTTCAGTCCAATCCCAGATCTCCAACAAGTTCCGGACCTCGGAGAAAATGGAAAGTGAGGGACAAGTGAGAGGACCGCAAGAACAGACGTGGAGTTAAACATTGTTAGTCTTATGCTACAACATTTGGAGTTGAGATGAATTCATGTACACTGTGCAACAATGATTATGATAAAAGTGCCTTTTGAATCTCCCATAGATTTAATAGCTGTATGGCTAGATTGCTATCGTCTGCGTAGAGACAAGAGCGTTGTACCAGTAAGTAATCCATGAACTATCAGTTTAGTGCGAGGCAAAATTCCATGAGGAGAGAGGAAAACAAGGTAGAAGACTGGTGGTGATTGCATGGTGCATGAACAGAAAGTAGCCAGCCTAATACGATAGGGAGCGCAGAATAAGATAGTTAAAATTAAATAGTTTGCCGCGAGAGAGATCTAAGGCTCAATTGATGGTAATGCAGCGGAAAGTTTGGATGCAGGCATTCTAAAAGAATAAAAGTTGCTGTGATAATAAGCGGCTCCTATCAAACGCTACATAATCGCAGATGCATGGGGCCTAAGAACACTAGCTGCTTCTCAACAGAGGCCGAATTTAAGACGATCGACAGATGATGGCGCTAGGAAAGTCTATCGGTGACCAGATGTAGCCATTCCAATAAGATGCTTGGTCACCAGTGTATGCCTACAGGGTCACATAATGTCTCAACAAGCCAGCGAAGGTAAGTGATACAGACATTTCAAGGGAAAGCATGATGGAGTTGCAAGAAGTGTATGCTAGCAAGCTCAGTATCTGCGCAGAAAGTGCATGGAGCATACGACTGATCGCTGCAAAGGGGTGAGGAAGATAAGAAGAGCGACAGATAGTAGCGTTAAGAGAGAGAGTATCAGTGGCCAGCAAAGGCATTCGGATTGAACTAGTGAATACCTACAGTGACAGAACAAGTCAACGAACCAGCGAATGTATGTGATGCAAATAATCCAGGAGAGTAGAAGTTGGAGAGATAAGGATTGGCTCCTAGCGCAAAGATGTAGGCTACCTGCAGTGACTCGCTGCAGCTGTAAAGTGGTGAAGTAGAACTGCTAATGGTATTAAGTGAGAGAGTATCGATGGCTAGCAATGGCATTTGGGTGAAGCCTTCTTACTACTATTGGATACCTACAGAGTCCCAACAAAATTCAACAAACAGCAAATACATGTGACGCAGACAGTCCCAAAAAGTAAAGGTTGGAGGGATAAAAGAGTGGCTCTTAGCAAGCTCCGGATATGTGCAAAGATGGTTGAAGCCTACGAAGGATGGCTGCTGCTAAACAGAGTTGCTAGAGATAAGACGAAGGACTGATAATGGCACCGGGTGAGTGGATGTATCGGTGGCTAGCAAGTGCGTTTGGGTGAAGCCTTTTAGATTTTAGTGCATACCTACAGTGTCTTAGAATAAGCCAAAAAACAGCAAATGTACATGAGACAGGCTCTCCAACAGAATAAAGTTTGGAGGGATAAAAGGATGTCTCCAAGCAAACCGAATATGTGCAGAGATGCTTGGAGCTTACGGAGAGTAGGTGCTGCTAGACAGAGATAAAACGAGGAAGAGTTAATGATGCTAGGAGTGACAGCATCAGTTATCAGCAATGGCATTTGGATGAAGCCTTCTAGTTACTAGTGTATACCTACAATGTCCCGGAATAAGTCAACAAACAGCAAATGTATGTAACGCAGACAGTCCCAAAGAATGAGGGTTGGAGAAATCAAAGTGTGCCTCTTAGTAAGCTGTGGAGAATCGCAGATGCATGGTGTCTACGACCACTAGCTGCTTCTCAACAGAGGCCGAATTTAAGACGATCGCCAGATGGTGGCGCTAGGAAAGTCTATCGGTGGCCAGATGTAGCAATTCCAAAAAGACACTTGGTCACTAATGTATGCCTACGGGGTCACAGAATGTCTCAACAAGCCAGCCAAGGTAAGTGATACAGACATTTTAAGAGAATGTAGATGGAGGGAAGAGGAGTGTATCCTAATGAGCTCCAGACCTGAGCAGAAGGGGCATGCAGTATACGACGAATCGCTGTAAAAAAGATGAATAAGACGAGACACACGACATATAATGACGCTAAGAGAGTATCAGTGGCCAGCAAAGGCATTCGGATTAAGCCTTCTAATAACTAGTGGATACCCACAGTGACAGGATAAATCAACAAACCAGCGAAGGCATGTGATGCAAACGATCCAACGGAGTAAGATTTAGTTAGATAAGGAGTGGCTCCTGGCGCAAAGACGCATGCTACCTACAGTGAACCGCTGCAGCTGAAAAGTGGTGACGGAAGTAAGACAAAGAGGAGATAATGTCGCTAGGTTAGAGAGTATCGGTGGCTGGCAATGACATTTGAGTGAAGCCTTCTAGTTACTATTGGATACCTACAGAGTCCCAACAAAATTCAACAAACAGCAAATGCATGTGACGTAGACAGTCCCAAGGAGTAAAGGTTGGAGGGATAAAAGAGTGGCTCTTAGCAAGCTCCGGATTTGGTTAGAGATGCATGGAGCCTATGAAGAATAGCTGCTGCTGAACATCGGTGCCAACGGAAGGACGAAGGACTGATAATGGCACCGGGTGAGTGGGTGTATCGGTGGCTAGCACTGGCGTTTGGATGAAGCCATTTAGTTGTTAGTGTATACCTACAGTGTCCCAGAATAAGTCAACAAACAGCAAACATACAACAGACAGACTTTCCAAAGGAATAAAGGTTGGAGGGATAAAAGGGTGGCTCCAAGCAAGCTCCGAATATGCGCAGATGTTTGGTGCCTACGAAGGATAGCTGCTGCTAAAAGAGGTTAGCAGAAGAAGTGATAATGGCGCTAGGATCGAGAGTATCAGTGGTCGGCAATTGCATTTGGATGAAGCCTTCTAAATGCTACTGGATACCTACAGTGACAGAATAGATCAACAAACGGGCGAAGATATGTGATGCAAACAATCCAAGAGAGTAAGAGTTGGAGAGATAAGGAGTGGCTACTAGCGCAAAGATCCATGCTACCTACAATGACTCGTTGCAGCTGAAAAGATGTGCCAAAGTTAAGACGAATAACAGATAATGGCGCTAGAGGACAGAGAGTATCGGTGGCTGGCAATGGTATTCAGATGGAGCCTTCTAGTTACTAGTAGACACTTACAGTGACAGAATAAATGATGCAAGCAGTTCGGGAGAATGACGCTGGATACGCGCAGTGAACTACCGTTGCAGTTGGCTAGGCTTTTACTAGATGTGGCGGAATAAGCTGGGGATAATGGATTTGAGCCCGTAGGTATTTGCGCTGATGGGCTAGATTCTGTCAGTGCTTAGTCGGAATAACAGACATATATATCTGGCGTGAAGGAGAGTTAATTGGTGGGGCCTGTGTCCGATATGTTGGGTTTTCGGATTTAGAGGTGCTCTGGGCCATGTTCCCAAAGTTCATCCTCCGGTATATTGGTGTTAAAGAGCTCGCTTATAGGCAGGGTAGCAAGGTGTCTAAGTGGGGATGATCAGAACTGTGCAGTATTCTCGGCTGCCCTAACTTGTAATGGTAGCCTGCTACCAGACGAGAGCAAATCTGTAGAGAAAGAAGTTGTTACACACGTTGGTGCTGGCTGTAGGTAGGGTAATCATTAGGGGTTTACGGCGGAGTGGATACCGAGAGTCACCGTTTTGTTGAGTAAGTCCTGCAAGGTTCGTATTTGGGTTGTCTAAGGTCTGGAATAGGAAGGTGAGGTAGAGTCTCATTCTTCGTAACCATAGAGGTACAAGACCAAGAAGTTTACAGCGCTCACGGTAGTTGAGAGTAGAAGGGCAAAGCAAGCGCTTTGTGAATGAGCGGTTTACTTTCTCAATCGCTATTCAGTCAAATTTTTGTAGTTGATAAACATTATTGAGCCGTATTCCAAATGAGGTCTAGCGCATACCTTGTATAGAGTGAGTCTGGGTTCGGTTACGAGCATTGTCTTGCCGATATGACAAATGACGGAGTTGGCGTTCATTACATTATGGCTAACTTATTCCGAGAAATTTAGTGAGCTTGAATAGTGTACGCCAAGATCCCTTACGGTATAACAGTTGGCTAGTGAGACGCCATTCAGGGTTAGCGCACTAGGCGGTACAGTGCATCTATACGACAGGGCGCTTCACTTTACAGGAGAGAAATCAAGTTTCCATGTGTTACACCAAGAGTCTAATGCTTTAAGATCATTTTGGACATTGAGAAGACCGCTCCTTAGGTTACTCGGGTCAAAGGAGTATACGACTTTGATATCGTCGGCGAACAAGTACGCCTTTCCATACTCAAAGAATTAAAATACGTCGTTGACGTAAAGTCGGACGAGTAAAGGGCCCAGTACACTTCCCTGGAACACACCACTCTTAACTGGTTTCGGTGAGGATTCGGCGTATCTTAGTCTCACCGACTGTGTTCGACAGGAGAGATAGGAAGAGAACCAAGAACGCAGCTGGTCCAGCATACCGTAAGAAGCCAGTTTACTTAGCAGTCCATTATGGGGGACTCGGTCGAACGATTTTTTCAGACCTAAGATGATGATCAGAGCTTTCCTACAATTGACCATGGCGGTAACATTGTTAAGGAACTCCAGCTGGCTTGTTTGACATTATCTAGACAGGAGAAATCCGTGTTGGGATTTGTTGATGAGCTTATGAATAGTCAAGAACCGTAGGAGCTCTTTCTTGACGATCCTTTCCATCACTCGTAAAGCGAATGGGGTGTGACTAATGGGTCGGTAGTTTCCAATGCTTTGACGGCTTCCCCTTCTGTGTCTTGGCATGACTACTGCATGTTTCCAAGCAGCGGGAAAGGTTCCATGTTTCATGGAAAGGGTAAAGATGTTAGGAAGGAGGACAGCGATATCCAGGCTACCTAGAATTAGCATTGCCGATGGGAGGCCAACAGGTCCGGCGTGGAAGGATAATTTGAGGGCTTGAATTTCCCGAGTAATGGTACGCAGACCAAAGGGTACTGCGCGTAAACTCTCATTGGTGCAACTAGGAATATTAAGAGGCAGGGTCAGGTTAGCAGAGTTGAAGGAGTCGCAGAAGCAGCGGTTTATGACCACACATATTTCAGCTCGGTTACTAGTAATTTGGTTGTCTGAACGAATAATCGAATTCGAGGCAGGTTTGCTTCTGCGCCTCATCAGAGAATTGAGGGTCTTGATACGGTTGCTAGAGTTTGGGGCAGTGTGTTCTTTGAACAGATATGCGGTAGTTAGTGAATTTCTCCACTCCATCAGGACGTCCTTAATGCGAATAAGGAGGAAGAATTTTTGGGTCCTGGTGTACTTTGAACGTAGCTTTTGGAGTTTGACGAGTAGTTTGCGAGGGTGAGCTGTATCCTGCTGTGGCTGCATTGTTTTTTGTTTCGTTATAGGTGTAAGTATTTTCAGGCAGTAAGCGAGATTTCTATGTAGTACAGAAGAGGTAGTGTTTGCATCTGCAACCAGGAAGAATACATCCCAGCTGATAGATCTCAGAAGTAGAGCAAAGTTTGTCCAGTTGATGCGTTTGGAAGGCCGAACAGAACCCGCTGGTCTATCATCTGGGGAACGAGTGAGGGGTAGTTGTAAAGAGAGCTTTACTATTTTGTGATAGCATCCAGGGAGATTGTCAATCACGTTAGCAGATGCATGCGCAACTCTGTTGGTAAAAAGTAAATCTAAGGTTTTATTGTGCCTAGTGTGTGCATACACGTGTTTAATCCACCCAAATGCATATGTGGTGTCCACAAAGGCAAGGTATTTGGGTGGCGCTGATTGCGTTTGCCAGGGCACTTTTGGCATGTTGAAGTCGCCACCGATTAGTTTATAGTGAGTAGGCACTAGGGATACTTCTGCGAAGAGTTTAACTAGACTGCGTATACCGATTGTGTTAGTGTGTGGAGGGTTATACAGACAGCCGTGCTGTCCCCTACTAGTCTGAATCCAAACCGAGTCTTCCAGAGGGCCGATTGAAAGTTCTTGAAATGATGGCGCCCCGACATCGCCACGCAAGTAGATGAGGCATCCGCCACCACGGTGGTTGGTACGTCCATTGCTGTGTAACCCGGGATGTAACCTGGGATTCGCAGCTATGCATGGGGAGCGTTAGCATCGTGCCGCGTTGCTGTAATAATCACTACCTGGGGGCCGGATAGGCTAAGGACGGGGTTGATAAGGCGCATCTTATGTTTGATGGATCTTGCGTTAATGAGAAGTAGAGTGAGTGCCTCGTTGCAGGAGTGATCATCTGCTGCATTCTCAGAGACAGAAGTAATCTGAGTGGTTTGTGTGGGTATAGTTGCTGTTGTCTCAGAGGGAGTGATAATAGTTATAAGGTTCCAGAGGTCAGACAAAATGTTCCTGTCCGCCTTCTCATAGAGCAAGTCCGGTTGTAGGAGTGGGACTGCTTGGTTACCATGCTGAAACGACGCAGAGGAGACAGGTTAGCTGATTGCGGGAAAGGTTATTAGCGAGGACTAAGGTATTGGCAGGGATAGGTTGTACTTAAGCGGTAGAATGTAACGATGGAGTACAGTGAGTGTGCAGCCCTGAGTGGCATACTTCTGCAAGATGTGGATTGGTTACTCCGATATCTGTATGGTATTCCAAGGCTCGGAGAGGGTTGATGGCATGTTCGCATGCAATGGTGAGTCTCCTGGTTAGGTCGTCGGTTCGATGCTTGGAAGACAAGCTCGTAGGTGGGGCAAGAAGTGTCTCAGGGGAAGCAAAAACCTGCGTTGCTGTTAGGCCGGGGCCGTTGAGTTGCGCAGCGGGGGAACTTTTGATTAGGTTCACCTGGGGTGATAGGGACTGATAATGAGTGTTATTTCTGGAATTAGTTTTTAATGCGCCGGCGACTACATGAGGTGTTGGAGGGGTTGGTAGCGATTGCTGAAGGGCATCCGTGGGTTGGTAGAGGGTAGCCTCGTCCAACAGTCTCGTGAGTTGTGGCGAGCTGTAGCCCGCCATATTCCATAAAAAAGGTGCGGGAATGCGTGCCGACGTGTTAGGCAGTTCAGTAATCGTTGGACTAGTAGGGCTCGGGCGATTAATCTTTGCAGGCGAGGGTGGGGTGGTGTGGTTCGTTGCTTCGCGGAGTGTTCTATAAGAAGTAGGTTTTTACCGGGGTACCTGCATTGATTATAGTTACTGTCAGCTTGCTAGCACCGCGGAAATGGCGGCATTAGGGAGTTGGGTGTGGATTCGCCGGCAGACCGTGTTATATTAGACAGTCACGGGTTGAGAGACTGGTTTGGCTGGGGGCGCTGAAATGAGGCAGTGGTGTTGCTCATGTTAGCGTTACCGGGTGCGGGGCGGGAGTCGTGCATGTTCTGGCTGTGGCTGAGGACATTGGCTCTTATATGACGAGCAGTTGGTGTTGAAAGTAAGTATGGCTTTCTGGGGGCGGCACATGTTTGTTTGTAATTGCGGTCTCCCACAGTGATACATACTTTTAGATATTGCCTTTAAGGGTGCAATCTGTCAATGCTGAGATGAGCACTTTTTATGTAGAACGGAGGGTGGGGTTGCCTGTTATCGGTGGGAAGTTCATTGGGTTGATGTCTCGGCACATAGGAGTTGCAAGAGGCAGGCTTTTTAATGCGCCTTCGTTTTGGGCGGTTGCGTGAGAGTTCCTTAGTAGTCAGTGGGGTGCTTGTCATAGGTTCGTTGGATGTGTTGCCCATAACTTCTTCTGTCAGAGGTTCGGTATCAGTGTCACACATGTCGGAATCGTTCGATTTAGCTACACCGGCCTCCTCTTGACCGAAAGCAGCTTCATAGTGCACTACCGAGGTTGCTAGCGTCTTCACTGCGTTGGAGGAAGTTAGTTCAGTGCTGTAGGCCATTGTCGCATTTGCGTCCACATGCTGTTGCGACAGATCAAGGTCTACTGGGAGTGAGGTAGCAAGTACGGTCGCGGTAAGGGGTACCATACGCCCTTTGCTTAGGCGGTAGTTTATTGGTTGATGCAAATGCTCTTTGCAGAGGTGTTATGTCCGGCTTGATCACGATAGGCCCCATATTGGCTGCCTGTCGCATAACGAATCGGTTTGCTATTAAGATCTTGGCCACCAGTTGGTCTCTAAAACTGATGTGTATATAGCACAATCTTTATTTGAATGCTTTTCGCAGACGTTTAATTTCGAAGGAGTCATAAGTTATGTTACAGCGTTCGGTGAGCGAGTGCTTTACCTTCCATAATTTGGTTTTGTTGGTTTTGTTGTACGACGAAGTCGTTCGGAAACTGCGTTAGCAATATGTGTAGGTAGCTCCTCTGTATGGAGGAGCCAGTAAAAGAGAATACCTACTCAGTCAAGTTTACCTCACATATAAAATATCCTGATGCGCCTAAGCGTCGGACGACCGTAAATAGCGAGGTATGCCGAAGTGTACGTGTACGTAGAGTCCGATCGTGAATAGAGCAGGCAGCGATGCGCACAATCACAACAATCCAGTGGTAACCAAGGGAGAACCACGGAAGACGAGCTCGAAACCAAGCGTACATATATAGTTAATTAAAACAAAGCTGTACAATAACTGCAGCGAAATAGGTAAGCGTAAAAAGGAAAAATAAGCAAATTATTTGCAACCGCTACAGTACTGCCCTAGAGCGTGCATTAGGAAAGCGCCCGACAAGATGCCTACGGAACGTACTGAGCAAGCTTATGTCGAATGGAAACAACACGACCAGAACGTGTGTGTGTTGAGCTGCGTGTAGTCGGAGGGCACAGAAGAGTCGGTGTATTGGCGTAAGTGTGTTGTTGGGTAGGGGTACTGAGTCAGGGGCGGGAGTATTCTGGGAGGAGGAAGCGGTGTCTGTGCTATCGATTGTAGGTTCAACGTAAGCTGGTTTGAGTCGGTCGATGCTCACGGATTCTTTGGATCCATTCTTATTCAACACGAAATACTTGGGTTTCCGTGATAAGACCTGGTACGGGCCTTCATAGGGCGGGGTTAACGGTTTTCGGACGGCGTCGACGCGGATGAAAACAAACGGACACTTGTGCAAATCGGGGTGGATTTGATGTTTACGTAGGTTAGGCCGCGTAGAAATTGGTCGATTTGATCGAAAATGCTGTTTGAGGCTTTCAGCGTACGAGAAGGGGACTAGTTCTCCGGTGGTGAGAGAGTCAAGTACCATCTCACCAGGTAGTCTGAGGGTTGTGCCAAACACGAGTTCTGCAGGGCAGCACCCAGTGTCCTCTTTGATTGTATTGCGTATGCCAAGGAGGATCTCAGGTAGACGCTCAGACCAGCGTGAGTCGGATGAACTAGCCAGAATGGCAGCTTTTAATTGTCGATGAAAGCGCTCGACGAGACCATTGGCAGCGGGGTGGTACGTGGTGGTTCTTATGTGGGTACAGCCTAATAAACGACTCAGGTCACGGAATAGTGTGGAACTGAACTGAGTCCCTCTGTCGGTAGTGATGGTGGATGGAACACCAAGCAGAGAAATCCAAGATTCGACAAAAGCACGGGAAACAGATTCGGTAAATGTATCACGTAAAGGAACAGCTTGTGGCCAACGGGTAAAACGGTCAACACACGTTAGAAAACGAGTGAAACCGTTGGAGGTGGGTAAAGGGCCAACTATATCTACGTTATCTTGTCTAAAACGTGCGGTAGGGAGTGAATATGTACCGGGGGTAGTGACTGTGTGACAATGAACTTTACTGGTTTGGCAACTAAGACAATGTTTAGCCCAATGTCTAATTTCTGAACGCATATGGTGCCAGAGGAAGCGGTCGGTCATGAGCTTTATGGTGAAGCAAATACTCGGGTGTGAAAGACCATGAAAAGGAACAAAAATTGCTCGACGAATTGATCGTGGGACCAAGGATCTTGGCTTACCGGTTGAAAGGTCACAGTAAACTCTTATGTCAGAGTTAAGTACGGGCAATTGTGTGACTCTCAACGAGGGGTTTGATCGAAGTTGGACAAACTCAGGAGCATTGTTTTGAGCGGCCGCTATTTTCTCCTAGTCGATGGGTGTCGATGACAATTGATTCATATGAGCGCGGGACAATGCAACGGCAACAGCGTTGTTAGGACCGTCGATATAACGCACATCAACACAAAACAGCGAAAGATAGTTAAGAAGACGCGTTTCTCGGGGTGAGCAACGGTCCGAGGCAGAACGGAAAGCGTACAACAGTGGTTTGTGATCTGTCAAGATTATGAAATGACGTCCTTCTAAAACGTGACCGGGAATATTTCACAGCGAAGCACATGGCGAGCAGTTCACGACCAAAGGTGCTGTACCTGACCTGAGCAGGTTCTAGCTTCCGTGAGAAAAAGAACAGTAATTAAAAGCATTATCAACCAACTGTTGCAAAACTGCACCGACAGCGGAACTTGAAGCATCCGCCTTAAGGACAAGTGTAGCGTCCTCAGCGATGTTTAAGTGATGGAGAGAGGTGACTTCACTAAAATTCTGCTTAACGGCCGTGAAAGCGGCTTCAACTCCTGGGATTATCATTAACGTCTTTGAGTTTCCTTTCAGTAAGTCAATATGCGGGTGAAGTAAATCAGCACAGTTGGGAATGAATCTGCCGTAGTACTTGATCATACGAGATATCAGCATAGGCTTCAGACGGATTGAGGCATCGGATAGTCGAGGATCGCTTGAGATTTATCCGGGAGAAGTTTAATACCCTCACCATCGATCATGTGACCGAGAAATTCGCCGGTGGACTGATCAAGTTTGTATTTGTCCGGGTTGACGGTTATACCGTGGCTTTCAAAGCGTTCGAAAACCATTCCGTGGTGTGACAAATGCTCGTCGGGTGTGGCGCTTGCGATCAAAACTACGTAAACGTATACGAAAGCAAGGCCACGGAGGACCTGATCCATAAAGCGTTGGAAAGACTGTGCTGCGTTCCGGAGGCCGAAAGGCATACGAAAAAATTCGTAAAGGCCAAATGGAGTGATTACAGCGGCTTTTGCGATGTCTTCCTCTGCCATTGGGATTTGTTAGTAAGCTCGGACTAGATCGAGTTTGGTACAGATTGACTTTCCGGCTAGTCCAAGAGAGAAATCGTAGATATGGGGGATAGGATAACTATCCGGAACAGTGACGTTGTTCAGACCACGATAGTCATTGCATGTTCGCCAATCACCTGACGTTTTGGACATCTGATGGGTGGTGATGCCCAGAAACTGTTTGAAGGACGAACAGTACCAAGATCAAGCATGTGTCGGAATTCCTTTTTAGCTGCCTGAAGTTTGGCAGGGCGCAAGCGTCGAGCTTTAACTGTTACTGGCGGACCGGTTGTAACAATGTGATGGCGTACATAGTGTTTAGGGTCGGAAGTATCGTTACTTGCTCGAAGTAGGGACGGAAATTGTGAGAGCAATGAACAGTACTGTGAGTCGTCAGGTGTGTGGATGCAAAGCCTGAGAGAATTCGCTGAAGCAAGTTTGCAGGGTATGCTTAAAGACGTAGTACCGTCTCGTAATTTCCCATAACGTAGGTCGACCACAAGACCGAACTTACTGAGGCAATCGATTCCGATGATGGTCTTTTGCACCTCGGCGATGGTAAAAATAAAAGGGAAGTTACGCCGTAGTTCGAGACTCAAAGTAAGTAACTACTGGCCATAGGTAGCGATTTTAGGCTGATTAACCACCGTAAGCATTGGGCCAGCTGGTTGCATGGAGCGTTTTTGGAAGAGAACGGGGAGAACGCTGTCTTCTACGCCAGTATCAACCAAGAAGCGCAGTCTGGTTGGAGAGTCAAATACGTACAACAGGCGACTAATAACCTGGCCAGCGACAGCCGCCGCCATTACTAACTGGCCATGTGGTTTCCCGACGTAGGAGTTTAAAAGGCTTTGGGGTGTTTACACGCTGGACGGCAGTTACGCGCTGCTTCTCCAAAGCGGTGTTGACAGAAAAGTCGGCTTTGCGACTGTCGTGTACGAGAGTTGCTAGAGCGTCTGGATCGAGAAACGGATCGTCACGAGGGAACGCGGTCACCGTGAGCTCTAAGTTAGAAAGTCTCTCGTTGATTGTATCAAGTACAGTGGTTCCGGAGAGGTTGCCTGAGCTAGTATAATTGACGTGGGATACCGACCTTTTAATGAAGCGTTCGCGAACTTTATCGACAGTTTGTCTAACCAGTTTGTATAGCGGAATATCGTCGGCGACAACAGCTAAAAGAGCCGTGGTATTCACAGGAAGGCAACTACTCCACAATTGGCGAAGAACGGAATCATCCAGTAGGGAAGAAATGACGAGAAAAGCATGTATCGGAGTAACTGAGACGGCGTTCTACCTCCAGGCTCAACGCCATAGAGCAACTGCTGAAGGCGTGTCTCATCTGAGGCTGTAGTGCTCTTTACTATGGCTGCCTTAAGTGTATCGTTGGGGGACTCTAGGGGCATTGGATCAAGGATGTCGATGACCTCTGAGGCGATGTTGGACGGCAGATGAGCAGTCACATATGAAGACATTGTGGACTGGGATGTAATCTTACGAAAACGGAAAACAGCTTCCACCTGAACGAAACAAACACGTGGGTTAGAAACGTCAAAAGAAGGTAAAACAAGTCGAAGAGAATGTTCCGACGCATTAATGGCGAGCGCGTGATTAGACATTGTGAAGAAAAAGAAAAATTATATACAAAATATGAATAAAAATGCGGGGTCACCAATTTTATGGAGGAACCGGTAAAGGAGGATACCTAATCAGTCAGGTTTACCTCACATATAAAATATCCTGATGCGCCTAAGCGTCGGACGACCGTAAATCGCGTGGTATGCCAAAGTGTACGGGTACGTAGAGTCTGATCGCGAATAGAGTAAGCAGCGGTGCGCACAATCACAACAATCCAGTGGCAACCAAGGGAGAACCACGGAAGACGAGCTCGAAACCAAGCGTATGTATATATGGTTAATTAAAACAAAGCTGTACAACAACTGCAGCGAAATAGGTAAGCGTGAAAATGAAAAATAAGCAAATTACTTGCAATCGCTTTACCTGCTACTGAGTTTATTCACCTCATTGGTCTGTGTGAATCCCGAGAGCTGAGCTAGTGGCATCATTTTTGCCAGGGTTTCGCTCAGTACAGAGATGTTGCTTTTGAGTGCGTTCAATTCGATTTCAAGCAAGTTACTTATATTATGTGCCTCTTTCAGTGGATCTGATAGGATTACCCTGCAGTCAGAAGTTGTGGCTGAGTCAGTAGTATCAGGTTGTGTCTTAGTTGGTTTAGCCAATTGGTAGGCAGGTCTGTGCACAGACTGCCTTGCTCGCATTGTCTTACTTGGATCTGACGGTAGAGTGGTAAGTCAAGTTCTGTTCTCCGTTTTTACTTAAACACTTGCCCACCTTAATTCGTCCTAGAAACAAGTTAGTATAACAGGCCAGATAATCTAATTATTCTACGGAATAGTAGCAAAGCGTCAGAATAACCAACATAAACTCAGAAACACACAGTTGGATTAGGGCGTACGATTAAGGTAAGAAAAATGGCTGTAACCATAGAGGGTGGACAAGAATAGCAGTATCTCGGGTTAGAGGAATCAAAGCCGATAACGCTTAATTATCGGTAGCATTGGAGCCGTCAGAAGGAAGCATACCGGTCAGGTGAGACTGGGTCACGGCAGGCCAGTACGTGCTGGCCGTCCGATGGAAGAAGGAGTAAACATAGGCAGTGTGATTAGCAATGGGTAGAGTCGGATTGAAAAAGGTTTATTGATAAAGGTTGGACAAGTCCACGAGGCTTTGCAGGGAATGTACACAGATCGTTGGGTCAGCCGAACAAAAAGAGGCAATATCTCAGAAGCCTGAGTGAATTCAGAGAGCTGGAAGCCGATCTGGCGAGATTGGATTAACTACTGCATTGGATTAGGACGTACAACAAGGGTGGGAAAATGGGCTATAACAATAATGGGTGAACAAGTTTAGCAGCCTCGCAGGTAGGGAAAGCAGAACCGATACCGCTGAAATTTCTGTAGCATAGGAGCAGTCAGAGATAAATAGACTGCTCAAGTGAAACGAGATCATGGCAGGGCAAGGAGACCTGGCTCTTCCGTTAAAGTAGGAATGAGAACAGAGAGCGCGAAGAGAAACGGTTAGGGTCGAGATGAGACAAGTTGGTTGATAAAGGGCGGTAAAGTCCACGAGGCTCTCCAGCTAATATACACCGATAGTTGTGTCAGCTGAACCAAGATTTGTAACGTCGCTGAAGTCTGAGTGAAATTGGATAGCAGGAGACCGATCTGGCGCGAATCGGTTAGTCGGCGCGTTGGCTTAGAAGGTACAATAAAGATGGGAAAACAGGCTGTGACCTAAATGCTGAAAAAGTCTAACATGCTCTAGAAATAAGGGAACCAGTTTTGAGCCTGCAGAACAAATACCGCTTAATTCTCGGTAGCGTAGGAGCAGTCGGAGGGCAATAGACTTGTCAGGGGCGACTAGGTCCCGGCAGGACAGTGAGGATTGGCTGTCCGATGGAGCTAGAAAGGAAAATAAAGAGCATGGTAAGAAAATGTTAGGATGGGGGTGGGAAGGGTTTGTTGATAAAGAGTGGAAACGCCTACGTGGCTTTCCAGCTAAGGTAAACACGTCGTTTGTTCAGCCGAAGCAGTCTGAGTGAAATCGGAAAGGAGAAGTCCGATATGCCGAGACTGTCTTAGTTGGCGTGTTGGATTAGGATGTACAATAAAGGCGCGAAAACAGGCGGTAACGATAAAGGGTGAACAAGTTCAGCAGGTTCTTGAGTTGGGGAAACATAGCGATGAGTCCGCAAAGCGTATCCCGCTTAAGTCTTAGTATCATAGGAGCGGTCAGGAGGAAATATACCAGTCACGTGAGACAAGGTTACGGCGGGGCAGTGAGAGTTGGCTCTGCGGTTGAAGAAGGATTGAAAACAGAGCGCGAGATAACAAAAGGTTAGGGTCTGGATGTGAACAGTTTATAGATAATGAGTTGAAATTCCCACGAGGCTCTCCAGGTTTTGTCACCAGATCCATTCGGTCAGCCGAGTAAGAAAGATAACGTCTCAGAAGAGGGAGTGAGTTCGGAAAGCAGGAGGCCCATCAGTAGAGACTGGATTAAATCATATTATAAACGTGGGTATATTGGCTATGCCAATAAAGAGTGAACATCTCTATTAGGCTATTGTGGGGAGTGGAACATAGCCTCCAGTCCGTAGAGCCCAGACCGATTGCGTCTCTGTAGCATAGGAGCAATCCGAGAGTAGGCGATTGAGTCCTGGCAGGGTACTGAGAAGTGGCCGTCCGATTGAGGCTGGGGTGAATACAGAGGTCATGATAATGAAAGTACAGAGTTAAGATGAATGGTGAAGGAGCCAACGATGTACCCAAAGCGATCTGTCATTAAAACATCGCCCGATAACATAGCAGTGATCTGAGAGGTCGGACAGTAAGAGATCTTTCAGGCGAGGGTGCATTAATCGGCGTATTAATACTGTCGTACGGGTAAGGTTGGAAGACGAATAAAGAGGGGAAGCAGAAATGGACTGGTTAGTGATGGAAGGAGCTGAACTGATAAAGGGTGAGCTATTATATCAGGCTCTCGAGTTAAGGGAAACATAGCATTAGGTTAGCAGAGCGTAGCCCGTTTGCATCTCCGTAGTTTTGAATGCAGTCAGAAGAGAGTAGACTGGTCTGATGAAACAAGGACAGGACAGGGTACTAACTTAGAAGTCCGATGGAAGGAGGAACGAAGACAGAGAGCGTAGTAAGAAAAGGTCAGGTTCCGGATGTAAAGAGCTTTACTGCTTATGAGTGGAACAGGTGATCCGCCGCAGCGACTACTTGCCATCTCGCATGGTAGCCTATTGAACGACAACCGTACGACAGTTAACGTGTGTAGTGTAAGCGCATAAATCTGTGGCACATGTAGAATGAAGCTAATTTTACATCGTGTAACCAAGGCCATATTTACTGCATAGTGTGCTTCTGTACTAACCTTTACAATACAACTTCGTTACATCGGCATAGATAGCTAAGCTAACTTTTCTATATATATGAACGCAGCATTAAGGGTAACCCAAGGTACTAAGCAAAAAATGCACAGAACTACGTGCTCACGCCACGGTACCCGGCACAACTTTGTGACACCGCACGCTACCCATATGGCACAATACCCATTGAATGGTAGAGTCCTCGCATACAGCATCCTCTTCTTGGATCTTCGTCTCGTATCTACCACGCTAGTCGATATGCCACTGTGTTGCCTTTGCTTTGTGCGATGTCGGGCTAAGGTGATGACCGCTAACTCTCGGAAGTTTATCACTGTGAGGTCAATACAACCTGGAGTAACGTCCGTGCGTTGCAGTTTCAATGGTGACACGTTTTAACGCTACACGACACTTAGCTAAGTTAACTTCCGCCGGGACAACCGCCGTCATGGAAGAAATGGCACCCACTGGACAACCAACCGAGGTGACTTCCGAGGAGACTACAGAAACAGGAGGCTGTCACTTCCTTCCGCTTTCGTCCGGGATGGAGTAAAGATCAGGCAAGTGACATTGCTTCCGTGTACTGGGAGTAGCAGGGAACACCGTGACGTCCTGCAAAACAAATCAAGCTCGCAGTCCACTGTCAAAACAGCACTTGGCCGCGCCTAGCATTCAGCATCATTGCAAATCGCTCATACCCGTAACCATGATTCTACTCCGCCAGGTTCCCAGATACCTCCTCCATCGAACGGAATTTAGGTGCATGGTCAAGCAGGTGTATCGTCATGTCACGTATCTTACGCACTCTGACGGCAGTGACTACCTACACCCACTCAATTGGCATCGCCTCATCTTCTTGACGGCGCAAGTGTCACCTGCATTCATGCAATTCTTAATCCGCACAGACACGTCGCATCACGGTAACCTGGCAAGTGTGAACGCAAGGCACGCTTTATAGACGCCGGAATAAACAAGTGCACCTACCGTCGCTCTGCATCGATACCCTGTTGCTCTTATCCACATTGAAAGAGACCATTCAATAACAGCCGTCGAAATAATCGCTGCCGACAGTGACCAGCCTATAATGAACACCGAAGTGCCGCCGTGCGTAGCCGCCTAACTTCAGTATAATGGGTGTGTACGTGGACAGTTTTAGAGCAATGAAGTAGACCACATGAAATTCTTCCACAGAACGTATCCGCTAAGGTCAACAAGCGCCGCAATATGTTCCAGCGCAACCTTAAACATGCTCAATAAGGAAGAACGCACGTTCAGTTGTCCCTTAAGACGCATAGCTCATTCTCCACTCTGTTCGTCGTGCGGCAGTCAAACGAAACGACAGCCAACTTATGCGCCACCCAAGCGCCAGCCTAGTCAAGCTAAGTACGTTGTAAAAGCTGGTACGATTCAACGTTCTTACGCTTTAGCTTTTAGAGGCTACGATGAAAATGCACCGATTCCCTGGTTTAAACCAAAGTTCACCTCCACTATCGAAGCGCCGTGTTGTCAACTGCATTCACACCGCTTAACTGCGAGCATTTTCTGCTCCTATCACGGGTGACATAATTTTGGCAACATATCATAGCTGGATCTGCGTAAATTGCATGGAAAGCACTCACTTGCACCGTGTGTTTTCCATGACTACTGTACACACATTAGCAGTTTCCGGCACCATGTAACGCAAAGCCCGCACCCCTGGTTGTAACTACGCGGTTCTATTGGACAGCAGTGCATAGAGAATAACTCGGAAACACCAGTCATTTCAATGAACATGCAGTGCCACAAAATGTAGCTGCCGTAGTTAATTTAATAAGTAGCATGCGCTAATGTCACCACCCCATAACGCGCCATCTCTAAAACATCTCAGAAGGCAGAAAATAGGGATACCGCAACACCACACACTCTCGTACAGTCTTCGTAATCATTTTCTTTCTAAAAGCTGCGCCACTTGATCAACTTGTTCTTGTTGCACTGACGCCTACGCCGCCTTACGCCAAACAAATATTGATGGCTTAAAAGCAAACCAAAGGAATATATCACAAATCGCCGCATTGGCTACGTGTACCGGAAAGTTTCCAGTAGTCCTCTGATATACTCCTCTTGTATACGTGCTAGCCTGCCGTTACGTGGATATAACCAATGCTTTCCCATGTAAAAAATCATGAGAGTGCTTCATAAGGAAAAGACTGAATTCGTACCGCAAACCTTGTATTACACGCGCTATGGGTGCCTTGCAGTAGTAGCATCACACCCTATATATAACATATATATTATATATATACATTTCAATACTTGCTGAGTACCACGAGCATTGGAGCACCGACTATGAACCCATCGATTATAAAGCGAATCATACTTCTTGCCTTCCGGTAGGTCTTCCCCTGTTTTATGCTTGTTACTTGCAGCCGATAAAACACAGCTTCCATAAAATAATTTGACAGTTTCCCTCTGCAAGCTTTTCAAAGTGTCTTTCACATCTCCGGTTGTTTGGAAAGCGCACGAATACATACGATTGAAGAAAGCCAATTTGGCAAACCGTGGTAGAAAGCAAAAGGCGCGCTAAAGGTGATACCTCACACAGTTCATACTAAGTCTAATTCTAAATGATTAGCTGGAGCTAGTCAGTCACACGAAATCTCTTTTGGAGTGTTTAAGTATTTATCCGCGCAATTTATTAGGCCACAGTCTAATCGTTTGGGCGACAACCCTTTGTACTCAAGCACTACTTCCAAGTTGCATTCGTTGCTCACCCGTGCACTTGACAGATCGGCAGTTGTGTTACGTTATGCGATGTTGTTCAGAATTTATGTAAATCCATTAGAGGTATTTTGCAAAAATAATCAAACTCATTGTAATATTTTATTAAAGAAGCAGCTGCCTAACAGTTTGTTGAAGTTATAGTAATGAAAATTTAAAGTGAACAGCCAAAATGCCCTACCAGTTAACGTAATGGAGCATGTAAACGCATCCACATTAAAAGAAATATCTGAAATTGCGGGACATTAGGTCAGAGAAGAAGTAGTGGCAACTGTTAGAGACTGTACTTTCACGATATGTAACAGTTGTACCGCAAAACTCTCGCTTGATGAGCATTTCTTCGACGTTAACCAATCAAACGATACCCGGCACCATTGTACGATCGCACGTAGTGCGCCGTCCAAGTTCCATCGGAAGTTTAATCAATTCACCATTGCCTGAATAAAACTAGTTTTTTCTTGTAAATTATGTTGCGTAACGTAAAGCCACAAGTGTGCATGATTTTATTTATTTTGTTTCAATGTCCTCGCTGCAAGTGACTATATAACATTTTACAAGCAATTTCACACATAGTTCTAATAAGTTAGTGTGTTACAAAAGTCAATATAACGTGATGTACATTCAAATTCACTCGGACCTCAACTCATTCTCTCCCTGAACGCACTATCAGTGACACCCTCGTTGGTCATGGGACATTAGTCAAAGGGACTCACTGGATGTAGGCACAGGGCTAGCTGTATGCGTCTATGAGGGACAGATATGCTCCGAGTAGGTTGGCGTATTGCTGTTAACGGAAGGCAGAAAGGGATAAGGTAACTAACAGTACGCCTGACTGTAGCTGGTAAACCTTGGTTGAAGTGTTTGAACGTTCTCTCTCCATAGCCAGTTAACAGCTGCCAGGAAGAGTTACCATTGTTTCTTATTCTGGCCTGACCGATAGCCGGTGTCGCTGTGCTAACTTTCCAGCGCTTGTCAGAGCACACGATACTTGCTCGGTCCATGGTGCACCGTAGCAGTGGCATACTTAGTCTCCAGGTTAGTATTGCCTAACGGAAACAATATTCTGCCTAAAGAAAATAATAATAATAACAATAATAAGAAGCATGTTTCTCATTAAGTGAAAAACTATGACAAACTTTGGCACAGAACATATATACACAGGGTATATCATGCTCTTGCAAGACCACTATCAATTTATCTTCTTAGATTTGTCTTCATTCCTGGCAAGGTATTTTTCCTTTATATTTGCCTTATGCGAAGATAGAAGACAACTTTGCAGTATGCATCTGTTGTAGACACTGAGGACTAATTACCTTGCGTGTAGTGGTGGCAATACACCAATTGAACGTTATCTGGGCTTTCGGTAAATGGATGTGCAAAGGATCTTCCACACAAAAAGCGATCTAAAGCTGTCAAGGTAGAGGGTGCTTCCCAACGTACCGCTAAAGGACTGCACAGCCTCACACAACATGTTGGTGGATGGCAACCGATTTCACAGTGAAGCACACATGGGGGAATTCGTTAGACAGCAAATTTGTCCGGCATCGTGATATAATCTGGGTAAAGTCTTTGTTACCTAGAACTCGCAGCTAATTGTGCTTTAATGTTAAAGCGAACCACTTGTAATGGTATTGCCATGAATCACTTTATGCAGCAGCCTCCAGTTATGTGATAATCTTCTCAGCCAAAGCGGATAAAGATGAAGTTGTTGGTGGCGTTCCCGAGAGTTTAGGACAGAATTCCTTCCTAATACATGCTTAATAAAGGACCGTTAAATGCTTTCTATCTATGTTCTGTCCGATTTCCTCATATTGCGGCAGATTATGCTTCGATACTCTAGGATTGGATGATTAGGGATTTTGCAGAGTTCAACTGTAGCTGTGTTTGTATGCGTGTCATGAGAGATATTAGCAAAAGATTGTCTGGCTCCTGTTACCTGGTACTCAATCTGTTCTAAGGATATTACGTACAAGAATAGCTGTGCCCAAAGTGAAGGGTAGACTGCTGTACACAGATGTGTTTGCAGTTGTATGTGATAGATACTTCGGGTGTCAAGCGAGCGCAACGTACGATACCTGACTGTTGTGTTTAAAACATCATCATCCACCTGTTGGACCAATTGCAAGCGAATGAATGTATGCTTGAATGAGTGGTAGTACATTAGGAAGCTCAACTTCACGGTGCTTGTGGACAAAGGTTATATTACCGACAAATAAATACGGCACGCCATGCTTGTTAACCGAACAGCTATCATTGACACAAAGAAGGGAACTTAAGGTACCGAGGGCAGCTCCTTGTTCAGTCCAGTCGGTAATTAAACACGAGCATGAGCACTAGTCGCCTAAGGTGAGTATGTTAGCGGGACCGTTCATGTATGGTGATAGCCAACCCATTAAAGTGTTGCGGACTTCAAAGGAATCTATCTGATTCGGTAACCGTTTGTGAGGCACCGTGCGTATGTTTTCTGCATGTCAATCATAGGATTAATATGGAATAGTTTGAGTAAGTGATGTTCGGTATGTAGTTCAGGTAAGGCAGCTAACAGCTTGTGTACGATTATTAGTCAAGGAAACAACTTTTGTATCTGTCTATCAGTTGCCCTGATTTGATGCTGTTCCTGACATCTTTTCCCAATTGCACGAATAATGCGGCTATTCTAGGAGTGATTTCGCTTAGCGTGTTATGATGGCGAGGGGCTGCTGAATGAAGTTTTCCATTAATCTACACAGTAGTTGGGTTCCAGTGTAACGGCAAACGTGTACAAAAGGAGCGGTGACATAGCAAGCTCTTCTACGTTCATGGCGGATGGGGGATGCTATCAGCTTCCAGAAATGAACACGGTTGAATAGAATGTGTTGCTTGGCGAATAGTACGGATAGCACTAGCACTTTAGATGGAGCCTTAGGTTAGGTAAAGCCTTAGTGTCAATGGTCAAGTAAGTGGAGAAGAAAGAGCTAAATGCGCTTGTAGGTCATCTACTGTTTCAGTGGTCAGTGAAAAGCCTCTGTTGGTTCTTCGACGGAGAAGTCAGACCAGCGCTTTTGCTTTACATGTCATTCGTAGGGTTTCTCAATCTTCATGTGTTCTCACCATCAATTTTAAGCTTTTATTTGAAGAGATGAGTCAGTGCATCGGTGAATGCAGTAAAATATCCTATCCTTCTGTATTGTGCGATCGTTTTGTTGTATCTCCGACTAATCGAACTTTCGGTGGATTCTTTTTAAACGTCACTGATTCAGTTTTACTGTGCGGCGGCAAAAGTTATGGCTTGCTGAAGCACATGATAGAAGTGCTCCACTATTGTGCACACATTGGTGGGAAGAAAGTAGGTATCCCACTCGCAAGACCTGAGTATTTGAGGTAAGGGTTTCCAGTTAATACTGCGGCTGACGTAGTAGGAGGGAGGTACTTGTTTGGTGACTATTTTAACTGTGAAGGTTAAGAGTACCGTGTTCCCATCGCTAGCAGGGATGTTCTCTGAAACGTCTAACCGTACGTTAGCCATACCTAATGTAAAGATTATGTCTAACATCTTCGTCAATCTAGTTGGTATAGTAACCCACTGTGCCTAACCAACTGACTGCATAAATGAAGGCTGTATATACACAAGAACGTCTGAGAAGGCCAGCGTACCTTCGGTTAGTTTTAATCACCTAAAACTATTTTTCGTTTGTGCGTCAATTGTGAAACCAAATCTTAAGCTGAGGTAATAAGGACATCCTCCACGGTTGTTAAGATTGGCGGGGTGCAAGTAGATGCAAATAAACTGCGGCTACTGAGACAGAGGACCGAAGAGCATCAGGTACATTCGCCAGCGGTGGATGTTAAAACCGTTTAGCTTTACAAATGTGTTAAAGTTGCATGAGTCATTCTCCACTTTTTCTGTTACAACGACCTTTACGAAACGGGTGTTAAAGGGGTTGGGGTACTTGGCATACAGTCTACTATATCAGTGGGGTATCACGTTTCGATAACGTGGGTTGCTTGCAGCTTGTTTAAATGTGCAAGCAGGCTTAGGAAATACCCTTTGTTGATAATCCATCTGGCGTCAATCAGAAGCAATCTAAACATACTATAAATGGTAGAATCAGCGCTTGCCTCACGGTTGTGTCAGTCATTGTAATTGCGGATTCTTTAAGCGGTAAGTAGGTGTCTGAGCATCGGAAACGAGTCCATTGCCAATAAGCTTGCTGGTAGGGGTAACTTGCCCACTGCGATCGCCGGTATACCTTGTGAAAGGAGAGGGTTGATGTCTTAAGGACATATTGCGGTTGACTTAGCGCTGAAGGTAACTGGTCAGGTGAGGAAATTGCAGTAATACTAAGTGCATATATTCAGCATCTGCCGCTTATGTAGGGAGTTTAAAAAGCCGCCGTTCCATTCGTATATATACGTTATAAAATTTCTACGGTGTTATCTCCTGACACAACTTCATTAAGGTCAGCCACACGAGCGCGGTACATCACCGTAACGCATAATATCACTGTAGCCGTTTACATGAAGTGTGAAACTGAATATATAAAACCTGTGCGCCGACAAGCCTGTTGAACATATACACCACGTGCTGGCTCCTTTCTGTTGCATTCCGGATGAGCTGAAGCGCAGAACAATAAAAGTGATTTCTTATGCTCATATGACTAGCATCGCAGTTGTCGCGTACTCCTTCATTTCATAGACGCCGTGACTGCGACGGAATGTTTTAAAAGTCGTGACAGTGCAAAATCTACTACCGTCCAAGCCCTATGCATCATGATAAACCAAACTCGTGTTCAAAAGGAAGTCTGGTGGAGCCGAGTTTAGTTGTTCCCCTAATAGAATACAAATAACAACATATGAATTGGACAAAGTACTCTAGGCCAGTGATCCCCATCAACCTGGAAGTCATGAGCGGTTCACAAGATTAGATCATTTGAAAGATTAGGGATGCAGTTGGAACCTCTGTATTACAACCAGTGACTAGACTGCTAGCCTCAAGGCTTCGTCCATCGCCGCTTTCGACAAGGAAATACATCACTTTGCTACAAAAACTGCGTATTGCTAAACGCCACAACATCGCCGAAGGCAGCACGCCTGGGCCAATCAACAGTGACGGTGCACTAAGTTCATTCGGATAAACCAGGCAAATACGGAAATCAGCCAAACGCTGTTCTCTCATTTACCGACGTCCTTGCAGCTTATGGTGAAGACTTCACAGCGGGAACGGCGCAAGCTAACCCTGACATGGACAACTATTACAGGCAGCCAAGCAAGCAGCCACTTTTGCACGCAGTCATATACATTGCTGCCGACGTGCAAGCTATGCGGCTACAGGTTGTCAGCAGAAAGCAGCGAGATCCAGAAGCCGTTTTGGATGATAACATTGGCTCCACAACGCATACTTACAATGCATTTACAGTGCATGCAACAGCACAATACGCAAGCAGCGCCTATGGTGGAGCGCAAATGTCTGTCATGTCCAGGGTGGATGTAAACAGCAACATCTTGAATCGATCCCAAACTACATGCTCGGAGGCATACTACCTAACTTGTCGATGGACGGAGGCGAGATCCGATTCTTCTACCAGTATTGTCTCCTTTGAATAGCATCGTTATGAAACTTTCTTTTTAAAGACGTCGGGCACCTGTTCCTTCCCGCTTATAGCGTTGACGCTTGAGTGCTTCGATAAGCGGTACTCAGAACGTCCATGTTTGCGTACTGTAGAACAGGCGCGTTCTAGCTCATACGTGTAGGACTAGGTAATACTAGTCCGAGACGGTGCGCGAAATTAAGCGCGGATATCAGAAGGCAATGGGAGTTGGACACAGCGGATTATATTCTATGGGCTACAATAAGAAGCGGACGGATGAAGCGACGCGAGAGCGGACAGGTGAGTGCGGGAACTCACAAGGCCGTTGTATGTAGCTGGTTGTAAGGACGATTAAAACAAGAAGGAATAATGTGCAATCGGTCAACAAGTAAATCGTACATGAAAGATAAGAGTTATCATTTTGGGCGCTACAGTGCTCCCCCTAGAAGGCTGAACATAGAAAGCCTTCGAAATCGAAAAGGACTGTTGAAATGAGGTTTTTAAGGCAAAATCGTGCTAAGGAAAAGTGAGTGTGTGTTCGTGTAAATGGAGGTTCGCCGGAAGTCGGAGTCCGCTGTGCTGTTTATGATTTGTTATTTATTGATTGCAGGGCAGGGTGCATTTCGGCGAGTCGTTGGAGCGGGCTTGTCGAACTACAAAATACTGGCTAGTCCAGAAAAAGGCCGACAGGACCTCAACCTCCACTGCTGCCAAACGGTGCGCTTGGGAGTGGTCTCTTTCCCGCCGCACCACGCCCGCGCCAAAACAACACTCGTCCCACGGAGAAACGACCATGGTCCCACGGAGAAGCGACCCTCGTCCCGCGAAAAAGCGACACTCGTTCCGCGGAGAAGCGGCACTCGTCCCGCGGAGAAGCGACCAGTGTTCGCGTCAGGGTTCTCGAAAACTTTCCTCGTATGGGCCAGTCGATCGAAGGGAAGGGTTGGGGCATGTAGAGACGAGAAAATAGAAAAACACGCGCAGAAAACGCCAAAAAGAACAAACGAATGATCTGCGTGTTTAAATATTTTTTGGTTTTGAATATTTTTCGAAAAAGGTTTTTCGGAGGTTATTTGATATTTTTGTTTGTTTTCAAAACGTTAATCGACCAAAAATGGAGCAAATATATACAATATCTACAAAGTTAAAAGTATTTACACTGTACGTAGTCGGAGAAACGAACGGGCTTACGCACCTCCCGACCACGGCGATTGGTCATGGAGGCGGCGGACTAGGTTCGGGAGATGTCGGTACGGCTGAAGCTTGTAGACCGTGATCGTGGTCTGGTTGGACTTCATTAGCATGCGGAAGTATGTCTGTGAGGGGCTTCAGCACTGACGCGAACTTTGGTATTATTAGTCAGTAAAAGAAACCCCGGCCAACGGAAGGCCTATACTGATTAAAAGATGATGCCCATGTTAGTCAATTATAGCTAGGATTGTCTCCTGCGGTGACAGGACGTCAGCAGAGAAGATAGGATGACTGAGAAGACCGACGAAACCGACACCAAAAGAACGCCTGAAACCTACTTTTATTGAAAACATTTTTGGTTATATTTTACGTCAGTGTGCACTATTCTAGTTAAGCACGCCGCCTAGTGTATCTTTTTGCTTGGAAGATCTTTAGAGTAGTTGCATTTGCCAAAAATTACTTTTAACCTTTTCTTCTTCATTCTAATTCCGCCACGCATATTTCGCTCCATTTGCCCACTATTAAACAGGAACATTGAGTGAATTCAAACTATCCAAAGTGCGGAGGGTAAAGCTCGCAGGGAATCGGTCCTGCTTCTAAGAAATGTGCTTAAATGGGCTCTGTGCGCTTATTCGCACCAGCTCTCCGGGTCCTACTTCAGGCGCGCTCCACGTTCGGCTGCGACTTTTACCTAGTGGTTTTGATATAAAGGTCCTGCCCCAAAAGTATATTACTTATTGATGTTCAAGCCGTCTAACTCTTACGACCCACTTACCCATGGGACAAAGAAGACTCCGGAATCCCAGACCGGACCCACACTACACACAACGGTAAGTTCGAAAATGAACGTTGACCTATTTTGCTAAATGTTGTATTGTCGTCACGGACACATTATTATCTACGTACGCCTAGCTAAACATGCATCGCAAAAGCGGAACAACGCAGGGTTTTAAGGTACCGTTTAGCATTTCCTGTCAAGTAACTTCAGTTTCAAGACAGGTAAATACAACACTGGGTTCGTGAAGGCAAAACTGAGAACAGATGGGACAGTTTGAACACATTTTGCACATAAGTTGGATGCTCAAATCGATTTAGTCAGGTGAGGTCGGGACTGGGCTGACGGACGTGCAGAGCAAAACAATCTCAGAAAAGTACAAACTTGCTAATTGCATAATTAAGCAGCAACCGCTTATGCGGAATACTCAGGGGAATGGTTATCATCAGGACCATGGCAAAGTCAAGGATTGCCAAAGAACCCTACGCTTGCATATACCTGGTTTTGTTAGCCTGAGCTCGATGGCTTCAGCCGTCTGCAAGAGGCGGTTCCTAAACTCTTTCGGGGATCCCCTCGGTACGGCACACTGGACATTTAGGTCAACTTGGATCAAAATCTTATGCCCACTTTAAAGCGCATGTTCCAAGGGCAGATTGTTAATACTTCTGACTGCGCCACTCCGCAGTTAACATAACGGTTGCGCAACCATTCTTACCGACAGACTGCTGGTCGTGGGTTCGTGATACTTGGCCCCACTGGTGCAAAAATCCCGGGTCATTCGAATTACAATCGTGCTCTAGAGGAATGAGGAAATAATCATCAAGCGGCTGTTGCAACAAAGTCTGTAGGGGCTCAGGTAACGTCTTGATGTAAGCCTCTGTGAATCGTAGCTACAAATCCAGTTAGCATTTGTGGTTTATGTCTGATGTAGAGCTAGGTGTCGTAGCCAACTTGTCTGACAAATATGGAAGTCAGAGACCAGGATACAAGCACGATGCAAATTCTGCGCTGCACGTCAGCCGATGGATCCTGGTCCGTGTCTGACGTGGGGATGAACTTTCGCCAACTGTGACAGACGAAATCATTCCGCTTGACGCTGCCACTCTTCGAAAGTGTGTGCACTCAGTCGTGCAAAAACACCCACTGAACCAACCTAAAATCAGCAATATGTCGCCGACGGGACTAGTTCACTCCACTTTTTGTGTCTATGTGGCCTTGGATGCCAGTGTTTCCAATCAATACAACTTACCTATGGGTGTTTCGGTTCTTTTTTCCGGACAACTTGCTATACTTTTGAGTCTGAACAATTGGGTTCGGCCTTTCCATGCTCCAAAAATACAGCAACACTATATTATTTTGGATATTCCCAGGAGACCTGACGCGGCTCTACAGGCTACAAATACATAATATTCCAAAATGTGTAATTAATAGTTTACCCACTGAACAGACAGCCATCCCGTCAGCAGGTGCTAAGACCCATGGAAGTAACAGTCCCTCGCCCAACGTATAACAGCCAGCGGCAACTAGATGTAGCCAGACTGCGACTAACTGAACCAATAAGCAGTAATTAATATGCATTGCCAGTTACAGTTGGTCGTTTGAATGGATTGATGGCAGCCTTCAAGGACGTGATGGGTTTTTCGCACTGCAAGCGTTCACTCTAGAAAATACCACAACTATCCGTTTAACAACGGTGCGACGTGGCGGATGTGACTGCACCGAATAAACTTACAGTCCATTACTTTATGCTGGCAAGTTGACTAGAAACACATTTCACCATTATTGATATGCCCCGAAACCTTATTACCCTCGTATTTCGTCGCTATGTCAATTTCTGTGCATTTACAGTTGAGCTCCAAGCGGCACTCATATGAACCCAGCGTATCGTGAAAACATTGCTATGTGTAGGACTAGTTAATACTAGTCCGAGACGGTGCGCGAAAGTAAGCGCGGATATCAGAAGGCAATGGGAGTTGGACACAGCGGACTGTATTCGATGGGCTACAATAAGAAGCGGACGGATGAAGTGAGGCGAGAGCGTACACGTGCGCGCGGGAACTTACAAGGCTGTTGTATGTAGCTGGTTGTAAGGACGATTAAAACAAGAAGGAATAATGTACAATCGGTCAACAAGTAAATTGTACATGAAAGATAAGAGTTATCATTTTTGGCGCTACAGAGCTCTCCCTAGAAGCCTGAACATAGAAAGCCTTCGAAATCGAAACGGACTGTTGAAACTAGGTGCGTAAGGCAAAATCGTGCCAAGGGAAAATGAGTGTGCGTTCGTGTAAATGGGGGGTTGCCGGAAGTCGGAGTCCGCTGTGTTGTTTATGATTTGTTATTTATTGATTGCAGGGCAGGGTGCATTTCGGCGAGTCGTTGGAGCGGGCTTGTCGAACTACAAAATACTGGTTAGTCCAGAAAAAGGCCGACAGGACCTCAACCTCCACTGTTGCCAATCGTTGCGCTTGGGAGTGGCCTCTCCTCCCGCCGCACCCCGCTTCGCGCCAATACGACGCTCGTCCCACGAAGAAACGACCATGGTCCCACGGAGAAGCGACCCTCGTCCTGCGAAAAAGCGATCCTCGTCCCGCGGAGAAGCGGCACTCGTTCCGCGGAGAAGCGACCAATATTCGCGTCAAGGTTCTCGAAAACGTTCCTCGTATGGGCCAGTCGATCGTAGGGAAGGGTTGGGGCATGTAGAGACGAGAAAATAGAAAAACACGCGCAGAAAACGCCAAAAAGAACACACGAATGATCTGCGTGTTTAAATATTTTTTGGTTTTGAATATTTTTCGAAAAAGGTTTTCGGAGGTTATTTGATATTTTTGTTTGTTTTCAAAACATTAATCGACCAAAAATGGAGCAAATATATACAATATCTACAAAGTTAAAAGTATTTACACTGTACGTAGTCGGAGAAACGAACGGGCTTACGCACCTCCCGACCACGGCGATTGGTCATGGAAGGCGGCGGACTAGGTTCGGGAGATGTCGGTACGGCTGAAGCTTGTAGACCGTGATCGTGGTCTGGTTGGACTTCATTAGCATGCGGAAAACTTGTACGGTGAGTTGTGACGTCGCGGGAGGCACTACTAGACGAAGTAGGCGAGGTAGTTTTCGCAATAAAGGCGGTTTTCAGACGGTCGATGGTGACGACTTCGCTTCGACCACCGCTGTCAATTTTGTACGCCTTGTTTGCACGATGTAGCACCCTGAAGGGTCCTGTGTGCGGCGACTGAAGAGGCTGTCGAAAACCGTCTGCGCGAAGAAGGACGTGTGAACACGTAGACAACTTCTCGGGCACGTACACTGGTGTCTTCTGCGATTGAGGAGGGGGTGGACGTAGCTCCCGCATCTGGTGAGCCAATCGATCGGTGTAAGTTCCGTAGTCAAAAGTGAAGTACATGGGTCTGGTGCTACCAGCTGTCCGGGCAACCGCAGCGTGCAGCCGTAGACTAGCTGCGCTGATGTGGCGTTGAAATCGGTTTTAACCGTGTTTCTTAAGCCCAGGCGAACGAGGAGAAGTGTTTCAGACCATGAAGGATCTGCGTGCACACGTAGCGCTGCCTTCAGCTGGCAGTGAAAACGCTCCACCATGCTGTTAGCGGCCGGATGATACGCCGTCGTCTGGACATGACGACAGCCTAAATCCTTAAGCAACATGGCAAATGTCGACGAGAAATGTGACCGTCGATCGGTGGTCACGATGGCTGGACAGCCGTATTGAGCTACCCAGCGCTCCATAAAAGCTTTCGCTACCGTTTCCGAGGAGCAATTTGGGATAGAGACAGCCTCAGGTCATCTAGTAAATCGATCGATGCAGGTCAGTAGATATACAGGGCCTTTGGAAGGCGCCAGAGGACCTACGAGATTGACGTCCACTTGATGAAAACGTGCGTCTGGCGTCGGAAATGTGCCTAATGGGCTTCTCGTGTGCTTGTGCACCTTCGCGCGTTGACACAGAAGGCAAACAGCTGCCCAGGTACGAAAGTCTCGATTAACATTGCGCCAAACGAATCGTGCGGTTACGAGTTTAACCGATGCACGAACGCCTGGATGAGACAGGCTGTGTAACGTGTCATACACGGTCTGCCGAAACTGGCGTGGGACGATTGGGGCGCGGCGTGCCCAGAGATAAATCGCAGAGTATAGTACCGTCTGCTGATGTCAGCGAAACGGGTTGTATGTCCAATGAGGGAGACCTGCGTAGTAGATCAACCTCAGGATCGTTGAGTTGCGCTGTGGCCATGGCTGCTAAGTCGACAGCAATGCTGGCGTCAGCGGAGATAGCTTGGATGCGGGAAAGTGCATCAGCGACGGCTTTGTGCACACCTGAGACATGTCGTTTATCGGTCGTAAACTGAGTGATATAGTCAAGGTGGCGAAACTATCTAGGAGAGTTTCGGCCGGTAGTCGAGCCGAACACGTAAGTCAGGGGTTTGTGGTCGGTGAAGACGACAAAGGAGCGGCCTTCTAGGACGTGTCGAGAGTGACGTAATGCTAGATATACGGCTAGTAATTCTCTACCGAACGTGCTGTAGCGAGATTCGGTAGGTTGTAGGCGTTTGGAGAAAAACGCTAATGGTTGCTACGTGTCGGCTACTCATTGCTGCAAAATAGCGCCAACTGCCACGTCCGAGGCATCAGTACTGAGGGAGAGTGGAGCGGCCGGATCGTGATGCGCTATAGAAGCTATGTTGGCGATGGCCTCTTTCAGCGACTTAAAAGCAGCGCGTGCTACCGTAGGAAATTCGCAATTCTTGAGTTTCTCTCGGAGAAGGTCCGGGAGGGGTTGAATCAGCGAGGCGCAGTTGGGTATAAACCGTCGACAAAGTTGACAAGCCTAACAAGACGCCTGAGCTGCTTGAAAGAATAAGGCTCGGGGTATTCAATGATGGCCTGAATTTTATCCTGCAGTAACACGACGCCTGTAGAGAAGATATGATGGCCGAGAAATTTTACTGAGTCGACACCAAACGAACCCTTTTCTGCGTTGATCGTCATCCCGTGTTTAGGTAAACGATCAAAAATTGTTCGTACGTGGTGCAGGTGCTCTTCTAGTGAAGAGCTCGCGATTAAAATGTCATCGAGATACGCGTACGCGAAGGCGAAACCTCGGCAAACTTGGTCGATGAAGCGCTGAAAAGTTAGCGCGGCATTCTTTATGTCAAATGACATGCGCAGAAACCCGAACAAACCAAATGGAGTCATCACGGTGGTTTTATCGACGTCCGCTTCGGCTACCAGAACTTGGTTGTATGAGCTTACCAAGTCGATTTTTCTGAAGATAATTTTACCTGCCAGACTGGCGGTGTGATCCACTATGTGTGGGATCGGATAGCGATCAGGCATGGTCACTGTATTCAAGGATCGATAGTCGCCGCAAGGACGCCAGTCCCCCATGACCTTCTTCGGGACCATGTGCAGAGGCGACGCCCATGGGCTGTTGGACGGTCTGACGATACCGAGCTGAAGCATGTGGTCGAATTTAGCTGGTGCTGCATGTAGTTTGTCAGGAGCTAGCCGGCTTGATCTTGAGCTAACTGGCTGATCACGCGTAAATATGTGATGAGCTACCTCTGTCGTGACTAGCTGAAGCTCTGCAGCCGATCGTACCAGTTGCGGGTATTCAGACATTAGGTTCGCATAATCTGATGGTACATCGGCGATTCGGAAAACGGGACTGATTATCGGGGCTTCCGTAAGAACGCCTTCAACCCCTAGTTTAGCACGGTCGTCTAAAAGTCTATGGCGACCAGCATCAACAAACAACCCAAAATGTCGGAGGAAGTCGATACCGATAATTGCGAAGGGTACAGACGCAACCATGAAGACCCACCGAAAATCTCTGCGAAGATTGAGGTCTAGGTTCATCATGGGCTGACCGAATGAGGCTATCGGAGAACCGTTGGCCGCACGCAACTTGTACGTAGGCTCTGAGTGCTTGTAATTAGCGGTCGCTGGGATGACGCTGACTTCCGTGCCCGTGTCGATGAGGAACTTGATGGAAGAACGTCGATCCTTAACGTAAAACAAGCGATTCGCTTGGTTATTGACTGATACGTTTGTCGTGCTAGTATGCGTGCTATTTGCTTTCCCTGAAGCAGCTCTGTCGTTACTAATACAGGGAGCCCGACAACGTCTAGCTCCTCCACCGTATTGGCGGTGATACCAACATACTTCTTCGACTTGTTGGACATTACCTGACTGAGAACGTGTACGGAAAATATAGCGCTTTCGTGCCGAAAGAGACGTACTCGGTGCAGGCACAGACGAGACGAAATGAACGGTAGCTAAAACGTGGTCAGCATTTGACCGTGGCACATGCTACTTCGAAGCCTTCATTGCTGCTATCCTGCGTCGAAGTAGCACATTTTCCTCGTCTTTAGGGTCAGATCGGCCTGACGACTGGGAGCAAATATGGGATTCGGTTTTCAACGGTGCGAATACGTCACCAGGGCTGATGGTCGTCTGCTGCGGAAAACATTGGAACGCAGTGTCTGCCTTGGTAGCTAAGTCTTTCAAGGGTGCATCTATAAACATGGACAGCATTACCGGCAACGGCGCTGGGAGACGTGCAAACCACAGCTCCTTTATTCCTTCTTCACACAAGAATAAAGGACCAGCGATGTGCTGAAGTTCGCGGAGCAACGCCGACGGCTTGCCGTCTCCAAGCTTGAGACCACTGAGTTGTTGAACTCGAGCTCGAGCGCTGAGTCGTAACTCTTTTAAAATTGCTTGCTTCATCGCTTCTTACTTAGCCTCATTCGATGGACAGAGCAGAATGTCCTCAATCAGCGTCACAACCGACGATGGAGGGCGTGGGACGAGCTGATTGTACCTAGGACGGTCCGCCGTAATCCCCTTGTTTTCCAATTCGATCTCGAATGTCGTAAACCAAACCTCTGGGCTGTGTTCCATGAAACTTGGAACAACCAAAGTAAGCACGTTTACGCTGCGAAAGGACTCAGATGCCACTCCCGAAATGCGAGTCGGAAACCTGCATGATAAACAAAAAGAAGTTAGAAGTACTAAAGTTACGCAAGAAACAAATGAATACAGGTATATAACCGAAAAAAGGAACGAACCCACTAAAAAATACAAACGAGGAAAAACACGTCGAATTCGTGCCTGCGAATCGGGGTCACCAATTTGTAAGACTAGTTAATACTAGTCCGATACGCTGCGCGAAATAAAGCGCGGATATCAGAAGGCAATTGGAGTCGGACACAGCGGAGTGAATTCGTTGGGCTACAAGGAAACGCCGACGGATGAAGCGAGACAAGAGCAAACACGTGAGCGCGGGAACTTACAAGGCGGACGAGTGTCGAGCCGGTTGTAAGGAGGATTAAAACAAGAAAGAATAGTGTACAATTGGTCAACAATTAAATTGTACATGAAAGATAAGCGTTACCTTTTTGGGCACTACAGTATTTCCTTGACCATGCGTATACTGGCGTGTCACGCACTGTCGAAAATATAAATTTTACTTAGTTATTTAATATCTCATGGGGCAAAAGTAGGCTGCTCGCAAACGTCAAATGCCTTATGCGAATATTGATTAACCAACTATGTGTTATACTGTGATTAGCCAGACCAACACGTTTCTTATGGTTGTTCCGCATACAGTCGTTGTCGGGCTCGAGCAAAAACCGGGCCCAGCCGGGATTCGAACCCGGGACCACTCGCACCCAAAGCGAGTATCATACCCCTAGACCACTAGGCCGTGGCGTACCGTATAATATTTACAAAAAAGTGGTAAGGGAAGTTCATTGTAAACACTAACATGCAAGATCTGGCGAAGTCACAAAGCTGACACATAAACGCAAGCCTGCCATCCTGCAGCTATTCTTCGATTAGCATTATTTATGTTGTGCTTTTAACGTACATATTATGAGAAGCGTCAGAATAAATTCCCATTCTCTTGCAGTTGTGATGTTTCACCACTAATGTATACCTACATTGAAACACGATTCATTGCTAAGCAGTTAAAGGAGACGCTAGTGCAAGTAATAAGACACAATGACTTAATGGGGACGGACTAATTTGGTCTCTGCTTTCACGAATGAGCGCAGCTAGTAGACCAAATCTGTTTGTAAATATATAACAGAAAGGCTTATAAGTAGATGGAGTGTTGTCATATGCCAAGGTTATGTTGCATGGTTAGCGTCCATAGCATAAGGCCGTGGTACCGATATTTGGTAAGCAATGGTCACTTTGGCTGCGGTGCATAAGACCCTGCTTGTGCTTCATATTAATAGTGACGCCTAGCCTTGTCATCTTTACACCTTGTTTCCTGAGCGTTGACATACATCTAGCCGTGTTTACGTAGTTAACTCACAAATTCGGTCGACCAAGAAAGTTCGACGCCTCCGCGAAGTGCAGCACCGAAGTATTGTTGCAATTTATTAGTGTTTGCTTTATGGATCCCTGTCAGCTCCATAGCTTACCTGTCTATTTGCGTCTAAGTCACAATTATAGTTGCACTTGATTTTATTGGCAGGCAGTAGTCTATGCAACCGAGATTCCGGACCTGCGAATGTCAGGTTTTATATCTTGCTGGACGAACGGCTTTTCTCGGCACTTACCTAAATTTTAAGTAACGCTGTGCGGACGCCTAATGACATCTTACTTAAGAATGTTCACATGTAACCATTTTAACTTGTGTGAACACTTTATAATAAATGAAAGCACAGCCGCACTTAAGTCGACTTCACAATTGTTATGCGTCTATTAAATATACCTGGGTTCCTGGCGATAGTTTCTCAGTTTTCTCAAAAGTCTACAAGCATTAAAGCAATATTACTTACCCATTTCTACAATTGCAACCATGTTTGAAAAGACTATTACGACGGTGGAGCTCTGCAAACATTGTACGTGATCAATGTCATTTCCGTGTAATTCTTCACTATCAAAGTTAAGCGTAGAGATTTAAATTTCTACCGAAAACGCGCTCTAAACATAGGTTACGCTAGCTTATGGTGCACACTACTCTTCAAATATCGTATGTTGACAGTAGCTTCCGTCAGGGAAAATTTCACACCTTCTTTGTGAGCGTCTTTTGCCAACCATGTTCATCTTGTTTACAGTGACTTGAAGAATAAACTGTTATTGCTAATTTAACGACCAACCCTTGAACACCTTTACAGTATTCGGCGACCGAATATCCAATCAGGTGACCAAAAAGCTACCTTTCCCACTCTTGTGCTAAAGTGCTTGTGCTGACGGCTGCTTAACTCTACATCTCTTCAGTGCATATGACACCATTGAGCGTGTTGGCTGCTAAACACCCAATTGCCACCGTTTCCAAGAGCAGTTGAACTAATTTTGGAAGTAAACAAGGAAATGCGATGCATCCCTTTCGTAAGCTTTTCAGATGACTTCTGCTCGAACATTCCATTCTGCCTTTCACAACCGAAATTCACATATATGAGAAACAAACCAGTGCTGCCATGTCTGGTTTTACGGTGTCAGCTGTTCCGCAACATTTAGATTTAACTTACACATATGTTTACATTCAGCATATCGTCGTTAACAGCTTTATTATTTGGCACGCACCAAACAGTTAAAATGCTTCGATACGTGTAACAAAAATTTTATTTGTAATTGTTACTCAGCTTTTCTCCTCGATCAGATATGATAACCAGTATTACAAATAAACCTCTTCTGTGATGGAAGGTTTCAATTCTGTGTGGTATCCCATGTCTGACGTTTCATTCTGAAATATCCATATTTCACATCTGCCCTGATTGTTGCTTTTCTGTTCGGCATTAAATGACTAAGTTCACGAGAAACACTTGTTGTAATACAATGGGGGCATGGCGACTGGTAGGAATCTACTGCAGGAGGTCTTTTCACTAATATTTTTACATTGCGTTTAGCCGATGATTCGGACTTCCTGTATTTATTAAATATATGCAAATATATGCAAATATTTGCAGATGATGCTAAGATATGGAGAGCAATTCGCTCAACATCCGACCGCGTCTACCGCCAGGAAGATCAGACCCGGATTAACGAATGGTCAGAAAGGAACCAGCTCCCACTGTACCCTGCAAGGTGCCACCTGCTGACGGTGCGTAGCAGCTTCGTCAACACATACCTTTTGGGGCAACACGTCATGCAAGACGTGAGTAGTGAACGCGACTTAGGTCTAATTGTGCAAGTGAGTCTTGGAAACGTTCGAAAGCAGCAAGTGTAGCGAACTTGAACTTGCGACTTTTGATGCAAGCTCTCCGCATTTTAGAGCGACAGCTAATACCATTGCTGATTAACTCCTGCATTCGTCCTCCAGTTGGATATGAAAATCAAGCCTGATGTCCATGGTTAAAACTAAACATCCGCCTATTGGAACCACCCCAAAGAAGAGCCACAAAGGTAACGCGTGCCCTATCCGGTATAAGTTACGAAATGCGTCTTCGTCTACTCGGTGTGTTCTCATTATAATACCGACGACTTCGCGGCCATCTTACTCTCACATACCGGATACTAACTGAAACCGAGCATCCATGTACGTCACAGTTGACTCTAGCCCCTTACAAACAAAACCGAGGCAACCACCTGAAACTAATGACGCAACACTTCCGTATGAAGTGTAGAAAGTATTTTTACTCACTTAGAATCTGTTTTCACTGGAATGCATTGCCAAAATATGTGGTGAACGCACCAGACATGACGACATTCGAAAGACTCTTGGTGATAAACGATACATAAAGTGCAATGATGTAACCACTGATACTTCATGTTCCACATTGGTACGTTTTGATTTTAATTTTCTTTTGTATATCCATCCGGTTGGTCTTGTAAATTTATGCTTTTTATCCCATCATACATCATTGAACCATTAAACCATTGTAAATAGATGGGCGTTATTTATATACCTTCGAATACGCGCTGCAAATTTTTCGAGCAAATGCATTAAATTGTAAAATATATAGGCAATAGAGATAAAAGTTTAAATAACATAAATCCAAAACTACGAAAGCTGGAAAATTGCTATCTTTTGCATAATGTCAGGGTCAATACTAGTACATCAAATATGTAGGACGATAGGCAGGATAACACGGAACAAATAAAAAGCGGGGACATACGTGACGGCTTTACGTCTAGAGCAGCCTAAGGCTAATGAATGGCTGTTTCTGAACCCAGGGTGCTGAGTTTTATGCCTGATGGCGTCTGCCTACATGAAACGTAGGAACTGTGAGTCAGCACGTCTTAACACCAATGTAATCATTGTAGACGGCGCAACCGAATAACAGTTGACAGGATGAAGTAGGTGACCTAACTTGACCATTAGCACGAGACGCGGACGAATGAGATGATGTTACAACGCTTTACGTACAAGTTTCCTTATTCTTGACAGCAACGTCATGTCGGTTCGGCCGATGTAGCAGGTAATGCAGCTACAAGTATGTTGGCAAATACCATGCGAATGCCATTTCATAGTTCAACCTTCAAATCTGTCAGTCAGCGGCTACTCATATCAATAGTTTACCTAAGCCACCCATCTGTTTACGTACCACCTATCATCGGTTTGTTCCGTCCACAATGTTTATGATGGTTTTAAGACATGTTGACGCCCACTTTCTACATTTTGCGGAGCGGACGCAATTAGCCGCAGCAAACCTGCTACTTGTGTGCAGAAACAGCCTTTCAAAGTCTGCTCTGGGCGTATAGGTGCCAGATCTGTCTTACTCTGTCCTCCAACTTGTTCCGGTCTTTATTCCCTGTCGTCTTGTAATTTTTACGTTTATTTCATGATTCTGACTAAGCCGTACGAAATATAACCATCTGCTTGTTCTCATCCGTTATTACGAGACTTGACTTGGGGTCACAGTTTGCGTAACTTGTCTACCTATTGAGTCCTTGAGACCTGGGGCCTCTTAAGATTTACTCCTACCAGATTGGTCAGTGGTTAGAGGTCAGACGAACTCAGTATCCTGGTCCTCTCGGTTGGGAGTTTGGAAGGAGAGTTCGTCCATTTCTAAAAAGCAGCATACTTGCCACCTCCGCCGCGTTGCCGGCAAACCGTTAAGACAACCGCTTTGGTTAAGGACCGTAATCATTCTCCTGTTTAGGTCTGGGCTTCCTAGCGGTGTCTCAACCCAAGTAAAATCATGAGTTATTCTTTAAATTCCAATAATTGCATGCAGCAGCCATTGTGCAGCTTATGAAGAGTTGCCTTACCTATAGCATACAGCAGGGCAGATAAGGGAAAACATGCTACTGCTAAAGCCTCCCTTCGTTACTTTTCAACCGTTTCTCTTACTCGCCTCCCAGTCCTTATCACTAGTCTTCCACCTAAAGTTCCCAGATTAATTGACAGAGACCTCCTTGTCACTAGACTCATACTACTTGTGGCTTTGTTACCGCAGCACTCACTGGAAACTAATCGCCAACAGCTCCTTATAAAGCCACACTGTCCCGTTATTCTGGCGATGTACAACCTTCGCATTCCAAGACAACTAGGTCAACAGGTTGCATTCGCAAGCACTTTAGACACCCTGGAGGTTGACTTGTGTTTATGTCCGAATCTAGGATCAATAACCCTCACGGGGTTGTTGAATTAATTGCATCCGGTTTGTAATCTCGCTCCAGGCTGCAGGCATCCAACGAAGCTGCTGCGGCAAACACTGGTCAAGCCGGAGTGGACATTGTTCTTAGCCCATGGGCCGAATCATCGTTGGTTGATTGATTCCCTTGAGCAGATGTCTAGGTGCACCGCGTTTGATGACGTTACCTACGGTTGATGCATGAAGCAGCACTAGACGATACTGGATCAAGACCCGGAGCAAAGGTAAGCAGTCAAAGAAAGGTAAGAATAAGAACAAAATGATGCAAGCAGACAAGGTTAGTTTGGGATGAATATGCTATGGCAGCTAAAGGGTGATGAAGGGCAACAGCCTACGGTGGTCTAGTGAATAGTGTGCGGGGTCTTCGTACGCTGGTTTGATAAGGTCTCCATAGTCTGTTAGCTTTCAGAAGGCATAAGAGGTAGTACAGACTATATTATTTCAGGACGGTGTGTTAAATGTCTGTCCAATTATGGTAGTGATATGTTAGGCGCGGAAAGGCGGCCGAAGCCCTTTGTTTTATTTTTGGCGAACATTTGCTTTTTTCAAGATGTTTGAATTTAACAACTTTTGTCTGATACTGGCTCGCTGGTGTCTTTTTGACTGCGCTTCATCAGGTAGTGACACCATCGACTAGGCGTTCATGGCGCACTTTTGCGTCCATCTTATATCTGAAAGTTACGCCCCACCGACTGCTTATCTAAGCTCACAATGGTCACATTTTCACTTAGACTTTGCCGTCAGAAACCTAGCTAGCTGACGTTCATGCGGAGTAAAGAAGCCATGATGATTCAGAGCAAATGCGACACACGTTTGTTATCCCAAAGAAAACTTTACAAGAATTATTCGTTGTCTAGGGAGTAAGATGTTCAAACACAGCGTTTGATGTGGTAGCTAGTTGGTTTAGTGCATTTTTTAGAAACACAAACAGCTTTACCGAATACGGCTTTCACAGAGGTGAAACTCACAGTTGCTTTATTGCATCTTCGCTCAAAAATAGGGACCATTTACGCTCTAAAGTTTGCGGACAAACGTCGACAGTTTCGCGAATCCCCAGTTTTAGACCATTAATCTGTTCTGACTAATCCCGTGCATTGGGCTAGAGATCCTTTAAAATCGTGTGTATCAACGTTTCCTACTGTACCTCATTCGATTATAAAAGTAGAATGCCCCGAATCAGCGTCCTTAGTATAACAGAATTTGTGGGACGAGCTGATGCTGTCTCGATTGGTCCATCTGAATGTCTTAGTATGGAGTTTGCTTTCAAAAGGCGCAAATTAAAATATCCAAGATGTGTTCTACGAAATTTATACAAGCCAAGGTAAGCATGTCTACGATGTGAAAACACATAGATTTCACATTCGATTGCCTCATAGTGTAAATAAAAGATAACTGAGATTAGATGAAACTATGAAGTGAAAGCAACAAGTAAGTGTTAAATATTTGGGAAAAAGGAACCTACTACTCAATAATCAAAAATACGAAAAATATCTTATGTTGCCCAAACCTACCCGGGTCAGCCGTCTGTAGGGCTAGCATCCCACTTGTACTGGCGCTGACGAATTGGCTAAGCTCTTCCATGAAGCTTCATTTCTCCTCGCTCATCATAAAATAATCGACGGAGACTTCAATATGCCCCACATGTCTTGGTTTAATCAG
>OX104062.1:11533628-11580152 GCA_944474145.2 Dicrocoelium dendriticum
TAACGTGAGCGCGGGGACTTACAAGGCAGTTGTGTGTCGAGCCGGTCGTAAGATTAAAACAAGAAGGAGTAATGTACAATCGATCAACAAGTAAATTGTACACGAAAGATAAGAGTTATTTTTTTGGCGCTACAAACTCACAAATTCGGTCGACCAAGAAAGTTCGACGCCTCCGCGAAATGCAGCGCCGAATTATTGCTTCAATTTATTAGTGTTTGCTTTATGGATCCTTTCTCAGCTCCATAGCTTACCTGTCTATTTGCGTCTAAGTCACACTTATAGTTGCACTTGATTTTATTGGCAGACAGTAGTCTATGCAACCGAGATTCCGGCCCTGCGAATGTCAGGTTTTACATCTTGCTGGACGAACGGCTTTTCTCGGCACTTACCTAAATTTTAAGTAACGCTGTACGGACGCCTAATGATATCTTGCTTAAGAATGTTCACATGTAACCATTTTAACGTGTGAACACTTTATGATAAATGAAAGTACAGCCGCACTTAGGTCGACTTCACAATTGTTATATGTTTATTAAAAATACCTGGGTTTCTGGCGATTGTTTCTCGTAGTTTTCTCTAAAGTCTACAAGCATTAAAGCAATATTATTTACCCATTTCTAAAAATGCAACCATGTTTGAAAAGACTGTTACGACGGTTGAGCTCTGCAAACATTGTACGTGATCAATGTCATTTCCGTGTACTCCTTCACTATCAAAGTTAAGCGTAGAGATTTAAATTTCTACTGAAAACGCGCTCTAAACATAGGTTACGATAGCTTATGGTGCACACTACTCTTCAAATATCGTATGTTGACAGTAGCTTCCGTCAGGGAAAATTTCACACCTTCTTTGTGAGCGTCTTTTGCCAACCATGTTCATCTTGTTTACAGTGACTTGAAGAATAAACTGTTATTGCTAATTTAACGACCAACCCTTGAACACCTTTACAGTATTCGGCGACCGAATATCCAATCAGGTGACCAAAAAGCTACCTTTCCCACTCTTGTGCTAAAAGTGCTTGTGCTGACGGCTGCTTAACTCTACATCTCTTCAGTGAATGTGACACCATTGAGCGTGTTGGCTGCTAAACACTCAATTGCCACCGTTTCCAAGAGCAGTTGAACTAATTTTGGAAGTAAACAAGGAAATGCGATGCATCCCTTTCGTAAACTTTTCAGATGATTTCTGCTCGAACATTCCATTCTGCCTTTCACAAGCGAAATTCACATATATGAGAAACAAACCAGTGCTGCCATGTCTGGTTTTACGGTGTCAGCTGTTCCGCAACAATTAGATTTAACTTACACATATATTTACATTCAGCATATCGTCGTTAACAGCTTTATTATTTGGCAGGCACCAACCAGTTAAAATGCTTCGATAAGTGTAACAAAAATTTTATTTGTAATTGCTACTCATCTTTTCTCCTCGATCAGATATGATAATCAGTATTACAACTAAACCTCTTCTGTGATGGAAGGTTTCAATTCTGTGTGGTATCCCGTGTCTGACATTTCCTTCTGAAATATACATACTTCACATTTGCCCTTATTGTTGCTTTTCACTTCGGAATTAAATGACTAAGTTCACGAGAAACACTGGTTGTAATACAATGGGGACATGGGGACTGCTAGGAATCTACTGCAGGAGGTCTTTTCAATAATATTTTTACATTGCGTTTAGCCGATGATTCGGACTTCCTTTATTTATTAAATATATGCGTATATATGCAAATATTTGCAGCTGATGCTAAAATATGGAGAGCAATTCGCTCAGCATCCGACCGCGTCTACCTCCAGGAAGATCAGACCCGGATTAACGAATGGTCAGAAAGGAACCAACTCCCACTGTACCCTGCAAGGTGCCACCTGCTGACGGTGCGTAGCAGCTTCGTCAACACATACCTTTTGGGGCAACACGTCATGCAACACGTGAGTAGTGAACGCGACTTAGGTCTAATCGTGCAAGAGAGTCTTGGAAATGTTCGAAAGCAGCAAGTGTAGTGAACTTGAACTTGCGACTTTTGATACAAGCTCTCAGCACTTTAGAGCGACAGCTAGTACCATTGCTGATTAACTCCTGCATTCGTCCTCCTGTTGGATATGAAATTCAAGCCTGATGTCCATGGTTAAAACTAAACATCCGCCTATTGGAACCGCCCCAAAGAAGAGCCACAAAGGCAACGCGTGGACTATCCGGTATAAGTTACGAAATGCGTCTTCGTCTACTCGGTGTGTTCTCATTAGAATACCGACGACTTCGCGGCCATCTTACTCTCACATACCGGATACTAACTGAAAGCGAGCATCCATGTACGTCACAGTTGACTCTAGCCCCTTACAAACAAAACCGAGGCAACCACCTGAAACTAATGACGCAACACTTCCGTATGAATTGTAGGAAGTATTTTTACTCACTTAGAATCTGTTTTCACTGGAATGCATTGCCAAAATATGTGGTGAACGCACCAGACATGACGACATTCGAAAGACTCTTAGACTTTCATTTTAGTGATAAACGATACATAACACTGCTAAAGTGCAATGATTTAACCACTGATACTTCACGTTCCACATTGGTACATTTTGATTTTAATTTTCTTTTGTATATCCATCCGGTTGGTCTTGTAAATTTATGCTTTTTATCCCATCATACATCACTGAACCATTAAACCATTGTAAATAGATGGGCGTTATTTATACACCTTCGAATACGCGCTGCAAGGTTTTCGAGCATATGCATTAAATAGTAAAATATATAGGCAATAGAGACAAAAGTTTAAATGACATAAATCCAAAACTACGAAAGCTGGAAATTTGCTATATTTTGCATAATGTCAGGGTCAATGCTAGTACATCAAATATGTTGGACGCTAGGCAGGATAACACGGAACAAATAATAAAAAGCGGGGGACATACGTGACGGCTTTACGTCTAGAGCAGCCTAAGGCTAATGAATGGCTGTTTCTGAACCCAGGGTGCTGAGTTTTATGCCTGATGGCGTTTGCCTACATGAAACGTCTTAACACCAATGTAATCATTGTAGACGGCGCAACCGAATAACAGTTGACAGGATGAAGTAGGTGACCTAACTTGACCATTAGCATGAGACGCGGACGAATAAGTGAGATGATGTTGCAAAGCTTTACGTACAAGTTTCCTTATTCTTGACAGCAACGTCATATCGGTTCGGCCGATGTAGCGGGTAATGCAGCTACAAGTATGTTGGCAAATACCATGCGAATGCCATTTAATAGTTCAACCTTCAAATCTCTCAGTCAGCGGCTACTCATATCAATAGGTTACCTAAGCCACCTATCTGTTTACGTGTCACTTATCATCCGTTTGTTCCGTCCACAATGTTTATAATGGTTTTAAGACATGCTGACGCCCACTTCCTACATTTTGCGGAGCGGACGCAATTAGCCGCAGCAAACCTGCAACTTGTGTGCAGAAACAGCTTTTCAAAGTCTGCTCTGGGCGTATAGGTGCCAGATCTGTCTTACTCTGTCCTCCAACTTGTTCCGGTCTTTTTTCCCTGTCGTCTTGTGATTTTTTACGTTTATTTCATGATTCTGACTAAGTCCTACGAAATATAACCATCTGCTTGTTCTCATCCGTCATTACGAGACTTGACTTGGGGTCACAGTTTGCGTAACTTGTCTACCTATTGAGTCCTTGAGCCCTGGGGCCTCTTAAGATTTACTCCTACCAGATTGGTCATTGGTTAGAGGTCAGACGAACTCAGTATCCTGGTCCTCCCGGTTGGGAGTTTGGAAGGAGAGTTCGTCCATTTCTACAAAGCAGCATACTTGCCACCTCCGCCGCGTTGCCGGCAAACTGTTAAGACAACCGCTTTGGTTAAGGACCGTAATCATTCTCCTGTTTAGGTCTGGGCGTCCTAGCGGTGTCTCAACCCAAGTAAAATCATGAGTTATTCTTTAAATTCCAATAATTGCATGCATCAGCCATTGTGCAGCTTATGAAGAGTTGCCTTACCTATAGCATACAGCAGGGCAGATAAGGGAAAACATGCTACTGCTAAAGCCTCCCTTCGTTACTTTTCAACCGTTTCTCTTACTCGCCTCCCAGTCCATATTACTAGTCTTCCACCTAAAGTTCCCAGATTAATTGACAGAGACCTCCTTGTCACTAGACTCATACTACTTGTGGCTTTGTTACCGCAGCACTCACTGGAAACTAATCGCCAACAGCTCCTTATAAAGCCACACTGTCCCGTTTTTCTGGTGATGTACAACCTTCGCATTCCAAGACAACTAGGTCAACAGGTTGCATTCGCGAGCACTTTAGACACCCTGGAGGTTGACTTGTGTTTATGTCCGAATCTAGGATCAATAACCCTCACGGGGTTGTTGAATTAATTGCATCCGGTTAGTAATCTCGCTCCAGGCTGCAGGCATCCAACGAAGCTGCTGCGGCAAACACTGGTCAAGCTGGAGTGGACATTGTTCTTAGCCCATAGGCCGAATCATCGTTGGTTGATTGATTCCCTTGAGCAGACGTCCAGGTGCAACGCGTTTGATGACGTTACCTACGGTTGATGCATGAAGCAGCACTAGACGAGACTGGATCAAGACCCGGAGCAAAGGTAAGCAGTCAAAGAAAGGTAAGAATAAGAACAAAATGATGCAAGCAGACAAGGTTAGTTTGGGATGAATATGCTATGGCAGCTAAAGGGTGATGAAGGGCAACAGCCTACGGTGGTCTAGTGAATAGTGTGCGGGGTCTTCGTACGCTGGTTTGTTAAGGTCTCCATAGTCTGTTAGCTTTCAGAAGGCATAAGAGATACAGTACAGACTATATTATTTCAAGACGGTGTGTTAAATGTCTGTCCAATTATGGTAGTGATATATAAGGCGCGGAAATGCGGCTGAAGTCTTTTGTTTTATTTTTGGCGAACATTTGCTTTTTTCAAGGTTTGAATTTAACAACTTTTGTCTGATACTGGCTCGCTGGTGTCTTTTTAACTGCGCTTCATTAGGTAGTGACACCATCGACTAGGCGTTCATGGCGCACTTTTATGTCCATCTTATATCTGAAAGTTACGCCCCACCGACTGCTTATCTAAGCTCACAATGGTCACATTTTCACTTAGACTTTGCCGTCAGAAACCTAGCTAGCTGACGTTCATGCGGATTAAAGAAGCCATGATGATTCGGAGCAAATGCGACACACGTTTGTTATCCCAAAGAAAACTTTACAGGAATTATTCGCTGTCTAGGGAGTAAGATGTTCAAACACAGCGTTTGATGTGGTAGCTAGTTGGTTTAGTGCGTTTTCTAGAAACACAAACAGCTTTACCGAATACGGCTTTAACAGAGGTGAAACTCATAGTTGCTTTATTGCATCTTCACTCAAAACAAGGGACCATATACGCTCTAAATTTTGCGGACAAACGTCGACAGCTTCGCGAATCCCCAGTTTTAGACCATTAATCTGTTCTGACTAACCCCGTGCACTTGGCTAGAGATCCTTTAAAATCGTGTGTATCAACGTTTTATACTGTACCTCATTCGATTGTAAAAGTAGAATGCCCCGAATCAGCGTCCTTAGTATAACAGAATTTGTAGGACGAGCTGATGCTGTCTCGGTTGGTCCATCTGCATGTCTTAGTATGGAGTTTGCTTTCAAAAGGCGCAAATTAAAATATCCAAGATGTGTTCTACAAAATTTATACATGCCAAGGTAAGCATGTCTAAGATGTGAAAACACATAGATTTCACATTTGATTGCCTCATAGTGTAAATAAAAGATAACTGAGATTAGATGAAACTATGAAGTGAAAGCAACAAGTAAGCGTTAAATATTTGGGAAAAAGGAACCTACTACTCAATAATCAAAAATACGAAAAATATCTTATGTTGCCCAAACCTACCCGGGTCAGCCGTCTGTAGGGCTAGCATCCCACTTGTACTGGCGCTGACGAATTGGCTAAGCTCTTCCATGAAGCTTCATTTCTCCTCGCTCATCATAAAATAATCGACGGAGACGTCAATATGCCCCACATCTCTTGGTTTAATCAGGCAGCACCATCCAGATATAGGGCCTTCGTAGATACTGTCTTCACGCACGACTGGACTCAGCATGTGTGCGCACCCACAAGACAGTCCAACACCCTGGACCTAATATTCACTAACGAGCTCCTTCATGCAAGTTCCAACGTGTTAGGTAATATTCCTGGCAGTGTCCACCAGGCGGTGAGGCTAAGTTTCGCGCTTCCCAAATTCCGTCACCATGTTAGCCAATTCTACGCTGTTATGAGGCATCACCAGCGCATGCAACAGGAGGCCACCACCTCAATTCTCCTTGCCTTTCTGTGGGACACTTTCTTTCTGGCAACTAGTACGGATGCTGCGACCGGTGAACTGTACAATAACGTCACGGATTGCCCCGATAACCTGGCCCGTGTGGAGCACGAGCAGCGGAGCTCAAAGTCTTGATGACCGATCCCAGCGCAACATTACTACTAAGCTTTAAAAAATAAACCCTCGTCACAAGAATACTATAGATATTCACTTCCTACTTGGTATGAACGAACTCCTAGTCGAGTGGAGAAACCCGCAAACCCATTTCCATACTTTAGCTGAACGCCTGGTGCCGCGTAGTACAAACATGGTTAAGTCACGTGTATGAATTATGAAGCATCGCAGTGGCCACAACGACGTACCGGTCACTTCACTCGTACGTCCTGATAATAGGGCTGTCACTGACGCAGCAGAGTTGAGCGATCTCATTAACCCACATTCTATCAGCACTGATTTGTCGGTACCAACTACGACTCCAAAGTTTACAGACCATCGGATACATACCATTGATTTCAACTTGAACAACAACAACCAGGCTCTGTTCTCGCTAAATCTGTCACACAACCCCTGTCTTGACGGAGTCCTATCCCCTCACTAATACATGCATGCCACGATAGCCCAATCATTCTTCGTACTGTTTTCGCCCCTTCTATAACAAGCGGAAACTATCCAGCTATTTGAAAGCACACAACAGGCATCTCACGACAAAAACGAGGCTGTCGCCGAACTATTGACAACAATCGTCCTATAAGCCCATCACACTTTGCGTCCAGAGTTATGGAAAAGGTAGTCAAGGAGTGTATGTTTCATTTCCTACTGCAGCACAACCTCATCAGTAAGTGTCAACAGGGGTTTCTACCAGCTAAATCTTGTCAAACATGGCAGTTTGAATTTTGGAACTATGTGTCGCACGCCAATCACTCGGGGCAGGTGCTACTCATCATCTTCCTGGATATGTAAAAAGAGTTTGACCGGCTAGCCGAACAACTTCGTGGTACTAGCTGGGTAGTTCGGGTTGACCCCGTTCCAGTAAATAGTTCGCCGACAGGGTGTGCTGGATTTTCATCTAGCAAGCGTTCTCTCTATAAAAGCCACAAATGTCCATTTCACCACACTTGACTTGACAGTTATAACTCGCCACCAACTAAAGTCACCCAGTGCTTATCTGGAAGATCGCTTCAAGTCCACAGATATCAAGCATCCATTTAGCACTGGTGACACCTTCAAGCACTTTCAAAAAGGCAGGAAAACATTCACAAATCCCATAAACACAGCTAATCACGCCTACATGCACACTTACATACATCAGCATATCAACATTTGCAACAATCCCATTGTTCCATAGTACACTAAAAGCGCACATATTTTACTCTTAACATGATCATGCCTATACAGGCGTGCCTCGCTCAGTCCAGAAAAACACCTTATTTACAATTAATTAATGACGAAACTAGCTGAATTTCGGGTGCCTAGCCATTCAGTTTCTTGGTTTTGATCTTACCTTAGTAGCTGACGCACTCAAGAAAACTATGCGCTACATCTATCAAAATAACACCCGTAAGTAGAGGAGTGTAGTGCTACAGAAAACATGCTCTTTCAGTATCTTGTAACATTGGATTATATGGTTGTTTTAACCTTCGAAACGTCCATTTGTTTTACTGACTGCACGTCCGTTGTCACAAACCGTTTTGGTGAGTATCTCGCTGCACGTTTCTCGCTCTGTCTGATTCGCTTCCTTTTCTTGTAGCCTGCACAATACACGTTGGGTTCCGTCTCCTCCGACTTCCATACTGTCGTATTTGACACGTCTTACGTGTCATTGCTTACCGACTATTACCCCAGGTTCCGCCCAACAGGAGTCTCTCAAGGTAGTGTCCTTGGTCATCTGCTGCTTTGTTATACAATAATGTGATCTTCCAGGTCTTTTGGTATAACACAGCATACATATTTACCGACGACATCAAGGTTGTAGTTTCATTTGACTCTAGCTGCACAAAAAATTACCTCTCGAACATTCGGAACAATCTCCGCGCTTTTGGAAGTTGGCGAGATAGTTGGAGACTAGAAATCTCACAAACGAATTTCAACGTTCTGTCTTACCCTTGCGCCATACCACCCAACTCCCTAAATCAACAGCACATTCTTACGTAACAGATCTAACGTATGTGACCTCGGTGTACAATATTCTGGCTTAGTATCTTCGCTGAACCATCGAGTTATAGTTCTGCCAAAGCGATATTTATTGTTGGGTATATACTGAAGTTTGTAGACTTGGTATAGTCTCGGCTGGCGCCCTACAAAGTATGTGCGTGACTGACTGTTCGATTGTTGTTACCTAGTTACTGAAGAGTGGCAGGATAAGAATGGAGAAAGTTCAGATATTTCATTAAGCGCCTTCTTGGTCCATCTACTCTCATTTATCAAGGACGCTGCAAACTGCTTTGTCTGGAGCCTCTCTGGCTGCACACGCTTAAAGCCAATCTCGTACTCCTCTACAAACTACTTAAAACCTCTGACTCACATCTAAGCGGCATTTTTTAACCTTTGGGAAGTACACGCAAAAGCCCCACTCATTCTCTCTCCTTGAGACACTTTGCAGCATTCTTTATAGCTTCTTAATAGATTTGCGTGAGTGCGGAACAAGCTACTAAAAGTTATAAGAACGTCAGAGAGTGCAGTGGAATCCTCCGCAGCCATACAACGATTACTAAGTATCTGCAAAGTGGTGCAAATCATCGGCAGTTGGGTTTTCGTAGACCAGTTCTGGCGAAAAGGCCCTGCTCATATATCACCATATTTCCATTCATCACAAAACCTACATCTCTGAATATCGAAGTATAAGCGTTTCAGGCTTATTACTTCTATTATCTGCCCAGCATTTTTCCGTTCGCATGTGCCACTCAACTCTTATTCCCATGATTCCGTTCACCACTTATTATTCGCACTTGTCTCTCAATTCTGTACTGAATGAATGAGCTGGAATCCATTCGTTTTCATTTGCACCCTACCTGAATTACTGACGACAAATGATTGGTACTGCCTCCTCCTCCTCCTCTTATCAGCGCGTTACCATCCTATTTGGCCGGTAGTGTACCGACTGCAGTCTTAACTTTCATTGCGCTGCATAAACCAAACGTCGCTGGTTACTTGACCATTTTTCTAACTACTGATTTACAAGTTATCTTGGATTACTTGATTACCTGAATGAGACGTTGCTACTCACATTTATGCAACGTCTTGCATCTCCTCAACTATTACATCACTGCCATTTCTGTCTACTGGTCCACCTGACTCCCCCTATAACTTGACGTAGGCATCCCTTATCTCGGTCCGATTTTCGTACTTGCTATTTCTTCTCTCCCCTTGAACCCATCGACTTCATTGTAGTTAAACTGTCACCATTTTCTGCCGCCACCCTGACTTCCAGCTCTCCAATTACGACGGAATGACTTACTCAGTTGGAAGTTGATGTACAATTATACATATATAATCTTCCTTCCGAAACTCATTATCCACGTTAAGCGTATGACGATATCTTCAGTACATTGTTGTACTTTTCTAGCTCTAACTCTTCCAGGTTTAAATGCGGATTCTCCGCAGTTTCGGAACAACCTTTACCAACATAATGTTAGTTCCGCCATCCATCTCCTTATCGTCTAGCTTATATGCACCTATGCGGCACTGTAAACACTTGTGCACCTTGTTCCTCACTATGACTTGACGTGTTTCTCTCATATGCAGCTATCTTCTAAGCCTGTTGATAACAGCCCCGTCTGTCTTTTACTTTCTAGCTGCAACTGTTTCGCTCTAGTATAACTGCTAAGCCTCAGTGAGCAACCTGGTCTTCGGCTGACCTCTGTTTCATCCCAAAGGGCTTCCATTAAGACAGTGAAGCCGGAGTGCTCACAGGTATCCGATTTTCCAACATTTTACTGCACTTAGCAAATGCTTCATGTTCTTTCGGATTTATATATACTATCTCATTCCGAATGTCGGTGTCCGTTGCTTCCTATCTCCGTCTGTTTAGCTATAGTAACACAGTTATCTTCGGAGAGAAACGTAGTATCCGCCTTAACTCCGTGTCCTCCATACGGGATTAGATTGGGCATGCAATGCCGCCGTGTTCACAAACATCTGACCTTCCAACATTTGCATCCTTAGCACATACTGGATATTCCTACGGCATTATCTTCTTATCATAGTTTACTTCCTAATTCTGAAAGGTGCTGGTTGCTACTTCCCAGCTCTATATGTCTCACATTGGCATCACTGCTAAGACTTGATGAACTACCGATCCTCTCACACATTTCCATTTCTACCTATTAGGTTTCCATTAGGATTGTTATGTCGTAATGCTCACAAACAACCGAATTCCAGCTTCACCTCTTCATCACAAGCTTCATGCTCATCGGAATTTATCTTCGCATAACTAACTAATTCCGGACTATGATTGTTAATGTGTGTTACTTCCTAGCCCTATCTGTTTCGTTCTAGTACAAGTACTTAGCATCAAAAAGCAAGCTAGCCTCTGGCCAACTCCGTTTCTTCCTAAAGTGCTTCCGTATGCATCGTAGTACTGCAGTGCTCGCAGCCATATGATCCAAAATCGTTCACAATCCTGCCCACAAGCTGCATGATATTTCGCCTCGTCTTTTAATTACCAGCTACGGGATTTAATAGTGCTGCCTGCTTGTATCCTTCTTCCATCTGGCTGAATCCATCTCTAAGGCTAGGCCCCTGCGCAGCTCAGCCTCAATCTAACAGGCTCCCATTAGACCTGTGATGCCGTAGTTTACGAGTGGTTCGTTTAGTCTATTGTAGCGAAGCTGCGTCATTTTTTCCACAACTGTAGGTCCAGAGTATAGAATTGTTCTGTAATCCTGTCTTTGCTGCAACTGTGGTATTTCGTTTTATCACTACCGCTTTTTCTTAACTGACTGCCCAGCAGTACTTGTCTCTTAATCTTTCGACCGTGAGAGTCCACTGCTTCTTACTTATACCGGCTGCAAACTTCACTGCACTCAATGTCAACTTGATCTAGTTTTGACGCAGTAGAACTCCACCTTAGAGTGGTTCACTTAATATATCGTGGCGACGCAGTGCCATTTTATTCCACAACAGTTGTTTCATATTATAGCATGTTATACAACCCTATCTTCGCAGAAGTATCGGCATCCTTTTCTTGTACCTTTTCTCCTCAGAGAACGTTGTTCTATCATCGCCCATCTCGCAAACTGCGCCTTACTTTCTTTGCTGCACAGTTCCACATATTCTGACACCCAGTCTCTGTACATGGGAATTTGTTTCTCAAACTTAACTAAAGAAGGTGCACACAGACACATGACGCCATAGTTAATATACACGCAAACACAAAACCATGTAAAGCTGTCGATAAGGTCCCAGGTCGCCAGCTCTCTTCACTCCCTCCTTTGCGTTCACAATTCCTCCCCTCTCGTAGCTTTTCTTCCTTGTCCTCCGCCGGACCTGCATATAACGGTTGAAGAAACGTAGCTTGATCGTCGTATCAAGGAAAAGTTCTTGAATTTAACCCTCGTATGTCCACAGACATATATAGAGCGTGAACCCTAACTCGGGCATTCTGACCCTGCATCTGTATCTTCCAGAGGTTTAACAGTTTTTTCAAACTATTAGCACCATCTGGACATCGGCTCAAAACGTTTTATCTGCTTGCAAGTGCTTCAGTTACTTGCGAAGTCATGATTTCATGCTCCGTCCGTCTCACCAATGGATTATTTCTTCAGGTATCAGAATCTTTATCTGCTTGGCGTCATTATCCCATGGAAACCTTACCCACTTCGCCAATGTGATCAGCCATCAATCCTATGCAATATGGATTTTCACTTATTATTATGTGTACCATTGCTTTGGGCCATGATTGTCTTCCGGGGAATACAGCATGCTTTTTGATCCATATGTACTACTGGTTTGAAAAACTGGGATCAAGTACTTCTCACCCCCGGATCATCACCTCAAATAAGTGCTTTATCTACCTGCAACATTCCTGTCCACGCGTTACCCGGACGGTATTCCCGTCCACCAATCCAATGGATCACTTCCTTTGCATATCAAAATCTTCATCTACTTGGCGTCATTACCATGGACACATTGCCCCCTCGCCAGTGCAGTCTACTAAAGATTCTATGCTTGTCTAAAGAATATCGACTGTGCTATGTACTATTGCTTTCGGCCATACCTGTATTTCGGAGACCACAGCAAGCCCCTTAATCTGTGTTTCCTCCGGATTGAACAATTTGAGTCAAGTTCTCTTTACCTTGGAAACATCACATTAAAAGCTTTTTCTCACTGCATGCTTCTCTAGTTACCTAGTATGATTATTATTCGTGGACCTACGTGCGACACCCGCCTGGCTCGTGGGTTATCTGCTTCCAGCCAACGATTCCACAAATGAAATAGCCGACTTTCATTACATTGGGACTCTTGCACACATGCGCTACCCGGTATCCCAATCTGCAAAACGCTATCTCCCTCCAGTACCACCGATTCCAACAGAAACTGGTGAATCCTGACTAAGCCTTTCGCTCAGTTAACGGAAACTTGGATGCACCATGACTGCGACTGGTCGGGTGGAATATCTGTCTTAAAGAATCGTTGCCAAGTGCTCAATACAATTCAACTTGTGATCAACGGTAGTGTTTCAGGATGTGGTGAGTTTTCGCATGGCAACCGTTCACCATAGCAAAGTCATAAATATCCGTCTAAGAAAACTGCGACTTGGCGGATGTGACTCGCCAGTGAATAAAGTTGCTGCCCACTGATTACTACTGGTAATGATCACAATATCCGAAATTCGTGAGCATGACTTCATATGAACGAAACGTTAACCTTTCATCCAGCAGTGTTATCAAACATTCTACCGCGTTCCTACGCCCACGGAAGAATGAGCACAATCTCCGGAACTATTCGAATCACCACGCAGCATTTGCGTAACGGAGACTTATAGATTTTACCGCACTTCCGCGCTACACTTCTACCTGACTCCAATGAACCTGCCCATCATCCCTACAAAATTCTTATACGACAGTTATGTACAATTTTAGAGCCATGTAGTTTGCCAACACCTACCTCTGTCGTTTGGTGTGCTTACGCATATTGCGTTGCTGTGGCTCAGATAAACAAGTGGTTAGCTTGTATGGATGTGTCGCCTTTCATCGAGAATCAAACCATTTATTTTTTTGTCAACCATTCGGCTTTTCAAAATTTGCATCCCTTTAACACATGCCAATCTTCCTTCGGCCTTTTATTCTATTCCTTAGCTTATTCCGCATTCTGAATGTCATTGTATGCTGCTTCTAAGCCCTGTTTGTTTCCCTCTAGTATGACTGCTAAGTCTTGATGAGCCACCGAGCCACTTGCTTATTGCCATTTTACCCTAACAGATTCATTCGTATTGTGACGCCGCTAGGCTCACAATCATTCGACTTCCCAACATTGTAATCCATTTATCACATATTCCACTTTTTTCAGCCATGCATTCTTAGCGTTATTTGCTCCCATGTTCAGAAATTTTGCTGTCTATTACTTGCTAGATCCAGCTTTTTCACTATAGCATGACTCCTGACCTCAGAGAGCAACCTGGCATCTGGCGCACCTGCGTTTCATCTCAAAGCGCTTCCATTTGGCTTTTGCTGCCGTAGGGCTAATAGCCGTCCGACCCACTCCTATTCACACTTCTGACCACAGACCGCATGATCTTTCGCTTTGTATCTTTTAGTTATCAGCTACCGGGTTTGCCATTGCTGTCTGCTTGCATTTACCTTATATCTGGCTGAATCTAAGGCTACTGGTAAGCCTCCTGTTACCAGGCAACCCCTGGCTCACATCCGCCCTACCCTAACAGGCCCCTAGTAGACAGCTTGTGCCTTAGCGCTCACAACCGTCCGGCTTTCTAACATTTTCACCCCTTTATCACATGTCAGATATTCTTTGGCCTTATGTCACACTTTTCTAAGTGTACCCACCCTTAATGCTTGGCACTGATGTAGACTAACTTTACCCCTTGCTCCTGCTTTCTGGCAGGGCTCACAACATTGCTGTTTTAGCTTTTCACGGCTGTCACTTCCGTGATCACGCTGACCTTAACTCCTTTCGAATGTAGCAGATCATTACCTCATGTTTGCATTTGCCTTACATTCTGGATGTTGCTGTGTGAGCGTACTTCTCTTATCAATCTGACCTCACCCAGGCTAGAGACCCACAATATGTGACAGTGTTTTGGTCTACTCAAACCTATTTCTTTCTCTCTGACTGCATTCAGACTACTGAATCATGAGCGCTTCAGCATCATTATTTCCACTACCTGCCATTCGTACTTCTGTTTGCATGTATCCGTCATTCACTGGTTCTTTGATTTCCCTTGCAGCATTAAACATTGCTCCATGAACTGGCTGCTCCCTGCTTCCTATCTCAATCCAGTTGGTCTTAGCTTCATCTAAGCTGCCTCACGCTTTCTGACGGTTGTCATCATTGTTAATTCTGTCCTTAGTTCATCAGTTTAGCTATTATTCTCACTACTAACGGTACTATTCGCTGAACCTTATAAGCAAGCTTTCTACATCGGCTTTTTGACCGTGCGATTTGTAGAATCTTTTTCATACCCAGTAGTTGCTGTCTCAGACACATCGGTGACGTGATGTAAGAAAAACCGCTCACATCATATATGTCAAACAAAATTACATAGGCTTCAGAGTTTCATGTAGCTAGGCACCGCTGCATGCCATCAGACTTTCGATAGTGCTTTTTGATGCATTGCTGTCTGTGTCTAGTTGGCTGCCCTTTGTTTTTTGTAAGCTTTTCCCGAGATTTCCACAACTACCTCGGCCAATGCAAAGTGGTTCATCCTCTGGTACTGGCTGATCCATTCACAAAACCAAGATGGCTTGAACACCTGATCCTTCCTCCTGGGTACGTAGAACAATTCATCCTTTGAAGTATATACTTATTGTTCCGTATGTAGTTCCTTATCGCCTTTCTGGTGAGATGCTAGCTTTACAGAGTCTAAACAATTAGGATTAGCCCACCTCACAAAAACAGTACCACAATTTACCTGGAATTTGCCTGGAAGTATATATTTACGTGGCAGATTCCTCTGTCTTGATTAATTTGACCTGCCACTAACGGCTTTTCTGCTTCATAAGAACTTACGAAAGTTGGGTTCGGTGCTGTTGTATCCCGAAAAACCAGCAGACCAGAGCAGCACCGGAACAAATGTATGGAAAAGCTGTCTGCACATACGCTCGTTATAATTAATTCGATAGACGTTCGAATTGCAATTATTCAAATGCGAGATGGCATGACTGGCCAAAGAGTGCTAAATAGAAGTGGGCGTAAGATACAGGAATCCAGGGCAAAAACAAAGCAAAGTATTTGAACACGACATTGTCCCCTCCTCTGTTCGTCCAAAAACTATGTGATTTAATGTCAGCACCCCGAAGAATTGTCATGTGGCGCTGCCTGTTAAAGCCTATCGGTAGACAGGGCGGCGTATCCGACCGGAACGTCGAAAGTTTGTATTAGTTTCCACCGAGCGCTGTGTTGTAAGCATGTTCGTCTGTTCAACAACACGCTGGGGAAGCGCTACATGCAACCGTCTTGCATTGCCCTTTGTTCCATTAGCCAAATTATAAGTGCCTGGCGTGCACACAGGTTCCATAATGGTTGGGGATCCGGGCACATTACCTCCTTTCCGGGAATAGGGTAGTCTTACACAAACAAATGTCGCTAGAGGATACATTCTCTCAACGCGTCTATATTTAGCCTAGTAAACACCCGGTCTTTCTTTTCCTCTGTGAACCGAGGGGATCGTTGCCGTTGTAGTATGCGGAAAGGTTCTGTATACCTGCAGTGCAGATACCAACACGTCATCCGAGGATTCTCCCGAAAGCCGAAAGACTTTTAGAGAATCTTGCAAAGTACGATCAAGTCGTTTGACCATTTCATTTACTGCAGGTTTATAAGGCACAGTCCTCGTGTGTCTGATCGCATTTGACCTTAGGAATTCAGCATACTCGTTACTTTGAAATTGTGGAATGTTAGCAGTAACTGCCTGTGAAACTGTGAAACTGTTAGAAGCTTGTAATGATGCGCATCCGTATCTACAATTCACGTGTGAGTACGAGTCCGGAAGCCGATTGCGGTTTTTGGATGTTGATCTTATCAAAAACGCCGATGGATCATACATCAAGGCAGTGTATAGAAAGCCAACTTGGACTGGACAGTTCATCAACTTCCATACTGCGGTACCACTACAGTACAAACGAATTCTAGTCCGCACTCTTGCCTTCCGGGCACATAGAATTTGCACACTGGATACAATTACCAAAGAATTGCAGAGGGTCGGGGACGCGCTAATGGCGGATGGGTATCCAGATAAATTCATCCACAAACATCGGAAATAAGGCACGATAAAAGCACTGAGGATGAACGTACCCAAGAATGAACTTATTGTGCACATTTCTTTCAAAGGCGACAGTGCGGATGATGCGCTGTCCAAACGCCTGTCAGACGCTGTTGAAAAGACTTATTTCGCGGCTCGCTTACGCATAGTGTTTTATAACAATCGTTTGTTCGCAAAACCTTTGAAATACAGGCTGCTTCCGGTGACTCGATCAATGCTTGTTTATGTTTACTGGTGCTTCTGTGCTACACGATACGTGGATGGTACTACGAGGCGCCTATCTCATAGGATTCGCGAACACATGCTGAAGTGGTTTTACAAAGGCGAAGTGAGGTATAGTAAAAGCTTCATCTTGTCGCACCTACTAGATTGCGGTCACGCAGGGACGCAAAACAATTTCAGTGTTCTCTATACTATCCCTGAACGTTTCGCGCGCGGATTTCGGTAGCACCTCCTTTCTATTGTGGAAGCTACCTCCATCCTCCACCTCAATCCAGAATTGTGCGTACAAAAACAGTTCGTACGTTCTTTACTACTACCGTGGCCCACAGTTTCGGCTATGATTCTCCTGTCCATACTTTGCCACCTTCAATGACACCTTGATTTATTGATTTGTTACTGTTTAAATTAAACATTTTGAGAAGTGCGCAGCCCAATGCGGCACAGGTAGCACTATGTGGTCAGTATGTAATGTTTGAACCTGACACGAATTACCGAAAATAATTCTTTAATCAGAGTATGCCTTCCGTCATTCATTCTAATAAATAGGAATTTTTGGATTTCTGTAGATCAAAATACTCCGTGATTCGGTTAACTTTCTAGTCTTCCCTACATTTTGCATTTGGGGTAACTGCAAAGCCAGTCTAGAGCGGTGCAAAGCAGCAGCGTGCAAAGGCACGGCTAACGAGCCACGCCAATTTGCTGTGTCCCGAAAGAGCAGCAGACCAGAGCAGCACCGGAACGTATGTATGGAAAAACTACCTGCACATACGCGCGTCAGAATTAAATTGATAGACTTTCGAATTGCAATTAGTCAAATGGAGGATCGCATGACTGTCAAACGAGTGCTAACTAGAAGTGTGAGTAAGATAAACGAATGGAGGACAAAATCAAAGCAAGGTGTCTGAACACGACCAGTGCCTTTCATTTTTAGTACTGATGCAGAAAGTCCTAGCTCGTGAGGCTAGCCATTGTCCTCTGCACAGTTCGTAACTGGCATGGCAGTGGAAGATGAGCCGGGCTATATCATAGTCAACTGTCAAGCACGCAGGTCTACGGCTGTCACCCATGGCGAATTGGCACTAGCTGCTGTCATCCTGAAGTCATGGGGCGGAATCCTGCAGGGTTCCGCTGGGAGGCGCACCACTGACGTGACCCAGAAGGTCGAACTGCCGGCTTCTGGTGCTTTTCCAGACTAGTTTAAGACTTCTGATTTTGAGTAGCGATGATGATTTACCTGAATTATGCCTTTCATTTTTGCAAGAACACTGATACACTATTTAATTGGATCTTCACCAATGGCATTTCATGGCAGCTTTGCTGCCCGTCAACGACACTCGAACAAATGCGTTTGGCCCCCACATTTCTCCAAGAACAATTTAGTTTTATTTACCTGGAGTTATTCGACGGCATTTCATGAAGTTTTCACTTGAACCTGGAGACAATTACAACTTACCTTCGACAGAATTCTGATCATATTTTGCGCACAAAATGCTCTTTTACGTGCTCTTTTCTGAAGATGAGTTTGACCTTACCAAGTTTAAAATTCCACCCATTTTTCGAAAAATTTAATGGGAATCTCGTGAAGATCCTGCATTAGACTGAGGATTGGCATTTTCGTCTGAGCTGGACGAATTCAGCTGTAAGGATCAGCTGTGCTCTCCACTTCCATGATAAAGCAAGTGTGGATAGCTGAATAGGAGGTCTGTACAACCCGGACAAGTATAGCACAGCAGAAGAAGCCAAACTCTATTACCACAAAAGTTTTACACCCCTGCACATTTCTTCACTATATTTCACGACTATTTTCCATCTATAATCAGCTTCAACGACTAATGGCGGACCCTGACTAGGCATTATAGTCAACCAAAGCAGAACTTTTTGTTTGTTTTCACATGACTAGCTTTCTCGCTATAAAATGTCACAAATGTCGGTTTAGCAACACTGTGACGTGGCGGATGTGATTTGTCACCAACTAAAGTCATCGCCTTGATTATTCGGACAGCCGCTTTAAGTCCACATGCATCCACATGCATCCCTTTCGCACTGCGACAAGTTGAAACACGAACAAAATTGCACGAAAGCATTCACAAATCCCATAAACACAGCTGCACCGCCCACTTGCAAACATACGTATAGTTATTTATCAACATTTTTTACAAAGTTATTATTCCATTGTACAGCGATCGATCACTTTTGTTCTCTTAACATTATCATGCCTGTGCAGACGTGTCCCGAGTAGTCAAGGAGAAACATTTTACTAATTTTATTTATTTACAGATAATTGCTAAAGAAGATCAACACACCCATATATTTTAGCGCAGTATGCATGGTGCAAGGCTAGATGTGATTTGGTCCACATTCCAGGATCACGACTTATGTAAGCTAATGCCTAACAATTCCCGTACTGAGGATATGATAGGTAATTTGTGTATTGTTATCCAAAACCGTACGGTAAATTAGGAACTTATGATTGCTGGTCGCAGCTTATCCCACAAGGGGGCGTTTCTATAGAGTGAGACTCTTGTGTGTGCTTTAACATCAGCCATTGACTTGGTTAATAAAAGAAGGTCTATTGGATGATGTGTATCGAGATGATCCCAACATTAAAAAAACAATCATGGCTGACTTATGTATTATGCACAACTTAATGGAAGAGTATGATTTGCATCTTATGTCTACGTAGCCACAGTTGATCCAGTTTAATCGGCTTGCCTCGTTTGCAATTATTAAGGTAGGAATAATTTAACAGGCTTCCGGTGAACGACAGTTGAACTTTCTCGACAACTTGGCTTTCACATTTCCTCGAACTGATAAACGTTAACAAGTAATATTCCAATATCGGGCAGATACGTGTTTTATAGAGCAATGTGCGGAACGCCGTAAGCGTCATTGTTTTGAAAATGTTACCAATTATTGATCTATCTTTCGCCGAGATGTAGCTTACTTGTTCCGCGAAATTGTGTGACAATTATCAGTGTATACCGATGTCTATCACGGGTCAACAATCGGTTAACGCGGTACAATTAGCCTAAGCTGATTAAGCGGTAACTGGAGCCGATGGGAGATAAAACTGCATTTTGACTGTAACAGTTTTAGTTACCATAAGGCGTAACAAATACCTAGACCCTTGTGCTTAATTCGGATGTTTTCAGTTCCATTCTGTAGATAAAGACAACATTGATGTCGTCCAAGAGTAATAGTGTTTTTTCAAAGCCAGAAAATGCGAAAAGTACCGTTCACGTATAGTCGAAAAATTAGCGAACAAAGAAGGCAAGCTGAAAAGCCTCCGCTGGTAACCGACTGCCGCTTCATTTTGATGCCACTTAAGTTCACCCACTGTGTTTGGTTAGAAAAGTAAGAAATTAACCAAGTGATTAGGTTTGTTGTACTTCTAAAAGCGGTAAGTCTAGTTGTTAGTTTGAGATGCGGCACCTGGTCGAATGCGCTTTTCATGTCCAGGGTCGAGACAGCTAACACTTTCCGACTCCATATCATTCGTCACATGATGATATGGCTTCTAGGAGTTACCTTGAAGAAATTCATGTTGAGATTTGTTAATACGTTTTCTTTGCATCAGAAAATTAAGCGTACCTTCCATGCTGAGTTGCTCTATCCCTCGTGATGTAAATGAAGTATGATTAATTAGTCAATAGTTATCCACTTCTTGTCGACAGCATTGCTTGTGGCGCGGTACGACTACCACGCATTTCTATGTGGCCGGAAAAATCCCACTCTACATATAAACGGTAAACAGATTTGGAAGGATGACTGGGATATTCGGACCACTTAGGGTCTGCAAGGTAGGTGGAATCACGGCAGGACCCGGTTAGTTGAAGAGTTGGGGCGCATTAATTACTCCATCGACGGTGGGCAATTTGATGTTGATAAAAGTTAACTTGGCTTCTATGGGCCTACTTACTGCGAAGTTGCCACCGTTAAATGATGGCCAAAATTGGAGATTAACGATTTCACATAGCCCGTCGGGGACATTTATTACCCTTCCATCGGGAAATGCCAAGTAGAGGGCGATGTTTCAAGGATGTTACTATCCATCTAAATTGGCCTTATGGCTTTAGCTTTAATCGTATTTTTAAGCGTAGCGCACCGCCTCAATTTGGCTTCTTTGGCTTGCGTGTTTCTCCATTGGACAACGAGTTCATTCATACATATCTTGAAATAGTAACCTTTGGTTTTTTGCACTTACATCGCATTTTCTTAGACATAACGTGCACATTAGCAGTAGGACTATCGCAGCTTCTTTTTCACTTTGTGCTTCCCCCCTTTTGGTGTTAGCTTAAATATACTTAAACTAATCTTGGTATAGTGCTCATAGGTTGAACTATCCATATCGGCGACCAAAAGGAAACCATCCCAATTAAGCGTCCAGAGAAGAAGTAAAAACTGAAGGGGCCAAAAGGTAACCGATTATCTTGTAGTTTATGTCAAAACCAAAGAAAATTGTAACTCTAACAATTTCGTGGTCATAACCAGGGATATTATCTAGTAATCTGCAAATGCGTGTGGTTAAGCCGTCTGGACAAATAGATCGGGGAGACCAAGTCATCTGACGGTAATACGCACGTCTTGAATCTAGTCATGAACAGAGATAGCGTCGACGGATATCCTATATTTGGATGGTGCAGTTTGACTACGCCATGCAATGGCCGCCATGTTGAAATTCCTACAAATTATCTTGAAGAAGGATCGCAGCAACTCTACTTTGGTGATTACTTTGCTGAATTCGCTAACTCCTGTGGAAGAGATCTGTGGTGTTATATACACATCGAAGTAATATATCAACCTGCCCACCATGAGCGTTGGAACACACTGAGTCTTCCAGGTGACCTAACGCCAGAACCTTACAGAAAGATGCGTAAACTTTGTCACGGGCCTGCTGAACACATACCACGCCACGGTGCGTCCATCTCTGAATGTCATGTATACAGGAAGGCGCCAATCTGCACCGAAAGCGTTGCCATACTGCCAACTTATTTTTATGAGTAGCACAGCGCTGGATGAGATGGGGAAAGAAAGTAGAAGCAGCACTTTGCGTTTACTAGATCGTGTGGTAATGAGCAATATACCATAATAATCGTAACAACTTGAGTCTTTTAAAATGCCAAGACCCACAGCGGGATTAGTGTGTAGAATTTTAGAATTATCTACCACCAAATTGTAGCCATTGCATTCTGAGTAGCTATGCCAGAAAGTACACGGGGTACTTTGCCGTTTACAATATAAAGTTAAATGTTTTGAACATAGGGTGAGATAACGGATAAGAGGAGGAGCTGAGCGTTACATTGGATGTCGAAAATTAGCACTTTGCCGCGGACTAAATATTGCTATGGTTCCCGATGAGCATCAAAAACAAACAAAATTTAAAAAAGCTTCTGATTCAAGTCGCCCATGTTCGGAGTAGGCTGAGCTGACGCACAAGATTACTGCCTCATAAGGGAGGTGGCGTCAGATATTCGTATATGCAGCTCAGGCAGTGGAGGAGAGCCGGTACCGTTGTTGGGCGGAACTTTTATTGGTATTGACATTGGGAGGGATGAAACAGGGTACTAATCATGAATATGCCTTTCGGTGGTAGATTGGAAAATTATCAACTGGAATTCGGTAAATATGACCCAATAACTTCACGCCAGCGGCGGTCCATTATTTTGAGGAGGGCAAAAGTTGTGACAGCTGCCTTGGTGCAAGGGTAAGCATAATGGGATTTTGGTGAGGCGAGCCATGTCATGCATGGTCCTACAAAATTGGGGCGAGCTTAATTGGTGCCAGACAAAACTGCCGTGCCTAATGTTTGTGTGTGGACAGGTCCGCTTGGTTGACTTGCATACGCGACCGCGGCGCAGGTGCATTACTGATCCCATTTGAGCAAAGCTACGGTTGCTTCCTGATGTGTACATTTGCAATGCGTGAGCGACGTGGGGAAACGCCAGCGTAGCTACGATTGAAATGGAATTGGAAGCTTTTCGTCCCAGCTGCCCACAAGCTATCTAGCACAGCCTAGTCCGGAAATGCACCAGACCCGTTTCGCCCTATTGAGGCTCCTCAGTGGTGCGCATTCCCTCGGTCAACTAATGGGGATCGAACCCATGAACGCTTGAGGCAGATGCCAACTAGTCAGCAGCTTAAGTCACTAAGCCATGGGGTACGTCGGCTGGGCTACACCATTTGCAAGGTAACGGCCAGGCCGACGTTTCCCATGGCTCAGTGGCTTCAGCCGCTGGCTAGTTGCCATTTGCTTCTAGCAGTCATGGGCTTGATCCTCAGTAGGGGACCGAGTGAATGCGCAAAACGGACGAGCGCTAATAGGGCGCAACGCGCCTAGTGCTTTTCCCGACTATGCTGTATACTGAAGCTTGTGAGCATCTGTGACGGAAACGTTACATTTAACATTAAAATTCCTGCTACTCATTAGTAATATAAACTGGTATGGTTTTCCAGGCTATTTTTTGATGATGATGATGATGATACAGGAATGTGCAAAGGGAATGGAAGGTAGGCGGAGATCTGCTGCTTAGGTTTGTGCAGCGGCTGCCTCAACTGAACCCTGTCCTATGTTTCTTCAAGTAGATGATTGTTGAGAGGTGCGAAGATACGTTGAGGAATTGCAACATCCATAATTTGGGTTGACTGCAGCAATCTGCACTCCTGTAGATTACGCCGTAAATATTAGATTCGGCGTTATGACGGTTCCACGCGGGCGTTGAGAGCTATGATTTGGGGCTCTTTCCGTTGTTAAGTTAACATAGGTTGTTCAACGCCATTGGTAGTTAAGGCCAGTTGCGGCTTTCTGGCTGACTGTGCTCATTGCGCAACTGAATAACAGGATTCAGTCTACAATTATGAAGCATTAATATTGGAAGCCAGCAACAAATTTCAGTAGCAATGCTCACGTATCCATTTAGTTGCTAAAACCCCTTTGAAAATTCGCTGTAAATGGATGTCCAAACCTACCCTTTGCTCTCCATTACCTACTTCGCATTCACATACGTCGTTCAACAACTGGGACCATTGGATCACACCAAGCGACGCAGCGTCTTAGCCTGTATGCAACGGTGTTCACATAGGCTTAACTTCGAAAAACGCTTATTCGCTTTGCTGTAAACCGCATCCAGCCTTATCGCTTGTTTTCCAGTACAAGCCTGTATTAGCTTCATTCTTCAAGCAAGCTAAGAGGAGTTAGTCTCCTAGCACAACACAATGCCTCAGCCCCGTATACATTGGTACTCAAGTTTCCACTTGCTTTGTTCAACTCGTTTCACTGTTCGATATAAACAGTCATTTAGCCATAACCCCTTGCTTTTCATTTCCGTGTCTGTACTCTCTAACTTCCAGCTATATCGACATTTTACTCTTCCTGCGAGACGCAGCACCTTTACGTTGCTTGCTTTTGTCTCAGGTGGGCTTTTCTTTTTGAAATGCCTTCGTCACTTTTCTAAATAGACCTTCAGTCTTAGCTAGCAGTTCTTTGTTGGTTCCCATTCTTTATATGTTTCTAAGATTTTGTATACATAATACATATGGTAACGACATTACACAGTGAACAGTGGTGCTGAAAATGTACCCATATAGATGGATAAAGCTTATTTGGACGTGACTTGAACAATTACTTTGCCGCCAGCCGTTCGCTTTTTATTTGTATTTCCATTGCTGTAATGCCAGATTATCTGTTCGGCTGCCTTTTGTCCGTTGGTCGTCGTTCCGCGTTTTTTTACCGGCATGTTGGCCAGCATCTGATAAACCTTGCAGTAACTCCGAATGGACTAGAATTAGCGATCCTAAGACTTACTGCACTGAGGTACAAAATCGCCGAGCCATAATAAGGAGGGAAATTCAACGCTAGTCAGTAGTGACAGAAGACTTGCATGATTTCTTTCATATACCAAGGATATCTAACTTCCTGGTATATGAAGAGCAAATGAAACTCGGCGGCAGGTGACTGCCAATAACTTGGCAAGCAATCGGTTTGAGGTCGAGTAAGTTTAAAAGATCGATACGCAACTTGAACAACCGGAAATAACTTTAATAGTATTAAAAGATGATATCATCATTCGTGCCGACCGGCACGCTCGCGTTTGCAAAACAATTGGCTACTACGTCACAGAAACTTGTGCTCTAGAATAGTAGCGCGACGATATCGGGTGTCTTGGAACTCAGTAACCAAGTCAATACTAAGTTTGTTTGAATTGTGATTTACACAAATTTGCTTACACTTACCCGATTATGTTTCCTTTAATTTAGCACATTTAATATTGATCATATACAGTACGTTACTGCGACTTATACATGAGTCGCTATGAGATATATGTCTTGCCATGTAACCGACAATGGTAGACAGTGAAAGTGTCAAAGCCACGTTCAACGTATACGTAAGCATTGTCTTTCCTGGGGTTTCACTGTAGGAATTAGCTTCCTCTTTGGGCCAGTGGCAGTATAAAACTGAACAGCCGAGTTAGACACCTAACTTTGAAAAGTTCAGGTAGCTAGTTATATTTGGCGTTTAGGTCAGTGTCACGCATCTCTGAAAGGTAATGGAACACATCCGTATTTCGCATATATTCATCTGATCCCACGCAGGCACAGCATCAAGTAACTGTCTAGAAATATACCTTTATTTATTTATTTATTTTGTATATTTCTTCTAGAGTGCGAATTTGTGTCTAGATGTTGATCTAATCATATTTTACTGAATATGTCATGCTCATGCATGAGTGGTTAACGTTTAGGTGGTTTTCATTGCTTTTGCTGTTTCAAGTGCATGTATTTATTCACAGGTGCGTTTCAATGCAATCTTCACTAGTTGGATTAGTGGACAGTAACATCACTAGAGGTGCTTCATACTACGTGGAAATATTTCGCTTCATCATTAGATGTTTTCTGGTCCTTCTTGAAACAAATTATAAAGTGATCTCTCCCAAGAGAGCAGGGTAATATTTATGTTTATATTTAGGTAAGCTGTGAGCTTAACGTAAAAGGGCGTTGCGCTCTCACACGATCTGATTGTGTCTAAAAGCTTATTCCACAGGATAGCATATCTGTTAAGAAAAACATGGAACGCAGAGTTAGCATGCATCTGGGTACACTCTGGGTAAATTCCTTATTGCCTAGCTACCTTGTTAAACTATACTGTATTTCTAGTGATGGCAAACAGCAGTGTGCTTGTTGTTGAATCATGTTGCACAGAGGCATCAGGTTATATCTCTATCTTTGTAGCCAAAGAGGATCGAGCTGGAACTATCGGCAGCGCTCCCGATGGTTCTTAATGGATGTTTTGTCTACCAGACTTTTGGTAAGTACCATTGTATCATTGCCAGAGATATTTTGTCAGATTTCCGCATGCTGCAACAAATGATACTATAGTATATGCCATAATGGGGCAAGTGCGGATTTTGTGGAGTTCTACTCTGGCTAAGGTTATGTGGATATTATACTGTATATTAGCCATTGATTTTCTGGCCCTAGCCAGCTGGTACAGCTGTACACCAAGGCGTTTGTCGTTGAGTGTAAATGATCCCTAGGATATCGACCAAAGGCGATAGATGATGCTAGCATTTTTCGCCGAGAACTACATCATCCAAGTGTCACACCATTTCTCAAGGGAGTAGAGGTCTCCCTGTATGAGCAGTTGGATGTCTTGATGTTCAGCTTGCTGGAATCTATGTTATCTGCAAATAGGAAAGGCATACCATGTCTGATAACCGTACTGATGTCATCGATGTACAGCAGGAACAGTAACGGACCAATTACACACCATTGGATAACAGCACTAGTGGTTGGACGTGGTGAAGAGTAGTGGTCGGTTATGGTAACTACCTGAGAACGGCAGCTCAGGTATGACAATAGCCAGCCTGGGTGTGGGTACTGGATGCGAAAGAAAGCAATCATTTTCAGAGCCGTTTGCGAAGCACAAACAAATGCCCTTTCCACGTCCATGAACAGAATTAGGATTGCATATTCTGTGTCAGCAGACTCCGAAACATGATTCAAATAATGCAGTTAGCAAGTTATCCATGATTTTTCGCACAAGAAAGCAATATAGGACCTTTAGATTAGCTCCAGAAAACTGAGGACTTCCATCATACCATTCTTAAGCAGTTTCTCTAATAATCTGGCTAATAAAAGGGTGTGATGGATTGGCCGGTAATTCTTGTTATGAGCCACCCTTGTGACGGTGGATGATGATAGAGGTTTTCCACCAGTAAGAAAATAGCCTGATGTTAACGAAAGAGTAAGCATGTTCAGAAATAGCAACGGCATGTCAGGCTCTCTCAGTTTTGTGACGGCAGGTGGAATCCAACTTGGAAGACTGTTGGATGGAATTCATTATACGTTGGATAGTACCGAGAAAAATTCAATTTTTTACAGGGCGTTTGTTGCTTTCATCTTAATGCATGTATTTAACTGGACCATCTCCAGGCTGTTGGAGGTGGTATACAATGAGCTAAACGCTTCACAGATTTCAGCTGCATCATAAAGTGACTGTCCGTCTTCATTAACCAATCTATCCAACAAAGGGGAGTGTGGATTGGTTCTGCAACGCAGAAGTTTAACAGTTTTTTTTCGTTTTTAATGTCGGTTGTAGATCTATCCGTCCTTCTTCTATCCTCTACCTCAACTGTATGTGCTTGCTCCTGTCAACTATTTTCTGCAGCTCTAAGAGCAAGGTGTAATTTCCTGTCTTTCATTATCCAGAAATTATCCTTCTGTGTTTCCGGCTGACTGAATGCACGAGTGCGTCTTTTTGGACATACGTAGTCCCCTTGTCTTGGGGAGTAAGGAGAGCAATGATTTGATGTACGCGATCGTCGAAATAATCCATGGCAGTGCTCACACTGTCAGAGAGAAAGAATGCGTCCAACACAGATGATCGGATTAATTGATGGAATTGCTTCCAATTCCTCTTGTGGTTTGCACGTTACGAAATACAGGCGTGTTTGATGACCAATTTAGCGCAGAAGGTCGCTACCATGAAGTACGTCGAATGCCTGTGTCTGTGCATTTGCGACACCGAAGTGAATATCAGGTAGTATATACTGCTTGCTCTTGTTGGTTCAGTAATCCGTCGTATGCACCCACCAATTATGTTAGAGGAAAGGAAAGCTGTATATGTGGATGAGGATGTTTGGAAGGGCTAGCTAATCTTTGGTGAGTTGAAATCACCAGCAATTACGTCGTTTTGTTTGGCATCACAACAGCAAATTTGAAAGCTTTGGGAATGCTTGTAACACTCGCGGTTGCCGCGGTTGGTGTGTTATAATCACGACCGAGTAGAATGTGAGAACCATTTCCTGAGGCGGAAAGCAAAGGATATTCGGAGACATTTAATAGCTGTGGATGATCAAGATTGTCTGCTCCAAATGTAAGATCTAGGTATATCATGCATCCACCACCTTTGCCTGTATCGCGATCTTTACGGAAAAGCTGATAAGTAGGAAGCATTTATGTAGATTCTAATGTATCCGTGGACACCTTGTCTCGGTAACTGAGATTGCTTTTGGGTCGTTGATTTTTGCAAGCATGCATAGCAACGACAAGTTATCAATAGACTTGGCATTAAATAGAAGTACAGAAAAAGGAAACTGAGTATGGGCTCATCGCTTGATTTTGTAAGGGAGTGGTAAGGGAGTAAATTTATGGAGTAAGGTATCTAAAAGCTGATTTTGACGGCTCTAGTGGTCGCTTTAGGTTGTGTTTGTGCCATTTAGGTTGGTAGATATCTTCAGTCCCTACCGTTATTTTCACATATTTAGGGCTCTGCTTGGAAACAATAAGTGGATGTGGGTTTTCTACTTTATTGGAGTAACTACCCATTGGGTCCTTTTGGCGCTGCGTTCAGCTTGTGACACTGCCATACGGCTCTTGATAATCAGCTCTTGCCAAGGTTTAGGAGTTACTCCATTACTTATAAACGGTGAATTTAATTCGGTTGACGCACAGACGTCAAGTTTGCGAGGGTAGTAGTTGGTAGGTTTGCGTAAGTGACGTTGTAGCATCGTCAGAAACGGTGGTGCTCGAGATACTTATCCAATGAGGTGAGCTGTCAAGATCCACTTCCAAGTGCCCAGTTGCCACATTAGATACGTTAAAGTTTGAGCTTCGGCCTGATAACAATTAACCCAAACGACGGTTTGAGCTGATGATGGTAACGAAAGATCATTAAGCGACCTTGACAACGCCGTGCAATCTGGTTGAATCCATTGATCATTGTACTCGGTCCGCTAGACTATACTAAGCCGATTGCTAAACAACCGTTTCGCGAGGTTTACAGTTGAAAATTTAAAAATGAGCTCGCAGAAGTGCCTTGGCGTTTTCTTCTCAGGCGATGGTATTTGCATTCGACCTCTGACATGATGCCGTAAGTGCTGCAGTTTTAACGTTAAGCAAACTAATCTATCACGAAAGTTAAAAACGCTCACATTTTTCAGTGTGCATTCGTTCGGCTACCTCAAACGCGACTAAGGCGATTTACTGTACTGCCCACCTCATTCGGGCTAGATCAAGGCTTACCCATTGGTATCTGAGATTGTCTAATGAAGCCAGGTCATCTCTTAGTGATTCGACACTGGTCTCTATTTTTCATATTTCGGATAGTTGGTATTCCATGGTGTTGAACTTATCACTGAGTTCCGAAAATAGTAACAATGGAATCAGCACTGGCTCGCAGTTTATTCGGGCCTCAGTTTTCGTTGGCTTTGTTCGGGCGATGTATAAAACACTAATTGTTGCTTGTTGAGTATGGCTATGCCTTATGGGTGTCATACTAAACTGAACTATACTGATAAGAAGGATAGATGAAGTAACTAGTGAGGGTTGCTGAAAAATGTAATAATCATGGTTTTAGGTGCTTAAGTTACGGGTATATGTCAACGCAAAAACAAGCAAATGAGATACTAAACATCAGTATTTAGTTGTTGCGCTGTCAGTTTAGTAGGAATAGGCTCTTGCTGCCGCTTGTTCAGTTAAATCAAGACCGTTACATTGGTAGAGACCGCTCAACGATACCATTTCCGCCTGAGGTCACGTGACTGCTCCACATAGGTAAGGTTACTGTAGCACAAATCCAAGATGGCAGATATAGCTGGGAGTTAGGTAAATCAATGGGATCTCTGAAATTAGCCAGAGAATTTCCAGAGAATTCCAGAGAATTTTCCAAATTTTCTCCGAGTGCAAAATACACCAAGAGAACAATGTTATTGCATAATTCATACACAGCGAACAGGTAGCACACAGTAATCCGGACGCAAAAGTAGAATCCAGCAATGTAATTCAAAAATTCGCGACATCCGTGTTAACAACCTACGTTTCGCCTGGCCATTATAAAATCAAACAGCATCAGTTACTGCATATGAAGACGTTTTGCTAACTTAAGTCTGGGGCAAGCTTCGCGCATTTTGGGTTTAGTCATCAGAGAGAGATCCCACTTTGAAGACAAGTGAAGATCCACCAGTGGCGTGATTTTCGAATGAAAAGGAGACCTAACTTACAAAGATTCTCTAAGGACTGTGCGCCTACGAACTGATTTTATTGATGATATTAACGTCCGTCAGGCCAAATGATATTTAGCCCGAGGATCTCTCCCGTGAACACAGGCAGTCGACGGCCAATGTAGGCTTGGACAAGTTGTAGGGTTTCGAATTTCATAACTATAGGACCCGTTTGAGTTTTGCCAGTCTTTCACAGCTGTTTACATGCAAAGCAAGTCGTTGGTATGTTACATATATTTCAAAGTGGACGTTTCACCTTTCCAGGAGACAAGCGATTAGTTAGGTTAAATACACTGGCCTTATGTGAGCGACATACACCTTACGTCAACTGTTAACAGTTCAACAATCGCGTTCAGGTCTTTTAAAATTATCGTTTTTTATCAATACAGACAAAGGCAATAGCAGTGTAAGTTTCTCCAGATTTGCATTCATTATAAGTAGCGTACCTTTAAGCACTCTAAGCTCATTTCTAGCTGGTGAACTTTGACTTGAGTCTCACAAAGCGAGTTATTAAGGATGACTCTGCAACCCTGCATCATATAATAATGTACTGATACTGATGATGTTATTGTCTGCACTGATCTCTGCAAAAACTTTGAGCGCAAAGTTTAGCTTGCGTTGTTCGCAGTTAACATAGGTTATAAGAAATGCGATAAATAAATGGAAAACCGTGTCAAATATGGTAAAACACAATGTGCAGATTAAAAATATGGTGTGAATTACCAATGGGTTGAAAGGTGTAGTAAAAAATATATTGTGCTACTGTTTTTTAACCGGAAATGACCAGCAAGGTAGCTATAGGTATTTTTCGGAAATCTGAACAGTCACACAAATAATACGCACCGCTGCAATTTTCCGCTTTTACTTATGTGAGAGCTGTTTTATCCTCATTCTGGTAGGCGAATACTGGAAGAATGTTGTGTGCCAGTTTTAGGCAATATATGCACGCTTCATAAGTTTCCTAAGACGTTTGGTACCCTTCAAATTCCAATATATCATTACAAGCCTTATGCTTAAGGTTAACCTAAACATGTACGAAGGTTGATTTTGGCGTCACTGATAGTTACAGTGATTCAAGACATTCACTACGACAGTCGTTCCTCAAAATGATTCCACAGCGATCAGTCCTAGTTCACCCCGTTTGTAAAAGAGCTTCCTAACTTCCCTGTAACCTGATGGTATGGTGCTTTGGGACCTGGTGACTAGGAACGACGGCTCTAAGATTCACACCGGCCTTTCATTGGAGCCGGTCCATTCTATTGGATGTCTTTTATGGATTTTGCACACTCAGTCTTGTATCAAGAGTAGGGTTTTTCCTTGATACGTTAACTGCTTGGGGAAATGTACTTTCTCACATTTGCCATACGTTTAACCTGACGATGCTCTGTCGCCCGATTTGAAGTCCAGTATTGGCTAGACAAAAGACTTTAGTGAAAAGTTTAGGAGGATTTGAATGAGCCGGAAGCCATTTGAGATAAATACACAGGATATTTTGATGATATCATAAAGGGCCTTTGTTGATGCGCACTAATGATACTGCATGTGACTCATGCAATCTGCTTGGTTTATGATAGGATGTCAGCAAAGCGGGTTTCAAAGTTTTATACCAAGATGGATCAAGAGCAATGGCCCTGTAGTACACAGACAGGTAAAGAATATTTGAAACATTTTGGTCGCAATGTCGTCAACATCCTGGCTACTATATTTTGCAGTGCCACATGTTAACACATGAAATCCACCATGGTTTATCTTAGCTCATGCAACTAATTATAACGTCATCTCTCCTAGGCATTTATTGTAGTGTAGAAAAATACAACCTATAAGTTTCAAGTTCAAGTTCAGTTGGGAATGGCACGATGGGGAAGTCCGTAGATGTTCCTTTCTAGACGTATCGTTAAACCAAGTACAGATAAGGTACTCCGAGGTCTTGATGAATCTTAAAGGGAATGCTTGTTCCACAGCCTAGTAAATTGTATACTGCCACGCTTTCTGCACTAGCAATCTCGCTGGGCAGGTCAAATGAGGTAAGAGATATATAACGACCATAGAAAGCAAAAGGGAAAGAAGGTTATTAAAGTTAATGATAATGTCGAGGAGAGAATAAAAGCGCAGAAGATAAAATCACAATAAGAAATTGAAATGGTCAGGAGAAAAGAAATGCTTCCAGTTGCCACACAACAGCATCTAACGGAAAAACAAAACGCGTAACCTTAGGTTTACTGAGTACATTTTCTGGAACAGTTTCCAAGCTCGGAAGCTCTAAGCGATTTCCTATTTGCCGCCTTGACCTGGTCAGAAGGTGGTTTGGGTAGCTTCATTGGGTGACCACGAACACGAGACAACCTATCCGCATTAGGCAACCAAAACGAGTTTGGTCCGACGTTCCCAGTAAATGTACGGTAAGTGAGCATACGGTCTTTCCGAAGCCAGCGATTGTGCATTGAATATTTACCTAGATGAAGTAGAGGCACTGGGTACGTTTGTTCCCGCAACCCCACGACCAAATTAGTACCCACCATAAAAGTTCTCGCAAAATTCCTTTTGTCCTGAACGAGGCAGGGCGGATAAGCCTGGACGCATTATTGCAAATAAGGCCGAACAAAAGCTGAGCGCAGCTTCAGGAAGATGTTGGCAGTTAAGACTGAAATAATGGTGTACTAAATAGTCTCCTAATTTCGGCATTCTTTCGGTTGTAACTAGAGTGGACAGACAATGAATGGACAATACCTAAGTCAGCTTGGTTGTAGACAACGAGAAGTTTGAGCCTACCGAACAGATAACTCGAATTTGGGAAATTTGCTCCTATATGATTATTGGAACAGGTAACCAGTTTACTGAACAACAACCATAAGGTAGACCAGTTCCAGAGCCTATCCAGTGCAAGTTGTATCCCCTCAAGACAGCAAGAAGAACTACAAAATTCCATAGCTTAAAGTCATTGACAAATATACTCAATAATACCCCAAGATGACCAATGAGATGGTTTAAGTAATTATAAATGAAAAATAAATGAATAGCTTGAATATTTCAAGTAAAACGAAGCACACCAGAGGCATAATGAAATATACGCAACAAGCAAAACTGCTTTGGGATAGTACACATAGTTAATAGAAAATGCACAAACAAAAACCTGCGGTTTTTACATGTAAGTCAGTCGTCGGATAATAGTGGGATCACGGTAGGTGGTGGGGCTGGTACATGGAACTATCCTAGTTACCTCCTATGGTGGTGGCAGGTGAGGTTCGGTGGGAGATCGTTATGTTGTAATCTGTGGTTCCATCGGAACTGCTACCAAAGTAAAAGTTTGACGCACTTGCTTCCTAATAAATTTGGAGTGCTTTCTGTTAAGCTTTCTAGAAAGGGGCTTATCGTTTGTTTGTAAATGGAATTAATGTTGTCCGAATAGAGCCGGCAGGAGAGCCTTTAAGTCTCTGAATAGTAAAGCGCGGTTATCCTAAGTTGGCTATTGTCACGAGCTGTAAACAATATTGGGCCTTTACTAGATACCGTGTTTCGCACTGCCAAATCTTCTAGATCAGATCCTAAATTTACACCAGTTTCTGTATTATACCATTTGCCAAGCATCGTCTGCTCAGATGTTGTTGTCTCACCCTGCCTGACTTAGTTAAATGCCCCTTGCCGTCTAATTGCGTCAAGTTTGGAAGAGATTTCGGTTCATGGCGAAACATTTTCCTGTGTGTCGCAAAAGTAAATGCATTCAACCAGGTTGCATGTATTATCTAAACTAAGAGCAAATCGATGCCAATATTTAAGTGCGTAAAAATGTAGCCGATATGCTCAACCGAAAATATTTTCACTGCCTGTGGTATGCCCTGTATGTCTTACTTGCAAAGTCAAACATACAAAAACCATAATTCAAAGGCTATCTATCGGTCACTCGTGTGTTGAATGTATTAGTTTATTAAAAGGTTATGACATGCAGATAAGGAATGGCAATGTCAAGAATGCATAATAGTATTTAGCAATATATCTAGGCATATTTACTTATTTCTTCAGTCCATAAGCCCATGGAGCCCAAAATAGTGTCAACTGCTGTAAATACATAGAAACGGGGGAGGCACAGGCAGAGCCAAGCGATGTCACCACGGCACGAGCGCGTTTAAAGATATATATGCGGAAGATTTTTCTATACAAAATGGGACAAAATACTTGATACCGGAAGGAAAAAGGGAGACAAAATGTAGTAAATTCACAACCGCTACAGTACTCCCCTTGATCCTGTGCCAGTATGCAGCGCTCAATATGGCATTTATGATACATACCTACGACGCGTGCGTCGTGTTGTCGAGAATATACCATTTGATCATTTATGATGTGCTAGTTTTGAGAAAGAGACAACACGTCGTGAACACGTGTTTATGGAATAGTCTGTTTAACCGCACAGAGCTTTCGATGTCCGGAAAACAGGCGTTTGTCACTGGGCAACATCCTAGGAGCCGAAATCTTAGAGGGGGGAGGTGTTCAGCCTGAACGATCCCTTGTTAACTTGACGTAGAAAAGTTTAAGACGATCATTGCTTATGGACTCTTTGGAGACACTATTTTCCGGAACAAAGTCGTTCGCTTTCTGCGGTAGGACTATGAAGGGACACGCAAAATACGGTGTCAGTTGTCATCAGACGACATCATTGCGGATAGAACGGAACGGACAACTGATATTTCCTGATGGATATGCTGCGCGCGTATGCTTAACGAAGGGACGTGGATCTGTTGGACTCAATGTGCTGTTTTAAGCGCCAAGCTTGTTACGTAGGATTCAATTATCCGGTGACTCGGGAGTCAAGCGTGAACTCGCCTGGAAGTCTGATGGTTGTGCCAAAAACAAGTTTGGCTGGCAGCATCCGATGTCCTCTTCAACGCGTTTGCGAAATCACAGAATGGTAGATGGAAGGCGTTTAGGCCAAGGGGCACCAGGTGATCTATGTGTACTGACGGCCTATATTTGTCAATTAAAAACTTCCACAAAACTATTAGCACCAAGATGATAGGCCGCCCTCATATGATTGTGTTCTACCAAGCATTCTATGCAGGTCAAGAGAAAGGATGGCAGTAAATAAATTCATCTATCAGCACTGACAGGGGCTAGCACACCTAACAATAAACTTTTCGATTCCGTAAAAGCAAAAACAACACATTTAGCAGAGCTCGCGTCAAGGTAACTCACGAGGTCAACAAGTAACATGATAGGCCCACGTCAAGAGATAAGTGAAACCCTTCGAAGTAGGCAACTGCCTGACTATATTAAGATAAACGTGTTTGGATTGCGCATCAGAGAGTGAAAAGGTACTATGAATGGTGACAGAGTGTACATAAATGTTGGGGTTCTGACCAATGAGACAAATATTCGCCCAGATTCGGCAGTCTGTGCACCTAGTAAATAAATGAATATTTTATATAAGTATTCGTGACACACCACTGCAAGCCTGCCCATAATTTTTACAAGTATATAGAAACAGTAAAACCCAATATTCAACAAAACGGCAGTGGCGATTGCACCGCACTTCAAATTATGTGAGGAAACAGATGTGCATTAAAGATCTGCTGTCAAACTGGGACAAGCTTTGTGTGTGTAGCACATATGTAAAAATGCTGCTGGCACGCAATTTGATATAAGCAGCTGTAACGGCGACGACAAAGAACGGTACTGGTAAAGTGCTGGTAAAGTGGGAATCTCAAGAAACCGCTACTGCGGAACCTCTTCTCAGGTCTCTCCTTGAATTTGTTTAATCAAGAGAAATGTATTTTTGAAATATTTTGAATATATTCGTGAGCCATCTTCTGAATGGGTATGGTAAGTTGATATGTTAGATGATCGGGTTTTAATCAATATAAGTAGCCCATCAAGCTAGTGCATACGGATAATCATAGTGGTGCACGAATTGGGCAGCGTATCGAATGAATTCATGGATAAGAGCGTCAGTGGAAGTAAACACGCGAGCGGATGGTGGGGGTGAATTCCATACCTGATATGTAGTGGCGCAAGTAAGCTTCTTCCCAAGTTCCGACAAAGATGGATAAGGTATTCTATAAGAAGATGGCTAAAAGATAGCACTGAAAAATGCCAGCACAAAAAGGCTGGATTCCAAGAGGTATCTGAGAAGAAATGACTTTGTTCCAAGCCCTAGCGTAGGGGATCATTTTTCCAAATATGGATAGGTATGAGTGGGCTGATCTGCCGTTCCGAATGCACGGAGTTCCAATGAGGAAAAAGGCGGCAGGATAACAGAAAATTACTATGTGAAGGACGTATTCTTTCCGAGTAAGAGGTGTAACGCTTCTCCATTGGGAACCACTAAGGTTGGCACTTCCAAACAGCTGCCCAGAAATTGATAAGCAAGTAGTCAATTCAGAGTAGGCGAATCTTCATGAATAGCAGAGAGTCGTTCACCAGAAAATCCCAAACAAAGTGGCTGAAGCATTCCTTGGAGTATTACATTTAAATCTTCCCATAACACCTGATGATACGTATGTACGGGAATACTGGTACCAAAATGTAAACGTTCTCAGACACCTTGGAATCGCACCCTCTACGTCCATGGTATTCAAGAAAGGATTCAGGTACGTAATAAATGTTATTTAGACCTCGCAGTGTAATAACAACAGCCAATAGATAAAATAGCTTGGAATACGCAACCAGGAACCTAAAATGTGCATTAATAGTTGGGGTGTTGTCACTCTATGTAAGTGAGCATATACAATAAATACATGTATATAATACAATCAATCTATATTAGGATATATTGAGGGAGGTAGTTAGTGATATGGTTTGGGTAAAACTAAGAAGCAAGTAGAAAGTGATACGAAGGCGACTAAGTAATGCAAGGCATTTTGTAGGAAAAGGAACTAAGATGTCTACACAGCTGGAGGGAAGGTAAGCTTTATATTAGATGTTGCTACAATATTGCTGAAAGCTGGTACTAGTAGTAGACTTGATAGTTGCTGGTGAGTTGCAACCAACGAAAAAATGTGTCAACGTGACTGCATTACACTAGATACCTCATGTAAAACAGGAAGTCAGTTAGAATCCAATGACTGTTCAGTGTCCTAACGAAACTCCTGGTTTTTTGGCGTGTCAACCTACGCAATGCCTCGGCAATAGTCGCAAAATTCGGTAGATGTCGAAGGTAATAAGAACACAAACTCAAGAAATGTTTCCTCTGTGCAACGTTGCATGGTTTTGGACAATCAAGCATGGCGCTGTTGTTCTGCACATTAGGCCTAATACTCGAGGTAGGAATAACATGTCCTATAAACTCGACCTCGGTTACAGCGAATTGGCATTTGTTGGTATTCAGGCGGAGATTCAGTTCATTCTGTCTATGCAGCACATTATGAAGGTTCTCCTGATGTTCGGTGGGGTTACTACCAAAGACAGAGATATCATCCATATACACAACACATCCCTTGCGATCTTATAAAGATAGAATAATACATTTCTGCCAAACTGCTGAGGCACTATTAACGCCCATTGGTAGCACTTTGCATTGATACAAACCGTCTTTCGTAAGGAAAGCGGTCAAATGTCGGCAATCTTGAGTAAGTGGCATGTAGTAGTATGCACTGCGAATATCCAGCTTTGATAAAAGTTTAGCGTTTTTTAGCTTAACCATCAAACCGTCGATAGAAAGCAGATGGAACTTGTCCACAAGTATATGTCACTTAAGTGTTCGAAGGTCGGTGCACACACGAATAGAGCTGTCTTTATTTGAATGGCAACTAGCGGATGAACCCATTCAGAACACTGTATGGGTTCTTTCCAGTCTTCCGTAAACATATTTTTCAAGGCTTGCGACAGTGCTTCTCTCTTGGCCAGAGGTAGGGGCCTAGGTGGAGAACTGCTGAACGGTTTGTAGTCCTTGTTCAACCGAATGCGGTGCATTGCTCTTGGGACTCTAGTAATATCCGGAAGAAAGAGATTTGGATAACTGGAACGTAACGAATGAAGGTTGACGCTGGCAATGGTCATCCTTTTGAGGCAAGGTGATACGTTCAGTAAGACCATGGCACTACGTCCAACTAGAGGCATACTATCAGTTTTAGCGACGTAAACTTCAACTATATGCTTCCTGTTGTTTATAAGAAACACTGAAACAGTAACAAAACCGAGTATGTGGACATCACCGTTGGAGTAGATGCTTAAAGTGTAAACGGAAGGATGTACAGTTTGCTGACCAAGATGCTGTTTTTAAAAACCATATGGCACAACTGTGATTGGTGACGCGGAACCTAGTCTCATGTCTAAACAAATGGTTTTGTTGCTAACTTCAAAAACATACGACGAATATCCGGCCAAGGCAGTTTGGTTTCTTGAGTTGGAGAGGAAAGTGGATGTTAGCATTCATTAACAACATATATTGATTATTCAGCGGTCACCGGAGAAGCACTGAAGTCATTTGCAGAATCAACTAAAGAAATGGCGCGGGAACGACAAACCCGAGCAAAACGACTGCCCCTACCGCAATTTCGGCAGATGTCACTCTTTGCAGGACATGATTTATCATTTCCACGCTGTTCAGCATTTCCACAACGGTAACACTTATTTCTAAATAAGGATCGCGTCAGAAAGCTTGTAGAATCCAAACGGCCAATTTCAGTAGCTCCTGTGTTAGCGAAGAAAATTCTGTTTTGTTCCGTGACTGCGACATTCGCGCGGGCCACGTCACAGGCCCTGTCCCATGTGAGCTTCTCTGCGTTCTCTATTAAGAGACTCTCTCTGATCCGAGAATCCGTGAGACTGGAAATTAATTGTTGTATTAGCGTGGTTTCTTCGACTTTTTTCTTGGGAATACCATTGTAGTCACACTTTCTAACAGAACAAACACTACGCCGGTCGATGCTTCGGGCGTCAAACCCCGTTTACTGAGAGTGGTTCTTTCAACACCGGACGAGCGTAATACGCTTCTGCGTTTCGCTTTTAAACTCAAGGGTTCTGGGGTCAGTATTCAACCTGACCTCCCATTGACTGAGAGGTTGAAATTGAAGGCCGCCATAAAGGACCTCAAAGCCCGTCGCGAGGCGGGTGAAATTGGTCTTCGATTGGTGGGTTTTCGGGTGGTAAGCCGGAGGTCTACCTCCGCCCTTTCAGAGCCCGTTCTGGTGGCACCCGATCCCCGGCTCACGATCCCAATTTGCTTAAAGTAGTCCTCAGCAACGTGCGTAGTCTGAGGAACAAGATGTGCGAGATTCGCACTCTTGTAGAAAGTTCCCGGTCAGACGCACTCGCTTTCACTGAGACGTGGCTGTTCTCCGATATCCTGGACAGTGAAATGTGTTTGCCTGGTTATACCCTTCTGCGTGCTGATCGCGCCTCATGCTGTCGCGGAGGTGGAGTTGCTTTGTACGTCAAATCCACCTTGACTATTTCACGAACATATTCTTTCAGTTCCCCTGATGTAACTGCCGAGGCGCTTGCGGTAGCTGTTTGCGCTTTTTTTACGCAGTTCAAAATTGTGTTAGTATACAGAAGTCCCGAAAGTACGTCAAGCAGGCTCATTGATTTCATTCGTACTCATACGACAAATAGATGTCTTGTTATGGGTGATTTTAATGTTCCTGAGGTGGATTGGCGCAATTTCTGCACTGCGGCGACTGGACGTTTTTCTAATGATCTCCTTGACCTATCCTTACAAGCATCCCTTCATCAGTTTGTACAAAGCCCAACTAGGTTCATGGAGGGCCAAAAGCCTTCCATTTTAGACCTCATCTCTGCGAAATCGCTGGACTTTGTACGAGATGTAGTGTATGCTGCTCCCTTGGGCTCTAGTGATCACGTCTGCCTCTTATTCAAATGCGCCTTAAGTCGGGGACGTGAAGAGTGTATGGTCAGAAGGCCAAATATCTGGCGCGCTGATTTTCAAGCCATCAGGGACAAGGCTGCAAATCAACCCTGTATCATGTCAGAGGATGACACCGTCCAGGTTGCTTGGGACAAGTTCAAGTCCTTTCTTTGCGAGATTTCCCTCCCCCACATTCCAATCTCAGCGAGGAATAAAGTAGGGGCAAAGCCCCTTGGTTTGACTCTGAGGCGCGCAGGATGCTCAGTAGGCGATCCAGGTGTTGGAGGACTTACGTATCAGCTCCCTCAGAAAGTACCCATCATCGCTACCGAAGCGTGCGAAATGCATGTAAACAACATCTGCGGGCCGCACGCTTGAGATATGAACTAGCGCTAGCTCGATCTGCATCAACAAACCCGAAACGGTTCTTTGGCTATGTCAAACGGAGATGCAATGCAAATCCGCCTATCCCTGTGCTCTTTGGACCTGACGGCACTGAAGTATCAACCGATCAGGCCAAGGCCTGCTTACTTGCAGAACAGTATGCTAGGTCGTTTGTTCATGAATCTCCATTGCCTAATATCCAATTGCAAGCAAAGATACCCTTAGACTCCTTTCTGATGGACCTTTCCATCTCGGAAGCTCAGGTACTCAAGCTCCTGCGTGACCTAAATCCCACAAAAGCTGCCGGGATAGATGCCCTCCATCCCAAACTTTTGTACGAGCTGGCTGGGTTGCTGTGTAAACCGATTAAGTGTATCTTTGAGAAGTCTCTTCGTAGCTGCTCCCTACCTGCTGACTGGAGAGATGCTATCGTGTGCCCTATTTTCAAAAAGGGTGATAAGCACTTACCTGAAAATTATAGACCGGTTAGCCTAACAAGCGTACTGGTGAAAGTATTAGAGAAGCTTGTAAGAGATGCTCTGGAAAAGCACTTAGCTAAGTTCAGTTTGCTCAGCCCGTCTCAACATGGTTTCCGCAGAGGCCACTCCTGTTTGACTAACATGTTGGTAGCCCGAGAGTGCTGGGCTGAGGCTGTGGACCAAGGACAGGCAGCGGATGTGTTGTTCATCGACTTTTCTAAAGCCTTTGACACCGTACCGCATTGCCGTCTTTTGTTTAAACTAGAATCCTACGGCGTTTCAGGCCAAGTATTGAAGTGGATTTCGGCTTTCCTGGAAGGAAGGCAGATGAGCGTCCGAGTGGGTTCCGAGCTGTCTTTCAGACAAGCCGTTCTGAGTGGTGTTCCTCAGGGGTCGGTTCTCGGACCTCTACTGTTTGCATTGTATGTCAATGACCTCCCTGAGAAGCTTAAGGTACCATCCCTTATGTTTGCGGATGACTTAAAATTTTGGAATACAGTGAGCGGTTCTGTTGGGCCCACGGCTTTACAGACAGCTCTGGACAAGCTTTGGGAGTGGTCAGAATTGTGGCAGCTGCCAGTCAATCTTGCAAAGTGTTCGGTCCTGCGCATAGGATCAAGCACTCCCACAACTTCTTACGTACTTGGCGGAAATGTATTGCGTCAAGTGACTGAACAAACTGACTTGGGTATCTCTTTATCCTCTGACTTCAAATCCAGCGAGAACTGGACAAATGCTACCCGTAAGGGTTTCCGAATGCTGTGGATGATCCGCAGGTCATTCGGCATTATAACAAATGAAATGTTCGTTATATTGTTCTCAGCCTTCGTCAGGCCATACTTGGAGTACTGCGTGCAGGCCTGTCCTCCATGCTTGGTACGCGATAAGATGACACTTGAACGAGTTCTGAGGGTTGGTACGAAAATGGTACAAGGATTGAGGCATCTCTCGTATCCCGATAGGCTGCTCAGGTTGCAGATGTTTTCGCTGCACTATAGGCGCCTTCGGGGAGACCTGATTCTTACGTACCGTATATTGACCAACAAGATTGGGCCTGATCTAACTGGACTGTTCCAGCCGGCTCAGATGTCATCTCTTCGTGGTCACCCTCTGAAGTTGCATAAGCCTAGATCTGATCACGTTAGAGCTGACGTTCGGTTGTCACGCAGGGTCATCGACTCATGGAACGCACTACCCAGCGAAGTAGTGTTAGCACCAACGGTGAAGGAGTTTGAACATCGACTCGACGCCCTTGGGTTACAGTTTCAGACCTTTCCGTTTAGTTCTTAACTTCTACATATATTTCCTTGGCTTCTCACATCTATTACTATTATTGTCTTAACCACACATTCTCTCCTGTACTACAATTACCATTATTTTGTTTTTGTTGGTTCCCTTCTCTTAACCTTTATTCTATTCACGTGGCCGGTACAGTGGGGACTGCTAGTGCAGGCCGCGTGGGCATTGATTGGTTGACCGTTATGTGATTCGTGTGTATTGATTTGGCTCCTCTCGGCTCCAAACCGCTCCCGCGAACTCCATCCTGGTTCAACGACGCATTGAAGAAGGAACACACATGGGAATTCTCCTACCGTTCCTGTCCAAATTGAACTTGAACTTGAATGCATCCACTGATTCACCAGATGCTTGTTTCAGCGGCGAGAGATTGTAACGAAAAGTGTAAGTGTTCACTCGAACACCCCAATGTTTATCGAGGGCCCATAAGGCCTCTGTCAATGTGGGTTTCTCCTGCAAGTGTAGAGTATCAAATATACGTCGACCCTCCCAGCCGAGATGCAAGCGGAAAAGCTTTAAAGTATCATCCGCTTTCAGCGTCATCGATGGATTGAGGACTGGTAGCATAGAAATATAATCTGATAAACTAATTTTCCAGTCTTCCCAGCATTTTGCATTTGGGGTAACCGCAGAGTCAGTCTAGAACGGTGAAGGGGCAGCAGCATGCAAAGACATTGGTAACACGCGACGCCAACTTGTATCCCGGAAAAGCAGCAGCTCAGCGTAGCACCGGAAAGTATGTATGTAAGAAAATGTCGCACACAAGCGCAGTACAATTAAAGTAATAGAGGTTCGCATTGCGACCAATCAAATGCAAGATCACATGATAGGCAAACGAGTGCTAAATAAAAGTGTGCGTAGGTTAAGCAAATCGAGGGCAAAAACAAAGCAAAGTATTTGGACGCGACACATCCTTATACCACGGCTGAAGTGTGGATGCATACGGAAAGTTGGTAACTCTTTCCCAATTAATCACATTGCTACTATTTCGCGAGTGATGGAAATGAGTAAAGGGGCACTCATGATTTTCATTTATGCAGGCAAGCAGATAAAGGAATTACAACAAGGATTCCTATAGGCTCGGTCTTGTTCAACCAATCAGCTGCATTTCCGCAATCTAGTCACCAAGACCATTGGCTGCAAGCTTTCCGTCTATTGTTTACCTCAATATGCAGAAGGAGTTTGATAGCGTACCTGGCACACGCCCAATGCATATGGCAAAGGCTTACGGTGTAGATGGTCCTGTATTTTGATAATTTATTTCCTGTCTAATAGGATGCACGCAGTCTGTTAAGCTTGAGCAAACCTTATCCACCCAGACTCCAGTTTCCATTGAGGGTGCTTGACCATACACTATTTGCAAATTATATAAAGGAACTCTGCAACAGTTTCCAGCACCGTCGGTCCTTCATCTTCGTTGATGGCCTAATAGTTGTATACTTCTACCCACCTAATAATAAGATAGCCGCAAGTGGTAAAAGCTGTGAAGATTTAAAATCCCTTAAGAGTGGTGCAAACACTGACAAATGACGTTCACTGCTCAAAAATATAATGTTAAGACCCACCAATTTTTATACCTACTGGAGCCTTTCTATTAAACGGCACCCCTGTCCATCAGAATGCAATGACAGCAGATCTCGTCTTGCGCTGCTCCATTAGGCTAAACTTTTCAGAGCAAGTTCAGTTACCAGTGACAAGAGTAATGAAATTTTCCGTGCACGTACACCGTCAGATCAACACCACTGATGCAAGGCTAGAACTTTAAATTAGTCAGGTCCGACCATCTCTGGACTACTGCTCCTTTATTTGCAGCTACCTACTGGTTGAAATATTGCAACGGCACTTTACAAATAGGTCAATTCCATCACAGTAAGCCCTGCGTTATCGGCAAAGGTGCAAACACATTAAACTTCAGCCCATTTGGCAAAGACTCATTATCCTTAACCAGTGTTACTTACCTAAGCTAATTCATAAAATGTTGCACAGAAGTGTGGCTTGTCTGAAACTAAGCAGTGCATATGAACTTAAACTTTAAAGGACGAACCACTCCATTACCCCGCTAAGGGCCAAGTAGAAATTGCGATCTCGGTTCCTCTTAGTTGCGTACGTAAACATATGAAACATGTTGCCTTTCAGACTAAGAGAAAACAAAAACTTACAGGATTTCAGGAAGGAAGTACAGAAACTCCTATTTATTGGAATATACTAGGCATCATCAATACCTGCGATTCGCAGGACCATTTCTTCAAATGTGGTCCCAATGTGGCTTGAGGACGCTTAAGATGTATTGCATGACGTCTAAGCAACTTGAGCTCACAACTCATCCATGTTCATTGCAGTTATCGTCTTATTACCTAGGATAGTTTAGCGTATTCGTTGCACGCATATTTCAGGTATTATGAATAGAAATTCGAGAGCAATTTTACTGGATCGGAATCCTTCGGTCGCTATACGCTCAGGTTCGTCCCGCTTCGAAAAAATTTCGAAAACAGACAAATATATGGGCGAGATAGATGTTTATTGGCAAAACGCCTAATCCCGTTAGTTAAAGGCACCATTCAAAAGTTATAACCAAGGGAAAGGTATAATCGCCAGCCGAGACGCAGCGAACGCCGTTCGAGGCAGAAAAGTCGTCTGGTAGACCCAAACGCACGTAACCATCGTGCAAATAGGCCAAATCACTACGTTGTCCAGGTACAATATAATATTACATTTTTATTCTGTTTAACACATCGTACCTAGACAGACAGGGGAATCTCCAGGTCACTAAATCGCACCCTCCCCGAAGGGATACTTGGCTGATCCTTCGATCTACGTGAGGACTGTCCGTCGCCGGCCAGCCTTCTGTGAGAACAGGTTGTGAGACCAGACGCAGGTGCTGGGGGAGAAGCATGCAATAGAACCCTAGCGGGCCCTTACCCGTGTTCTTCCATAAGGTGCCTATAAGAGAAAAAAGGGAGGCCCTTCGTAGCGTGCAATCACTTGTATTTGACTCAGAGTGAGTGTTCGCCGTATGGCGACATGGAAAGAAGGCAAGAAACGGGTGTGGTCAGGCATGCAGAAGCGACAACAGCAACGAACGAGAAAGCCACTTACCAAATAGGTAGGGAAAGAAACAACTCATTATGTCGGTTTTTAAAAGTTTTCTCCGATTTTCGTCTGCTTTTCATAAGCTTTTGCGAGTTTTTGGGTTTTCAAAACATGTGATTTTGCGGTTTTGGAGTAAACTGACACGGATGAAATGCCAAAATCTTTGTCTGGGACAAAAATATTTACCTAACGTGCTTGCAAGGTTACTGGTCAGTAAACAGGAAGACATGACCTAGTAACCGTTTTATGCTTCGCGCAGCCCGAGGCTTATTTGGCGGGTTTCCGGTTGAAAATTTACTGTCTGCCGGCGTTTCCTCAATTGTTGCGGAGAAATTCCTGGGTGGTTAATTCGGAATAGCAAAAAGGGGAAGATCTAACAATGGCAAAAAAATGCGAACAACAATGTGCCAGCCACAAGCAATAGAATCCGCCAAGCTTCCATTTGACCTGTTGACAGACAGCTTCAACTTGCCTACAGAGCCAGTAGAAGAACCCTGTCATCAGACGAATAATACCAGACCGCAGAGTACGGAATTCGAATCCAGAACACTACAGCCAAGACGATGCACCGGTAGGCGAAGAATCCCTTCCAGGAGGCTCCAGGTTAATCCCCGGCTAGCTTCATACACAACGGCAACAGCTTCAGGAGGGAAGGTATCCGGGAATCAGATAAAAACATAAAAGAAAAAAGGAAAAGTATATAATGGTGACTGAAAGCTGGGCTAAAGAGAATCGCCTACCCCGTGCGGTCGATTAGGCAATCGATCGAGCGGACGAATGCGTTTTCAAACACCCGGCTAATTGGACTTTTGCCTCAGAGTTGAGAGGACAGTGTTTTCGGCGGCATTTTCTGGCTACGTTGGCAGAGTTTTTGTTAACACGTTTTTCGTGGTCAAGGCTGTTGGAATTTTTGATTTTTCTTCGGCTGGGCTAGAATTGCTGCGGAGAAATTCCTGGGTGGTTAATTCGGAATAGCGAAAAGGGGAAGATCTAACACATTC
>OX104062.1:11580646-11630646 GCA_944474145.2 Dicrocoelium dendriticum
TTCCGTTTTCCTAGGCGTCCACGGCTACGCTGGTCGATGCGTTTGAGTCAAGTGATGAAGCATGACCGCGGAAGCTAGTGCTTCTTTTCTGGCTTCAAATACATTTCGCGCTTCAGACGTAAGATCAACTTTACCGTTGTTTCGCCCACACATGAGATCCGTATGCGGTTGCATAAGTTCGGCGCCTTGTATTAGGAATAGGCGAAAGTGGTTGATAATGCCGCCGAAGCGTCGAATGGCGGCGAGAGTTGTTGGAGGATGATGGACGCGGATTGCTTGAACTCTGTCCTGCACAGGGCGGATATCCTCGGAAGCCTTGGTGTCCAAAGAACTTAATGCCTGCAGCATGAGTATGCACGCGTCAGGGTTGGCGGTGACGCTGTGTGCCTTCATCCACTCAAACAAGAGCCAAAAGTGTTGTCAGAGCTCCTCTTCTGATGTACTGGTGACCTAGACGTCGTCGACGTAAGGTTGGACGAACTCGAATACACGTACAGCGAGGCAACGAAATGTTGAAACGTCTGCGCAGCGTTGCGCAGGCCGAATAGCATCCACAGAATCTCGTATCTTCCAAATGGCATGAGAACGGAGGTTTTTTGATATGCCCTTGTGGTTGTACAGGAGCTGATGATAAAAGCGCGCAAGCTCGATATTTAAGAACACGCTAACATCATGAAGACCGGCTGTGAACTCCTGTATGTGATGAATCAAACGTCGATCCGGAACTGTTACGTTGTTGAGGGCGTGGAAACCCATACGTTGTTGTCAGTCTTCTGACTTTTCCGGCACCAGATGGAGGAGCGTATATCAAAGGTTGTTATAAGGTTGGACGATCCCAAGTTTGAATGCTGCACGGGCAGTTTTGAGTTTATCCGCAGTCAGTCTTTGGGTTTTGGCGGAGATGGGCGGATCTTTGGAAATTATGCGATGGGGCATTGCCGCGATGGCGGTTGAGAGAGGCGACCTAAGCCGGAAGATTTCTAGAAAACTCACGAATAGTGTAAGGCCGATCGGTGGGTTGACAGAAGCATACACAGGGCTAAACAATGCTGCATCAATGTATATTCCAGCCACGGAAAATTTCGTTGTCGGATAGATGAGATTTTGTCGTTTGGCGTCGACAATCAAATCGATGTGTTGTGGAATATCCATCCCGGTTATGGGAGTTTGGATGTCAGCGACGAAGAATATCCATCTAAGCGAACGACGCTGTTCCAGATTAGGCGTACGCGTGCGCTGACCATACAGTTAAATGCTAGTGCCCTTGGCTGCACGAAGAGAACCAGTCACCTTTCTGGCCACACCGTTAGGATCACGAGGTATGGAGCTGAATTATGCGACAGTATCGACAAGATGGCTAACTCCCGTTTGTCGTTTGGTGACGAAGACTAGGCGGCTGTGTTGACCAGCTACGTCCGTCGCCCCTACATGCTGGTCGACACGCTCCCCTGTGCGTTGCATTTGCAGGGACATAGTGGGCGGCAAGACCGGGCTTGTAGGCCAAATTGATAATGACGCCAACCGTAGGAAGAAGTTCGGCGCGGTGATTTCGACGGAGAAGTTGATCCAGTTGGACCTTGGTGACTTGATGGTCGGCATCAGCACCTACTCTCAGGAGTTGTAAAATCGGTAATGAGCTTTCATTTCTGCGATATCGTCGTTCGGCATAAATAGAACTGGTGAAATCTGGCCATAGGATTCCTAAGTTTGGTCTGCGATATGGGCCGTCAGCGTCAGTGATGCACCAGTATTTGCGTAGAGTAAGTGGCACATTTCACGCAACCATCTACGCGGCCACCTTTCCCTGAGAATTGCGTTGTCTACCATTGCAGCTTTCGCTAAACATTACACCTTTAATAACAGCTGCGATGGTTGGAGGTCACCCAATCCTAGTTCGCTCAGAAGACTTGTGACACGCTGAAAATCTGAATGACCTGTCATTTTGGGAACCACTTCTTTTATTTTCTCGTAGGTTTTCCACTCAGATGGCAGATCAAGGATATCGTCGATGTTATTAACGACGTGCGGAGGAAGCGCGGACACGACTTAGAAATATTTGATCCTTTCAGATCCAATGCCGAGCAATTTGAACAATGCTTCAAAGTGAGCAAAACAATGTTTTGGATTGTTTCGCGAAAATGCGATCTGGCGATGAGTATACATTTAACTTGGCCGTCGGGAATCAGGTTACACGCATCCATAGCAAAAGGATACAAAGTAAGCGAAATAAAACCAGAAATGTTCACAAACGCAATCAGAGATGGAGGTGCAGCAGAAGTTAACGAACCTGGAAGGAAAAATTAGTAAACGTCTCACTAAATTTTCGGTCGAGGTCACCAATCATAGCGGAATCGTTTAGTCGCTAGAAACTCATGTTCATCCTCAAGGGAAGTCGGGAATATAGTCAAAACGCACAATCCCGCTAGCTAAAGTCACCGTAAAATCTTTCTTGCTAAGCTAAACGTATGGTCGCCAACCGAGACGCAAAGAACGCTTTTTGAGGCAGGAAGGCCGGAAACGAGCGAAATGCAATTCGTTTGGTAGACCTAAACTCACGTAACCATCGTTCAAACAGGCGAAATCGCTGTATTGTCTAGGTACAAAATAATATTACATATTTTTAATATTTTATACATCCTACCTAGACAGACAGGGGAATCTCCAGGTCACTACATGACTTTCCTCATCACTGCATTCCTTGTTATTTGTTTCGCCTTCTCCTATGGCCACTTCGGCTTAAAGACAACACTATGGGAATAGTAGACGCCACCACTTGGTCAACTAGTTCGGGCTAATCGGTATCCCAAGCCTATTACTTGTCTCCAAAAATAGTCACCTTATCGCTGCTCAAACAAGCCAACAAGTGCGTAGCCTTAGTCTTTAGTCTGGCAGTTTCACAAATCCGATTGCACTGCCCATATAGGGTACCGCAGGGCAACAACAAACCCAATCGCTTAGGCAACTTTCATTCCCTACATCATACCTTCACTTTCATACCTTTGCTTTCATCTTATCCATTACCACTGGTCCAAAACCCAAGATTTCTCAGACGGATCAGTCGCACGCATCTTATAGGTGCTAATACTAGAAATCTGAGTACAAAATGTATTTAGCCATTTCTGATTAGTTTCTGACTTGATTCGGTTTCTCACACAGACGCTTTGTTCGTAAGACTGCACTAAATAATTGTAGGCGCACTGGTATAGACAACCTGCAAGGACCAATCGGTATCACAATCCCTACGACTTTGCTTCTTCAATGCTCCTATTAGCACTGCTCAAAAACACAACAAATAGTGCAGCCTTAGTCTCCTAACTGGCAGCTACGCAAAGCCGTAGGTACTCCCGATATAAGATATCACAGGATAATGACGAACCAATCTGAGCAGGAAACATTCCGTCCTTATAGTCATCTTCACCTTCATTGCTTAGTCAACAGCTTTACCCACTGCCACTATCGAAATCCTTAGACCAAAGAGTCCGTGTAAACTTATTAGGCTTAGGAACTTTGAGATGCGTCTATTAAAGACATTCTACCAGACCTACGCCATATATAAGATGTCAAACTTGCTGCCGACACACATAGTTCACCTGAAGTTAAAATGGGAATTGTCCAAAACATCTTCGTCTATATTCCGGCTTTGGATGTAATTATCAGTTGCTAGTTGGCGTTGATGAATGCAATATCTTTTGCCCATATACTCTCTAATTGACCCCGCTGCTTCCAACTGCAACCGGTAAACAGCAACAGTGAAAATTTTTTCTGAAAGAAAATGTGACCACTGTAAGCGCCAAAGTTCCAAGAAGCAGGTCTTTTACGTTCCACATCCATTATTGTCCCCATATCCTTAGCTACATCTATGCCAGTCATTACTGGAAACTTAATCAAACTTAGACAACCAATTATCTGGTCATATGCCTTGATGTAGTCAACAACCAGCAAGTATAATGGCTGTTGTCGCCCTCTGACCATTTACTTGGAACCTATGAGCCGCGAACATCAAGGGATATCGACATGGGACCCCGCTGTTGCAACGTGCTTCCCAGGAATGAGATCACGGGGTGATCGTGCAGGATGGTCGTGATTGCTCGAGACCGGCCGAAATGCATCACAATGGGCTAGTCAAGGTTTTGCACTCTTACTGAGAGCTATCGAAAATTTCGAGCTATCACTCTTTCTGCAACTGCTGAACACCTACTTGAGGCTCCAAGTGGAGTACGCTATCCAGGTCTGGCGCCCCTGGTGCAAGCGTGACGTAGACGCACACGAAGCTCACTAAAATAGACGGAATAAACTAGTCAGTAGACGATTTCATCTCCCCTATTAGCGCAGGCTACAGGCGTTGAGATTGTACAATTGTGAATATGGACGTCAGCGAAGAGATATCAGCACGGTTTGATTAATACTGACGAACTCCGCACCCTTGTCGCGACCTGTTGCGGCTGAGCTGAAATACAACATGGAGAGACCGACAGCTCAAACTGACCACGAACTACACTCGACTTTATTGCCGACAAAATGCTTTCTCCTTCCGGAAGTCCCGAATCTGGCACGTCCTTTCAACTCACGTTATCATTGCCCCTACATTAACGCTAATCCAAAAACTCCTTGATGAAACACTTTCCCGCTTGCAGTGCTTGATACAGTCCGCTTCACTCTGAGCATGAAAGAAAGCGAACCAAGCTATGTGCTTAGCAGCCCTCTCCGCAACGTGGCGGTGTGGATACATGCATTAATGTCCTTGTGATTAGGTTGGATGTACCCAAACTGGATTAACACCTCACATCGGTCAACTGAAGCGGCACACAGGTGCAGGTTGTTATTTCCGATTTTCTCTCTTCCGCAGTAAGTGAACTATAACTGCTCGCTATTAGTGCTGCTTTTAACGTGCCTGGTTACAAAAGCAGAGGGCTAAACAGTTTATATAAATAATAATATTGTACACGTAGTACTGGTTTATGCAAGATTGCTCTCATGTGCTTGCATGATGGCTGTGACCCATTGATTGCAGTGCTTTGCAGTTGGATGCGTCAGCTTGAGCACGTCAGTAAAAGTGCGCAAGTCCGTTGCCCGCGTGCCAGTGAGGTTAGGTTATTTTGTGTCTTGGTGCCACAGGTTTATCAGTGTGAATGCGAGTTGAAGTGCATTCCCGATTGTCACGTGCTTCGACGCCGGTGTCGTAATGCACAGGGGTCAAACTGCTGTTCTGCCGTGGCGTGTATAACAGTTTTATTAGGTGGCCTGTGGTTAAGCTTTGCCAAGCAGGTTAAGTGAAAAATCAGTTACACAAACATGAGTGCTTTGAGAGTTGCAAACAGAGCTAACAGAAAAATCGAGCCTATCAAATACAGTGAGTGGAAAGCTATGCTAATTCTACTACTGAATGCTGAATACTGTATTATAGAGTAAGTAGAAATGAATTCTGTACAACTTTCGAAATATGGTGAAAACGTTATAAAAGTTGTCAACCGTGAATATCGTTGTCGTTCTCATGTAACATTTGAAATATCTGACTCACGGTATTGCAGGACTCACAAATGTGATATGTCATCGTAAGTGTGCAATCGTTCTCTGAATCGAATAGTGGTAAAATATAAATCTAACAAGGTTTTGAACTGCTGCGCAGATGTTGCCCCCATCGCATGTTCAGGTAAACTGTTCCAAATATTTACCACTCTCCGTTCGAAGCACAGTGGGTGAGGAACACGTTTCACATCCGGAACAACAAGTTTGTGTCTGTGTGCGCGTGTGCTGCATGGCCCTCGTAAGTTCAGCTTTGGCCTCAGCATTGGGAATTCAGCGAGATGTAGAATACGGTAGGTCATAATGAGGCCGACTCGCCCCCGACGGTAGGACAAGGTGTAGAGACCTAGTTTCTCTCACCGGTCTCCATACCCCAAGCCAAGTAAACTAAGGATGAGCCTGGTAGCAACGTGTTGGACCCGTTCGACCTTTTGGGCCTCGCCTCGGGTAATCGGATAGTAGGCGGGCGAACCGTACTCTAGCATTAGTCTAATGATGGAAGAGAAGAGGCGAGTGGCAACCTCTTCAGGCAATGTGCCGAAGCTACGTGTGAGCGCCCAAAGCATGCGCAGCCCGTTACGATATAGCCTGTTCGTGTTGTCCAAGGACTTCAAATCGTAGCGTGAGAGTACACCTAGGTCTTTCACAGAGGGCGTAGGATATAGCGGATGGCCTTATAGGGTGTAGCTTCGGCCGTCAGCTCCCTTCCCCAGGCTCATAAATACAGACTTGGCTGGGTTGATGGGGAGAGGAATTTCGGCAGACCATGTGGATAGGCGTTTGAGGCCTTGCTGAAGTAGGCCACCGTCATCGGGAGCGTCAATTTCTTTCCATATCTTCAGGTCGTCCGAAAACAAGGCAAACGGAGACGGAGAACCTCAGGCAGATCGTTTTTGTTGATCAAAAACAGAGTGGGCCCCAGCACATTGCCTTGAGGCACGCCACTAGTAGAGGGATACCAGTCAATTAGATGGTCGTCCACCTGTACCCTCCACTTTCATCCAACAAGAAAGTCGCGGATCCACCGGTGCAGTGAGACACCGACACTACACATCCTGAGTTTGTGAAGGCGAACCACATGACTGAGGTTTTCGAACGCTTTACTAAAATCGATGAATATCACGTCGACAGACTTTCCCTTGCTTATTGCCTTCAACGTCACAAGCAGGCTCGTAATGCCTGAGCAGTCTTGCATAAAGCCATGCTGTGCGGGTGTAAGGATCTCCTTTGGCTGTAGCAAGTGTAGCAATCCCTTCTTCATGATTTTCTCTGCAAATTTTGCCAAAATAGGTGTCAGACAAATTGGCCTGTAGTTGTCTACTTTGCTAGGGTCGCCGCCTTTCGGAATAGGCTTCACCACCGAACATTTCCAGTCAACCAGCAACGAACCATCGGACAGCGACCTCTTGAAAAGGTCAGTCGCGACAAGAGAGAGGATGGTTGAGAGTGACTTGAGAACCAGTGGCTGAAGCCCATCAAGTCAGACAGGTTTGGTGCCGTCAAGGTTGGCGAGTAGTTGACATACCTCTTCAACGACGCAATGCAGACTGTCAAGTTCGATAAAAGAGGTACACGTCGAACTCGGAACAGACACCTGGTCATTCGCGATTACAGAATCGTAGTGCGCCGCCAACGCGGACGCAAGCTCAGGGCTGGAGGTTAGGGGCTGTCCATCCGGGCCATCCAGCACTGGTACATTACCTGTCGGCTTCAGACGTCGCTTCACATATGCAAAGATTCTCTTTGGGGCGGTCTTCGCGGCTATTGCAAGCTGCTCTTCGAAATGTCGGCGCTTATTCGTTTTTGCACTGTTGCCGAGGTTCCGCTGACTTTTATACCCTTGGTAAGCATTAGCAGAACCAGAGAGGAGGAATGTGTCCCACAGTCTGCGCCGCCTCAGAGCCAGATTTCCATACTCAAACCAATGAGTCTTAATCGGTCCAACCTTCCGACATTTCAAGGGGACGAATCGGGAACACAATGATGTCAATCTCTCTGTTATAAATATCCAACAGTTTTCCCACAGGTGCAGCTTGTGACAGAGACAAATCCAGTTGGCTTGCGGCTCGAGCTAGACCATCGAAGTCCGTTTTCCAGTAGTTGGGAGCTGGTTCCAGCGGACGTGAATACGGCAAAGATAATTCCATATCAGCTATAAGCACTGAATAGTCGCTTTCAGCCAGGGGCCCTAGGATCCTAAGGTCACGCACTCGTTGTTCGTAGCTCGTTAACATCAGGTCGAGACAGGACGAGCTTGAATGTGCTGATATGCGTGTTGGCTGGCATATGTGTTGCGATGCACCAGTTTCAAGTACCATATCCTCGAACTTTGCCTCAACCTCACTATGTCCAGGCATCAAATGCACATCAGGCCATCGTATTCGAGGACAGTTAAAATCGTCCATAAGCAGAGAGTGTGGACTACTCATGTGGGCTTGAAGATGGGGCAGCCAATCCAAACAACGACTCAGGGGACTGCGATAAACTGCGCCCACAAGCAGTTCTCTGCGCCTGAGGCGGGTGGAGCACCACAGTGGCTCACACAGGCCATCGTCACTTCGGTAGGTGCTCATAAGTCTCCCACTCAGGGAAGACCGGATGTAAAGTAAGACACCACCGTGGGCATTCTTTAGTCTATCCCATCTGAAGCACGATTAACCGTTGAGTTTAAGTTCTTGGGGGTATAACTCTGCTTGCAGACATGTCGCTGCAAGTCCCACTACGTCTGACCGCTCAGACGTAAGGAAACAACAAAGCTTATCGCGCTTGTTCATAACACTGCAAACACTTGTGAAGGCTACTCGCAGGACGCAGCGGGAGCCGCCGGGCGTGCTTGAAGTGTGAGCAGCCTGTTTATCCTGATTCGCAGATTGTTGGAAACCACCCGAAAATTTACGATACGAAAATTTGTTTCCCCCCTCACCAGAGTGTCTTTTCAGCTCAATGATGGCAGGCTTGAGTCGCTCCCTGTCTACTGGGTCCAGGTCTGGACGAACAAATATCTTCAAACCTTTCAGCCTACTTAGATGCGACATAATCAGTCTTGGAATGGCTTCGTCCACAAAAGTGATTCTCATAGACCGATTTTGTTGATCACCTTGCTTTCCAAGACGGGTAATCTGTTTCACTTTTACCGAGTCCCCACCAGCGTCGAGGAGTCTGTCAATTAGACCCTGTAAAAACTCGACATCTTGATCGTAGCACACTTGGAGTGATAGATCACTGGACTCCGGGGATCACTGGACCAACTGTTAAACTTTGATTTTGCGTAAGTGTCCCTTACCTCAAGTAGATGAACTGTATGCTACCCTGGTAGGCGAACCAATGTTCACACAGCTCGACCTCGTCCACACGTACTGAGAAATTGAGATTGACGGGTCCACTCGCTCATACAATATGATAAGTACCCACAGGATTTATTCCAGTAAAAACACCTGCTCTTCGGAATCAGTTCAGCTTTGGCGATATTTTAAAAGACCATTGGCAAACTGGTCTTAGTTATTCCTTTTACTTGCATCTGTCTTGACGACTTTCTACTTAAAGGAAGTACAATTGCTGAAGAGTTGCAAACGCACTCTACTGACCAACAGCCTTCACAAATGCTTGGACTCAAACTAAAGAAAACCACGAGTAAGTCCTTTACAGATTCCGTTCTTTAATTGGATTACGTTTTAGATAAAAACTTGTTGCACCTAAACCCAAAAATGAAGCTGAAATCAGATGTGTTATAGGGATATTTTCTTATTATCGTCACTAATTACGTGAGGCCTCTACAACATTTCGACCGTTGTACCTACTGATGCACAAGTGAAAGTCCCGAACTTGAGGTTCAGAACAAAGAAATGTCATCAGATCTGTAAAATTATTGCTAACTCTCCATGTCTCGTGCATTTTGATGCGGTCTGGTCTCCAAGGCTGCAGTTTGAGGTTTCCCCACGCGGAGTAGGCTCAGTCTTATGCTACCGAACGGATGTCGTTTCTCTTTGTGCAAGCGCTTTTGCTTCTCGCACCCTACAAACAGATGAATGGAATTACTCCCAACTGGACAGAGAGGCATTAGCGATTACTTTCAGATTCAGGCATTTCTACTAGTACTTCTGAGAATGGGTTCGATATCCACACTGACAATTAACCACGTCCGTGTAGGGAAACAGGGTGTCCAAAGGATGTGTCCGTTTCGAACGCAAAGGCTGACGCAACCGTTGAGTGCCTATAACTGTAAACTTCAGTCATCTGAAGGACAAACTATTACTATTGCTGACGCAGTTTGTCGTCTCCTGCAGCAGCATTTCACAGTAACGAACAGCGAACCCATGGGGTTTATCAACCTGATGCAACACCTTGAAAGGCACCCATCCGGATTGACGTGTTAAGGCACCTGACAGACCGTGAGCCCGAGTTTCCGATAGTATAACGGTTTTGATGACCGGATGGCCTACAAGCATTTCAGACAAAATGAAACCATTCGCTTGTCGGAGTAATGAGTTGAGTCTATAGGTTGGATGGATATTTCTGGGCTCGCGCAGAGTTCCACCAGATGAAGCACGGCCACAGTTGCTGAGATAGCCGCAAGATGTACACCCTTAATTTAGGGGGATGAAAGCGCTGGCACGTGGTTACTATTGGTGGCAGAATGTTGACCGGGTTATTGAGCGGCTGCCGAAAAATCGCGAAAATTTGTCAGAACAACCAAAGATAAAATACTATCGGACCGATACCATCATGGCGTTAGCTGACGGACACTTTGCCCTAGTCAAACTGATGGTGTGCCTACTTTTGTTTGATACCCATTCTAAATGGGTAGAATTCCATCCAGTTCCACGTGCGACTTCTGCAGCAACCGTTGCAAAAATGCGCTCTATGTTTGTCATTTGCAGTATTCCAGGGACGGTATCCTCCGGCAATGCAACACCAATTATCAGTGAGAAGTTTCAACCGTTCCTGCGTCGTACCTTCCCTCGTCGGATGAAATGGCAGTACGTGCAGTCCAGGCCATTAAGCAAGGTCTCTTGAAGCAGACTCATGGAACCCCACAAACGAAACTGGATCATCTTCTGTTCTCTTACCGCACGACACCGAATGATGCGACAGTGAAGTCACCCGCGGAATTAATGTTTGGTCAGCCACTAAGTACGAGACAGCATCTAGTTTTTCCGAACCTTCGAAGGAGAATGGAGGCAATGCAGGAGAATATGCTTTGAAATGACAGGCTGCCAGAGTAAATGTGTCTCAATGAATTTGATCCAATATATAGGACTAATTCACGAAACAATCTAGCAACCTGCTACATTTATATACGCACTGAGTAACTACGCAGGCCTACAGCCTAAGGACGGTCCTGTACGGTGTCGCAATTCTGACCACATCCGGCCACTCTCAATCGAACCGCATGAGCGGAATCAAAACTCGTCTGCTACTGACGCCAAAATAGACGAATGTTCTGCCTCATCAAACTATGAACCGCAAAGTGATACGGAACAACCTCGACTAAGATGCTCAAAATGCATGCCAAAGAGCGTTGATGTTATCAACCCGGAGTCTGCAGTCTTTACCAATGTAGAGGTTGTGTCACGTATGCAGTAAAATATTTGTTCCTCCACACAGACGCTCTAATGATTGATTGACGATGACCTTGCCTTCACTCCTTTATTTCACTGGTCTATCGTTTCTTCATTTCTAGCCACCGTAACGTGGGTAGCTTTCATTAAATCGGCTGCATACTAAACCAGCGTGTTCTGTTCCATCTATTGGCTGGAGCCATACTTACCGCAACCATAACGGGAGACCTTAGTTTATGGTACACTGAACCGTCTAGAAACTGGATACAATATAATATTACATTTAGCAAAATTGTATCTGAAAATTGCGCAAAAAGTAAATCGGACACGCTCATGGAAGAGAATATCAAAACATCCAGAGTTGAGGTCCTTCTGAATCTCTGCGTCAACAAGTTAGCTCCATACCAGGTAGCGATTCGAGGGAACAGGTGGAGATTTTAGTAAAAATGAAACATTTAGGGAGGCTAGTAGGGCAACCTCCTCTTGAGGCCAGCAGTGTGTTTCAGGTTTACTCCGTTCCAGCAAATAGTTCGGCGGCTGTGCTCCAGAAAGTGGTGGGTTTTCGCCTAGCAATCGTTTACCCTAAAAGAATCACGAATGTCGGTTAAACAACACAGTGACTTAGCGGCTGTGACTCGCTACCAACTATAGTCACCCCTTGCTTAACTGGAAAACCGTTTCAATTCCACAGACAACAAACACTTTTAACAATGGCACCGAGTTCAAACACGCTCAAACTTGTAAGAAAGCATCTACAATATCTGGGAATTTGCTCGGAACTGACTGGGATCTCATTATTTCAGAAGATTTTGAATGCAAATTGCTTTTGGCAATGTTTTATTACAAACTCCATAATCATTGTTACACACACCTACATGCAACATAGATGCATTCATATAACCAAATACGTGACAATCATATCGTTCCATTGCATATTAACATCAAATTTTGTACTCGTACCATCAGCATGCCTGTGCAGGCATGCCTCGCATAGTCGAGAATAAAAGTTAGTTATTTATCGTTCGTATCTTTCGATCGCATACTTAGTTTGCTAACGGCACATCCATTTTTTACATTCCTTGTCTATCGTGTGCTACCTTGCTCTGGGTTCTAGCTAAATTGTTTCCGGTTCATTACAGCTCTGTAGAATACACGTTGGGTCAGGCAAGGTACGGTTCTCAGTGTTTAAAATTGATAACCTTATTTTTACTACTGGTTCTTATCGCAAGCGTTCCCGTTGTTGCGCCCAACAATTAGTTACCCCGGTTGGGACCTCCATTACCGTTATTTTAAAGGCCACATCCCGATGAGACCAAACTATATAACATCGACTTTTCTCCTTTTTCTTTCTTTGCTTAATATGGCATCATGCTGTCGCATCCTAACAGTAAACGTTAAGCTCCTACTTTTAATGTTGTTACGATTCCAGTCACGCGGCTTATAAGCAGTGATCCTCAGTTTTCATTCATTTTGTTAGAGTAAGAATACACTCACCATGCCGTTACCTCCGATTGTTAAAATGGCAGACAGCTACTCGCTTGCCTGCGCAGCAACGTAACTGTGCAACTCAAAGACCTCTTACTGCAGTCAGTTTCGGAACAGGCCTTCATAGACAACGTCGTGCACTCTGAGTGGATTTGTATCCATCAACTATTTCAAAGCCTTTAACTATTTGACAAGAGGCTCATCATGTTATTAAGAGAAGTTTATCATATGCTCTGAACATCATCCATGGACGAATCATTATGGCGCGCATTCTGGTTACAACATATACCAGAAACAGTGCAAGGTAGACTAACGGTGATTGGTTTACCAGCGCCTAGTGATGCTCGTCATGATACTGACGCAGTGGTAGATCCTTTTGGCCCTGAGCTCAATTGCGTCATTTTACCCCTGACACAGCCAATATGTAATCTTGCGGCCATATCACATGCTGTCCAAACGCAACTCTACCTCAGGCATCATAAGTGTCAACAACTATCTTTGTAGAATTAGCTGCTGTACGCTGTAACTTAAGTAATACGCCTTAGAACTATAACGTACTCCGCATACCCAACAAAATCATCTGGCAGAAGAGAACCTTCAGACAGTAATCAGAACTCCTGGTTGGTTGTGCAGGCCGCGCGTGGTACCACACCCTCCCAGTGTCGCACACCTCAACAGGAAAGTGCTCGGGCCGAGAGGTAACGATGGTTAACGTCACCGGCCTATTCGAAAGCAGTCGCCTACTTTACGTTTAGGGCTGAAAATCTGGAACCGCCTTCCTGTTTGACATCGGAGCTGCAGTAAACGTTATTGCTCCCGCACCTACAAAGAGGTCTCGGTCAGCCACCATCAGCCTTCCTACTACCAACGACACACTTTACCTACAGCAAGTGCTTCTTTAAAATTAACATTGGTTTGAGCAGAACACTTCGCTGGGTGTTCGCTATTGCCGCTGTTAGGATCGCCATTAGTAGCAGAGAATTGCTTAAGCATCTTGACCTCTTGAACGATGCGAAATTAATGAGGTTGGTCGACCACGCAAGGACTCTCAGCGTCACAGTCATTACCGCTGGCACATTAGCTAGTACACCAGTATGTGTTGTACCACGCACCTATTCTGAACCTGCCGAAATTTTCTTTCAATAATGTAAGTTCTTAGGCAAAAGAACGTAGCTACGTCCTGGTATCCGAAGGCAGGCAACGCATTACAATACAGCCCCGTCTCATCGCGCCCGCGCTGAGCTTCGCCGGAGAAATGAAAGCGTGCCAGGGCGATGTAAGCTGGAATTAAGATATTCCCTGGTCCTCACCACTACAGATAATCCCAAAGAAATCTCGAGCCGAGCGTCCTTGGGGTGACTACAGGGCAATAAACAGAATTACGTTCCCCCACAGGTACTTCATCACACACCTAGAGAGCCTCACTTCAAGCTTCGCCAATAAGACGGTCTTAAGCAAGATCAAACACCAGCACCAGTTCAGCAAAATGACTTGACGGAAACAGCCCAAACCACGCCCTCAGCTAGTTGGAACTTTTGAGTACGGCTTTTGAACTGTGCAACGCCGCACAGACCTTTCAACGTTTGTTCACGTGGACACACTTTAACTAGACTTTATCTAATTCTACATTGACGGCGTCCTTGCAGCTGGATAATCCGCCGAATAGCAACAAGCTCACCTTCAAGTACTCTTTCGGCGGTTGACCCAAAACGGGGCATCTTTAACCAGAATACTTGCGCACCTTATAACAACAAGTTGGAATACCTATGTCATCCCGCTTCATCGTCTGGTATCGAGATGCTTGCGGACAAGGTTCAGGATATTAAAGGCTTCCCAGCTAGGACATAATTAAACAATCGTCGTTTTTGTGGTCTAAGCAACCACTACTGAGTCCTCGTCTCCAGCTGCGCTTAACGTATACAGCATCTACCTAATCTTCTCAAAGGAAACGAGCGTAAGTATACTTTCACGGCTGAAGCACACAGGCTTTCAGTGAGCTTAATTATACCACTACCAACGTACATCTACTTACTCACTCCGAACGGTCTGCCCTACTTGCGCATACAACAGATGCTTCAAAAGTGGCAGTAGGTGCCGTGTTCCCACAACAAGTTGGTCGGCAATGGCAACCTCTCGGGTCTTTATCCAAAGGCCTACAACCAGCTGCTTCTTGATACGGCACATTTAGTGGAGAACTGCCCGCCATCTACTCGGTTATCCGTCACTTTAGATACATATAAGGTCGGACTTTAAACGTCTAAACTTAGCACATGCTTCTATTTTTCGCACATCAAACAAATATTCACCAAATGGAGCCAGACACGTAGACTTTGTCACGCAGCTCACTTCTGACATGGATCTTGTCTCAGGCGTCGCCAATCCCTATCGCTGACTCTCTCGCGGCAACTTCACTATTCCCTCTTTGTCTACTGTTCACTTTGCAGCCACGACATGGACTAAGGCCAAAGCGGAAGACCTCTAGCGCTCCCTGCAGTCAAGTGTACACAATGTGAAACCTGTTTCTCTCCAAATCACGAAGAGAACTGTCATATAAATAAATAAATAAATAAATCTTTATTCTTGGTCATGCGGGACGTGTCCACTGAGGCATGATTAATTAAATGCATTTGCGCAGCCTTTTCAAAGTAACCGTAGCGGTGTCAATAGAAAATTGTTCAGATTCCCATTATTAAATCAGTATAAGTGATGCAAATGCAAAAATTAATATAGTTTATTGACGTGAGGTTGGGTACGTTTGTGCGGGAAGAATTGATCCGCCATAGAGTGCGGTAATATTTCAGCCACGGAAAAATGGGACGCAAGTTGACTGTGAATAACCGAGCAACTACACGCTCAACAAGAAGCATAACTTGTTCCAACTTGCCATTCAATGGATCGGCGGCAGTGTTTCAAGACGTGGTGGGTCTTCGCCTGGCAAGCGTTCGCCCTACAAAAAGCCACAAATGTCCGTTTAACAACACTGCAACGTGGCGAATGTGCCTTGCTACCGAATAAAGTCACAGTCCATAACTTCACACTGGCAGTTCAAATAGCGATACCATTCTTGATAAGTTCATTACACTAACGCTTCTACATCTGCATGTACTGTCGTCTTTTCTTGCTACGATTCCACACATACCGTCGTCTCATTATTTCTACGACATTACCGTTGCTCTTTGCGTTCCGTAGTACCAACTCGGTATATTGTCACACCTCCCTCGATTTTGCTGTTCGATTATCTTTTAATCGAACATTCAAGATGTTTGATCTATTTTTAGCTGATGTATGACTGCAATATGTGGCAGACAGGTTATATCCTTACAAACGGGTCCCGATCTCACGACTACCCAAATATTATTTCATTTTTACACGATTGTGCAGTTCCAATCGTGAACATTTGAAAAGTTTCTACAGTCGCTGTTACAACTTCTATAAAATGTCCGTACAGTTGCAGCTACCTGGTCATGCGTCCATGGGCGTACCTCGCATCGTCGAGAATAAAGTATATATTTAATTATTCGTTTATTTAAACTTACGGGTGAACAAGTAAAAAAGAACTCGCGAAGAAAGAGATCAGGATTGACTTCACACTACATTGGCTTCATGTGAGTGCAACTTAAAGATCTACGGTGAATGCTCAGAAAAAGGCGCGCCAAATAAATATGCTGATTAGAAAGTGGCAAGGCGTATCAAAAATGGCGAAATGTGGCGCGAGTCGATTTGCCAGTGTGATGTAACGGGCTGTGAAAGTTTTCGGTGACGTGTAACATCCGCCAAGTCGCAGTGTTGTTAAACTGATATTTGCGACCTTTTACATGGAAAACGCTCGCCAAGCGAAACCCACCACTTTCTAGAACACTGCCACCGATTTATTTGAACGACATGGTGAAAGTAGCAGTGCTTTTTATTGACTGATTCCTGATGCTGTTAGCCGCAGTCAGGATAAGCCGTGCTTTTCCGTTGGTTGATATATGAAAGGTGACAACCTGTTTCGTCCTTGGGTCCTATCTTGTCCTGTCCGAATGGTTTGGCGCGTTTAGCAGGTAGATCATGGACTGAACACTTTTGGCATGTTTTGTATTGGTCGCCTGTAGAAGCGCGTAATGGCACCGAGAGCATTTAAGAAATAACATAGGCTGACTAGCCGAACAACCTCCTCGTGCTGCCAGTTGGGTGGTTCGAGTTATCTCCGTTCCCACAAATAGTTCGGTGGCAGCGTTCCAGGACGTCGTGGGCTTTCGCTTGACAAGGGTTCTCCCCATAAAAATCTACAAAGGTATGCCTAACAAAACTGTGACTTGGCGGTCGTCAATCGCCACAACGTAAACTCATTGTCCCGCGGATATCCGGATAATCCTTGTCAACCCACAGACACCAATCTTCTACTCGCACATTGCCGACAAAATCAAACATTCAAGAATAGAGCAGAACAATCACAAGCACAAACTACAAAGCTACAACCATACACACAATTACAAACTTACATACCTCCTGCAAAAACATACACTGTTCTGGAAAACATATAGGATTTTTGCACATTTTTATCATGCATTGTTATGGCAAAGTACTCATGCCTGGAAAGGCGTCCCTTTTTGTGGATAATAAAAGCTTCATTCATTTACTTGTTTAGTTTTGGCGCACAGAAAATTGCGGAACCTAACTTTTGCTGCCTAGAAGCACATTGTCCGGAAAAGCGAATCGGAATTCTACCCGAATTCTTCAACTGCTTGTCCAGGACCCCATGTGCTTGCCCCATTCAGACTTACAGTCTTCACTCACTCTCGCATCCTGGTGCACGTGCATATTCAAAAATGGTCACTGGGCCTTTCTTTTGACCAGGCAATAACAAAGAGGTCTGTAACTGGGCTCCAGCCAGTCTTAACAACCAACGCTCCAAGGTACATTTACGCATCCGTAGCCCTTACTGGTCACTCCCTGCCCCGCATTCGCGGTTCTCATATAACACAAAGATTAAGCAGGACGTTTGCCACCTCGCGCATACGTAGACATACTGATAAGTGTCGGTCGCTTCACTAGATGGCCAAGGGACATTTGGTATTAGATTGCACAGTCGATGTTTCCGTGCGTGCTATCCAGTACCTTTGAGTGTCTCCCTTCGAATGCGCAAACACCATCAAAACTGACCGTGATACGCATCTCAACTTTTTGCAATTTCACGCGTCCTTCAACATCTCGGGCTGCCGCCGTATTCAAGCAACGGCATATTACTCAGCCGCTAATAGCTTGGTCGATTGCTTGCATCGACGGCTAACGTAACCGCTCTGTGCCACGTCCAAAAATGATCTCAGAAAAACGTACGTCAGTCATTCGCAGCATCAGCAAAGCTGACCTGCAGTGTGCACAAAGTAATCTGGTCTATCGCAGAAAGCTTACACCGCCGAAGAATTCATTTCGCCAACACACCTTCCTTTATGTCACATCAAATTTTGCAGACTACCTCTCTCAGCACACGTCGGCTCCCACTGAACCCCTCACCAAGTAGACCAGCGAGGAGCAAATGAGCAGTGTACAGCGCGTTTAATTAATCCGGTCCTTAGCTGGGAGCGGCTGCACTCAGCTGCTGACGTGCACCGGTACGCCGAATAGTTAACTGCCCAATGGCGCAAATTGCTTCGCCGGCTGGCATGAGATGGGACACAGAGAAGCGACATGTGTGCCTACGATCGCAGAGCACGCCGAGCCGTTCGGCTGTGAGAACTGGAAGTGAGTCAGACACCACATAGCCGTACTGAACGTGTCACGCTTCGAACGATCGGTAGTCGGTAGTCACGCGGGTGAAACTCCAGCAAAGGGTTTCCTGCGAAGTGATTAGGTGGTCGCTGTGTTAGCAAATGAGATGAAGAGCCTGGCCGTATGTGACGACCGGTCGATGGGCACCGTATTTCCATCGCCACGAAAGCTGTTAGCGCTTCCTGACTGGCTTCCCACCAACCCGTAAGCTTTCATTAGGCTGCTTTCGCTGCTAAAGGGATACATACTGCCAGGAGCACATGGTAATGTTACCGTGCAGTTTGCTTGACCGTTTCGATCGCGTGCGTGTTACAGCTGAAAATTCACTCTTCATTGGTGCATAAAAACAAATTCGTGACTTGATTTGTTGTGACAACACTCTTAGAGTTCAGTCTGCTCCGACGCAATGGTGACACCATTAGACAGCATACCAATTTAATCATGAATACAACTATTATCGTCACAGTCAGGCAATTGCTAGATGTACATAAAGATCGGGCCTTCGATGGTGTTTCCCATGTACAATAGATAATATATATTTATTTACTTATATTTACAGGGAATACGTAAAATGGCTGTAAATATTAACGAAATAGAGGTTCGAAGTGCCGTCTGTCGTTTGGGCTCCAGAGAAGCATCCGCCGGATGGTGCTGGCGAGCACTTTCTGGAATGTCTCGAACCAAATCTGCACATTCGGCGAGATTGATTCGTGCTTGCCTGAACCAGACATTCGGTGGACATTGCAGCGGTCGCGGCGGACCGATGGACTGGCCTGCGTCATCATTGGATTAGGATCCTATGGACTGCTCCCTATGGGAATACTTGAAACGCTGTGTTTATAGAACGAAACCGAACAACATGTATGAACTAAAAGAGGTCATTGGCAAGGAAGGTAGGCAGATTTCGCTCGAGACACTGCAGAAAGTGCTCGCCAACACCATCCGGCGGATGCTTCTCTGGAGCCCAAACGACAGACGGCACTTCGGACCTCTATTTCGTTAATATTTACAGCCATTTTACGTATTCCCTGAAAATATAAGTAAATAAATATATATTATCTATTGTACATGGGAAACACCATCGAAGGCCCGATCTTTATGTACATCTAGCAATTGCCTGACTGTGACGATAATAGTTGTATTCATGATTAAATTGGTATGCTGTCTAATGGTGTCACCATTGCGTCGGAGCAGACTGAACTCTAAGAGTGTTGTCACAACAAATCAAGTCACGAATTTGTTTTTATGCACCAATGAAGAGTGAATTTTCAGCTGTAACACGCACGCGATCGAAACGGTAAAGCAAATTACACGGTAACATTACAATGTGCTCCTGGCAGTATGTATCCCTTTAGCAGCGAAAGCAGCCTAATGAAAGCTTACGGGTTGGTGGGAAGCCAGTCAGGAGGCGCTAACAGCTTTCGTGGCGATAGAAATACGGTGCCCATCGACCGGTCGTCACATACGGCCAGGCTCTTCATCTCATTTGCTAACACAGCGACCACCTAATCACTTCGCAGGAAACCCTTTGCTGGAGTTTCACCCGCGTGACTACCGACTACCGATCGTTCGAAGCGTGACACGTTCAGTACGGCTATGTGGTGTCTGACTCACTTCCAGTTCTCACAGCCGAACGGCTCGGCGTGCTCTGCGATCGTAGGCACACATGTCGCTTCTCTGTGTCCCATCTCATGCCAGCCGGCGAAGCAATTTGCGCCATTGGGCAGTTAACTATTCGGCGTACCGGTGCACGTCAGCAGCTGAGTGCAGCCGCTCCTAGCTCCGGACCAGATTAAAAAATTCCGTGTACCTTCCAGCTGCACTAACGTTTTCTTCCGTGCAGACTTGGTGCGTCGCCCACTTTAGCTTTCGCTCACCTGCCTCTTCACTGTTCTCCAACGAAATCTTGAGGACTTTACCTTAGACCAGAATTTTTACCGAAAAAGTGTGTCCATCCATCGCCTCAAAGTTGCACGCCCCGAAGTTTTACCACCAACCTCACCTGGTACTGGCTCACAAGTATACCCATCGGCTGCTGCTTCTACCGCAACTGCCACGGCAGACGCCTCCGTCAATTTAACATTCCAGCAACCCAGTTGCAACCGACCGACGTGGTAGGTAATTCCAACATCCGATCCCCTTTTCTGAATCTTTAAGGTTTGTTGTCTTCCTCTACATTACATTATTACTAAAGGATCATAGTGCTCCGTGTTTTAACCACAAACGTTTTTGCGAAATGACAGAAGACCATAAAAATCAATCAAAATGTGTCTGTATTTTTGTTCCATATACCTGTCTCGCTTTACGTAAAGTAACACGCCGCCAGTCCCGCATAAGTCTTACCCTCCCCGAAGCTTAGTTTCCAGATCCCAGGTCCTCCGAGAAAGCTCGGGATCTACGTTCCCGCTTGCCCAAAGCCTCAGGACTATTACCTTAGCTCGAAACGACAGTCACTATTCACCCTACTAGCACTGACAACGGCCAGACTAGCCCGCGGGTTTTGCTTAACGGTTCCCCATACACTGTATCCGAGATTCCTCCTGGGACAAGAAACGTCATCGCCGGCAACTTGTGTGCTTTGGGAGTAACTTCTTCCAAGCTCACTCTCTGGCTTGCAGCGGAGGAAGCAACATGTTAACCTTTATTTTGGACTTGCCAGTTTTGTTTCCACTTCAACGGGCTTGCTTTGCCGGCCCACCGACGCTGCACTGCAGTCGACACACAAACAATGAATAACCAACAACAAAGCAGACTGGACCCAGAAAACTCCAGATGCCTTCCCTGTCCGCCTGTGCCCACTACAATTACTAATCTTATCTTCCGTACTCATTTTGTCGCTTCAATCATTCAGCCAGCTAAGAGAGACTCCTGTAATCAAGTAAGTAAATAAATGTTTTATCCTCGATAGAACGAGTCACACCAAGATTCGGCATGTTCAAATACATGTACTGCGCATGAAACATTTACGCTTTTAGTATTTTGTGACATTGAGAATTTTCTTGTTGTATCTTCTGATCATCTACTTATTTTGTCGACGGCACATCCGGGTTATTTGGTTCTCTGTCAGTCGTTCGCTACATTCCCCTGTGCCCTTGCCAACTTGTATCCAGTTCCTTACAGCTCCATACACAACAGGTTGGGGCTGGCAACCTTCTCACTTCTGTATAATTGGTAACCGTATTTGTTTCTACTGATGCTTGTCACAACATTTACTTGAGTTCCGCTCAAACAGCTGGGTAACTATTAGTTCTTCAGCAAATGTTCCTCGTTTGCCTAGCTTCAGAATTCTACAGGACTAAACGCTCAATATCTTGGAACATATTTGGAACCGATCGGGAAGTCATCGTTTCAGAAAACTTGGTAAACGACCGGTTAATGTATTTATGATGATACACATCATCATAAATGCATTAATCGGTCGTTTACCAAGTTTTCTGAAATGAGGACTAAACGCTGCTTGCTTGGTCAACGCAAATTGCACAGCACACAGGGGCAAGCGACCGTTTCAATCGAACAGAGTACCAAGTAAATTCCACGCTCGAGGCAAACAGGGGAACGCAACAATCAGTTCAAAAAGGCTCAATGGTCGCGTAAATGTACAGTGAAATAATGTTAATTAGCCTTTTACATTGGTGAACCATAAAATCTCCGGAATGCTACAAGCTTTCATTGAAGACAGTGCCTCTTATTGCGTTCAAAGCGTAGTTCCCAGATAGAACTATAACCACGCATAAATCATTAGGTAAGGGACTCAAAAGGTGTACAAATGGTGTCTTCATAAGTGGAATTACGACCATAACCAAGTCAGCTCAGACCGCAACAATTTAGTGCTACGCCGTACTGGTCAATACAAAGCGGCAACGGAGAAGCAGCAGTGTTGTGATGGTATTCGAAGAAACGGAAAGTTTTGCTGGCCTGGGATTCGAATCAAGTAAGTGCGTTTTACCGGTAGACGGAAAGGTAAGGTTTAAACCACTTGAGTTTAAAGTTAGTCAGCATCTACCACTGGAGTACGATTAGATGTAAGATATGAGTGTTATTAAGCTAATTCAATTTGATCAGTTTTAGCTGTGGACGAATTTCGGCTTTGTGTCCATATTTAATCTTGCTGGTAGGCTAAGGCACAAACCGAAAACTAAATAAATAATTTATTCTCAATGAAACGAAGCATATCATGATATGGTTTGATCAGAAAATTCAGTTGTACAGTTCATCTCAGGTATGATTGCAGTAATATAAAGTATTAATATGGTTAAACATTCGGGCATTCGTTCACGAGTACGGAGCGTGATAAAAGATCGGCCAAGATGCATATCATAAATGTGTGGATGCCACAGGTCTAAGCAAAGATTTTCGACAGTTTACATAAAGGGAAATGTAACTCGCAGTCATGGTCATTTGGTAACGATCGTAGAAGGATTTACGCAATTCAACCTGCATTTTTTCAAGTCAACCTCTCTTATTGCGTTCAACAAACGCCTCACCGATAGACTCACAACCAATGATAGGTCGGTTTGGTCATTTATCAGCGATGGTAATGCATTATATTGCATTCAAAAAGCGGAGCTGAAGTAGATTTACGATTAAACGTAGGCCAGATCGATCAGCTTTCAGCGGTGACAAAACCACATATGGTTTTCAAGGAGCCGTTCTTAGGCAAGTTTGGGACAAAAAGTGGATCAGAACAGTCGGCTTTTCGGGGGACAGACCTCCTAGTATGTTTAAATTGTTTGAGTTTATTTAGGCGAACGATCCAGCAAAGTTAGATCAATTAGTTGTCATTTGTATAACACCTCATTTTGCATTTAGAACGTATTACACTGGTTTGCTTTTGCTGACAAGACTAGGAGGGATGTAGGAGTTTAGTAGATGCCATGTGGGTGCGTAGCTGTCAGTTATTTATGCATCATTTTATTTTGTGGTCGCGCATCATTTTAGTAAATATAAAAGTGGAACGAATAACTTGAGGTGCGACGGTTCTTATTTGTTTAGACTTGGATGCCTTTACGATACGTGAGCAAGTGACGCATTTCTGACAGTTGCAAATCAATGCGATACCTGGCTTGACGGTATTTTGGTAACCGTACAGTTACTTTTAAGACGACCAACTGAAATGTGGAACTACGACAAAACAACGATAGTCGAAATAGTCAGAAGCATTTCCTTGACGTCCAAGGCAAATTTGATTTGAGACGGTGCAATGTGGTGAGGTGCACTATCAGGTGTAGTTAACTCAACATTACTCCAGCTCGTATATTAATAAGCCTATGAGCAATAATTCCAATACTGAAAATACCTTAAAAACCCTGTTGATTGCTGGGCAAAACTGCAGTTGATTCCAACGTACAAATTTTTAACGGCAGGTTGTTCCAAACCAGCGTATACCTATAACAGCACCTTTTAGCATGTTTTGCAAAGACAGGATAAATGAATATAAGGTATAGCGTAGAGTAGTGGTTTCTAACAACGTTGAGGCTGGTACCCACTAAACATGCTAGCTGTAAACAAGTACCCATAATGTATGCTATGTTAGAAACATAATTTCTTACAAACCATTGCACCTTTTGCTTTGCATTCCGGAAAACAGATGCTACGTTTATTCACTTTCCGCTATTCAACTAAAGCGACACCTACCTTGGGACTATATTTAAGTTTTTAATAGGTAATGTATGTCAGTGAGACGGTTTAACTTGCTTAGTTCTGAAAACGTGTGGTACATTTGGTGAAGTTTCTATCAATCCACATAGTATATCCTGCTCCAAGTTCATCAGTTTCCTTGCTTTGGTGTGTGTTTCTTGATAAAAAAGGAACATATCTTATTGGCTTTTTCTTTGTTCAACCGACACTACCAAGTCTGTCCTGTACGACAGCTTCCCACCACCGCTCTGTAGCTACTTGTTTTGACTCTTCCGCCTTGCCAACATCTCGCGCTCCTTTACTTGGTCAGCTGACTACACTTCCAACTTAGTATTCACGCAACTCTCTAATTCGACCCGGCGAACGGCTGCCTGGCACAAACTAACGACGGTCGACTATTTAGCTGATAGATGCGCTATTTATCTGTGCTACTTTGCGGGCTTGTATTAGGATATTAGGGAATATAATTTGTCGCTGAAAGTTGTCCAATTCACCCACCACTCGCTAATTCTCACTGGAGGCCAATGAATTGGGATTAGTTGAGTAGTTAGTGACATGTTTTGATAAAGGCAAATTTCTTGTTTATTTTATTTGGCGACTGATTTATGAAGCAATCCTTCTGCTTATGTTTACCCTGTAGATTTCCATTTTAACCCCTTGGGTTACTTACCACAGGTTGAGAGCCACGGTGTAGGGGGTACCTGGTGGATCCCATCGTTTAAAACTAACCATCAGGCTTCACTGCTGGGTAAATCAAGGATCGTTAAAGGTTTATGAGCTTCATCTAAAAGGTACGCAGCCAATGGCGACCCAACTTAAGTAGCTTGCTTTGTTCCTAATAGTAGCTTAACAGTTAGTTGGTGAATGATCGTTTAATTTTCACAAGAGCTACTTTAGCACATTGCTTTGAGCTTGTGAACAATAAGGAGCAGTGTTGTAAGTTCGGACGGGCACACCACTTGTAACAGCGGTAAGTGCCATAGTTTTGGAAATGTAATTAATGAGGGAACTAGCTTTCGGGTGCTGTAGCTCACAAGTTCAGCAAAGATTAGTGAGCTTGAATAATACACGGTGTGCTCAGTGACCGCATGGCAATTTGTTGGTGCTGCACCATTTAGACAAAGCAGGGTAGAAGGCCTCGAGCCTCGGTAATATACAAAATTGCATTTAATGGTAAGGATAACTGCTACCATAACTCGGACCAAGTAGCTAGTTGACATGTTAGTTGCGTGCTTGCTAGTCCATTATGTAGGTCAATCGGGACAACAGTACAAAACAACTTAATGTCGTCGACGAATAGGAATGTGATGCAATGTCGAAAACGAACATTTGGGCACACGTAGTAGAATATTTAGGGGACCAAGGACATTGCTTTGAAAGCTACCACTGATGACTAAGCTCTGCTTCGATTCAACATTACCAACCTCACGGACTGCGTTCTTTTAGAAATTTACCAGGAGAACCACGAGAGAAGTTGCCTTGAGTTGATGAATTAAGTAAGCTTCACCATAAGACTAGAGTAAAGGACGCTGTCGAATGACTTCTCAGGTTAAATACCAAAATAACTAGGGCTTGACCTGTGTCCATAATATTCGTTATACGGTCACTAGCTTCAAAATGAAAAATTCTTAAGGGTTTAGATAGCATAAATGTAGATTATGATTTATTGATAAGTTTCCACTTCAGTTACCAATGGAGTATACCTTCCTTGACGGGGCACCCGATTACGCTTGACTGAAAGTGCATATCACTCGGAAAAGTGCAAGGTTGGTAGGCTGTGGTGACGTAACTGAATCTAGAGCGGCCCTGTCTAATGTTTACGGATTTGCCTTGTGTAATTTCGTAACTATGTTCGCAACCAACTGGTTGTATACAACGTTGTGTCAATAGCTCCCTAGTTGTTTGTATCGCTCAGTATCCTCGATAAACGGCACGTTAAAACCTTGACTAATCACAACGAATACAATCATTTTTGTAAATACGATATTTCTTAATACCACCTGAGCGATTCGTCGAGGTTTCCCTTATCATTTTGGGACCGTCGAGTGCATCACTGGCGGAATGCCAAATAAGGGCCGTTTTCCGTCTTCACAGATGAACTTTGTGTTCTCTAAATCTAAGCTTAGTTAAGTTACGCTGAATGCTGAAATGTTAATACTATTCCTAAGGGAACTCCAAAACGCAGAAGAATGCAGTGTTAAATAGTTATTTCATGAAGCGGAGAAAAGTGCAAAATTTATTGCGTATTGACTAACATGGGGCTAACCATGAAGCTGAATGTGTAACTACCCATAGAAAGTCAAGTCCAAAGTGTCCTTATACTGAAAGATGTGAGAGAAAACGTACTTAGTGCTCTTGAATGTATGAGTGTGGGTGCAGTCCAATTGCCCTATATGGAATAATTATCTGGAAAGCAGGTTAAATGGGAAACGAAACCAACACTAGACGTTTATTAGGAACAAATGGTAAAAGCAGTTACGCCTGGATATAGGGTGTGAGATATGTAAACAAGGTTTCCATCCTAGCATACAACAAGATGAAAAAGGGCCTTTGCAATTCGGAGGACCGTTCCTGTAGAAATTCAGGCGTACAACTTTAATATCTTACATTTTATGCCATGCTTGTGCAAGAACCATTGCAAGCTTCACTGTACTGGCAACTTTAGTCTATGTGCCACCGGGGCGAATAAAATGTCTGGCGCACCTGGAATACGCACCCGGACTGGCAGGTTAGCAACCACGCAAGCTACCACTACGCTGTGTCATTCCTTACCACACCCTTTACAATTTGACTAAAAAGCCGTCAGCACTTTTGCTAATGCATGGTCTATTGCCATCTGGATGCGGTAACGCAGCTACACTGTCAAAATCCAATCGGTCCCTCGCGGCGCATTCGACGGTCCGAGTGTTTTGACTTAAATACTACGTACGACTAGAAAAATCACATCGTAAATTTTTAGACCCATACCCCCATTTATCAAATTTAGTGCCACACTATACATTGTTTAATGTCTCGCTGTGTTCGCTAGCGAAACGAACACACAAATAGCAACAAGAATAGCTGACCACGCTATCGGCCGAAAGAACTCGTAAACGACTGAATATTTTTCAGTTATTTTGCATTTATATGGCGAAGAATATTGGGGTTGCGCGCCGCAATCCAATCACACAACGCATAGTCCAAACTGGACACTCCAATTAGTCATTTACCGTTGTGGCAAGCGTTGCCAGCCGTGACCCGATAGCCAAAGGGGTAGCGGATCCCGCTAGTAGTCTAATCGTCGCAAGTTCGAGGCGTGCTGTCTCCAACTGAATTGTTGACCATCCAGGTAGTCATTTATGGTTGTGCCCAGCGTTGCCCGCCGTGTCCCGATAGCCAATGGGGTAGAGGTTTCGGCTACTATTCCAATAAACGCGTTCGATACCAGCTCTCTCCACCTGATGAGATTAAATTACCACAAATCGCATCGTGGTTTTGCAGGGTATTCGGGCGGACCATACTTTATGTTCGTCTGCTTTGAGTACGGTCCCAGTGAGCACAGTGACGAAGGTTCACTTTAACGTGAACCCTGGTCCATTACATTGAGAGTGCGCGTCACATTCCAACCACACAACATATAGCCCAAATTTGACCCTCCAACTAGTCGTGTACCGTTTTGTTAAGTGTTGTATTATTTTGCGAGTTAATCGCGTGTTTATGGTACTTTAGCAATAACGCATTGTCTTATTTCGCTTTAACGGCTTTCTGCATTGCAGATAGATGCCGGCTGATAGAATGGATATTAAAATTTGGTGAAGCAATATGAGGTTATAATGGGATACCTATCAGCAATGCTCTATCTAGTCCCAAATTCCCCACAACTTGGTACGACGTAGCGTACTCAAAAGCAAACCTTTCAAGCACACATATTATTAGGTATGCAAATCAACGATAATGTTACGCGAAAATGCTTAAAAATCAGTAAGCAATGTTAAATATGCACGAGCCTTCAGGAAACTAGTAATTTGTCTAGGCATAGAAGGTCCCAATGTGTCCTTTTCGGGAGATACGGGGCCAAATAAGTTGATATACATATAGAGCACAGTATTATTTATGCCACTAACAACTTGCAACGCTTACCCTAGGACCGCATGATCCAGATGCGCCTGGAAACATTAGGTGATCATTAGGATCATTTGACAAGTATGGGCCGTAAAAACGCACATATTTCTTAGATAAATATCACCAGTTTTATCGTTTTCTTCCTATTTTGTATATCCGTAATGATGTCAAGAGTACCAGTAAGCTAGAGGAGACTAGCGCTCTTAGTAAAGAACTGAGTAACCTAAAACTTAGCAAATCGCTTCGAGGTGTGAGATGCACTTAGGACTGCAATGGTAGGGCAATAACAACTCTGCTTTTAGGGTTTGCGGTCGCTGGGATACGCTTGGTTGTTATGCCACATCGGTTGATGCACACTCCTGTGCACTTCTGCTGTTTTCTGTCCTTTTCTCTTCAAGTTATTAGTCTAATGCGAGTGTCATTACCGTTCAGCATGGTGGTGATGTTAGGGGACCGATAGATGCGCACCAATGACGAGTCCCAACGGGGCGGAACGCGCGTCCGGTTCTACTCCAGATTGGAAGCTTACCTATGCGGCTTGGAACCTAATTGCGATGAATCAATCTGAAGTGAGCATTCTCATGAACTTGGGAAAAGGGACTAACCACATTTCCCCAGCCCCCATTTAAAACCCTGTACAATAACATTCTTATATCTAGCTACCTACAGCTTTTCCGATGGCCGTTCATGGAGTTTTTACTTGACCATGGAGCCAATTACTCCTAATTATTACTTACATTTGAAGGAATTCTGATTCTACTTTACGGACTAAGAAATACTTAACCATCCTGCATTGGACAAAGGGACGGCATTTTCGCCGGTTATGGACGTATTCAGCCACAATGAGCAACTGCACTCACCATCCCCATGACAAGTCCAGCGTGGGTAGCTGAACACCGTCTGCACAACCCGGTCAAGTATATCAAAGAAGAAGCCAGCCTCTATTAACAACAATTTTACTCACCTGCGCCGCACATCATTTGCAACTTTGACGGGTTTTAACGACTATTGCCGTAGTATAACCAAGCCAATTGGTCAAGCAACAAAGAAATTTGGCTGTCAAGCGACCGCCAATAACCGAGTGCAAAGTTAATCTGCACTGCGCATCGCCGGCTTGCACTACTGTTTAAAATAACCTACGGCAGTGTTCCAGGACGTGGTGGGTTATAGCCTGGCAAGCGTTCTCCCTATTAATAGACACACATGTCCCATTAACAACAATGCGACGTGGCGGACGTAACCCGCCACTGAATAACGTCACAGCTAAACATTTTACACTGACGCAGTCATTAGCCTTCTACATACAACCTATGCAACCGATCTTGCTATGAAGATTTCTTTGCTGAAGCACCGAACGTGCCAAGCTTTTAATGGACAACAGTTTCACCGAACGTTTACTTCGACTTCTGTGCTCATGGATTAATACATGGCGAACTCACGCGGAACTTGAAGATTGACACGACAGTTATGATTGATTTTTCCGCGTTCCATCACCATCATGCCACTCGGTCGGGCTACCAGCTGGCATAGTATTCACCCCTATGAACTACGAACACCTAGGTTATCCCTCTCACCGTAACGAAATGTATTACTATTCAAAGCAGTTCTGCTTGTATGCATAGTTGATCCACCGTTCACCGGCGTGCATAGTTTCACCGAGAATATAACACTTATTTATTTATTTAGTTGTTTGCCATGCCAATAATCCTGAACGAAGTTGGTTTCAACAAGGTACTACACGAGCTAAGAAAAATTTAGCTGTTATCTGGAGCCTAGATCTCAACTGTTTCACATTTAGACTATGAAAGTGGTCCGGCATCTTTGGCGCAAAGCGTTTGGTCGGTCTGAGACCGCTGTGATCCTTTACTAGCTTGAAGGTCTCTATTAAGCCCCATCTCAATCTGTGCCCCCTCATTGAGCACCATCGTAAGTTGGCCAACCTAACAGAATACGGTAGCCTCGCTTACCCTCTAATATTCGTGTGACCAGTCTGCAAAGTCACAATACGATTTACATCCCACTGCAAGAAAGGCGATTAGGCCTGAGCACAGTATTCCAAATGTGAGCTGACCGTTGCTTTATCCAAGGGGAGAACGACGTCTGGCTTGGCACAATTCAGAAGTCTCCTAAGACGAAATAACTGCTGTCGTACTTTATTAGCAGCATGCTTACATTGCAAAGACGCTTTGAAATTATTCGGCAAGGTGATGCCAAGTTCACGTGCCGCAATAGCACATTGCATTGCCAGGGACCCCAAAACTGTTTGATGTTCTACATTTTCCGCACTCTGTGTCCAGATTTGCCATGTGCTAAGGGTTTAAGGACAGAGCCCAAAGGTGTGACTATTTAACAATAGTAGTCAATTCTTTAGATCCAGTAACCCTGGGGTACTCCAATATTTTGAATTACCTGTGCACAAACTACCATTTCCAACACTAACACAAAGTGCCGCAAAGGAACGCGGATTGCTAAGAAGGTAGTTGAAGGTCTAGTGCCAATCGGGTCATCTTTCTCAGCAGTAGGCGGTGGTTTACCAAGTCACAAGTTTTAATGAAATCAAGGTAACGTATTTCTATCGGCATCTTGTCATCAAGACAAAGAGGCTATTTCGCCAAAGAAACACAGCAAGTTTATGATGCATGACTATTTCCTGACAAACCTGTGTTGTTCCGCTATGATCTAGTTATCGGCAGTAAGTTTTTCACAGCTTCGGTCGCTGAGGAGCAATCCAGACACTACGAACGTACACTTGTCAAACGAACAAGCCTGTACTTAAACGGCGATGGTTTAAGACACCCTTTAGGGATTGTCAATACAACTGCCTTCTAATCCTGTTGTATCCTTCCTTCACAACAGACTTCTTGTAATTTTGGTACTGTAGGCTGGATAACATAGGTACTAAACTTTACAATGGCCAGAGCCAAGGGATTCGTAGGGGTTTAAGGCTTTCAGATCAGAGAGGACATCCGCTGCAGTTAGCTTGATTTCGTCCATTTTCCACTCTCGTGAGCTATGAGGCTGTGATAGGATGGAATATCCATTGTCTTTGTGATGAACATTTGAAGCGCACGGAATAATTACTGCGTCTTATCTAGGTCTTCTGTAACCTGGAGACCCTTTTCTGTGCAAGTCACCAACAACCTGTCTCAAAGAACACTTCCAATGCACATGGCTGTGGTAGCATTTGGGATTGGTCTTAACATTGCGAGCAGGTCTAAGCTCGTACTATTGTTTGGCCTCTCACTGCAATTAAACAACCAAGTTGTGCCACTTTTTGTAGCTCTGCCACCCACCGAATTCGACTGTCACATTAAATTTTTCCTTAGAGCAATACGTCTTTTCAACCATCTACCAACTTCCCGGTTCCACAAACAAGACTTGCCTGCGTAGCGTACTCTGCTTGAGGGAGCAAACCCCTATAGCAGCTGAGTGAGCCCACTTTCTGTCATTTGCCACCTATGTTCCAGTGTTGCCACTGCCCGTTCAGGAACCCAAATAGTGCTCATGGCTCTTTCCGTTGAAAGCATGGTATTAATTGGACTTAGATTCCACTTCAAGCGGGGTTCATCTGATATCTTTGGTATTTGAACGGGAAAATAGAGAAGCAAATGATCACTCTTACCGGTGTAAGTTTCCACGGTAATGGCTGAAAATCGACCATGTTTCCTGCTTAGTATGCTTAAGGAAGATGGTACGTTCCCAACACGAGTACTAGTTTTAAAACTAATGTGTTGCACAAAGACGTGTTCATGCACCCACTGCACCAATTCTCTGTCCAAGGAGTATGTCTTACTGATCGCATGCTCCCAGTCAAGAAGTAGTAGGTTACGGTCCTCATATATCACATCGCTTGGCGCTGTAGGAGCAGCTCGTTTTAACGGTTTGCATAGCTCCTTGTCCTCACCTTGCATCGAGGATAGGCTGCAGTAAACACATTTTATTCCATGCTAACTCATACAATCATAAGATATGCAGTGACTTGAGCACTGGGCGTGCACACGGTATACTGGGCTTCCCAATGACAACAGTGAAGACGAAGAAGCAAAATCACCCCACCTTAATGGAAACATTTCGTTGTTGCTCCTCCCAACATTGGCACACCCCACCTTTACTTTGGCACCAAGGACGATCTTTCCTGCATCTCAAGCGTACAAGTAGGAGACAAGCATGCATCAATTCATTCGCAGAAAGTTAGGTCTCGGTATTCGCAAGCATTTCAACACTTTTACATCACAACTCTAGCTTCTCCATTTGTTTCTTAGCCTAAAAACATTCGTGTACTATATATTTGTTGGGGCCTGCTGTAGTCTATTTCCGCCCGCACAGTTTCCGTTAAATTTCCCCTTTAGCGCAGAACCCGAAAGGACAGCCTGTGTTTGGCTCTCTGGTAACCTGGGTAACTGGGGCTTCGCCATGTAACTGTGGAGACCGTACACTGCTTTTTGATTTGGTATTTAAGTCACTTGCGGCTATTTCGGTGACTTGGGTATAAAATACGTTTTCCATTTCTGCGTATAATCTTGACCAAATTATCCACAGACCTCACAGTTGCGCTTGACTGGGAGGTACTTAGACTCTTTGGAACGACATCGAAGAGCACTTCGCATTTCCCAATGACTAGAGCAATCGTAGTTTCTGATGAACTCATTGCTGTTGCCCCTGAGTTGGCATCAGCAGTCAAGCTGAATCGTTTACAAACAACTTGAATCATCATAAGCGGAGTGTTCGGGGCTACGTTACTCATTACCATAGCATTGTAAGCATTCAAATGAGGTACACTTTAAGTGCCCTCTAGAAGGTCGAGGTCTGCTGTTGCCGCGTTCCGTGGATAGGTGGAAGCCTCCACCTGGGGAGTTTGAGCCCCATAATCTCCACATAGCGTATTTTTAACCCCAAGATTCTGATGTAAGTGTTGGTTCTCTGGTACAAAAGGGCCGATGTTCACGTTGTGGGACGGTAATAACGAGGTGAATTAAGCGCGTGATGCGAGCGTAGCTGGGGTCACTTGGTAACGACCATTGTTTGGCCAGCTAATAAACACGCTTAGTTAAGAAGGAGCTCCAGATAAATCGTGTTGTTGAACTCTACTATAATCGGTCTTCTAAAGCTTTGCTGGTGCAAAGTGCTTACTTTCTTCCAACTAGCAACGCGATGGAGCCTTTTGATGCCAACAAGAGGCGGTATACCAACAAGACATTGTAGGTAGTTACAACGTGTCCTATCAAAATCACGCGGAGTCTTAGCCTCCGGTACCACTGGATCTTCCCGGTTGTAAATAAGCACATTCCTCTGCATGCAACTAGCCATTTCAGTATTACGCACATACTGTTCGAAGTGTGGGCGCATTTCATGAACATTTGCTTTGAGCACTCCGATGACAGATGCATGTTCCTGTAACGTCTTTTGCCATGCTGAGCCTATTCAGAGCTAACCTTTTCAAGGTCGGTTGTCTCTCAGTGACATGATGTCACTGAAGTAGATTTTCTTCACTCAGTAAACGCGAGTAATTTGCCGTTATGCACACTCAGTGAAAACAAACCCATTTCAAGTTAGGGTAAAGTGAATATACCCCGACAAATTCCACGTTCAACTATGAACTAACATGGTGCTACCGTACTAAGTGCCTGTCACACTGAGTAGCGTTTTCTACTAAACCCTGGCAGCTATGCTCGCCGCAATAATAAGTGACTGTCGACTCCATGGCCAGTGCAGAGAAACAAAAGTTAGACGGGAAATACTACTTCGGTGCCATTCCCATCAGCTAAAACAGTACAACGAGCATTATAAAATAACGTGGCAACAAAAAGCGAAAAATGAAAAAGTGCTGGCTAGTTAATGACACAAAAAATACTGGAATCAGCTCACGGGTATACAGCTTTGGCGAAATGCTGCTCTTGCTTTGCTTCCTATGTACAGCTAAGTAAAGCAACTCACAAGTTGAAGTGCAGCTACTGAGCCACAGTTTGCTTGTTAGTACAATTAGCAGGTCGCTCGCTAGGCGAGAGTCGAACTCGACGGAGGGCGCCCAAGTTTGCAGCGGGAATGGCGCAGACAGAAAAATGTACGTTTAGTGCAATAGATTTCAGTTATATTTCCTGTTAATCTATTTTTATAGAGAAGTTCGCCACTTAAATGAGTCTCTCATTTCTGTGACACGTTTAATTTCTACACCATTTCTCGGCCAAGTTGTCGTCTTGAGCAACAGAATTAATCTGAGGGGGCAACCAACATGAGTCTACTCAATTAATTTGAGAAACCATGGCCAACCTGGTGCATCGGCCAGCGACTCTGTCCCTGGTAGGAGCTGAAGCGTCCCACCTGCACCCCTATGACTTAGTGCGTCTGAGGTCCAATTGGCTGAAGGCGACGGGCTATACACGCACACCTACACACCTGCACAAGTAAGTGGCGTACGCACGGCTCAAATTAATTGAGTAGACTCATGTTGGATGCCCCTCAGATTAATTCTGTTGCCCAAGACGACAACTTGGCCGAGAAATGGGGTAGTAGATTTCGCTAGGAATGATGTTTTACCTTTTCTTGTCACTTCCAATTCCGCCACTCGAATTTCTTGCAATGAGCGCACCAATAAATGGGACCACTGATTACGCTGTAACAGTCCAAAGAGCTTGGTGCGAATTTCGTAAAGTTATGGATTCGGCTACGTAAAAGTTGTGCATAAATACGGCTGTGCGTGCCACTTCGTCATTATTAATATCAGGATGCACTAATATCACTTGAAGAAGGCAGCTGAAAATCACGGTAGGCGCGGACATCTTTTTCCACAGTATACGTAAATAAGACCCTGCATACGATAGGTGGGCCGGAACCTTAGCGTTCTAAACTGCTAAGGGCTGTGATAGCCGTTGCAACAATCATTGCACTACTGTTTGGTATGGCAATCGAAAACAAGGATTATATACTCTCAGCGACATCACTCTCCGTGCAACAGCAAGGGAGTTCGGCACATAATGATCTACTCCCTCTCGGAGGCCGTAACTAGCCACGGTCTGGAAACATAGATTCAATTATTTATTTATGAAGGCGCCGGCAAAATTACAAGGGAAGACTACCGTAGCATACGATTGCTCGTGTTTAACTGCGTGTGCGCGTTGTCTGCTTCGCAACACGGAAAGTGGAAAAGGAACAGCAGAGTTAGGGCATGCATATGTAACCTTAGCAAAGAGCTGGAAAAAACTTTCCGAAATAGGTAGCTAAATGCCAAAGGCCCAAAAGCTTTTCTCCGTTTTCCTTTTAGTTTTCACGTGTTGCGTTTTTCGGTTTTGGAAACTTTACATGCATAACTTGCAGGCTTCTGACGGTACTGGAGCGAATGAAAACCTGAAACTGCTGTTAGATACACATATACTGTTAACGTTCTAGGAAATGTGACGGCCAGTAGACCCGACGGCCACACGATAACTTTTGAAGCTTGGCGTAGCTTGTATGCTTGTTTGGTAGGTTTCTGGTTGAAATGTCGCTGCCTGTAGTGGGCGACTCCTACACCATCGATTGAGCCGTATTGTTGGTGTATGAAGAACTGTAGTTGTCGGTTGGTTGTGGTTCGACACGGGCAACTTGGAGACGGTTGATTGAGATAATTTAGCGCTTGCCTTGGCGTCCGATTACAAGGCAGTGGTCCTTAAGTTGTGGAACCCTAAATGCATCCATGTAAGGTTGTTTGAATGGTCTGCGTAAACCATCGGTCTGTATGAAGATGAAAGGGCAATGGTGTAGGTCTTTAGGAGTAAGACTTGCGATGTTATTCTCGTATTGCAATCGAACTGTCGCAACGCATGCTTCGGCCTCTCTGCCAAGCGTTGCACGCCTTATAGCTAGAAGTTCTAGGAAGCTCGAAGATGTAGTTGCCTGGTAAACGGAAAGGTTGTCTAACTACCAGTTTGGTGCCGGATATTCCGATATCTGCTCTCACTGTTGATAGTACGTTGTATATACCTTAGGCAAGGCTTTCACATTGGTTGCGCTCAGAGGGGTTTAAATGCTGATGGGAGCGTTCCACTATTTCGTTTGCCTGAGGATGGCAGGCTGTTGTCCGAATACACATACAAGTGACGACTTTGTGCAGGTCGTTGAGAAGCGAGGATTAGAAAGGCGGAACATGGCGGTAGTCACATTGGCTGGACAGCTACATGAAGTAACCAGCGCTAGTCAAATGCGCGTGTAATGCCCTCGGCAGTTAAACCTAGAATTGGGACGGCTTCAGGTCAACAGGTTCGCGATCCACCATAGCCGGTAGGTACACTATTATTTAGCCCGAGGTAGTTCTTCAACTCCGTCAAGATGGACGCGAGAACATCAATTTACACTGACTGAAAACGATCCATCACAGCGGCAAAGTCTTAATGAACTTTTCCTAGCTGGCAAGTCAGAAATTTATTTGCCCAGTGTCTGACGTCAATGATAAACTGTGAAAATGCAGTTATACGAGATAATAAGCATTTATTTACCAGCAGCTTTGGAAGACTTGGTGGGACATTGAATAATGTCAATGAAGATCGCAGTTATTAGTGCTTCTGTCAGATAGACCTATAGTAGCTAATGAAGTAACCTTGAGCTTCGAGTGTTTTCGTAGCTTCAAAAGTAGAAAAATAGAAACACAAGGTGTTTCCAGGGTGCAGGATGGAGAGCGGTCTCGAATAACAAAATGCAAGTGGCGTAGCAATTCGTCCAACATTTAAATGTGCCTAGCGTTGGCGCAGAAACAACCAATTTGAGGAGAGCCTTCCATGGTTGACACAAGCGAATAGAAAAGAAATTGCTACGGCACTCCAGACGACTGTACTGTACTGCTAATTTCAAAGAATGTCTACTGGATTGAGTGCTACTGCTGTTGCAGTAAAGAGCAGCACATATGCTTTGGATTGTGTGCAGGCAAAGGCGACATAATCTGGTTGCCCGGCAAACGGCGACATCGTCCGCTGAAACACACAAACATTTCACCATCTGCTCGTATGCAAGATTGCCCATTCTAATGACGTATTTGGAAGCCTGACGTTGAGGTTGGTCCAGTGCAGTAAGGTCGTGCTTCAGTCATGGCTGCCAAGCTTGACTTTTGTATTCGACATAGAGGCAAACATACGCATTTAGTATCTGTTTTTCTTTTCTCCCTTGTTCCAAATGATAACATTACTTGTACGGAACACCTCTGAGGACATACCTGGGACGCGCACCTAGACATGGAATCAACAGAGAACAAAAAATCGCACATTTCGCAATCCGGAGATACTAAAGGAACTTAGCAAAATAATCAAATCAATGGAAGTCACCTGAGTCGTCCGAATTCAACAGCTCCAACCACCTGCGGTCTACTTCGAAGGAGAGTACACAACCATGGGAAACAAATTTGTGAAACTTGACTACGAATATCCACGAGAGTAATGGGTTAGATACAATCTTGTCAATATCGTATCACCAGTCGGCAGTGTTCCAGAACGTGGTGGGTTTTCGTCTGGCAAGCGTTTTCCCTACAAAAAGCCACAAATGTCAGTTTAACAACACTGCGACGTGGCGGATGTGACCCGCCACTCAATAAAGGCACCGCCCCAATCACAGGTTGGCAAGTTGACCGATGCCGCGTTTACGAAGCCCGAGCACTATCTGCTCTCATACGAACACGCCTACATGTTTGCTCAGTTACGTGCCATTATCCGTAAATATTTTTACAGTTTTTCTCACACCACTCACCTGACCCGCACTGTGTACACAGCCTCATCGGACTAGATCCTCATCAACATACTCCACATGAGCGATCTGATTCTCATCTCTACATCTCGCATTCTGTGGATATAGCCTTCGTATAACGTTTGGGCCATATGGGTCCACACTAGTGACTACATCTGTACTACTCCTGCTGTGGGTACTGCTAATCATGCCACCATGTACAATATTGCAATATGCTGATCATGCCCAAAATGCGTGTCTCGATTTGTCAAGAATAAGATATTTATTTATTTATAATATATGTGTTTATCTGTCCGAATGCCGATCCTAGCAAGCCAACAGGTTAATTATCAGTTTTCGACGACCATGCAGATTGCAATGAACAACGCAAGTTACCTTGAACCAGCACACCACGGTCACGTTCGAAGGAGGAGCGCTGCCGTACTTGCGTTGCTAGTACGTGAGCATATTTACTCTGGTGTCGTATGGAGAGCACCTTGCACTTTCCCATTTTGAACTGTAGTAGCTACTGGGTCGACGACTGATGTGCCATAGAGAATTTACAATTAAATACTCCCTGAGCAGCATCCGCTTGAACCCTGCGCCATATCTTGCTATCGTCAATAAACTGTAGGAAATATTGCAAGGCTGTTCGTACAAGGTCATTGATGAACACCAAAGACAATCGGGGCCCTATAACTGAGCCCTGAGGCACACCCGAGTCAACTGGCCTGGGGTCAGCTAAGAACACCGGACTCTAACCACTAATAGTCCTTGAAGGGGGAATTTTTCACTCCAGCTCAAGTGAGGGTCACCGATCCAGCAATACTGGTTTGCAACGGAACATATAATGAGCTACACCATCGATTACCTTCAACAAACCCAAAGATCACATCAACCGCCACTCCAGCGTCAGCCAACTCAGTCCAACTACACAGGGCGATTAACAACAGCTGTGTTTGAACGCTATCAAAGAAAACCGTGTCGTTTGGGAGACCTAATGATACAATACTCTAGATAACAATGCAGAGCATCAGCAACGATTGATTTCATGGCTATGTACATTACGGCGATACACTTAGCTGTAGTTTGAGGGCTCAGTCCTGCTTCTTCTTCTTTTGTAAGTCGGAGTTAGTATTCCGCACTACAACATCACAGGAACCTCGTTTCGGTCTAAGCAGTGCTGAAAGTACTGAGCAAATTTTATTGCCAGTTGTATGCTGCTGTTCCAATTGCGTCTGGGTAATTGGTGTTGACACCTGAGAAACCGTGGTTGCGCCGAGGCATGAGCTTCTTCAGCGCTGCCCCGGCAGCAAAATAGAAGTGGGTTAGTCCCGGGGCAGGAAAATAGCTGAAGGATCGCCTTATTTTACTACCCACTAAAAGGTAGGAGCATGTTGCGTCAGATTCTATAGCTGTTCTACCTAGGCCATCAGTCGTACTCAGCAGTGAACTTATTAAGTCATCTTACGACGGCCACTGACATACCTGTACTGCGGTTTGTGATGAGCTTTGAAAGTTTTCGCCGTGTTCTGTTGAAATGCGACATTGGCACCGCTGGAGATTTGAGTGCAGTGGTTACAGTGGGTGTCCTAGTTGTCCCAATTATTTGGCGTGTGTGATGATCTATAATATTGGAATATCATACCTTTATCTGTCGAAATTTGCAGAAGTCAGATCGCATACTAATCGAGAAGGCTCAGCGGCGGTTTATCAAAATAATAACCTCACAAAATGTGCCGTTTAGTTACCTACAGACCCTGTGCGCACAGGTTGACCGTCGAACATCCCATTTGGGAGCCTTTTTGGTCACCCGTAAAATGATGACTAAATGTAAAGAAAATTGTACAGACAGTTTAGCTATAACATTGATGACAACAAATGCTATTCAAACAAGGTAACACTTTTGAGTATCCCAACAATAAACGTTTGTTTAACTGTAGCAGAAAATCATACACCGGACATTTTCTAGCCATTGCTATCGCGGTGTATTGAAAGACGTTATATTGGTGGCTATCGGTCTAACATCCATGGTCTTATGAAGCGCGCTTATGGTACCGTAATGCAGCCCAATGCTACATCCGGTATGCGCAGTAGTTCCTTTGGTTAAAGTCTTCAGATGTTTTCCTAAGCAGGACCCGGCGGATTGTGTACCCCTCGCTTTCCCGAAGCCGCAAAAGGTGGCCGATACTTCCACACAGCCATTAATGGAATCTGTGGACATTGTTCGCTGTGGTGCACATGATGTACAGTTGCAACCTTTGGAGTCCATTATTGATAAACGAATATTCCAAACGCATAATATGATTAAAAAAGTGCCTATTGATTTACCACCTGTGATATCAACGCCGCAGTTGTTAAGCATCACTACATCCTGCCGCGGTATCGCTATTAGTGTAGGTCTACTAGCTGGAACGATAAACCTGATGCTTTGACACCTTCGTCCATTACACCCTTAATTACCGTAAGATTCGCGCGTATTGCTCGATACACCACGTGGATGTCCGGTTACCGTTGCTGAGGCTGGTGATTACGTGCACGTTGGACTGATTACAGGAATACGTCGCAAGTTGCAAACCAGTGATGCTACTGGCATGTCGAATTTACAGCTGCAGCTGCACCTAGATGGACTCATCCAGTTTCACAGTTTGCGTAATCGATTTTGGCATGCATTAGCTAGACTCACGGATCCGGCTTCATCCGTTTTCATTGTCGGATTGTATTTCGGCTTGTGGAAACCTGTAGGTATACATGAGTATCTACGACCAACCATTGATGAGCTGAGAGATGGCACGCATCCTGAAATCCGCGTATCTTCAGAAGGTTCTTTGGTGACACTTACCTTGAAGTGTGAGTTTGCGAATGGTCCTGCTCGGACATACATCCGATAAGGGCAGCAACATTCCGGTTACTACGCATAAAAGAAATGTACCATAACCGGTTATTATACAATTTCATTAAAGTTCAATAACTTCCTATAGGTGTGCATGTAGATGCCTACATGACTTTCCCTCTGGATACGGGTATTTGCCTAAGGACTTATGAAGAGTTCAGTCTGCGACTTCAAGAAGATCATCATGTTGGTGTTTCCCCCTTTGAGGTACTTCGCATTGACACAATAACCTGCATTCCTCTGGATTACATGCACATAGTTTGCCCTGGGTTTATGAGGCATTTGGTTACCATTTGTGGTGCAAGGGCCTTAATTTACCGAGCTGCGCTTGTCCACCATGCAGATATCGAGTGAACACTAGGATAGATCAATGCCGCAAGTTACTGCCGGTAGGATTCCCCAGCAAATGCTACAATTTCGTAGATGCGGTTTGATGAAAAGTCACAGAGCATCGGCAATTCGTGCTGTACATTGGCCCTGTTGTGAAGCCTGGTACATTGCGGCCTACGAGGTACGAGAACTTATTGAACTTCTCCTGGGTAAGGTATGTTTTGTGCAGCAAGAAGTGGAGCGAATATTATTTCCCTATAGCACAATCAACGACTCGTAAAGCGGTTGATCATTTTGTTGACATCTACGGCCACCAAGAGTTAGTGTTTAACGTCCCTTGCTTACTGCATTTAAATAAATAAATAGTTTATTCTCGACTATGTGAGTTAGGCGCGTGACTTTGGACCACTTTACTCCTATTCCGCTTTTCTATTTCAGTCTCCTCTTCAATACTCGTGCCGCATTGTTCCCGGTCCACGTGTGTCCGCGTCTCAGCTGTTTCGACTTTTGGTTAAGAAAGCTGCGTATTAGCAACTACCACCTGATGGATACCTCGACTACACCTACAGCACTCCAGCGGCACGCCACCCTTGTAACGTGAACCAAGTTCCCATAAGAGATTTTGCTTCTGACAGATGTGCATCCGAACAATGCCGTAATTGTTGGCAACAGACTATCAGTGATTGTCCGCATTCGTAATACATTGGAGTGCGTGCAATGTTATGCGACAATGGAGGCCATCCTCCTCAAATTTATTCCGTCTGATCATTTGCGGATATACAGATTTTCTTGATTTCATCCCAGGCAAAAGTAGATATTCATCGATTTCATCCAATGCATCTGGAGACAGAGGAGATAAAGTGTTCTATCCACTTGCTCATAGTTGGGATGGAACAGCGGCTAGTAACACAAGGTTCATTGCATATTATCAGATGCCATAATGCCTTATTTCAGACTTTAGGGCTATTCGTTGACATGCACCTAAGTGTTTATATGGCACGCATTAAACAGATGGCGAACTGCAGAGTGAAACGCCTTAATACTGTGCCATACCGGTAGAGAGCTGAGTAGCAACATATATCGGAGTTCTGCCATAAAGCCTTAAAATTCCGTAGTAAGTGCCATTTTCGTAGGTAAGTGAAGTCACTATTTGCAGGTATGGTCTCTACTGACCACATAAGTTGCAGTGGACATAGTATGCATGTACCTGGAAGATCGTCAGGCTACTATTAGCTACCGGCTGATCTGTCGGACATCCGTTATTTGTAAAATCATGAAAAGAATTTTATGAGGGCCCTGCGCATAATCTCATGTGCTCAAAATGGTTTTCGGAAGGCACGTTTCCGTGTCACTAACTTGGTTGTTGCCAGAGCAAAACAGGCGAGATTGCTGGATGCCAGTAATCGTCTGGATGTCGTTTTCGTTGACTTCTGCAAGGCATTTGACAAAGCTACTCAACTACGTCTTCTTCTAAAACTTCGAGAAATCGGTTTTCCTGGGAGTATTTTTTCTGAGTCGCCTACTTTCTGAATGGTAGAAGTATGCATGTCAGAGTGAGCAATATCTACTCCAGTCCGGTTTTATGGTTAGCGGGGTTCCACCTGGCTCTATCCTTGGTAATGTGCGCTATAATATCTACAACAGTATTCTTCCATCCGAGCTCCAAACTGAGTAAATAATACATGCTTATGGTCTGAAACCATGGCTAGAGGTGTCAAAGCTTTATAATGCTGACCGCCTACAGACAACGCTGGACAGGTTGCACTGTTAGTCAATGGAGTGGCGGCCACCCGTTAATCATGCTGTCCTCTCCAAATTGGATGTCAATCTTAGAGAAGGACCTGGTAGTTTGCGTCCAGCCGAACCTACGCACGACTCAGGATACCGTAAAGGCCATTTCCGCTGCTAAGATGGCGTCCTTTTATATAAGATGATCATTATCCCGGATGACTGGCTGTTCACGCGTTACCAATCTGTGGAATGTACCCTTAGATTTCTAATTAAACACTGCCCAGCAAGGCTGCTTTTATGCAGTTTTCACATAATTGCTCGAAGTGTGTGAATGAGAACTTGTTTATTTTTGCTCATTTACCATTCATAGCAAGGTTAGTAGGACAATATTTTAGATGTTTCATATCATCGACTTTGCTGACAGTCCAATCGCTGTTGCTTGCAGGAAGTGGATGCTGGACACCAATACAAGTCAATAACCAAGTTTTAATTCCAAGAAAACCGATAGTTTGCTTCTGCGTGGTAAAACGCCACCTCCGGTAGCGAAACGTTTTGCGATTAGAACTAGCCGCTTAACTGGTAGGTCATAGTGTGTTTTAATGGTGTTTGCCGATGCTTACCCAAAGGCCGAACGTTTCGCGTGTTTTTTTGAGGATCACACCGATCCTCCGTCAACTTATGGCACACTGCCTGTGGAGTGGGGCGGGAATAGACGCCTGTAAACGAAACTTCTGTAATCTCAAAAAGTGGTCCACTAACCTGCACCATATCCAGTATTCACTGCCTCCTCCGATACTGGATATAGAAAATGACGGCCGTCAGCGGACACCTCTGGCTGCCTTGGAAAACGTTCATTCAAGTACAAGCCCTCTCGCATCAAGGTAAGATAAGTAGATATCTTTTAGCGCTTTCGCTTCAGCTCCTAAGCTGATCAACCGCAACACGTTCTGCGTCTGTTGCAACAGTCAATACTGGAAATTAAGCAACATTTGCGGGAGTTTAGTGCGAAATATGTCATCGACAACGTTAGAATTCGTGAGGTACTTCACGCCTTGAAAGTAGAGAGGTCCCTTCTTTGCTTTCAGCTATCAGCTGACGCCATGGTCAGTGCATGCTTTGTACCGTTTCCGTTGAAGACGACGGTGGAGTTGCAATCACTAGATTGACTGTCAGAAAGCAGCACTGATATAGTCCTGTTAGTATGATGCCGCTTATGTATGCTTTTACATCACGTTAACTACTTCACCATGATCGGCGGGAATACAGCTTCGACATCAATGCGCAACGTCATGCATGCTGCCTGTGCGGACGAGCTGGCTAACCAATGGAACTGGCGCGGCGTTCGCACAAAGCTCCGCTTCAGCGAGACTAGATTAACTCGGACAATCATCGGTTAGTCCCCAATATCTCACCTGATCCCCATGTTCTAGGTGCAGTAGCACGGATGGGGATAAATGGTTTCACAGAAGCTGAAAGGTCCGTTCCGTCGGTGGCTTCAGTGGGCTCACGAACGTATCCAACATGCCACGACTCCCGTGGAGCAGGACCATTTCTCAGCGTAAAACCTCACGCTACAGTAAATAACGATGCATATACACTGCATCATATAATGTGCCTTACCATTGCCATTAGCGTTACTGCATAACCGTACTTCATTCTATTGCGTCGCGCCATTTGAAAACGGCCTAATTTATATTCTCAACGTATGAAATGAGATTTCATGGGGTATGTGCCAGTTGTCCTGCACAGGCAAAGTGGTTTCAATCCATTTCCTACTATGGGCGTAATTATGTTAGTTTGTCAGGGTTCCGCTCTTTTGGTTATTCGTAATCTTTTCGTGAAGTATCCCCATACAAATACCAACACACAGCTTAGCAAAGAAATTTCTTTTCGCTATTTCTCATCTGGCCAATACATATATAATAGTGGCCAAAACCATAATAGGCTAAAACGGCTAGTCTAGGGTTGGTCAAGTCCAAACAGGATGCACTGGTATTCAATCCCTTGCAATCCATTATATAAGCTAATTTCACACGGTTACACACGTGTTCACAATACATCTTCGCCATGCACCTCACCATTGTTCAGCTACCCGGCGGCATGACAAGGTCACTTACGGAGGTCCAGGTGAATGGCGATTCACAGCAAAATTATAGCCAGGTGAATGGAGCTTTTGAACTAGCACCCTCTGATTGCGTACGGATGGTTGCATCAGCCGGATCGAAATAGCCTCGGCCGTCGTGAATAGGCACCTTTTAAAACTTGAAAAGCCTCTATCGACACGAATTGGTGCCCGCTGTGGACTAAATGTTTCAAAACAGCGTTGTGGCCTTTTTGACTGCTTGCTTCCAGAACGCTGCTAGGCAATGTTCTGCTATCCTATTCGCCAAGCTTCCGATCGTGTGTCCGAGGTAGCTTACACCAAGCGCAAGTAAACTGATTTAGGATAAAAGCTGCGGAGTGGTCCGGGAGTCGACCCTTAAGACGCTGGGTTCTAAACGGAGCTGTTTCAAAAATAACGTGCGAATAAGCAGAAGGGAAACTTGGCCACTGTATTTTGTCTTCCGTTCAGTAACTAACAGGGAAACTCTTCCTTAAAAGGACCAGTAAACTAAACATCCTTCCTGGCACAGTCACAATAGTTTGTTTTTGGTAACGGATCACAGCTGGTTGCCGAATAAATGAAACAAGATAATCGTTACCTTGTAGTGTATTAAGGATAAAATCTATTTCCGTTCCAACATTTTCTGGGCTACGTATTCTGCTAACGCGATAATACGGGCAACGCACTAAGTTTCGTTTGTAATTAACGGTACAAAGCTTCAAAAATGTGTGTACTGAACAATCGGAGTCGGCTTTCGGTAGCCACTTCTTTGGAGTGTGCTATGCTTTCTTCTGCTTAACAATACGTCAAGAAATGCCATCTTTCCTTGGTCTTCCATTTCGCTTGTAATCAGTAACCTGAGGTGCGCGCTGTTGAAGGGATTTAGTAAATTAGCAACCTCGGCGTTGGCATCACAGGCAATAAAGGTTTTAGCCATGTATTCCAGTGGGAATAAAGAGACGCGATAACTGGTGGAAGGGACCTGCGTTCAAGCTTGGCAAGGAACATACCAGCCAGCAACGGACTTAGTGGTGACCTCATTACAACCCTATCTAGCTGTCTATAATAACAGCACTCGAATAAACATTGCCTGTCGAAGGTACCTCGTAAAGTCAGTTTCTTCCATCTAGGGACCTGGATACCAATATCTATATGATTTTCTGTCATGTAATCACAGAGTACCTTGACAGTCTCGAGTAATGGAACGTTCGTAAAAGTGACCGAAAGTCAAACGATAACATCAATTTCCCGTCTACACTCGGTTGTTCCACGCGCGTAACAAAAACGAAGTATCGTGTAAAGCATGACAACACAAGGCTTCACGTACCGGAGTTCAGCCATTTGTACATAGACACTGCACAGGCGGATCATCCAAATAAGCATGCCATTGTGTTAAGGCGTAATAATAGTGATGTGTGCCTCACTGTATGTAAATGTTCACCGTTTGCGTTTGACTTATTTGCATCTGACACCGTCCACCGATCTCACAATATTGTATCTTTCTATCAGTACACCTGGGCTTTCACAAGTTGCTTAATAACTTGGTATTTATTGACTTTCAGCCCAGTGCTTTCGAGCTGAAGGCCAACACCCATGATGCTACGTCAGGCATCAATATTGTCTGCAACCGCTGCACCGGAATTTTATTACGTAATTTTATTCACTTTACAATACACTTTGTTCATTAAATGGTGTGAGAAGGCTTTAAAATGGCACTGCGCGGACACCCGACTTGACCCATGCACCAAGAATTTAGTGCTGGGGTAGACGCGAAAAATAAATAATACTGCGGATTTTTACTAAGGCTGCACACGCATTTTTTGACTGACCAAAATGTGTCCAAATGGGACGGCAGGTGACACAAAAGTTGCTCACTTAGGGACGTCCAAAATTCACTCCAGCGGACACTTTTTGTTCACTCGTGCGGATAGGGATGTGTGGTCACCTCAAACTCCAGCCTCTATGGTTGCGACGCATTACCTTAAACCTACGTTGCTTACATAGGGTAATGCATCAAGCGGTGCACAGTGACAAACCCAACCTGACACTGAGAAGAGCAGCAGATTTTAATGTCTGAAATGGGTGCTCCCGTATTGCTCCGCTACCAGCTTGGAAGAAACTACGTACACATTTATTCCTAGTTGCTTACGTAAATACCTGGAACATGTTACCACCACGGCTACGAGAGATTCATAATTCGCAGGCTTTTAAGAGGTAGGTACAAAACTTCATGTGCCAAGATAATATCAAACGTCTTTTCAACATGTGTGATTTGCAAGATCATCTTTTTGAAACCGGCCCAGATGAAGCAGAGATGACGCCTGGTGTTGCTCTATAACATTACCTTAAAATCCTTTTAGCCGCGTGACATCTAAGCACCTTAGGCTTACAGGTCACCGTTAAGCACTGACGCCTCACTCAGCCTACTCTCCCCAGAGCCGATGCTTTCCTGCATCGATCGTCACCCTGCCAATCTCTCCTAAGTCGATCATTCTCGAAGCTCTCCTACTTGTCCCCATTCTCTCTGTGGTAACCACCATACTGATATTACTTTGACCTGTTTCTCGCTATCTAACCGCTTCCGCTTTATAGCATCATCAATACATTCTTATCCATTTTGGCCGACTTCTCGACCGTGCTTATAAAGGCCTCATTCAGGTCCGACTACCTTAGGAGCAATAGACTGTGGAATTCTCTGCTGCAGAAAGTCCGATCGCGCGCATTGCGACCTCACGCGATAAATATTGCCTTTTTAACCTTCTCCCTACGTCACCTTGTTGTGTACCACAGCCTTCCAAAAATGCAACTTAGCCTAAGTCTGACGGTCATGATTTAAACCTTATCATGTCAGCAATCCAGTATGGGCTACTCGGTCGGTTAACCCTCATAAATTGTCTCCATCAATGGCCACCCTTTTTTCATCTAATCTAGTACCGCAACCACAACACCCAGGAGTCCTTAGCCGGGGCAGTAGCACGCCCCTTACAAACGATGAGACTAGAATTTTGAATACAACGTATATTTAGCCACTATTGCTTAGTTCCTAACTCGCTTCGGTTCCTTCAATGACACTTTGTTCCGAAGGCTGCAAGGACCAACCAGTATCAACCCCTCTCTACTTCCCTTCTACCATGGCCACTTTTGCGCGACTTATAAAGCTCAACAAATAGTACGGCCTTGCCTACTGTCTGGCTAGTTCGCAAATCTGTATGTATTTCTCATATAGGAAATCGCGGGGCAATAAGAAGTCCATGCGAGCGGGCAAAATTCAGTCTACCCTTCTTACCTACACCTGCATTCTTTAGTCTTCAACTTTACCATGTATCATTTCCAAAATTCCTAGACAACTGGGCCGCAAAAAATAGTAGGCTTATGACCCTTGGGTTGCGCCTGATAAAGACATTCTACCCGACCTAAGCCTTGGATAAGAAGTTAATGACTATTGTTCCTGTCGCTACACATAATGCACCTAAGATAGCATTGGAATTGTATACAACCTCGTCCAAATACCAGCTTTAGATGCACGTTATGAACTTTCTTATATGTCAGTAGCAAGTTAGGCTTCATTGCCGCGTTTTCATTAAGTCTGTTTACTCGCTACTTTACTCCACATTTTCCAACTATAATCGGTATGTATACCGCTAAATAATATATATGTATTCCAGTGGGGCGATAAATTGACCACTATACAAGTCATAGGCCCAAGCATCCTGGCCATTTGCTCTTCACTTATCCTGTCTTGGCCTCATATACTTAGCTTTATCTAGGTTTACATGCGCTGGTCACTGTTGGAAACACTAGTGAACAGGCATCATGAAAAACAGCTACTCTAATTCAACCGATTTTGAAAGTAAACATTCGCATTTCCAGATTCCATTTCACTGGCACGAAAGCTAACCAGAGACAGAGATTCCTCTGTCACACTAGTTGAGTGGACATCAAGTAAACATTAATCACCACTTCGCCTTATCTCGGCCGTCCGTACGTAATTTTATCGTTTAGTTGGCTCCTAAGCATACAATTAGTTATACGCACTGGTGGGTGAACAACCAGCTCCCACCTTGTTACCTATTTTCCTACACGATTTACCTTATCACTCTTCGCTAAAGACGTTAGAACAGCTCTCTAGAAAAAACCATCAAAGTAATAGCTGCTGCGACATTGCAGTCAAACATGCCAACTGGATGAAAGCTGCTGGCGCACGCTTAAGAACATAAAATTGGAGGGTAAAACTCGAAATTAAGCGAGAAATGAACCCTAGTGTGTTGCGAAACATGAGGCACAATGATCCTTAGGTTTGAGCTACCTACTCGTTCTGCGCAAACCCGTGAAACCCGTAAACCTTTATACCTAGTTAATACTAGTCCGAGACGGTGCGCGAAAGTAAGCAGGGATAGCAGAAGGCAATGGGAGTCGGACACAGCGGATCGTATTCGATGGGCTACAATAAGAAGCGGACGGGTAAAGCGAGGCAACAGCGTACACGTGATCGCAGGAACTTACAAGGCTGTTGTAAGTTGAGCCAGTTGTAAGGAGGATTAAAACAAGAAGGAATAATGTACAATCGGTCAACAAGTAAATTGTACATGAAAGATAAGAGTTATCTCTTTGGGCGATACAGAGCTCCCCCTAGATGGCTGAACATAGAAAGCCTTCGAAATCGAAAAGGACTGTTGAAACGAGGTTCGTAAGGCGAAATCGTGCTGAGAGTAAATGAGCGTGCGTTCGTGTAAATGGGGGATCGTCGGAAGTCGGAGTCCTCTGTGCCGTTTATGATTTGTTATTTATTGATTGCAGGGCAGGGTGCATTTTGGCGATTCGTTGGAATGGGCTTGTCGGACTACAAAAACTGGATAGCCCAGAAAAAGGCCGCCAGGACCTCAACCTCCGCTGTTGCCAAACGGTGCGCTTGGGAGTGGTCTCTCCCCCTGCCGCACCCCTTCCTACGTCAAAATGAGCCTCGTCCCACGAAGAAACGACCCTGGTCTCACGGAGAAGCGACACTCGGCCCGCGAAGAAGCGACATTAGTCCCGCGGAGAAGCGACATTCGTCCCGCGCAGAAACGAACAGTGTTCGCGTCAGGTTCCTCGAAAACTTTCTTCGTGTGGGCTAGTCGATCGAACGGGAGGGTTGGGGCATGCAGAGACGAGAAAATAGAAAAACGCACGCAGAAAACGCCAAAAAAACAAACGAATAATTAGCGTG
>OX104062.1:11635646-11668420 GCA_944474145.2 Dicrocoelium dendriticum
CGTGCGCTGGGCTGTAACTCTTTTAAAATCGCTTGCTTCATTGTTTCATACTTTGCCTCATTCGATGGGCAGAGTAGAATGTCCTCAACCAGCGTCACAACCGACGAAGGAAGGCGTGGGACGAGCTGATTGTACCTCGGACGGTCCGCCGTAATGCCCTTATTTTCCAGTTCGATCTCGAATATCTTAAACCAAACCTCTGGGCTGTGTTCCATGAAACTTGGAACAGCCAAAGTAAGCATGGTTACGCTGTGAAACGACTCAGATGCCACTCTCGAAATGTGAGTCGAAAGATAAAGGATGAACAAAAACACGATAAAAGTACTAAAATTACGCAAGAAACAAATGAATACTGGTATATAATCGAGAAAAAGGAACGAACTCACCAAAAAATACAAACGAGAAAAAAGTTGAATTCGCGCGTGCGAATCGGGGTCACCAATTTGTAGGACTAGTTAATACTAGTCCGAGACGGTGCGCAAAAGTAAGCGCGGATATCAGAAGGCAATGGGAGTCGGACACAGCGGATTGTATTCGATGGGCTACAATAAGAAGCAGACGGATGACGCGAGGCGAGAGCGTACGCGTGAGCGCGGGAACTTACAAGGCTTTTGTGTCGAGCTGGTTGTAAGGAGGATTAAAACAAGAAGGAATAATGTACAATCGGTCAACAAGTAAATTGTACATGAAAGATAAGTGCGATCCTTTTGGGCGTTGCAAACCCCAAAAGCAGAGTTGTTTTTGCCCACCATCGCAGATCCTACTTTATTTTACTTCCTGAAGCATTTTGCTAAATTTCCCGGTAACCGTGCCTTTATTAGTATCGACAGTCTCTTCTAGCTCACGGATGTTGGTGATCTATCCTTATGGAGGTAGAAAATGGGCTCTAAGCGAGAATAGTTGCGATATGTGTCTAAAATATGTGTGCGTTTTTCAAGTCAAAAGGGTCAAATGCTCATAAGGGTCTCCTGTATTATTCAGGCAGTCCAGGCTCCAGCAGTCTTCCTATTTCTTTCTTAACCAATTAGAGGCTTAAAACTACTGAACTCTAGCTTCATAGTTGTTTTATGTGGCTCAGTATCCTCTGAAAATGGTACAGTGTGGCCTACTGACTAGGGGCTAAGTTTATTTTGTCTTCAAGTCTCTTGCATATACAACTTCCCTCATTGGATTCCTTGCGTTTTCTCAATACATTATCACTCTTTCCCTAGATTTGCTAAGTAGGTCTGCAAAGTTTGTTTTACGGCTATTTACGTCGTACCTAGTTTCCGCGAGGAATCATGGGTTATAAAGAGCATTTATAGTGACAATAACATTTTACTCCATCAGGCATCACCAACAAGAATTGTACACGTTTTGTTTTACTTTGCACTCATCCAAAGCCTACATTTACCGGACTGCATTTTTGAAATTGGTCCGCAATTTTGCCCGCGTGTTCCCGGCTGTTGCGCTCCGTCGTGGTGTAACTCATTGCTTCACCACTTTCTCCCACTGCCCTCAGGCTATATTTACATAGCTATTGTACAGTGCTATTTTCTCAAGACATTCTTTATATCCTGCCGTCTTCTGTCTTACTGGGCTACGGATTTCTTGTGTAGCATTCGTCAAGGCGCTACATAATTGGTGACCCCGACCTGGACGTGACTTCCAATCGCATTCCGGTGAGTTCGTTCCATTTCTTTGGTTTTTCCACGCAAGCCATGGCCTCAGTTTCTAAAAGTGTGAAGATTCACAGTCTGTGCAAGCGGTATCTCTCGTAGTTCCACCCTTTATTGAAAAAGATCCCGTTTTGTGGTTCATGATTTTAGAAGCTGAATTTACTTCTAAGCATGTTACTAGTGACTCTGCAAAGTTTAATCACTTGCTAACACGCCTGCCAACTGATATTACTATAGCACTACGTGATCTTATTATTACATCTCGTTCTCCTGACCGTTATAATTTTCTCAAGAACGCTGTAATAAAGCGTGTTACTCCCTCAGAGAAGTCCCGCCTGCATAAACTTTTTACTGGTCTACAGCTAGGTTCTAGTAAGCCATCCGCGCTGTTGCTAGAGATGCGTGGTCTTCTTCAAGGATCGCATATGGACGAGTCGCTGCTTCGAGAGTTATGGCTTCAGCGTTTGCCTGAAAACGTACAAGCTATGCTATCGCTTGCGAAATCGCAGCCTTTGTCAGAAATTGCAGATATTGCTGATGACATGATGGATCGTTTCACCGGACCACCGTGTCCGTCGTCTAGTTCTGTTCGCTCACCTGACGTAGGTTTTACTGCTGACCCTTCGGTCCAAACCATCGACACCGCTACTCCACCTTCGACTGGTGAGCTCTTAGCAGAGATAGCCGCGCTACGGCAAGAAGTTCAAAGCTTAAAGTTACATCGGCACCAACGGGATTCTCCATCCCGTTCCCCTAGCCCATCTCGAAGACGAACACGACGCCCAATTTGCCGTTATCACGCACGTTTTGGAAGGTCCGCTAGAAATTGTATAAAACCATGCTCATTTCCCGTAACGGGAAAAGGGACAGGCCGACACGTAGTGGCGACGAACGTCGTCGGCCGAAGTCGTCCAAGTCGCCTCTTCAAAATCGTTGATAGGAACACCGGGATCATGTTCCTGGTTGATACCGGGGCGGAAGTTAGCGTGATCCCACCGGTTCCAGGCGACGCGACTAAGCCACAGACAACCAACTTGCGTGCCGCTAACGGCACTGCTATCCGAGTTTTCGGTCAACGCTCCCTTACCATTGACCTCGGACTACGACGTCCCTTTCGATGGATTTTCACCATCGCTGCTGTTCCGTTTGCTATATTGGGTATCGACTTCCTTCAACACTTCGATCTTCTCGTCGATACGCGTCATCGCAAACTCGTTGACAAAAGACCCAGCTTTTCACATGTGGAGTTCGCACATCCTGTGTTTCTGTCACTCCCATTGACATTCAGCCCGAAGCCGATAAAAAATTTTAGATTTGTTCAGACAGTTTCCGCAGCTGGTCCACTCAGCTGAGGGTACGCTTCCGGTCGCATCTAGCGTTACGCACCATATACGCACCCCCTGGCCCACCGGTTTCTGCACGGCCACGACGTCTCGCCCCTGATAAGCTAAAAGCTGCTAAGGCGGAATTCGAGCACATGCTCAAACTTGGTATCATCCGTCCTTCCGAAAGTCAGTGGCACTCACCTCTTCACATGGTGCCCAAGAAATGCGTCGACTGGCGGCCCTGCGGAGACTATCGGGCGCTGAACAAGCGCACAGTTGCAGATAGGTATCCTACACCACACATCCATGACCTTACAAGTAGTCTCGGTGGTAAGTCAGTGTTTAGTAAGATAGACCTGACGCGAGCATTTCCCCAGATTCCAGTAGAGGACTGCGACCACCCTGAAACTGCAGTTATAACACCCTTTGGTTTATTCGAGTTCCTTCGAATGTCTTTTGGGTTGAGGAACGCTGCTCAAACATTCCAGCGGTTTAGCCATGACGTTACTCGTGGTTTGGACTTCGCATATCCTTACGTGGATGACATCCTAGTAGCTAGCGCCTCTAAGTCGCAACACTTAGAGCACCTGCGTACTCTATTCCAACGCCTATCTGAGCGAGGCAATGCCTTGAACCCTAGCAAGTGTGAACTAGGAAAATCGTCGATCGGGTTCCTAGGTCACCGCATCTCAGCTACGGATATTGAACCACTGTTACTAAAGGTAACCGCCATCAAAGATTTCCCTGAATCTACGTCGTTTAAACAGCTTAAACGTTTCCTTGGGATAGTCAACTACTATCGACGCTTTGTTCCGTGTTCTACTAAGATAATGCAGCCCTTGACTGATTTGCTTCGGGGCAATCAAAGTCCGTTTATTTTTACCAAGTCCGCGCGATTTGTCTTCTCAAACTTTAAAGACGCAATCGCTAATACTGCTCTCTTAGCACATCCGGTACCATCTGCCCCAATTTCTGTCGTCACTGATGCCTCAGACTGTTAGATCTTCACATTTTTCCGCTATTCCGAATTAACTGCCCAGAAATTTCTCCGCAAAAAAGTCTAGCTCAGCCGAAGAAAAATCAAAATTCCAACAGTCTTGACCACGAAAAACGTGTTAACAAAAACTCTGCCACCGTAGCCAGAAAAATGCCGCCGAAAACACTGTCCTGTCAACTCTGAGGCAAAAGTCCAATTAGCCGGGTGTTTGAAAACGCATTCTTCCGCTCGATCGATTGCCTGATCGACCGCACTGGTAGGCGATTCCCTTCAGCCCAGCTTTCAATCATCATTATATATTTTCCCTTTTGTCTTTTATGTTTTTATCTGATTTCCGGATACAGACAAGGCCGTTGTTGCTGTTCTTCAGCAGGCTGTCGACCATACATGGCAACATTTGGATTTCTTTTCGAAATGGTTGCAGCCAGCGGAGACACGTTACAGCACCTTCGGGAAAGAACTTCTGGCAGTTTACCTCGCCATCCGTCATTTTCGTCCTTTTCTAGAGGGCAGAAGCTTTACCGTCTTCACTGACCACAAACCTTCATTTTACGCCCTCGACTCGTCATCCGACAGATACTCTCCGAGAGAGATACGCCACCTGGACAATGTCTCACAGGTTACGTCAGATATACGGCACGTCTCGGGTGTGCAGAACTCCGCCGCTGATGCCCTTTCTCGCATCAGCTCCATCACATCCGCTGAAGGTATCGGTCTAGCGGCAATGGCTGCTGCTCAACAGATCGACCGGGAGCTGGCTCAGCTCCGTAACTCTAGCTCCTTACGCATACGACCAGTTCCACTGCCTACTTCGGATGGAACCATACTTTGCGACGTTTCGCAAAATTCACCACGACCAGTGGTCCCCAAAGCTTTCCGACGCACTGTGTTTGACATTTTTTACAGTTTATCGCATCCAGGCATTCGTGCCGCAGTTAAGCTCGTCACACAACGCTTCGTGTGGCGCAACTTCAACCGGGACGCTAGACAATGGGCTCGAACTTGCCTTAGTTGTCAACAGTCTAAGGTTCATCGACACACGAAAAGTCCGCTTGGTTCATTTCCACTTCCTGATGCCCGTTTTCACCATATTCATGTTGACCTTGTTGGGTCACTGCCTCCATCCAAATGATGCGTTTACTTGCTGACTTCTATAGACCGCTTTACAAGATGGCCTGTTGCCATCCCAATGCTCGATTGCTCATCAAACATTGTTGCTCGCGCTTTTCTAGGGCGATGCGTACTATACTTTGGTTGTCCTGCCGTTGTGACAACTGATCAAGGTTCGCACTTCGCAGGCACATTTTCTCACCTTCTTCAGACTCTCGGCTGCCGTCACGTCCAAACGACTGCATTCCACCCTGCCGCCAACGGTATGGTTGTGCGTTTTCATCATCAGCTGGAAGATGCACTATGTGCACATGATAACGCAGACTGGTACGAAGCGCTTCCCACCGTTTTACTTGGCTTACGAAATACTGTCAAAGCCGAACTTAACGTTACTCCGGCAGAACTCGTTTATGGCTGCACATTGCTTCTCCTTGGACAATTAGTCGCCCCAACACCGGAGTGGGCATGGAACTACAAGAGCTACATAACTCGTCTAACGCACCACATGCATCAGCTGCACCCTGCGAGGCCCAGGGAACAACGCACTCCAGTGCACGTTTCGAAAGACCTTACTACAGGTTAATACGTATGCTTACGTGTCGACCAATTGAGACAGCCTCTATCCGCACCTTACACAGGTCCATACCGTGTTGTTCAACGGTCTTCAAAAACTTTGGTGATTGACCGTGGGGGTAAGAGGGATACTGTCTGGATAGATCGCGTCAAGCCTGCGTTAATCGTTGAACAACAGTTTGTTCCATCATCGACTTGAACGCAATCTACAGACCCACCTATTTCGACGCCCAACTTTCAGCTCCACCACAAGCCCAGCCATCAGATTCGTCGCAAACTAACACCAGTCACGGTAGAGAAGTTCGTAAGCCTGTTCGTTTCGCCGATTTTGTCGAACTCATCTACACCTCAGGAATCTATTTCATTTTCGCTAGTTGTTGTATCATGCTTTTCGGTTAGCAGAGTAAATATCTGAATCTCTCTCCCTGAGGTTTTTCCTCATCTATCAGGTAAAGTCATGAGGCTAGCACGTTTGGGTCCGTCTGTTCAACGGCTGGCTGTTTCTTAATTGTTTTGGTCGTTTGGATGCTTTGGCCCACCCCTAACGCTTGGTCGTCTCGCCTGCCCACGTTGGCCTCTGGATCTTGGTCTGCTGGCTTATTTTGGCTCGCTCAGGTCGTTTGTCTGGCTCGCCTTCCTGGCTTCGACTGCTCGTGTGCCAGGCTCGTTGTTTTTGGTCCCCCACGGCTCGCCGGTAAGAACAGGATTACAGCTTCGTTGTGGCAGTGGATTGGAATGCGGTGGGAGAGTGACCTCTCCCAAGAGCACCGTCTTTTAGCGGCAGTGATAGGTCCTAACGGCCCTTTTTCTGGATTAGCCAATATTTCTGTTGTCCGGTGTGCGCGCTGGGACGGCCCACCGATGGTGCATCCCAGTCCACAAGAAGATTAAATAATCTAAATACTAACGAACCCCTATGATTCTGCCTTTTATACCTCTGCGAGCCAACATCGATCGAAGTCCTCGTCCCTCGGCCTTCTAGAGGAGGCCTGTGTAGTGACAATGACATTTTACTCCAGCAAGCATCGCCATCAAGAATTGTACACATTTTGTTTTACTTTGCATTCATCCAAAGCCTATATTTACCGGACTGCATGTTTGAAGTTGGTCCGCAGTATTGCCCGCGTGTTCCCGGCTGTTGTGCTCCGTCGTGGTGTAGCCCATTGCTTCACCACTTTCTCCCATTGCCCTCAGGCTATGTTTACATAGCTATTGTACGGTGCTGTTTTCTCAAGACATTCTTTATATCCTGCCATCTTCTGTCGTACTAGGCTACGGATTTCTTGTGTAGCATTCGTCAAGGCGCTACACATTTCTAAATTGTTATTATAGGACTAGTTAATACTAGTCCGATAAGATGCGCGCAATAAATAAAAAAAAATTAAATAGTTTATTCTCGACTATGCGAGGCACGCTCATGAAGGCATGATCAGCGAGGATATCAGAAAATAATTGGAGTCGGACACAGCGGACTGTATTCGATGGGCTACAAAAAATCGCAGACGGATGAAGCGAGACAAGAACAAAAATATGAACGCGGAAACTTACAAGACGAACAAGTGTCGAGCCGTTTGTAAGGACGGTTAAAACAAGAAGGAATAATGTACAATCGGTCAACAATTAACTTGTACATGAAAGATGGTAGTTATCTTTTTGGTCGATACAGAGCTTCCCCTAGAAGACTGAACATGGAAGGCCTTCGCTTACGAAAAGCCTGTTGAATCGAGTTTGGTAAGGCAAAATGGTGTCGAGAACAAATGAGCAAGCGTTCGTGTAAATAGGGTTTCGCCGGAGGTCGGAGTCCACTGTGCCGTTAGTGATTTGTTATTATTGGTGATTGCACAGCAGGGTGCATTTCCGCGAGCCATTGGAGCAGGCTTGTGGGACTGCAAAACACTGGCTAGCCCAGAAAAAGGCCAACAGGACCCCAACCTCCGCGGCTGCCATGCGATGCGCCTGGGAGTGGTCTCTCCCCCCGACGCACTCCACCCCGAGCGCAAACGACCATCGTGCCACGGAGAAACGACCATCGTCCCCAGAAAAAACTACCGTTGTCTGGCGGAGTAGAGACCCCCGTTCCGCGAAGGAACACACATGCCGCCAAAAAGCAACACTCGTCCCGCGAAAAAGCGACAGCCGCTCCGTGGAGAAACGACTAGCGTTCACATCAGGGTCCTCAAAACATTCCTCGTAGTGGCCAGTCGATCGAAGGGGTTTGGGACATGTAGAGACTAGAAAATAGAAAAACACGCGCAGAAAAATCAAACGAATTATCTGGGCGTTTAAGTTTTTGGTTTTTGAATACTGTTTTGAAAAAATGTTTCATAAGATTTTGATGTTTTTGGTTGTTTTCAAAACGTTAATCGACCAAAAATGGGGCAAATATATGCAATATTTACAAATCTAAATGTATTTGCACTGTACATAGTCGGAAAGACGAACGGGCTCAGGCCCTCTCGACCACGGCGCTTGGTCGTGGAAGGCGGCGGACTAGATTCCGGAAATGTGGGGATGGCTACAGCTTTTAGACCGAGATCGTGGTCTGGTTGAACTTCACTAGCATGCGGAAAACTGGTGCGGTGAGTAGTGACGTCGCACGGAGCACCACTAGACGAAGTAGGCGAGGGTGTTCCTCCATAAAGGCGGGTTGTAGACGGTCGATGGTGACGACTTTGTGTAGACCACTGCGGTCAATAGTGTATGCCTTACGCGCACGGTGTAGCAATTTGCTAGGTCCTATGTACGGCGCCTGAAGAGGCTGTCGTACACCGTCTGCGCGAAGAAGGACGTGTGAACACGTAGACCGCTTCTCGAGCACGTACACTGGCGTCTTTTGCGCTCGAGGAGCGGGTGTACGTAGCTCACGCATTTGGTCAGCTAACCGATCTGTATAACTTCCGTAGTCAAAAGTGGAAATGCGTGGAGCTGGTGCTACTCACTGTCCGGGCAACCGCAGCGTGTAACCGTAGACTAGCTGCGCTGATGTGGCGTCGAAGTCAGTTTTAACCGTGTTTTTAAGCCCAGGAGAACGAGGGGAAGCGTTTCAGACCATGAAGGATCTGCGTGCACACCTAGCGCTGCCTTCAACTGGCAGTGAAAACGCTCCACCATGCCGTTAGCGGCCGAATGATACGCTGGCGTCTGGACGTAGCGACAGCCTAAATCCTTACGCATCGTGGCAAAGATTGACAAGTAACGTGACACTCGATCGGTGGTCACGATGGCGGGGCGGCCGTATTGAGCTACCCAGCGCTCCAGAAAAGCCTTCGTTACCTTTTCCGAAATGCAGTTACTTATGGGAATAGCTTCCGGCCACCTAGTAAAACGATCGACATAGGTCAATAGATACCCAGCGCCTTTGGAAGGCGGCAGAGGACCTACGAGATCGACGTGCACGGGATGAAAACGTGCGTCTGGATTCGGAAATGTGCCTAAGGGGCTTCTCGTGTGCTTGTGCACCTTCGCGCGTTGACACGGAAGGCAAGCAGCTGCTCAAGGAGGTACTACCGATTAACATTGCGCCAAACGAATCGTGCGGTTACAAGTTTACTCGATGCACGAGCGCCTGAATGAGACGAGCCATGCAACGGGTGGAACGCGGTCCACCGAAACTCGCTAGAGCGGCTCTTGCCCGGAAAGATATCAAAAATTAGCTGTGGCAACAATATAGCGTTAGTTAACTTTGCCACCTGGATGAAAACCGCTGTCACTTGCTTTGGAACTTAAATTTTTTTGAGAAATGGTTTGAAATTTATCAAAGCGCTACACTTGAGTGTGCATCAATGCGTAACGCATAACAGTCCCCTTGTTTGAGTAAGCTCAATCCCCGGAACGGTAGTTGGTAATGCCCCACCAACGCAGACAAAAATGAATTTCACGCACCGAAGCACTTTGCTAAATTTTCCGATACACACCTCTATTATTAGTGACAGGCTCCTCTAGCTCACTTGTGTTGTAGACAGCTTCAGAAATAGAGTAAATCGGCTCTAAGAGATGAAACTTGATATGTTTATCTAAGAAAATTTACAGTTTCCAAACCAAAACGTATCAAATGAAGCGAAAGGCCACCTGTATTACTCAGGTAAACCTAGCTCAAGCAGAATTGATATAAGCTTCAGCAGGACTTAGAGGCTTAAAAGATCCTAATCTCTATTTTTCTATTGTTTAATGTGCCTCAGTGTCCACTGGAAACTGTATAATGGGGCCTTCGGACGGTAGATTGATTATAGGTTGTCTTGAAGTCCTCTGCAGACATAATATTCCTTACAGGATTTCTAGTCTTTTCGCGCAACCTTATCGCTGATATTTCTGCATTTGCTCTTTATTCCCGGAAAGTTTGCTTTTCAGCCACCTACATCGTACCTAGTGGTCGCGAGATAGTACGGGCTATATAGAGCATTTCTAGATAGCTATGTCCGTTTAGAACCTATATCGAATCGCTACTTCTTACATGTCCTTATCTTTTTCTGACATCTGCTTGAAAAGCAAAAGCCATTTTGAACGAATCAAGTAATGGCGTTATTCGTAGACAACCATTCCATTGCGAGTATGTTATAAACTACTGCACGTATTGCATTGCTGTTACATCTTTAGTAATCAGCGGTTAAAACTTGTTTTGATTACCATGGTTTCGCTCTATTTTACACAATATTCTAGCCCCAGAACAGGTTTTTCTTTTCCTGAGATTTATTTAGCTTGCAATTTAGCGCCAGAAATCCAATTCAGCGCAAGGAAAGCTTGGTTACATTTTTTGTCATTTTATATTTTTCTAATGAGGTACGTCACCTTAGTATGTCTCGTAACAACGGCGTTTCATTTTTATTTGCAATTCTAGAAATTGTTTTTAATTTCTTATTCCTTATTATTCCTCCGTTTTTTTTCTTTCTATGTGCACCCTAATGTTTGTGAGTACTGAGCGGGCCGATATAGTCCAACGAATTTAAAGGGAACTTGTGGTGAACTTGACCCTGTTTCCATAGAATGTCTGCGCAACCTTCACACAAAGAAAAACAAGACGCTCACTATCTCCTGAAGGAACCAGAATACTTTCAAGGTAAGCGCCTACGACCCCATCGGCTTTACACCAAACAATGCCAATGCATTAGTAATTGCCAACGAGGAACATATACTCACGCTTTTCCTACTCCCATACAATGGCATAGGATTAATGTAAATATGCATCTGACCCCTTAAGGGCGCAGCCTCTCGCCAGCCTAAAAATATAACTATTTATTTATTTATTTATCAACAGCAACATATCATGCATGCCTGTGCCTACCGTCCAGTTACATCAGCTTCTGCCTTCTGTCGGCAGCGGTTACAACGCCGCCCAGCTTACTATTAGGTGTAAATCAGGCGTATACCCCGTCCAGTTCCAACTCCTACCGGGTGGTTATCGAGTTGCATATGAATTACCGCTTTGGACTTTCATCTCATCAGTAAATTACGATCCAAGTACGCCCTGGAATCAATTGCTCCCTGAATCCTCGACCGGTCATATGCGAAAGCGACTGGTATCTATACAGACTGCTCGACAGTCCATGCCCCTTAATCTTTCTGTCGAGAGCGGCTTGTGCTAAGCTGTTAATTAGGCGGTTGTCTTGTCTATTCACTGTGTCCGTTTAAACTACCCGTGACACCGTAGATTTCCGATTTAGTTTGGTTAACGTAACCATTTTGTCCCCGCTGCCCCATTTTGTTCCACACCTACAGGTTTATATCGTCACTGACTCTACTATGCTGTTTCCTTCATTTGCAGCGATTGTTCCGTTAAACCACCGCCGCTTCACTTAACCGACTGCTCAACGGTCTATAGCCCTTGCACTTTCAACAAAGGGTAGGTTCTGCTCCGTTGCGGATCCGGGCCTTAACCTCTCTGTACTTGGTGTCCATTTGATTTACCTGTGACACAGTAGAGTTACACCTTCGGGTGATGCTTTTAGTCTATTGTGGCGACGCTGACCCGTATTATCAAACAAATGTAGATTAATTGTTTCGCTGGCTCTATATGGCACATCTAGCCATTTTGGCAACGCTACCCCTTTTTTCACACCCGCAGGTTCATAGTATCACCGACTGTACTTCTGTAATTAAATAAGCAGTATATACGCGACTTAGCAACACACGGCTCCACAAACATGAGCATATTAAAAGCACAGAAATTGGTCCTTTCATGTATACATAACACTAAAGTTGTCACATATGTTTACATAGCCGTGTCTAGCTGTGTTTATGCCATATGTAGACATTTAGCTGCATGTTGCTCCTGTTTGAAAGTGTCGCCGATCCTAAGGGATGCCCGTGTACTTGAAGCCCCTGTCCGAGTAAGTAGTCTGCTGACATTAGTTCTTGGCGAGTCAAAACGGCCACGCCACACTGTTGCTAAACAGACATGTGTGGCTTTTTATAGGGAGGACGCTTGCCAAGCCTAAACCCACCAAGCCTTAGAAGACTGTCGTCGATTTATTTGCTGGAACGTTATGAAGCAGAACAATCAAGCAGGCATCAAGAGGTTGCTCTGCTACCCAGCACTTGTACTGTCAAAGCAAAGCTCCACATTTTATCCGGCTGCTCGTCAACACAGGTCCCTTAATAATCCAACCAAGAGCGGACTCTTCTAAATCACGAAAACGGATCTTAACCCCCCTTTTCTCTGTAGCTAATTAAATGCATAAATAAAGGTACATTTCTAGTTTTGGCTAGCAGCCCACCCTAAGGGGTCAGATCAAATGAAGCGTAATCACGTGCCATTGCATAATAATACAGTCAAGTTTATGTACCATTTGATTAAATGTACTTCACCAGGACGGCGGAAATAGCTTTTAGGGCACATACTAGTAAAATGGGCGATTGCTTTGCCTGCCTGCAAACTGGGAACAGGCTACAACGAGTTCCGTGATAAGGTGGGTGGATACCACAGTCGATCGTCATGCGTCCCAATATTACCGGCTGAGTTCCAATTTACAAGAACAGCTTGTGCATCTTCTAACCATCGCACATGAACGCTGTAGGAACGGTCTCTCAAAAGCATTCGTTTCAACTTTACAAGCCAAGTTCGGTAGCTTTATGGTCCCGATAAATTGTGGGCTAAATGGATGAGAGAGGAGAGACGATGACATCAGAATTGTGGGAAAAACTTAGACTTATATTAGTTTTTAGTAAACCTAATTAATATAATTAAGTTAAAGATATATGTTCTAAGCGTGGACAGAAATTCGGCGTATTTATCTGGAAAGCAGACTCATAAAATATAGCAAATATATATGCTTTACGCATGACCCCGAAGGTGGCGGGGAATTATTCTACCCCACGAAATTGGACGGCGTGCAGTAGAGCAGAAAGCGGCAGACATTCAAACTATCATTTTGCTGCTAAGTAATTCCGCTTAACAGCAAAGTATATGAATAACTATGCCGTAAGTGACAACTGAGCCTTTCGATAAGCCACGTAAGCCAGAAGTTGTGGGAGATTAACTGGTTTTTTCGTGTGAGCCTCCATAGTTAATCAGGGCCACGTATGCAATGTAGCAGATTGCTAATGTCTCGAGAGGACGAAATGAAAGAAAACTGACAAGCAAGTAAAGCTCGTAAGCAAGGTTGCGAAAACGTGTGTCTTGATGTTCTATTCTATCCTAGAGTACGGAGAAAGTAACGTTGGAAGGCAGCGTGGTCTTGTAACTGTACAAGCGGATAACAATTTTAAAGTTTTTAATTTTGAATGTCATCGCAATGGCCATCGTATTCGTCTTCTAATAGTTCCAATTTTGTTCGAGGTATTGCCGGAAGGAGTAAAAAGGCGTCACACACAAACTTTGAACCCCGACCTCACGGCTGACAATCTCGCACGCTACCACTAGCTGTATCAGGGTTATACCTGCTGCATATACGTTTACCGTAAAACCGTCTTTCAAGGCAACGTCAAAGCAAATGTAGCATAAGCTAATGTTCCTCGAACATATTAAAGTTTTTAGGTCAAGTTAGCTGCATAACCCAAATACATCATTTATTTTGCTAGTTTTTGCAGCAGGTGGTTGCTGCAGGCGGTGGAAGAATTGTCCAATACAGCCTCCGAGCGCCAAACGCAGATGAATGCAATTGCAGTCAAAAGAATAAAACTGGTTTTAAAGCAAAAGTCTAGATACAAATAAACACTGGATAGGCTATTTAATACATGGCTTAATCAAGGTACACAATAACAGTAATAGTACCACAACATCTGCAGTATTTCACGAGGTATAGCGCGACTGATATTGCCATAGCCATACATCTTACTACCAATGCCTTGTTTCTTTTAAAGTAAATGTGGAAAACAGAAGAACAATTATACGATGCAGCACATTGCTGGCACATTTGCTAGCACATTTGCTAGCACATTTGGCTGGCTAGCCGAACAACCTCCTCGTGGTGCTAGCTGGGAGTTTCGGGTTTGACCCGTTTCAGCAAATAGTTCGGCGGCAGTGTTCCAGGACGTGGTGGGTTTTCGCCTGGCAAGCGTTCTCCCTATAAAAAGCCACAAATGTCTGCTTAACAACACGGTGACGTGGCGGTCGTGACTCACCACAAAATAAAGTCACTGCCCCGTGGGTATCCGAATAATCCTTTCCAACGCACGGACATCCATCTTCTACTCGAGCATTGCCGACGATATGAGAGTCAAAGTTAGAGCAGCACAGTTACAAACAGGAACCTCACAGGGACACACCCACACGCACACACAGTTACATAGTTACATACCCCCTACATAAACATACACTGGTACGGCAAACATAACGTATTCTTGCACATTCTAGACCACGCATTGTTGTCATAATGATCATGCCTGTAAAGGCGTGCCTCGCCTTGTCGAGAATAAAAACTTTATTTATTTATATATCTAATAAAGATACTAAGCTAGAAATGTTCAACATAGCTTCGCAGTGGCCGTACTTACTATGTACGACGAATTCGCTTCATACCACGCCTTTCGAGCGTATGTGAACAAGCTGGACGAATCCGTGGAATATATATTAAGAAACGCTGGAGCCCCACTAGGGGATGTTTTGCCTGCACGAAAGTACGTAAATATTTGTACTTAGGCCATGGTCAGATGACTTCAGTGTGTCTTTTTAGTGGCTGATGGATCATAGAAACCACATTATAAATACTATCCTCATACTGCTTCAACTTTTGGCGGTTATACAGTTGGATCCCAGAATAGATGAATCTGTTCTTAATGGATAAGCCCGGACAGCTCAGTTTATATTTGGCAAGATGAGCCTGGAAACCCTATCCATTTATTAGACAAACCCTGCAATTGTTAGCAAGTTTAGCTCCTTTTATGCTCCCCTGTACATGGACCTCCACCGCCAACAATCAACATACAGTTGGCTAGCTGAACAACCTCCTCGGGTTGCCAGCTGTGTGGTTCAGGTTTACCCCGTTCCAGCAGATAGTTCGGCGGCAGTGTTCCAGGACGTGGTGGGTTTTGGCTTGGTAAGCGTTCTCCCTATAAAAAGCCACAATGGTCTGTTTACCAACACTGTGACGTGGAGGTCGTGACTCGCCACCAAGTAAAGTCACCCATTCCTTATCCGGAAAACCGCTTTAATTCAATAGCCATCAAGCATCCATCTACTGCTGGGGGCAAGTTCAGGCACCAGCAAATGGCAACAAAACACTTACAAATTATAGAAGCACAGCTAAACAAGTCCACATGCACACTGACATACGTTCATATGTCAACCTACGCGACAATCCCGTTGTTCCATTGTACATAACGGAGCAGATTTTGTAACCTTAATATGAGCATGCCAGTGTACGCGTGCCTCACGTAGCCGAGAATAAACCTTTTATTTATCCATGATGCGTGAATAAATTTCCGAAACACATACACATAACCTTCCGGACAACAGCCCTTTTCATCCTTTTTTCTCTGCCTATTCGTCGGTTATGTGATTGTGAAGAATTCTGGTTCAGAGGCGTGCAAAATAGCAGAACGATTCTGCTTACTCTTTGCTAGCTAATTTGCAATTGCGCCCATGTTTATTTCTGAATATTTATTACTGAAATATCATGGAAAGGTGGTACCATTATTTGCTCGTTTCCTTTTAGCGAACAGCTTTGGGCATTGTCAAGGAATATACAATTTCTTTATTTCTTTATTTAGATGTTTTCCAAAACGGCAAAATGCTGCTAAAAGTTTAATTCGCTAGAGCCTGTATGAGTAGAGCCTCAAGAACATTCGTTTCAAGGGTCGGCGTTTTCATGACATGAAACAGTGTCATGCCCCATGTGCTGGGAAGCTCTGCGGTGCAACTGTTTGACCACTATGAGCTTCCGCACTCTAATTTAGGAGGTTTATTATGGGTGATGTCTATTTAAACAGCTTTGAAAGTCACACAAACGGTCACGTCGGTGAACGTTCTGGTAAGACCCTGTCTAGTTAGCCAGCCAACCTGAAGGGATAATAGTATAAGGCTGGAAGCGCAAAGTACGCAGAAAATAGGTTCGTTGTCCACCCACCACTGCGCAGTTCACAGGGTGAGCACTGGAGCCAGATATAAGGTAATTGTTAAACAGGTGACCAAGCTGAGGCAATAGGTGTTCAGATCTAGCTAGATTCTCAGCCAGCCGGTGTGACAAGTGCCTCCGGCACATGGCTAGCTTTCGTGCCAGTGTTAGGATATGGGAAACATTAAACGTTAGGTGGCATGAATAACCGTCAAAATTATAGATGATTCACCGTGCTGTCCTTCTACCCGTGTTTCCAATACTGATTGGCGAACGTTCTTCTGAAATAAATGCCAAGATATGGTGCCATGAGAAAATGAATTAGATTCTAAATATATAAATAAATAAATATTTCATTCTCGACTATGCGAGGCACGCTCCGAGGCATGACCAGGTGAGTGCAACTGTACAGAAGTTTTATGGCAACTGTAACAGTGACGGTGGAAAATAGTTTGTGTTCATGATTGGAACTGTACAATGGTGGAAATGCGAAAAATAATTTGGCAGTCGAGTGACCTTGACCCTTATGTTAGGACATAATCAGTCTGCCATATATGGCAGTCATATCTCGGCTAATAATAGATTGAGAATCCTGATTGGTCCATCATAACAGAATTAAGGCGAACGTTCGAGAGAGAAATGACAATAGAGTGGGTTCGTGCATAAGTAACGCATAGATCACCGGTGATATCGTAGAAAGTAAAGAGACGACAGTATAGGCGTGTAACCGTAGAAATAAGAGACAGCACGCTATGCAGATGTAGAACTTCCAGTGGAACGAAACTGCCTTGAATGGTGACGCTAGTCGACCTGCCAGTGTGAAGTTATGGGCTGTGCCTTTATTCGGCGGCGGGTCACATTCGCCACGTTGCAGTGTTGCTAAACGGACATTTGTTGCTTTTTATAGGAAGAACGTTCGCCTAGCGAAAACCCGCCACGTCCTGAAACACTGCCGCCGATTCACTGAATGGCAAGTTGTAACTGGCTATGTTTCTTGTTGAGCGTTTGTTTGCTCGATTATTCGCAGTCAAGTTGCGTCTCATTTTTCTTTTGGCTGATGCTTGGGCCGAGAGCTTATTGTGTTCCTGAGTCCTGTCCTGTTTTGAATGAATGGCGGTGCCCGATTTTAAATCAGGAACCAAATATTCTTTTGAATATGACGTGCTGATGAACTGCAGAACCACTTGAAGTCTCCGAGGGATATACAGTGAAATATGTTGAATAGTTGTTGAGGTCTGGAAGGATACGATATGGTTCGAAACAGCAAATCACAGGTCCCCGAGGTAAGCTTTAAAATTGTTTGCAATTATAGGAAACCACGGCCAATTGAGCGGTCAAGGCGGATTGAAGAGATTGGAATGGCCAATTGTTCTGGCTTTGTATCGGCAGGAGAATGTGCCTTCCGAGGTCAAAAGGAGTGCTGCATGCAAGAGAAGTGATAGTGTTAGCCAATCTGAACCCAAAGGTGCAAGCCTCGGAAAAATTGTATCGGTGCAAGCTAACGAATGCTTTTCCGGTTAGTAAGTTGTAAAAACATTTGACAATACTCCGCTGATGTCCAGATAAAGGAACTGTGTGCCTCGTCTTGTCTTCGCAATGATAGACGATTCCTTGGGTGCCTGTCGCCGTAACTGTGACAACGTCGGGAGAAAAGGCAACGCATAGAGACAACCACACAGGCAGCTGAAAGGAATGCAGCTGGAACTCAGTCGATCAATTGCAACAATGACTGAACTATTGTACCCCACTACATATAACTATTATTTAAATATCGCATATACACATTAGCATAAGTGGCGCAATACGACGAGAAGCGAGTAGAACACGGATCAGTAGAGAATGAAAGATTGTTCCAACTTAAGAATAAAGATGAATCAAAGGGAGTTTGAGGGGTCCTATTGCGCATAGGACTGATCTGCGAGAACCAGAGAGAGGAGGGCGAGGTTGGCAGATTTTGGGAAGGAATATCACTCAGAACAAGCGACAGGGACACGTTGCCACAGTCCTAATTTGTTAGGATTGTAAGAAGTCAGGGAGGACAAACGCATGCAAGTTAGCGTCGAATGAAAAAGGAATGCAACAGAAAGCAGAGGAAGGAAAGAAAATGGTCGGAAAAACAAGTACTATTGAGAAGAAGTGGAGATGCCGACGACGTATTTCAGGTGCTGATTCATCCCTAGAAATAAAACATTACGAGTTATATTTTTAAACTGGTTAGTAGCTGCACCTCTAAGGGTTCAGAGCAATCATTACATTACTCCTATGCTGTTGCGTGGAAGTGGGTAAAATACGAGTATATTTTCCTATTTGGCAATTACAAATGCTTTGGCATTCTTTGATGTACAGCTAGTGGGTTCGTATACACCCACCTTGAAATTCTTCCTTTTCCTTCCGGCGATATTGAGGTCCTTGTTCCTTTGTTGTGAAAGTTGTGCAGACCTGTAGCTTTGCCGTTTTTCGTTGGAACAGGATCCAATTCACCACTAACTCACTCTAAATTCTTTGGATTTTCTGGCCCGCTTAGTCGTCAAAAGTATTGGTGTGCACATGGAAGCAATAAGACTGACGCAAGTATAAGGAATACGAAACAGTAAAAAATTAGTTCGAGAAAGGCAGATGACAATAAACAGGATTTAGGAAAAGATATACTGAGGCGGCGGGCGTCGCTAGAGGAATACAAATTAATAAAAAATATAGCCACACCTTTCTTGCGCTTATATTGCATTCTGGCGCCAAATATTAACCAGCGGAAAGCTCAGAAAATAGAAAATCCTTTTGTAATTCTAGAACACTGAATACAGTGGCACAAAAGCAGACATCTCCGACAAGTTTTAACCGCTGAGTAGTTTAAAAGTAAAACTAGTGCAAACCACTGCAATAAGTGCAGTAGTTTGTGAGTTATTTGCAATTGAATCGTGGTCTACGAAAAGCGCCATTATTCGATTTCGCAAAAATTGCTTTATGCCTTGCAAGTGTAGCGATATCACACTCACTTTAACCGCAGTCTATTCATTCTCACTTTTTCTCTTATTTTCCAGATGCATCGTGTATAACCTCCAACTCTACAAAAACCACAAACGGACAGTCGCAAACCATAAACTGTTTATCTCCTTTATCTCTTCGATTGTATATTCTATCTTGAGCCTGTTTTACTGTGTTGTACGACTTCAATTCCGTTCTGTGAATACACGCTGTTCATCGCTCACTGTGTTCTTCCGTCCGGGGCTCTCGCTCACCGTATTTACTTGTGGATTGCGTGATTAATCGCGTTGTTGTGTTTGATGTCCTTCAGCTGACGGATATATCTGGCTTTTCCCCGACTATTGCACACTACATTTCTGGCGACGGAGATGGAGCCCACAATGCACTCTGACGACTTTTAACCGCCTTTTATTAACCGGAAGTAAAACCATGTTTTGTTTAGCCACCACCGACTTCTCCAGCAGGTTTCCCTGTCGCACATACCTAACATCGTGGAAGTGGCGCATGAACCCATATCTTAGCGCGGTTCCTCCAAGCTCACGCTGGCCATACATTCTGTCTCACCTAGAAACGGATGTGCCTTAATTTCTTCCGGATTTTCCGCCACTTCCTCCGTGGAGGAGATTTGGTCGAAACTGGGTTCGATATTTGGCAATGCTTCCTCTCAAATCGGTGCAATGAATGAGTTTTGGATCAGAGCGCAGTGCGCATGAAACGTTTGATGACTACGTCACTGCACTCCGTACTCTGGCGTTGCGTGCCTTCGGAAATGTGACGCCCAATATTCGTGATGCGTTTATCTTGGAGCGGTTGATTCAAGGTGTTGCTGATGATGAAACATGCTGAGCTTACGTGCGGGACACACCGTCGTCTGTAGAAGAAGCCATCGTAGTCCGTCGCAAGTACGACGCCGCAGCACCAATCAGAAGACCGTCTCAGTCTTCTGGCTGCCCTGTGTCACGCTGCCAACGGGCATCAGCGTTTCAACCCATGAGATCATGGAACTCCAATGATTGTTACTAATGCCGAAAATTTGGCACACAAGCTCAAACGTATGGACATAACCGATCATTTTAGTCTTCTGCTGGTGTCCAACACAACCCTGGTGCATCAAGCACGTGGACCCATGGGGTAAGTTTCAGTCTGGGCCTTGCATTTCTTCGTTACCAAAACTAGGACAGCCATTCGTAAGCATACTGCTTTGTGGTAGGCCGGCACACGCTTTAGTAGGCTCAGTAGCCACTTGCTCTCTAATTAAACTCCCTTTATGCACCAGGGGCGTTAAACTTAATAACCGTCATCACCTCAGAACCGCAAATGGCACCCTATTGAATGTAACTGGCATCGCTATGGTGGAGCTGGTTTTAGGTGACGAAAAGTTATCGCATCCCATGTTCGTTTGTTCGCAAATACCGTGGGACGCAGTACTCGGCTCGGATTTCCTACGTGTTTTGGGGTGCTGCATCGATATACGTCAGGAGTGTATGAAGTTTAACAATTCTCAAGTTGCCATCGCTATCGATCCAAATCATCAGTCCAGTGGACGTTCAACAAGCCACACGCACGCACCGCTCAAAGCACAGATAACCGCTTTCTTATCCTCTCTGAAAAATACTGTCCCGTCAGAGGCCCTCGACGCCCTGTACAGTGTAGTGAAGAAAAATGCCACTGCGTTCGTATGGGAAGGGTCCTCTCGGGGCCTTACTGGTATCCTAAGACACAAAATTGGCACAGGGCCCGCGAGGCATAGCACTCAGCGACCACGCCGTGTACCTGTCCAATATCGTGCAGAGCTCGAAAATATGAGAAAACAAATGCTGGAGGCAAACTTCATTACTCCATCGAAATCACCCTGGGCCTCGCCAATATTCCTCGTCAAAAAGAAGAATGGTTCTCTGCGCCTCTATGTAAAGTCTCGAAAGCTAAATGAAGTAACCCGCAAGGATTCGTTTCCAATGCCTAGTATAGATGACACTTTGGAAACCCTTGGGGGCCCAATGGTTTTCTACCCTTGATCTTGCATCTGGATATTGACCAGTAGAGGTCACTCTTGGGGATCGTGAAAAGACTGCTTTTGTGATACCATTGGGACTGTACGAGTTTCAAACTATGCCCTTCGGTTTATCAAACGCGCTGGCCACATTTCAACGTCTAATACATGTCGTTCTTAGAACTTGGATCCCACCTCAGTGCCTAGTTTACTTTGACGAAGTAATCGTGCATGGGCGCTCCCTGGAGGAACATTTGGAGCATCTGGAATGTTGTACTAGGCAGTCTTGTGGATGCTGGTCTCAAGTTGCAGCCACACAAATGTCAGCTATTAAGGAAGAAAGTGAAGTTCTTAGGCCATGTCATCACTTAGTCGGGGGTTCAGAGTGACCCAGGTAAGATAAAGGCCATTCAAGACTGGCCTATTCCACGTTCCACGGAAGACGTGCGACAGTTTTTGGGCCTTGCTTCCTACTACCTCAGGTTCGTCCGCAACTTTGTCGACATTGCCGCACCAATGCACCGTTCGACCGAGAAGGGAAGGCCGTGCCAGTGGACCCCACAATGTGACAAAGCGTTTGACTCTTTGCGACGAGCGTTGATAAATTCGCCAATTTGAGCGTTTCCAGAGCTGTCTTCTAACGCTGGTCAGTTTATTCTTGACAGGGATGCAAGCGGCACCGGAATTAAAGCTGTCCTGTCACAAGTAGGGCCTGATGGGTTGGAGCCTGTGATTGCTTACGGAAATAGATGTCTAAGCAAACAGGAAAGTAATTATGGCACAACGCGCAAGGAAACCTTGGGTTTAGTGGCATACACACCTCCAATTCTGCTAAGTAGTCGGATCGCCCAAAGAACGATTTGGAGCTCAAGCTTATTTATCAAAGGCTATCCACCGATGGAATCAAACCTACGAAAGAGGAGATGGCAGGCTTAACTTGAGAGGCTCATTGCGGGTGGTCGGTATGGCAACGCCTCGTAATGCATGATGAAAGCTTGTACTATCAACACGGGCTGGATTATTCCAAACGAATCGTTGTGCCCCAGTCCAAGGTCGATTTCGTGTTGCGCCAACTGCATACCGAATTAGGACACCCTGGGCAGAGAAAAATGGATGAAGTTGTCGGGCAGCGATTCTGGTGGCCAGAACATCGCAGAGATGTGGTTAACTTCTGTACCGCTTGTCCAGAATGCCTTCGTGCGAAACCGCCTAAAAGTCCAAACCGCGCACCGATACAACCCATCATCACCGGATACCCAATTCAAACAGTTGCAGTAGACATCACAGGACCCCTATCCCGAACAGACCGTGGTAACCGCTACATGCTAATCCTGGTCGACCATTTCACGAAGTGGTGCGAAGCCACTCCTATTCCCTACAACGACGCAACTGTAGTGGCATATGCGATCTTCGTGCAATGGGTCTGGCGTTGGGGCGCCCCGGAGAAGTTGCGTACTAACCCAGGTTCGAATTTCAAGAGCACTATGGTTTCTGAGCTATGCCAGCTTCTTGGTATTTGTAAAACGCAAACTACTGCTTACCACCTGCAAGGAAACGGTGAAGCTGAACGCGCAAATCGGTCGTTAAAGGCTCCGTTAAAACCATTCAAGGGCGAATACAGCGCACGGGAGTGGGATCGCGCACTACCACATTGTTTGTTAGCCTACCGTTCCACCGTTCATTCTTCGACATCACGCTATCCACATTATATGATTACCTGGCGTGAGATGCCTCTGCCGTTAGATTTGACTGTACCGCGACTGCCGCCAGATCCGCAGCTAGCCGCGGACCATGCAAATAGCGTACGCAGCGACCTAATTCTTGCGAAGCAACTCGCAAGGAATTGCTTGTCCAACGCCCAACTTCACCAGAGAGGCTACTACGATAGACAAGTCGAAGGTTTACTGCTGCAATCTGGACAGTTAGTCTACTTGCATGCACCGGTGCCCCACCGGGACTTCCCTCGAAACTGCGCAAGGAATGGGCAGGGCCGTTCACTGTTGAAAAAGTGTATAACGACCTTACCTGCCGTATCACAGACAACATCCAAGATCCGGGACGCTCTTTTGTGGCCCACTTTAACCGCCTGCAACCGGCGACCCTAAGTACCAGCAACCCACGCGTCTCGCATGAGAACGAACCCCCAGTTCCAGAGGCCGCCGAGTACGTGGAGATAGGTGAAAAGACGGCACCCGAGCAGTCGACAGCAGGTGTTGAGGACAACACCTAAATCTAGAGGGGGCCGGTATAGCGGCATCGCACTCAATTTAACCGCAGTCTATTCATTCTCACTTTTTCTCTTATTTTCCAGATGCATCGTGTATAAACTCCAACTCTACAAAAACCACAAACGGACAGTCGCAAACCATAAACTGTTTATCTCCTTTATCTCTTCGATTGTATATTCTATCTTGAGTCTGTTTTACTAAGTTGTACGACTTCAATTCCGTTCTGCGAATACACGCTGTTCATCGCTCACTGTGTTCTTCCGTCCGGGGCTCTCGCTCACCGTATTTACTTGTACATTGCGAGATTAATCGCGTTGTTGTGTTTGATGTCCTTCAGCTCGCGGATATAGCTGGCTTCTCCCTGACTATTGCACAAAACACAAGCAGATAGCAGAAAAAAGAAAAGAAAACGTAAACTGTAGCTAAGCGGTATCCGTTCTAAATAAGCATAGTTGTCTAGAAGTGATCCATATAGTCCGTAATACCCTGAAACTAATAGGCACTTTGCAGGTGGCCGAGAAGCACACTTTGCAGGCAAACACAGCAACTCTAGGCAAATAAACTATAAGTATACGCGAAATTACTAGAAATCTAGTAAGGAATATTATGCGTGCATGGGAATTCAGGAGAGCTTATAACTAACCCAAGTCAAAATGTCACAGTATGTTTTCGGTGGATACTGAGCCATAAAGCCATTAGGAATACAGAGTTAAGTAACTTTTAAGCTCTAAATTGCTGGCTAGCCGAACAACCTCCTCGTGGTGCCAGCTGGGTGGTACGGGTTTAACCCGTACCAACAAATAGTTCTGCGGCAGTGTTCCAGGACGTGGTGGGTTTTTGCCTGGCAAGCTTTCTCCCTATAAAAAGCCACAAATATCTGCTTAACAACACTGCGACGTGGCGGATGTGACACCCCACAAACTAAAGGCAATGGCCCATGGATATCCGAAAAAATGCCATCCAACCAAAAAAAATCAGTCGCTTCTTCTCACATTCCAGATGATAACAAACAGTCAAAATTTCTGCGGCGCATTCAACAACGCAAGCTACATTCCTACACAATTTCATAAGTGCATACACCCATATCCTTACATACACAGTTATGCCAAACATATCCTTTTTTACAATTGGATCACATTATGTTAGCTAAATATGATCATACCTGTAAAGGTGTGTCGCGCATTGTCGCGAATAAAAATTATTTATTTATTTATTTAGCTAAAATGTTCCGAAGTTTATGGCAGGGCTGTTAAAGGCGGTTCTACCTGAATAACAATGGAGACTTTTCGGATTATTTGGCACATTTTGGCCCGGAAAATACACACGTTTCTCAGATAAACATTGCAAACTTAAGCTCATGGAGCCGCGGTTCTTTACTCATGAGGTTGGCACCAACACCAGTGAGCTAAAGAAGCCTGTCACTAAAACAAAGAAATGAGTATGGAAAAATGTACTAAAATTTAACAAAATGCTTTAGCGCGTGAAATCCAATTGGGTGTACGTTATTGGGGCATTACCAATTCTACTTAAATGGATTGAGCTTGCTCGAACATGAGTGATTTGTATCCCTCATGCGTTGATGCGCAGTGAAGTAATTCAGGTGAGGGTGGCAGGGCGTCGCGCCGGAAGACGTAGATAATATGGCGAACAAACCGAAAAGGATGCGGGCACAGAGTGTTGGGTCTACAGCTCCTAAACCCTTCAAGTCTTGGATGTCTGGAAGCAATCAGAAATTAGGAGACTGAGAAGGCGAGGATAGGTTAGAGCCAAGCCCGAAAAGTTCTCCAACCAATTGAAAAAGTAGAGTAAACAAAGGGCTCCAAATGGAAAGAATGAGGACTGGAAGGAACAGAATCTATTGGGGAGGAGTGGCAGCCCACAATATTTCCGAGGTTTGTGAACAGACCATTGGATCTGTAGATGATTAATCGGTAAGTCATTAGAAGTCAGAAAGAAGGAGACCATTGAGACGCGACCATAATGTCGGCTCATAGAGATAAAGCAATATTATTATTGCCGGAAGGCTAACAGAGTGTCGGCAGAAATAGACATCTTAGGCTTGTAAGGGAATAGGATAAAACGCTAAAACATGTCAAGTAATGTTCTTAAGGTGAGAGCCACAGAGCGTGAGGTCGGTAGAATATAAGTCATTTAGATCTCAAACGTCCAAGATGAGTCAGAAAGCTGGAGACCGTTTAGACGAGGCCGGATAAGTCAGCAAGGTGAAGCTAGACTGCCAAATAGGGTAAGCATAACAGTAAAGAGTGTCATAAGAAAAGAAACATTGCGGGACGACAGAACCTATGCGAAATGCAGTTAGTATGCCAAACGTAGCATTCTGAGTGGGTTGTTACTGCACAACCTAGATCGCTTATGTCTGGTATGTCTGGGAGCAGTCAGAAGGTAGTTGACTGGTCAGACAACGTTTGATCAGAACAAGACTAGAAGCGTTATCCGTCCAAATGATAAAGGATTGCAAAATGAAGAGCGCGTACATGAAAGGATGTGGTCGGGAAGAAGGAGGCTATTAAGAAGACGTGGAAAACCATACAATGGTTTCAAGGTATTGCGACCAGACCTCTGGATCTGTCGATTGTTCAGAAGCAGGGGCTCAGTAGTCGGAAAGCCGGAGACCATGGAGAGTAGAGAAGGATTTCGGCTCATAGAGAGAAAGCCGTATTATAAATGGCGGCATGCTAACCGGGCGTCAACAATATAGATGTGCTAGAGGTGAAAACGTATGAACTAATGATGCATCATGAGCAGCAGTGCTCTGGAATCGAGGGGGGCGGATCGTTGTGTTTGCAGAAAGTAGAGCAATTAGGTCCCAGAAGTCCAAGAGAGGCCGGTAGGCAGGAGACAGATCAGGGAATACCAGTTAAGTCAGACATAGAGTGTGAAGAGGCAAAGGCTCCATGGATGAGAAGAAAATAGTCAACGATGTGCTCCAGGTGATGTGAACGGACCATTGGGTCTGCCGACCGCTAATTATTAGGGTCACAGAAGTCCGAAGGCAGGAGATCATTCAGACCAGATCCGAAGGTCAGCTCATAGGAAGAAAGTTGTACTAGTAAGGTCTGAATGCTGACGGAGAGTATCGGCAGAAATGGACACGTTAAGCAAGAGAGGGACATGGTAATAAGGATGAGTCATGACCAGCTATGTTCTAGAGCTCATGGTAACAGAGCGTTCCGTTGGCAATAACTAGAGCAGTTAGATATCAGAAGTCTGAGAGAGCTCATAAAACAGGAGGTCGTTATGGCAAAACCAGGTAACTCAGCAGGATGAGGCTAGGCCGCCAAATATAGGTGCGAATAAATTAATGTGCCATCGGAAAAGAAGCCGTTTAGGACGAACGTGTATACAGGAAAAGGCAGTTAGCCTCGGGGTGATATGCACAGACCGTTGGGTCGGTTAATCTCTGATCAGTCGGGGTTACCGTATTCTTAAGGAAGGAGATCATTAAGACCAGAACAGAATGATAGCTCATAGAAAGAAAGCCTTATATGTCAGATATAAACACTAACAGTGAGCATCGGCGTAAAGATATACATTAAGGATGAAAAGGGATATAATAATAAGGATGAATCATGACCAACTATGCATTTGAGGTGAGGGTTGCATGGCGTTACGTCGGCAGAGCCTGCATCATTTAGAATTCGGAAGTCCGAGTTTCGTCAGAGAGCAGGAGACATTTCAGAGTAGACCGGCTCAGTCAGCAAAATGTAGCTGGGCCACCAACATAAGGTGCGAATAACCGTAATGAGTATCAAAAGAAAAGAAACTTTCTGGACGACAGACGCTATATGAAAAGCCAGTTAGCATCCAGGAAAGGTTTTGGGATGAGGGTAACAGTGTGTTTGGAGTGCAGAGCCTAGGTCGATAACGTCTCGGATATCTGGGAGCAGTCATTAAATGGAGACTTGTCAGCCGATGCTAGATTAGAGCCAGCCCCGAAGAGTTATCCGTCTAACTGCAAAGCATTGCAAACAGGGAGCGCGAAAAGCAAAGAATCGGATGGGGAACGAACTTGCTCTATTGAGGAGAGTTGGGAAAGCCAACGATATTTCCGTGGTGATGTGAACAGACAGTTGGGTCTGCCAATCCCTAGTCATTAGGGGCACAGTAGTCCGAAGGAAGGAGATCATTAAGCCGGATTAGAATGTCGGCTTTTAGAAAGAAAGCCGTATTATTTCGGTCCATATACCAAAGGAGCGCCTCCACAGAATAGACAAGTAAAGGAAGAAACGGAATATAATACAAAAGATTAATCGTGGTCAACAACGCATTTGAGGTGCGGGGTACAAGATGTTACTTTGACAGCGCCTAGATCATTTGGATCTCCGAAGTTCGAGGTGCATCAGAAAGCAGAACATGACTCAACGGACGGTGCGCATAGTACTAGCTTTGGCTCAGAAACTTCGTATCGGACTAGTTTTGTACATGTTTTGTAGTAACATTGGAACGATGTATGCATTCAGAAACGCCGACCTCGCCATGCTAACGTCCACTACGAGTTCAACGGTTAGTGGGGTTCACTAGTAACCAGCTCTGTATAGTTGTTAGTAGCTACCATATGCGCAGACCCACGGTTCGAACAAAGAAGGCAGTTATAATGGATATATAGTTAACTGAGTAAGTGCTTTGAGGATACGAGTGAGGGCATATTGATAAACAGCGCCCACGCAGGCAGCTACATGTGGGATTAAAAAAGTAGCGTTGTTTTGCATAATGTCCATGGTTTCATTGGCACTAGTAAGCGCAGATGAGAGGTGGACTCCACGGACTATTAGCACATCTGTGCGCCTAAACTGATCTCGGTTGCGCAAAGCATCACCATATAATAGTTTAATACGTAGGTCTACTTACGCAGACATGCAGGACAAAACATTTAGGGGGTGGTAATTGTTATGAAGATGGAGATAAGAAAATGACTGTATGGTAATGGTTTAGGCAAGTAATCCGTCTACTTACTTGGGTACATCACTGAGCTCAGTGGCATTTATAGCAATGCCGAATAAAGCTAAGTGAGTGTGGGTCATAAATAGGTCAAAAAGAGAACTACGGACTGTGCAACTTCATGGTCGGCAAATATCCGTGGCTTCTGGGAAGCAAAAAGAAACTGAAGGCGGAGAAAAGGAATGGTGATATAATTGAAGGTAGTATCTTCAACTGGCACACCAAAGGTTAAGGAGATGAGGTCGTAGCTCAATATGCTGCTTACAGGAGATACACGACCGTCCAGTTTACAAGTGACTGCCGCTCCATTCGCTAGTTATAGTCGATCCTATTTGAAAGCCAGGCGCCGAAGATAGGAGCATGGTGTACAAGTAAGCTTCGCAGTTTAGGTTAGCCTTGCTTCAGAGTACTCCTTAGGGCAACGGAAATATGGGTTACATAAGGAATCGCCCATTAATAACCCGCTACCAGCAGAAAGGTCGCATTCACTGAACCTGCGGAGGTGCCATTCTGTTCAAGAGTGGTGCGCTAAGTATCGCTTTATTTGCGCCGTATTAATGTGGCAAGCGCAGTAGCCAGCTTTGGAGATGATGGTACGAAGCGGACGTAGTAAGCCGCCTTTGCAGCTGCACATACCACTGCCACATGAGTTCTTAGGACTTGAGTGACTGCAGGCGAGCTCAAAATTGGTCAATACACAATTAATTGTTGTGGTTAGTCATATACTCGGGTGCGCAGCCTCAGCTCCTAGCCTTAGCTACAAATGATACAGGCAAGACCAACTAGGTGGGAAGGGCAGATATTAAGCTAAGGAAAACACAAAGTTCTGGCGCCAAAGTATTGCATGCTTCAGCTAGATAACGCAGGATGATACCCCTGGGTACACCTGGGTTGTTCATGCTCCATCCGTCCTGACCTCAACAAAGCGATCGTGGGAGTCACAGACCTTAAAGAGCCCTTTTGCATTTTCGTAACACAGAAATGTTTGCACCTTCGGCCTGAAAGCCTGTGTTTCCTGGATTTCTTGCAGCCTTGTGGGTAGTTTGTTCCATATATGTATGTAGGCAGATACGAAGAAACAACCGGGCAGCTTCTTTCTCGCGCTCGGCGGAGTAATAGTACTTCTCCCGTTTCTGAAATAATGTTCTTTTCCAACTCTCAGCTTAAGGCTGGACATGTCACTATGCAGATTTATGTATAACGTAGTGCAGGGATCCGAAGTTAAGCCGCTACGTAGCAGCCACAGTGGTTTAAGTCTGAACTGACGACACCGATGTCTGTGAAAAGCCGCTGAGCATATTCAAGCTGCTACATGTGAAAGCACAGTATTCGAAGCTTGTGAAAACATGACACCAGTAACTCTCTAGGCGTGCTTCGACTGCATTTGTATGGCGGCTTATGTGGAAGTTTAATCTTCGAGAGTTCGCGACTTGAAAGCGTACTTGATTAGGAAGCTTGCGACGCAGGGAGTTAAGTTGGTCAAGCCATTTCGCTGATGTATAGGGCTGAATATGAATGCTTTCTTTGTGCTTCACTCACCTAAGCCGCGGTGGATTTACAACCTCATCGGACTAGTTCCGCATCATCGTACATCACAATAATGAGCAGCTTCTTATCGCTACATCTCATTATATGCACATACACTTTATACAACCTTTGGGTCATGTGCGCTTACACTACTGACTCCATCTGTGCTACTCCCACTCTTGGTCCTGCTAACCATGCTATTATGTACAAGGTTGCAATATGCTGAACATGCACATAAGACGCGCCTCGCTTTCTCGAGAATAAAATATTTATGTATTTATTTATAAGTTGAAAGTCCAACTGTAGGGGCACCGTAGCTGACGCATTGTAGTAAGCAACTTTGTTTGGCTGGTATTTTTTGTTTGGTTTCTTGTGATACGTGATAAAAGAGACAGGCAATCAAGACGTAAAATAATCTCCTGCAACAGGCTACAGCAGATTGCAATAAGGAGTCTGGGTTGAATAAATTCATCGTAACTTATTGACCTAATAAGTGAAGTAATGGTATCCTAATTTATGGACTTCACCAGCCAGTAAAGCTGGCTTACAGCTGGTTGAGAAAGATAAGTGACGGGATATTTTAAGTATGACATGCCATGTACCATCCTATGATCACTTTCATAGAACTGCTTGCCTATTGTTTCTCTCAGTTTTGGGTGCATATAATAACTAGCAGGTCTACAATATGCACCCCTGGTAGGAGGGGTACCTAATTAGTAAGTTAGGTGGCTCTATTCGGTCTATGTTTAGTAAGATATTTACTCCTTTTAGTTATTGTCGTGGTAGGCCATTTTTAGCCTTCTCTTACCCCTGCTGCTCCCATCGCTGTCTCGGACTTTCTTTGAACGTGCCACAACTCGGAACGTATGAATGAGCAGAACTACTCCGCTAAAGTTGGAAGCAATTACATTAAGAGGTTGGTTGGAGTGTTCTAGCCTGCTCTAAAATGAAATATATTTAATACCGCCCCTGTGTTTTAGATTCCAAGGCGTAAACCGCTACAGCAAGGATATGGACCGATGAAGATTGCACGAATATCAACAGCATGTCCAACGATCGTATGTCTCGAAAACTATATATCGTAACCCACCCTCTGGCATTAAGATAGTATTGACCCTTATATTTGTTTTTTTTTCATGTAAGAGAAAGGAACTATTGTACAAATTGATCTTGTGCTTTGCAAGCACAGCTTCTAGCAGATGTCTGGAAATAGACCTTGTTATTATATTTATATTTTGTAGCTTCCAACAGCCTAGGTTGTTGCAAAGCTAGCTAACTTGTATACATCGTAGGAACAGTGGGTGGGAACTATACCAGGTCAGGCAAGTTGAAATCGCCTGCAACCACTTGGTATTCATAGGGATGGCTCGTTGCAAGCCCGATGGTTGCCGTGAATGCATTCGCACAAATTTGTGATGCGTCAAAGGCTCTATAAAGGGATTCCAATAATACTATGGATGTTACGGTATCGGCTGCTATCCATACGGGGGACCATGGCCATTGCAGTGTTAATGATTTCCCTACTTGGTGGGTAGTTTTGTTTTAGGTGGATGGCGCTTTCTCCAACTCGTTTGTGTACTCGAGACTGCGTATACAGCCGATATCCAGGAACCGTGTGGGTATCCTCAACATTGCGTGGTCTGAGCTATGTTTTGGTGACAAAAGTCGCGGCCAATGCGATAAGGATAATCAATAGAACCTAGAATGTGCAGTTAAAAACTAAGTGACTTTCCGTTGAGAAGTATGAGTAAGAAGAAACTGTCGGGGCTCATAATTTTACAGATGACGCGAAGAAGTCACTGAATGCCACCGAGCAAACTGGAGAAGATGCGGGAAGTGAGTGAACTGACTTAGGAGCGGGTTGCTCAGTAAATTCTCGTTGGGCCTCAGGATGGGCTTGTCGCGGCTCATGCTCACCTGAAATAAGAAGGCTGTTGGGGTGGGGTTGAATCGAGTGAATAGTTTGGTCTAGACGTCTATTCCATGTGCAACCTCTTGCAGGGTGAAACCAATGCACTAAAGCCTGGACTTATGCGATCCCGTTGAGGGTTGTATGAAGCGCTACTAAACAGGGCGTTAATCTTGGATGCATTGTGCACATTCAGTGAAAGTCTGAGCGTTTCCACATTGACCAAAAAAGATCGTAGTTTGCCTCGTTTCACAGTTTCAGATACGGCTAAGTAAGCACGGTTGCGTTGCGCAGTTGATCTCATCTTTCCACACGTCTGTTCAAATCACCTTTACCGTTAACCAGGACTGGGCTTGAAGCAGCAACTTTGTTGAACCGCTTGGTGATCTCTCAACCCATACCTTGTTAGTAGCAAGATCTTGACCGCGATTAATTCCCACATAAAATCATTCACTGATACGAACATCTGGATCGTAGAATACCGAATTACTCTACCCCCACACTGCCCCAAATAAAAATCCATTCCATCATGCTGCCAGGTGAGTTGGAATTGTTTCAGTTTTGAAGTTTTCGATGTTGTTACTAGGGGACTAGGTTACTGCCATCAAAACTGCTCGTTTGTGGCTTACTATCTGCAAGGTTGGTACTTTAGGTCATTTTTCCATTAGTTGAAGAAGGTTTCGTTTCCTTATGCATTGGCGGCCCAAAATGCAGCTGCTTTAGCTTGGTTGGTTTGCGCAGTTTTTTTGCTACTTGATCGTACTAAGCGCAAAACTGCTCCATCACCAGTACATCGCATAATAAAAGGCAAATCTTTGTGAAGCTCTATTACAGTCGCTGTACTTGAAACGAATTTTCTGCAATCAAGTTGACTGCAGCGTTCGCGTACTTAAACTCATTCACCAGTATATAATCGTAAGCATTAAAGATAAGGATGCTGAGCATTCCGTTGCCTTAACCAACACCCTGTGGTAAGTTGCCTTTCATAGTGGCAGCCGATCATTTTGTTTTCAACTTAAACGTAGGAAA
>OX104062.1:11668520-11704111 GCA_944474145.2 Dicrocoelium dendriticum
ACTAGTAAGGTCTGAATGCTGACGGAGAGTATCGGCAGAAATGGACACGTTAAGCAAGAGCGGTACATGGTAATAAGGATTAGTCATGACCAGCTATGTTCTAGAGCTCATGGTAACAGAGCGTTCCGTTGGCAATAACTAGAGCAGTTAGATATCGGAAGTCTGAGAGAGCTCATAAAACAGGAGGTCGTTATGGCAAAACCAGGTAACTCAGCAGGATGAGGCTAGGCCGCCAAATATAGGTGCGAATAAATTAATGTGCCATCGGAAAAGAAGCCGTTTAGGACGAACGTGTATACGGGAAAAGGCAGTTAGCCTCGGGGTGATATGCACAGACAGTTGGGTCGGTTAATCTCTGATCCGTAGGGTCACCGTAGTCTCAAAGAAGGAGATCATTAAGACCAGAACAGAATGATAGCTCATAGAAAGAAAGCCTTATATGTCAGATATAAACACTAACAGTGAGCATCGGCGTAAAGATATACATTAAGGATGAAAAGGGATATAATAATAAGGATGAATCATGACCAACAATGCATTTAAGGTGAGGGTTGCATGGCGTTACGTCGGCAGAGCCTGCATCATTTAGAATTCGGAAGTCCCAGTTTAGTCAGAGAGCAGGAGACATTTCAGAGTAGCCCGGCTCAGTCAGCAAAATGTAGCTGGGCCACCAACATAAAGTGCGAATAACAGTAATGAGTATCAAAAGAAAAGAAACTTTCTGGACGACAGACGCTATATGAAAAGCCAGTTAGCATCCAGGAAAGGTTTTGGGATGAGGGTAACAGTGTGTTTGGAGTGCAGAGCCTAGGTCGATAACGTCTCGGATATCTGGGAGCAGTCATAAAAAGGAGACTTGTCAGCCGATGCTAGATTAGAGCCAGCCCCGAAGAGTTATCCGTCTAACTGCAAAGCATTGCAAACAGGGAGCGCGAAAAGCAAAGAATCGGATCGGGAACGAACTTGCTCTACTGAGGAGAGTTGGGAAAGCCAACGATATTTCCGTGGTGATGTGAACAGACAGTTGGGTCTGCCAATCCCTAGTCATTAGGGGCACAGTAGTCCGAAGGAAGGAGATCATTAAGCCGGATTAGAATGTCGGCTTTTAGAAAGAAAGCCGTATTATTTCGGTCCATATACCAAAGAAGCGCCTCCACAGAATAGACAAGTAAAGGAAGAAACGGAATATAATACAAAAGATTAATCGTGGTCAACAACGCATTTGAGGTGCGGGTTACAAGATGTTACTTTGACAGCGCCTAGATCATTTGGATCTCCGAAGTTCGAGGTGCATCAGAAAGCAGAACATGACTCAACGGACGGTGCGCATAGTATTAGCTTTGGCTCAGAAACTTCGTATCGGACTAGTTTTGTACATGTTTTGTAGTAACTTACATTGGAACGATGTATGCATTCAGAAACGGCGACCTCGCCATGCTAACGTCCACTACGAGTTCAACGGTTAGTGGGTTTCACTAGTAGCCAGGTCTGTATAGTTGTTAGTAGCTACCATACGCGCAGACCCACGGTTCGAACGAAGAAGGCAGTTATAAGGGATATATAGTTAACTGAGTAAGTGATTTGAGGATACGAGTAAGGGCATATTGATAAACAGCGCCCATGCAGGCAGCTACATGTGGGATTAAAAAAGTAGCGTTGTTTTGCATAATGTCCATGGTTTCATTGGCACTGGTAAGAGCAGATGAGAGGTAGACTCCACGGACTATTAGCACATCTGTGCGCCCGAACTGATCTCGGTTGCGCAAAGCATCACCATATAATAGTTTAATACGTACGGTCTACTTACGCAGACATGCAGGACAAAACATTTAGGGGGTGGTAATTGTTATGAAGATGGAGATAAGAAAATGGCTGTATGGTAATGGTTTAGGCAAGTAATCCGTCTACTTACTTGGGTACGTCATTGAGCTCAGTGGCATTTATAGCAATGCCGAATAAAGCTAAGTGAGTGTGGGTCATAAATAGGTCAAAAAGAGAACTACGGACTATGCAACTGCATGGTCGGCAAATATCCGTGGCTTCTGGGAAGCAGAAAGAAACTGAAGGCGGAGAAAAGGAATGGTGATATAATTGAAGGTAGTATCTTCAACTGGCACACCAAAGGATAAGGAGATGGGGTGGTAGCTCAATATGCTGCTTACAGGAGATACACGACCGTCCAGTTTACAAGTGACTGCCGCTCCATTCGCTAGTTATAGTCGATCCTATTTGAAAGCCAGGCGCCGAAGATAGGAGCATGGTGTATAAGTAAGCTTCGCAGTTTAGGTTAGCCTTGCTCCAGAGTACTCCTTAGGGCAACGGAAATATGGGTTACATAAGGAATCGCCCATTAATAAACCGCTACCAGCAGAAAGGTCGCATTCACTGAACCTGCGGAGGTGCCATTCTGTTCAAGAGTGGTGCGCTAAGTATCGCTTTATTTGCGCCGTATTAATGTGGCAAGCGCATTAGCCAGCTTTGGAGATGATGGTACGAAGCGGACGTAGTAGGCCGCCTTTGCAGCTGCACTTACCACTGCCACATGAGTTCTTAGGACTTGAGTGACTGCAGGCGAGCTCAAAATTGGTCAATACACAATTAATTGTTGTGGTTAGTCATATACCCGGGTGCGCAGCCTCAGCTCCTAGCCTTAGCTACAAATGATACAGGCAAGACCAACTAGGTGGGAAGGGCAGATATTAAGCTAAGGAAAACACAAAGTTCTGGCGCCAAAGTATTGCATGCTTCAGCTAGATAACGCAGGATGATACCCCTGGGTACACCTGGGTTGTTCATGCTCCATCCGTCCTGACCTCAACAAAGCGATCGTGGGAGTCACAGACCTTAAAGAGCCCTTTTGCATTTTCGTAACACAGAAATGTTTGCACCTTCGGCCTGAAAGCCTGTGTTTCCTGGATTTCTTGCAGCCTTGTGGGTAGTTTGTTCCATATATGTATGTAGGCAGATACGAAGAAACAACCGGGCAGCTTCTTTCTCGCGCTCGGCGGAGTAATAGTACTTCTCCCGTTTCTGAAATAATGTTCTTTTCCAACTCTCAGCTTAAGGCTGGACATGTCACTATGCAGATTTATGTATAACGTAGTGCAGGGATCCGAAGTTAAGCCGCTACGTGGCAGCCACAGTGGTTTAAGTCTGAACTGACGACACCGATGTCTGTGAAAAGCCGCTGAGCATATTCAAGCTGCTACATGTGAAAGCACAGTATTCGAAGCTTGTGAAAACATGACACCAGTAACTCTCTAGGCGTGCTTCGACTGCATTTGTATGGCGGCTTATGTGGAAGTTTAATCTTCGAGAGTTCGCGACTTGAAAGCGTACTTGATTAGGAAGCTTGCGACGCAGGGAGTTAAGTTGGTCAAGCCATTTCGCTGATGTATAGGGCTGAATATGAATGCCGTTAACCCTGAGCGCCCAGCAGATACTGAGCATTGTATGTCGAGACACACGAATTGTAATGGAGGAAGTCACGCGCCACTGATGATACCATAACTCTAGAGCCAGTAGGTCCTCTCGTATTCTGTCGAAAGCGGATATAGTTGTACCTAAGGGAATCTTTACACGACTTTGATACCATCAGAGCGATAAATGGGCGACCGTGCTGTATGCTGTTGCGGGTACCATTGCTAGAAATAACAACGTTTTGGACCTAAATCTCTTCCCTGTATGACACTGGGAGTACTCGAAATGATGTAAGTTCACTGCTTGCGTACGCCTGATTAGGTAGGATCCCAATCACTTCAACAGAGGACTCCACACACCCTAAGCCTTGACCTTATGTATTAGATGCTTATCTGGAACTCTGTCTAATGCTTTTTACATATCCAGGTAGCTTTTGCGTATTGCTTGATATGAATACATCGCCACGGTGAACATGTTAAGGAGATCAACTGGTGGGTTGCGAAGGAAGGAACACGCAGAGATCCATGTTGTGCGTTGTTCACGTAGTTTCCTTGATACAAAAGTCCATGAAAGTTGGTTTAACCGTCTTCTCCTCTACATTCGACATGATAGATGTATGGTTCGTCGGGTGAACTTATCAACCACCCGAAAAGCGTCACCTTTGTACCGCGGCATGACTATAGCGTTTCCAAGCAGAAAGCGACTTTCCATACTGTATGAAGATTGCAAAATGCTTCAGGAGGAATACAAATAAATAAATAATTTAGTCTCGAATATATTGTGGCACACCACATCTGGCATGAGCAAGACTACAAAGGATTGTTCCGTATCAGGCATCTTGCTTTGAAGGAAATACGCTGTTCGCACCGTATCCAGTAGCTACCGAAATAGTCAGGAACAGAATTTTTAATGATGTGACGAAAGTCTGGATTCCTGAATGTTAACAGCGAAATATATAGAGTGGAGACGGATGGCAGAACCTGGGTAGTAGCTTTTCTATTGTAGATGTCCAGTACATACTAAAATGAGGTGAAAGGTCACGCTGGTTAACTTGCCAGTGTGTTTTTGAGCAGACTTTATTTGGTGACGAGCCACATCCGCCACGCCGCGGGGTTTTAACCGGACATTGGTGGTTTGTTATAAGGTGAGCGCATGCTAGACGCAAACTCACCACGTTCTGGAACACTGCTGTCAATCCTTTTGAATGTTAATGTATAACTGTTAATGTAATGTGTAAATGTAATGTAATTTAGAAGTGGCGACGTATTTTACTGACCGAATGTACACGCCGCTATTCTCAGTCATGTGACCTCCAATTCTCCTCACTGGCTAACCGATTTGCGTAGTCCAGGCACGCCATTCATCGTTGAAACCGCACAAAGGATGAAATGCCCAGGGAAGTCATTGAAGGATTGCGCAGGCGTGTAAGGATCTGGAAATAATAGAAGTTGCCTCTCCCTGTTTGGCACACTGGGCCCGTCATGAAGACTTCGTACCAAGGTGTTCACGCTAGACATGTCAGTTGGAGATTGCAGTGCACCTTTGTGGCCTAATTCGTCCCAGCAGGTGGAAATGCGATTCTTCATACAAATGCGCCATCCACAAGACGTTCACTTTAATGCTTCTCGGACCATGGGTGGAGTATCAGAATACTACGGCCAAATCCATGAATTCAGGCCAAGTAAACGCACAGTTTGTTCACAGAAAGCAGCAAAGTTCCTCCACAGGGGTGATTTTCAAGAGAAATTTTCTCCATGTACACTAATGGCTCACGGCATGCCCTCGGAAAAGCTCCAGGTGGGAGAAGTATGAAAGCATTTTTGCAGATATGTAAGGCGCCGAACGCAATTGTTAGAACAGCAGTGAACCGCAGCAAAGCTGTCCAAATCAAGTAAAGTAATTGTGATAGAAGCATCTGTTTCCATGGTGAAAAGAGGGATCCATGTAAAGACACTTCCAGTGCGTAAGTCATAGCAGTGTGAGTGCTGGGCACGGTAAACCCATTTGTTCAGACCCGTGTGTGCGGTATCACTCCAAGCTGCCAAAAGACTGATCCATTCGGAAGGTAATTAGGCTCGTCGGAATGCCGATTTGCTGTTAAGTTCCCGGAGAATACATCATTGGTTACAAAGCTGTTGGCTGCTGAAGATGGAATGGTCATTGACAGACAATGAAATGACATGCATCCGCCGCCGAATCTGTGGAAGCCAGGTAGGCACAAAGACTGGAATGCATTGAGAAAAACCAGTAAATTAGTTAATGCATACAACGGCGCCTATTTCCTTGTAGTAGGTAGTTTTAGCAGTATATGTGAGGTAATGGTGGCTTCTTACATCCCGTCTCGAGTGTGGCCCAGACTAAACTAGAGTGCATAAGAAGGTCCTGTAAAGCGCATGGTCTAAGAAGCAACAAGCGTGTTCACAATGTTCCTCAACAAGTATGAGTATCGGCAAGATGCATAGATAAATTTGTGAAATGGTGAACGATGACCTCCATTATCTTTGATGAATGCCAGCACGAAACGTGTAGCAGCTACGGTGAAGCCTAGTTCAACTGCATCACAGTGCGCAGCAAGAGCCATCAGTTCATATAGCAGAGTACCAAAAAAGGAAGCAAATACAAAGGATCAGCGATAAAGAGTAGAAAAACCCACGAGGCGCTCCAAGTAACGCAAACATTTGGGTCAGCAAGTTCGAGAGAGGTAAGATCTCCGAATTTTAAGAGAACCCGGAGAGCAGGCCGATCTGGCAAAAGCGGATTAGTCAGCGCCTTGGATTAGGCAGTACAAAAGCAGTTAGGAAAGAGCTATACCGACAAAGGGTGGAAAAGTCTAGCATGCTCTAGATGTAATGGAAATATAGAGTTGCGTCTGCAGGACGTGTACCGCTTAAGTCTTAATAGCATAGGAGCAGTCAGAGAGAAATAGACCAGTCAGTGAGACTAGATCACGGCAGGGAAGTAAGAGTTTCCCCTTCAGTTGCATAAGGAATAAAACCACAAAGCGTGGTAAGAAAATGTTAGGGTCTGGGTGAGAAGGATTTATTGAGAAAGCGTGGAGGGATGGCCTCACCTAGTTCTCAGTTAGGATAAACGTAATGCCACCTGGACCAAACTTTGAAGGTGACTTACTGGTCGAAATCGCTGCGCGATTAACTTAATTCAAATCGTACCCGTTGCTTGCAGGTCATCTCTGACTAGGCCCACTTTTTAACGTGGAGCCTCCGTAAATCTTGAGTTAAACACTTACAAATAACAAGTGGAGCATTCGAAGTTTCTTTAGAGCACATTAGTTTGTGGGCTTTCATTGACACTTATCAAGAGGTGCAAGATCGCAACAGCCCGCTAAGCCGCTTGGCTCTATTGACACTATTCATGGCTGCCTGTGTTTGCTCGGTATGCTTTTCCGCAGCCCTGCCTGAAAATGCATTATCAATGTTATTTGCCCTCATAGCATACAGCGTGTTCCAGGACGTGGTGGGTTTTCGCTTGGCAAGCGTTTTCCACACAAACAGGCACAAATATCTGTCTAACAGCACTGCGGCAGGACGGATGTGACTCGCCACGCAAAAGTCACTATCCCAACCACGCATTCCAAAGTTGGCCGCTACCACATTTTACGGAAGCTGTGCATATCGGCGCTCGTACGACTACGACTACATATTTGCTTAGTAGCATGCCGAAATTCTTAAAAAATTTGTGCAGTGCTTTCCTTGTGCTTCACTCACCTAAGCCGCGGTGGATTTACAACCTCATCGGACTAGTTCCGCATCATCGTACATCACAATAATGAGCCGCTTCTTATCGCTACATCTCATTATATGCACATACACTTTATACAACCTTTGGGTCATGTGCGCTTACACTACTGACTCCATCTGTGCTACTCCCACTCTTGGTCCTGCTAACCATGCTATTATGTACAAGGTTGCAATATGCTGAACATGCACATAAGACGCGCCTCGCTTTCTCGAGAATAAAATATTTATGTATTTATTTATAAGTTGAAAGTCCAACTGTAGGGGCACCGTAGCTGACGCATTGTAGTAAGCAACTTTGTTTGGCTGGTATTTTTTGTTTGGTTTCTTGTGATACGTGATAAAAGAGACAGGCAATCAAGACGTAAAATAATCTCCTGCAACAGGCTACAGCAGATTGCAATAAGGAGTCTGGGTTGAATAAATTCATCGTAACTTATTGACCTAATAAGTGAAGTAATGGTATCCTAATTTATGGACTTCACCAGCCAGTAAAGCTGGCTTACAGCTGGTTGAGAAGGATAAGTGACGGGATATTTTAAGTATGACATGCCATGTACCATCCTATGATCACTTTCATAGAACTGCTTGCCTATTGTTTCTCTCAGTTTTGGGTGCATTTGGTAAATAGCGGGTCTACAATATGCACCCCTGGTAGGAGGGGTACCTAATTAGTAAGTTAGGTGGCTCTATTCGGTCTATGTTTAGTAAGATATTTACTCCTTTTAGTTATTGTCGTGGTAGGCCACTTTTAGCCTTCTCTTACCCCTGCTTCGCCCATAGCTGTCTCTGACTTTCGTTGAACATGCCATAACTCAGAACGTATGAATGAGCAGAAATACTCCGCTAAAGTTGGAAGCAATTACATTAAGAGTTTGGTTCGAGTGTTCTAGCCTGCTCTAAAATGAAATATATTTAATACCGCCCCTGTGTTTTAGATTCCAAGGCGTAAACCGCTACAGCAAGGATATGGACCGATGAAGATTGCACGAATATCAACAGCATGTCCAACGATCGTATGTCTCGAAAACTATATATCGTAACCCACCCTCTGGCATTAAGATAGTATTAATCCTTATATTTGTTTTTTCATGTAAGAGAAAGGAAGTATTGTACAAATTGATCTTGTGCTTTGCAAGCACAGCTTCTAGCCGACGTCTGGAAATATACCTTGTTATTATATTTTTATTTTGTAGCTTCCAACAGCCTAGGTTGTTGCAAAGCTAGCTAACTTGTATACATCGTAGGAACAGTGGGTGGGAACTATACCAGGTCAGGCAAGTTGAAATCGCCTGCAACCACTTGGTATTCATAGGGATGGCTCGTTGCAAGCCCGATGGTTGCCGTGAATGCATTCGCACACATTTGTGATGCGTCAAAGGCTCTATAAAGGGATTCCAATAATACTATGGATGTTACGGTATCGGCTGCTATCCATACGGGGACCATGGCCATTGCAGTGTTAATGATTTCCCTACTTGGTGGGTAGTTTTGTTTTAGGTGGATGGCGCTTTCTCCAACTCGTTTGTGTACTCGAGACTGCGTATACAGCCGATATCCAGGAACCGTGTGGGCATCCTCAACATTGCGTGGTCTGAGCTATGTTTTGGTGACAAACGTCGCGGCCAATGCGATAAGGATAATCAATAGAACCTAGAATGTGCATTTAAAAACTAAGTGACTTTCCGTTGAGAAGTATGAGTAAGAAGAAACTGTCGGGGCTCCTAATTTTACAGATGACGCGAAGAAGTCACTGAATGTCACCGAGCCAACTGGAGAAGATGCGGGAAGTGAGTGAACTGACTTAGGAGCGGGTTGCTCAGTAAATTCTCGTTGGGCCTCAGGATAGGTTTGTTGCGGCTCATGCTCACCTGAAATAAGAAGGCTGTTGGGGTGGGGTTGAATCGAGTGAATAGTTTGGTCTAGACGTCTATTTCATGTGCAACCTCTTGCAGGGTGAAACCAATGCACTAAAGCCTGGACTTATGCGATCCCGTTGAGGGTTGTATGAAGCGCTACTGGACAGGGCGTTAATCTTGGATGCATTGTGCACATTCAGTGAAAGTCTGAGCGCTTCCCCATTGACCAAAACAGATCGTAGTTTGCCTCGTTTCACAGTTTCAGATACGGCTAAGTAAGCACGGTTGCGTTGCGCAGTTGATCTCATCTTTCCACAAGTCTGTTCAAATCACTTTTACCGTTAACCAGGACTGGGCTTGAAGCAGCAACTTTGTTGAACCGCTTGGTGATCTCTCAACCCATACCTTGTTAGTAGCAAGATCTTGACCGCGATTAATTCCCACATAAAATCATTCACTGATACGAACATCTGGATCGTAGAATACCGAATTACTCTACCCCCACACTGCCCCAAATAAAAATCCATTCCATCATGCTGCCAGGTGAGTTGGAATTGTTTTAGTTTTGAAGTTTTCGAAGTTGTTACTAGGGGACTAGGTTACTGCCATCAAAACTGCTCGTTTGTGGCTTACTATCTGCAAGGTTGGTACTTTAGGTCATTTTTCCATTAGTTGAAGAAGGTTTCGTTTCCTTATGCATTGGCGGACCAAAATACAGCTGCTTTAGCTTGGTTGGTTTGCGCAGTTTTTTGCTACTTGATCGTACTAAGCGCAAAACTGCTCCATCACCAGTACTCTGCATAACAAAAGGCAAATCTTTGTGAAGCTCTATTACAGTCGCTGTACTTGAAACGAATTTTCTGCAATCAAGTTGACTGCAGCGTTCGCGTACTTAAACTCATTCACCAGTATATAATCGTAAGCATGAAAGATAAGGATGCTGAGCATTCCGTTGCTTTAACCAACACCCTGTGGTAATTTGCCTTTCATAGTGGCAGCCGATCATTTTGTTTTCAACTTAAACTTAGGAAACCTAACCATTTTGGGGTGGGCTTCTCAGCATAGTCCCTTCCTGAAGACAAGTTGCGCTAGTGAGCGCTGCATTGTCAAACACAAAATTGTTTCCGCGGCTACGTATCACCCCTATCTGCATGATGGGTATTATGGATAATCGCAAAGCAAAATGGGTCTGTTGTTCTGGTGTGCCGTACCTAGCGTTTAAGGCCCGCCTAACCTCCGTTTCCAGGGTCCGAATTATAGCTTGCTCAGCCTAGTGGCATTTTGCAGCCCTTCACAACTTTTCAAATGGTTGTTGGAATTGACTCAACTTTCGCACGTAATCTGCTTGGTGTCGCCAAGTTACTTATTGGTCCGCTCGTTCGCTCAATGGCTAACAAAGTTTCTTCGATTCCGTTGATTTCAATGAACGCTAACCCCCAAGTAGGCATCATCAGGGACATTGAACACAATGGTGCCAAACTTCAGTTTACTCACTAAGAAGTCCAAATGCAGTGATTAATTCCACCTTGGTTATTTCTGTCATGGGTAGAAATTCTGTGCCCGTAACAGGCGAGCAATGTAGTGAAATCCACGCGCAAGGTCATTTATTCGGAGTAGTCAACGTGCGTCGACACTGGACAAGGGATCAGCTAGTCACTCAATGGCCGATTTTGGGTACTTTGGCTCTCAATGTGCAGACCGTTGCGTTTGTTATGCGCGAAGACGGTGTCTCTACGACTTTTCGTCTTAGTCCATTGAGATGCCGTGTACAACTGGTTAGGTTCCTGAAAGTGGACGAACACGTTTCGTTATTTCCATTGAATAAGCTATTTGTCACCCCAGCCTTTTGACGTCTCCGAGCTTCGTGGTCTCTTGGTCAAGCCTGTTGCTTCTCGTGCCATGGTTTTGCACCTGGTGCATGATTTCATCCTGACCTCCATCACCTTTGAAATCTAACTCAATGATGCCGAAGACAGTCGGGACGGCAACAGAATACGGAGAGCCAAAAGGCTTATGAGTAGCATTGGGCGCGGCCAGCTTGTCGTAGCGGTTACATGGCAGTCGTTGCAATCGTTAACTTAAATTCGACAATCGTTGTGCGCCACCGGATGGCGTTTTCGTAAAGCAGGTTTCGGAGGCCGTACTCTGTAACATGTGTTAATAGTAGCAGACATTAATTTCTAATGGTTATTTCCTTCTGTCTGGTGCACCATATTAGATTGTGTTCTAGTCCACATAGCTTCATCAATAGCTTTCTAATCGTGTGAACTCTAATGCGTCCTGGCACATTATCTGCGTCTACCTCAGTTAAACATTCTATCTGTCCTAGGATATTGATTACTACTTAAATGAATAATTATTCTCGGGGTTAACGGGGCACGCCAACAAGACATGTACAAGCAAAGCGGCAGCGATCAAATTTGCGTAACTTTGCTCTTGACATTAGGGATGAGCAGCTCAGTGAGTTGCAAGAAAGGGTATAAGGTTGTTATAGCTGCTCGACCGCACAGTTGATTCAGTGTTGAAACAATTTGTTGGTAAGCACTTTTGGTTATACTGGAATTTGTTCCATGTATACGTTGTTCGGGTCTAAAGTGGATCACTTGCGCACTTAATCGCAATCATCTGCTTTTCACACTACATCCTCAGGCGTACGCCGAATTTGCTTGTGGATGCATTGGGTTACTATCCTTACAGTTGAACGAGGTGTTGGATACGTAGTTAAGTTTTAGCTGTTAAATTTTAGAACACCCAGCTGTTGAAGAATTGAGTAATACAAAAGAAAGTAGCTGTACGAAACTTGCAAAGTGACGCGACGGACAAGTGCAAGCCAAAGAGAAATGCGAGGAACAGGCACACGAAGGAATGAATAGAATGCAACATTGCAAAATCACCCTGCAATATCTGCATATGGATCACCCCTTTCGTTTCTGGGCTGACCCGGGCTTGAACTAGTTACTAAACACTCGGAGAAGTGCTATAAGGTGTGTAAGTCTTTTTTGGCTTCGCTAACTCTTCTTACCGTTGCGCTTTTTAAGAGCACCATTAAGAAAATACATCCATCACCTTAACGGAGCATGGCACAGTAGTGCCAGTAGCGGTTTTGCCCATTTTCTTTACACTATGGTAATTCGATTTAGCTCCCTTTAACACTGTCATTTCTAGGCGAAGGTCAGTAAGCCTGGCTGAGTCTCGGCTCACGCTCTACAAAGTATGTGGTCGACCGATTTTAGTGTACTGCTCGATAGTTATCTACGAATTCACGGAAGGGTGATAGATCGAAGATCGAGAAAGTCCAATGGTCTTGCACTAAGCGCCTTTTTGGCCCATCTACGGTCAACTATCAAAAAGGCTGCAAACTGCTTGGCCTGGAGCCTCTCCGGCTGCGCAGGCTTAAAGCCAACCTCGTGTGCCTTTACAAAATTCTCAAAGCCTCCGACCCATGCATAGGCGAATAGTTGCGACCGATGGGTGATACCTATTACCCCATACGCCAAAAGCCTAACTCATACTCTCACTCTAAGACACGTCGCAACTTTCGTTCAAACTTCTTCCTCTACAGACATGCGCACGTATGGAACAAGCTATCAGAAATAGCCAGGGTGTCAGTAAATGCAGTGAAATTCTCCTCGGCCATAAAACGATTACTCAGCTTCCTAAAAGTGGCGGAACGTCTGCGCAGCTGCGTTGCTGAAGACGCGTTCTGGCAAGAAGGGCTTGTGCACATGCAGGACATGTAACCACACAGCCACCGCATACTCAATTGGGCACATGACTCCCGGCCAGGCTCCTATCTAGCCTCTTCTGACCAGTCTACCCTTTTCTGACTGCTTCTAGACATCAGCAATGGTGACGATTTAGGCAGTGCAGCACTCTGGTCTCCTTATCTTTAGACCTTTGCCCAGCATGCCAACTGCCCTTGCAAATAGTTGCTTTCGACACACTGCTTCCTTTCTCATGACACACATCACCTTTATGCTTGTATTAATTTGGCGGCATAGCATCCGCTTGATCGTCTACTCGGTTTCGTCTGAACAGTCACCTATTTTCTGACCTCGCACGGACGTCTGCGAGCTAAATGATCTAGGCTCTAAAGAAGTAACGCACTGTAACGCTTGCCTCAAGCGCATCGCCGACCACGAATCACCCTTAGTATTACATCCCATCCTTACTTAACATGTCTATTCTGCCGGCGATCTCTGTTTGCATTCCGGCATTAATAATACGGCTTTCGCTCTATGAGCCGACATTCCATTCTCCTCTCAATGGTCTCCTGCTTTCCGACTACTGGGACCTTACCGATGAATCATCGACAGATCCAAGGGTCTGTTCGCCAAACCTGGAGAACTTTGTAGGCTATTCCACTTCTTCTCACTTCTTTTCTTTTCGCGCTCTCGGCATTACTTTTTTAATTGGATTGATATCTCTTCGGGACTAACTCTAATCTAGCCTCGGCAGACCAATCTCCTGGTTGCTGATCACTTCCAGACACCCGAGACGTTAACGATCTGGGCCCTGAGGTCCCAACACGGTTGTTCTTAACCTGTGACCTTTTGCTCGGCCGGCTAACTGCCTTTTCATATAGTCACTTCCGTCCCAAGCTGCTTCTATTCTGATGGTACTCATTACCTTTTTTCGTGCCATTACGGCGGCCTAGCTTCATTCTGCTGACTTAACTGGTTTTGTCTAAACCATCCCTTGTTCTCTGTCCTCCCTCCGAATTCCGAGATCTAACTGCTCTAGTCATTGCCGACGCAACGCACCGTTACCATGAGCTCTAGAAAATAGCTGGTCATGCCTCATCCTTGTTGCCATGTCCCCACTCTCCCTTAGCGCGCCCATTCCTGCCGATACGCTCCGTCAGCATTCAGACCTTACTAGTACGACTTTCTCCTTATGAGCCGAACTTCTAACCTGGTCTGAATTGTCTCCTACCTTCCGACTTCTGTGACCCCAATGATTAGCGGTCGGCAGACTCAGCGGTCTGTTCACATCAACTCGAAAATATCGTTGCCTTTCCCACTCCCCAGCGATACAGACCTTTCCTTTTCTCATTCGTTTCGCATTCCATTTTCAATTGGACAGGCCTGGCACTACTGTAGCGTCCTCTGACCAGCCTCCTGCTTTCCGGCTGCTTCCAGACATTTCAAAAGTTAACGATCTAGGCTTTGAAGTCGCAATACTCTGTCCCCCTTATCCTGAGACCTTTGTTTGGCATGCGACTGCCTTTTCCCATATCCGCTTACGTCCCAATTGCTTCTTTTCTGCTGACACACATTACTTTATTCTCACCTATATTTGGCGGCCTTGCTTTAGCTTGTTGACTTACCTGGTGCTGTCTGAACAGTCTCCTGTTTTCTGATCTCTTTCAGACTTTTGATGTTTAACTGATCTAGTCACTGCCGACGAAAGACTGTTACTCACACCACGAGAGCTTCGCTGGTCATGATTCAACCATATTATTATATCCACTTTCTCCCACACGAACGTGCCCGAACTCATGGCAATTGGCTTTCTACATTATTATTTCTGTCCTATTTGTAGAGCTTTAAATAGGAACGTATGAACAACCTCCGATGGTCACTGTTACAATTGCCATGACATGTCTGTATAACTGTACTTATTTGATCAGGCCCTCGCGGGCATGCCTCACATAGCCCAGAGTAAATATTTATTTATTTATTTCTGCTGATGCTCTCTGTCAGCATTCAGACTTTACTAATCCGACTTTCACCGTAGGAGCTGACATTCTAATCTCGTCTCAATGGTTCTTTTACCTTCTGACTTCTGTGGCCCTAATGATCAGAATCGGCTGACACAACGGTTTGTTCACATCACCTGGAGCACATCGTTGACCATGTTCTCTTCATACATGGAAACTTTTCCTCTTCGCACTCTATGTCTGACTTAGCTGGTTCTGTCTGAACGGTCTCCTGCCTTCCGGCCTCTCTTGGACTTCTGGGACCTAATTGCTCTAGTTTCTGCAAACACAACGCTCCGCCTCCCGCGATTCCAGAGCACTGCTGCTCATGATGCATCATTAGTTCATACGTTTTCACCCCTAGCACATCTATATTGCTGACGCTCGGTTAGCATGCCGCCATTTATAATACGGCTTTCTCTCTATGAGCCGAAACCCTTCTCTACTCTCCATGGTCTCCAGTTTTTCCATTGCTGAGCCCCTACTTCTGAACCATCGACAGATCCAGCGTTCTGTTCGCAATACCTTGAGACCATTTATAGTTTTCCACATCCTTTCATGTACGCGCTCTCATTTTGCAATCCTTTATCATTTGGACGGATAACACCTCGGGCCTGGCTCTGATCAAACCTCGTCTGACCAGTCAACTACTTTCTGACTGTCCCCAGACATCCGAGGAGTAAAAGATTTAGGTTGTGCAGTAACAACACACGCTGTCCCGCAGCCAGAGAGCTTCGTTTGGCATGCTAACTGGATTTCATATAGGCTCTGTCGTCCCGCAATGTTTCTTTTCTTATGACACTCATTACTGTTATTCCCACCTTAGTTGGCGGCCTAGCTTCATCTTGCTGACTTATCCGATCTCATCTGAACCGCCTCCTGCTTTCTAATCCCTCCCGGATGTCTGAGAGCTAAATGACTTAGGCTCTGCCGACGTAACGCCGTGGCTCCCAACTTAAAGCTTTACTTGTCATGCTTTATCGTTTGATTCTATTCCCTTACAAGCGTAAGATGTCTATTTCTGCCGACACTCTGTTAGCCTTCCGGCAATAATAATATTGCTTGCTCCGAGTCCAACTTCGAATTCCTTTCCGCTGTACCAAGCGTTGCTCGCGGATCTCAGTGGCATAGAGCTTACAGCGTCAACCATGAGCCACTAGGCTCTGAGTTCCAGCCCAACTCAGGCTATCTCCAACTGATTAGTCCCGAGAAGGACGAAACCGCGATCGCTGGTGCCAGAGTTGGGATGAGCAAAACTATAATGTTTCAAATATTGATTTCTCTCTATGAGCGGACATAATAGTCTCGTCTCAATTGTCGCCTTTTTTCTGACTTAAAAGCGTACCGATGAATCCTCCACGAATCCAATGCTCTGTTCACTACGCCATGAGAACATCGTAGGCTTCCACTCCTCCCCAACAGATTCTTTTCCTTCCAGTCCTCATCCTTTCCATTTGGCTCCCTCTGTTTACACTCCTTATTCAATTGGATGGTGAGCTTTCGGGCTTGGCTCTAACCTATCCTCGTCTTCCCAGTCTCCCTCTTCCTGATTGCTTCCAGACATCCGAGACATGAAGGGTTTAGGAGCTGTAGTCCCAACACACTCTGTTTTCAACCTTTGTGCTCTGTTTGCTATATTACCTACCTATGCTGGCGCGATAATTTGCCGACCTTACCAAAGTTACATCACTGGGCAGAATTTACCCGTCCATTTATTGACAAGAATGAATCATCACCTAAAGTACGTCGTCGGCCTCTCCACTTCTCCTCAATAGTACCTATGTTTCCGACCATTTTCTTTCCTTCCTCTGCTTTCTGTTGCATTCCTTTTTCATTCGACGCTAACTTGCATGCGTTTGTCCTCCCTGACTTCTTACAATCCTAACAAATTAGGACTGTGGCAACGTGTCCCTGTCGCTTGTTCTGAGTGATATTCCTTCCCAAAATCTGCCAACCTCGCCCTCCTCTCTCTGGTTCTCGCAGATCAGTCCTATGCGCAATAGGACCCCTCAAACTCCCTTTGATTCATCTTTATTCTTAAGTTGGAACAATCTTTCATTCTCTACTGATCCGTGTTCTACTCGCTTCTCGTCGTATTGCGCCACTTATGCTAATGTGTATATGCGATATTTAAATAAAAGTTATATGTAGTGGGGTACAATAGTTCAGTCATTGTTGCAATTGATCGACTGAGTTCCAGCTGCATTCCTTTCAGCTGCCTGTGTGGTTGTCTCTACGCGTTGCCTTTTTTCCCGACGTTGTCACAGTTACGGCGACAAGCACCCAAGGAATCGTCTATCATTGCGAAGACAAGACGAGGCACACAGTTCCTTTATCTGGACATCAGCGGAGTATTGTCAACCGTTTTTACAACTTACTAACCGGAAAAGCATTCGTTAGCTTGCACCGATACAATTTTTCCGAGGCTTGCACATTTGGGTTCAGATTGGCTAACACTATCACTTCTCTTGCATGCAACACTCCTTTTGACCTCGGAAGGCACATTCTCCTGCCGATACAAAGCCAGAACAATTGGCCATTCCAATCTCTTCAATCCACCTTGACCACTAAATTGGCCGTGGTTTCCTATAATTGCAAACAATTTTAAAGCTTACCTCGGGGACCTGTGATTTGCTGTTTGGAACCATATCGTATCCTTCCAGACCTCAACAACTATTCAACATATTTCACTGTATATCCCTCGGAGACTTCAAGTGGTTCTGCAGTTCATCAGCACGTCATATTCAAAAGAATATTTGGTTCCTGATTTAAAATCGGGCACCGCCATTCATTCAAAACAGGACAGGACTCAGGAACACAATGAGCGCTCGGCCTAAGCATCAGCCAAAAGAAAAATGAGACGCAACTTGACTGCGAATAACCGAGCAAACAAACGCCCAACAAGAAACATAGCCAGTTACAACTTGCCATTCAGTGAATCGGCGGCAGTGTTTCAGGACGTGGCGGGTTTTCGCTAGGCGAACGTTCTTCCTATAAAAAGCAACAAATGTCCGTTTAGCAACACTGCAACGTGGCGAATGTGACCCGCCGCCGAATAAAGGCACAGCCCATAACTTCACACTGGCAGGTCGACTAGCGTCACCATTCAAGGCAGTTACGTTACACTGGAAGTTCTACATCTGCATAGCGTGTTGTCTCTTATTTCTACGGTTACACGCCTATACTGTCGCCTCTTTACTTTCCACGATATCACCGTTGAGCTTTGCGTTACTTATGCCTGAACGCACTGTATTGTCAGTTCTCTCTCGAACGTTCGCCTTAATTCTGTTATGATGGACCATTTAGAATTCTCAATCTATTATTAGCCGAGGTATGACTGCAATATATGGCAGACCGATTATGTCCTAACATAAGGGTCAAGATCTCTAGATTGTCAAATTATTTTTTCGCATTTCCACCAGTGCACAGTTTCAATCATGAACAGAAACAATTTTCTACTGTCACTGTTACAGTTGCCATAAAACTTCTGTACAGTTGCACTTACCTGATCATGCCTCGGAGCGTGCCTCGCATAGTCGAGAATAAAATAGTAATTTATTAATTTATGATAGGCTTGTCCATTTGTGTCAGAGAGCAATGCGGCGATCGAAGCGCGGTAAGTTCTCTTAGGGTTGCTTTTACGGCAATGTTAGGTAATGTATCTAATGTGTCCGGAGGTTGACCTGCATTGCTTCATGAGCGGTGGAACCCGATAGAAGATTTGATAAATATGTGGCGCTCATAAATATCGGATATTGTGCTTATTCCTCAGAAGCAACAGTGGCCAGTGACTTTATTTTAGTAGCGATTCACATCCGCCACTTTGCCGTGTTGTTTAACATATACTTGTGGAATTTTATAGGGAGAACACTTGCCAGATAAAAACCATTACGTTCCTAAACACGGCCATTGACCACAAGTTAAGCAGCATTTAGGCACTGGCAACGCTGCTGTAAGATCGAGCTTCCGAAAGGCTAAGCGCAATCATGGTACACACAAATTTCCGTTGATTTAGCGAAAAGCTTAGTTAGGAAGCACCAGCAACGATGGAGGGTGGTAACACTGATCAGCGCTAGGGCTACGTAGTGCAATGCATAATTGCGCAGGTGAAACAGGAGCACAATTTGTACGCGGCAACATTGTTTGAGCAAATAACGCAGGGACATATAAGTGTCGCAGGCAGGTCCACGAGAGATAACCATCGCGGGAAGTGAGATGCTTGCCTGGAGCTTAGCTTTTTGAGACGAGCTTCCAGCATTAAAAAGAATTTGTATCCAGTTGTTCAAGTCGGTAGAGGATAACGCCTCAGGAGTTTGCTGTGGTCTTTGGAAGCAGTTATGGCCGAACACCGTAGTACAGACCACGGGCAACATACATCCGAAGGGTAAAATATATTTTGCACACCGCACTGGAGAGATGGGTAAAGTATCCAGGGTATAATAACGCCAGGTTATAGTAAGATATTGATGCTACAGAGGAAGCAAGCCACTGGCTAGGTGGGCAGGGCATAACGCCATGGCCCCGCAAGTAAGTTGAAGACTTGCAGAAAGACGAAGCATTTTTGCGGCTTTGTTCCTAAGGTGACAATGCTTTTTACTTAATTGTTCAAATCGGCATAGGATAAGGAACCAATGGCATTCAGTGCTCTTCCGAATATGATATGGCCAAATGTAATAATACAGACGATATTTAGTAAACCACTGTGGCTTAGGATCCATGGCAGACCACACTGGCGTGGAGATTAACGTATTCATCTGATACTGACGCCAGGCACATGAAGCATCTTATACCAGGAGAAATCTTTCATTGGCGTGGTGAACGGAGTATAACGCCATGGCATCGCAAGTGGGTCGAGCACTCGCAATGAGGTGAAGCTTTTTCTAGGTGATGTTTCGAAGATGAAAATGATTTAAACAGTATCGGTTAAACCGTTTGGTGTTACGTAGCAAGAAGAATGCCCGAGATAATGGTCCGAGCGGTCGACATACGTCTTTGGCCCTACGAATACTGGTCAACATGCACATCAAGCGCAGCCAGGCCGGGGATATTAAGCAACAGCCAATCAAGCAATGAGTTTAAATGAGGAGCAGTGTTTCACAGGAATTAATGTCTTAGTTAAAGCGACGATAGTGTGGGAGAGCCAGCAAGCTCTTAAACCTGCAGAGGTGGAATAAAGTTGGGCAGGGGTGCCGAAGCGGTTAAGTGAACTACTGGAAGCTGGAGCTCCACGGTGTCACAGGCGAGTCAAATGGACACGGAGAGGTAAAAGCCTGGTTCACGACGGAAACGAGCCCGCCCTTGGTTGAATGCTTAAGGGATATGAACTGCCGCGCAGTCGGATATGTGGAATGGCATTGACCTATAGGGATAACTGCTGCAGATAAAAGAAATGTAGCGTAGTAAATTTAGCGACGCTAGAAACCTAGAGTTGCGGGATAATTAGACAAAGTATTTATTCTTGACTTAGCTAGGCAAGCCTGCACAGACATTGGCACCTTAAGAGTGAAAAATGGAGATCAGTTACTGTACGATGGAGCAATGGGATTGTCACGTGTTGTTGTATGAATGTACGTCAATGTGCATGTGTAAGTGTTTAGCTGTGCTTTTGGAATTTGTAAATGCTTACCGTCGTTTTGCTAGTGCTTAAAATTGTCGACAGGACTAGCTGGATGTTATATGGCTGTGGACTTGAATCGGTTGTCCAGATAAGCGATGGGTTACTCATTTGGTGGCCAGTCTCAACCGTCAGTTCACAATGTTGTTAAATGGACATTTATGGCTTTCCATAGGGTGAGCGCTAGCCAGGTGAAAACCCACTACATCCTTGATCCTTGCAGTCGAACTATTAGACGGAAGGGTGGCAACCCGAAACAACCAGATGGCATTACGAGGTGGCTGTTCGGCCAGCCAGCCAGAGAGTCAGCGTCATCATAATAGACTAAAGGCGCCACTCTATGGGGAGCCCTGTCGTGTCACAGGTACAATTCTAACCGTTGTCTATGTTACGGCGATTCTGGTTCGTTTTGCTGTTAACTGCGTAACATGGTGGGAGTTTTACAGCTTTGTGTTTCTCGTACAACTAGCATTTTCCCTACTATAAATGCTTTCAATGCACCCTGATATACGTCGTCTCGCTGGCCATCAAGAATTTCCTTGGCCTAACTTTTACCCCAATGTTTCGCTATTCACTTCTTCACTATTACACTCCGTTACAGCCCGACTGGCACCTTCGCCTAGAAATGACAGTGTTAAAGGGAGCTAAATCGAATTACCATAGTGTAAAGAAAATGGGCAAAACCGCTACTGGCACTACTGTGCCATGCTCCGTTAAGGTGATGGATGTATTTTCTTAATGGTGCTCTTAAAAAGCGCAACGGTAAGAAGAGTTAGCGAAGCCAAAAAAGACTTACACACCTTATAGCACTTCTCCGAGTGTTTAGTAACTAGTTCAAGCCCGGGTCAGCCCAGAAACGAAAGGGGTGATCCATATGCAGATATTGCAGGGTGATTTTGCAATGTTGCATGCTATTCATTCCTTCGTGTGCCTGTTCCTCGCATTTCTCTTTGGCTTGCACTTGTCCGTCGCGTCTCTTTGCAAGTTTCGTACAGCTACTTTCTTTTGTATTACTCAATTCTTCAACAGCTGGGTGTTCTAAAATTTAACAGCTAAAACTTACCTACGTATCGAACACCTCGCTCAACTGTAAGGATAGTAACCCAATGCATCCATAAGCAAATTCGGCGTACGCCTGAGGATGTAGTGTGAAAAGCAGATGATTGCGATTATGTGCGCAAGTGATCCACTTTAGACCCGAACAACATATACATGGAACAAATTCCAGTATAACCAAAAGTGCTTACCAACAAATTGTTTCAACACTGAATCAACTGTGCGGTCGAGCAGCTATAACAACCTTATACCCTTTCTTGCAACTCACTGAGCTGCTCATCCCTAATGTCAAGAGCAAAGTTACGCAAATTTGATCGCTGCCGCTTTGCTTGTACATGTCTTGTTGGCGTGCCCCGTTAACCCCGAGAATAATTATTCATTTAAGTAGTAATCAATATCCTAGGACAGATAGAATGTTTAACTGAGGTAGACGCAGATAATGTGCCAGGACGCATTAGAGTTCACACGATTAGAAAGCTATTGATGAAGCTATGTGGACTAGAACACAATCTAAAATGGTGTACCAGACAGAAGGAAAGGACCATTAGAAATTAATGTCTGCTACTATTAACATTTGTTACAGAGTACGGCCTCCGAAACCTGCTTTACGAAAACGCCATCCGGTGGCGCACAACGATTGTCGAATTTAAGTTAACGATTGCAACGACTGCCATGTAACCGCTACGACAAGCTGGCCGCGCCCAATGCTACTCATAAGCCTTTTGGCTCTCCGTATTCTGTTGCCGTCCCGACTGTCTCCGGCATCATTGAGTTAGATTTCAAAGGTGATGGAGGTCAAGATGAAATCATGCACCAGGTGCAAAACCATGGCACGAGAAGCAACAGGCTTGACCAAGAGACCACGAAGCTCGGAGACGTCAAAAGGCTGGGGGTGACAAATAGCTTATTCAATGGAAATAACGAAACGTGTTCGTCCACTTTCAGGAACCTAACCAGTTGTACACGGCATCTCAATGGACTAAGACGAAAAGTCGTAGAGACACCATCTTCGCGCATAACAAACGCAACGGTCTGCACATTGAGAGCCAAAGTACCCAAAATCGGCCATTGAGTGACTAGCTGATCCCTTGTCCAGTGTCGACGCACGTTGGCTATTCTGCATAAATGACCATGCGCGTGGATTTCACTACATTGCTTGCCTGTTACGGGCACATAATTTCTACCCATGACAGAAATAACCAAGGTGGAATTAATCACTGCATTTGGACTTCTTAGTGAGTAAACTGAAGTTTGGCACCATTGTGTTCAATGTCCCTGATGATGCCTACTTGGGGGTTAGCGTTCATTAAAGTCAACGGAATCGAAGAAACTTTGTTAGCCATTGTGCGAAGGAGCGGACCAATAAGTAACTTGGCGACACCGATCAGATTACGTGCGAAAGTTGAGTCAATTCTAACAACCATATGAAAAGTTGTGAAGGGCTGCGAAATGCCACTAGGCTGAGCAAGCTATAATTCGGACCACGGAAACGGAGGTTGCGCGGGCCATAAACACTAGGTACGGCTTATCAGAACAACAGACCCATTTTGCTTTGCGATTATCCATAATACCTATCATGCAGATAGGGGTGATACGTAGCCGCGGAAACAATTTTGTGTTTGACAATGCAGCGCTCACTAGCGCAACTTGTCTTCAGGAAGGGACTATGCCGAGAAGCCCACCCCAAAATGGTTAGGTTTCCTACGTTTAAGTTGAAAACAAAATGATCGGCTGCCACTATGAAAGGCAACTTACCACAGGGTGTTGGTTAAGGCAACGGAATGCTCAGCATCCTTATCTTTAATGCTTACGATTATATACTGGTGAATGAGTTTAAGTACGCGAACGCTGCAGTCAACTTGATTGCAGAAAATTCGTTTCAAGTACAGCGACTGTAATAGAGCTTCACAAAGATTTGCCTTTTATTATGCGGTGTACTGGTGATGGAGCAGTTTTGCGCTTAGTACGATCAAGTAGCAAAAAACTGCGCAAACCAACCAAGCTAAAGCAGCTGCATTTTGGGCCGCCAATGCATAAGGAAACGAAACCTTCTTCAACTAATGGAAAAATGACCTAAAGTACCAACCTTGCAGATAGTAAGCCACAAACGAGCAGTTTTGATGGCAGTAACCTAGTCCCCTAGTAACAACATCGAAAACTTCAAAACTGAAACAATTCCAACTCACCTGGCAGCATGATGGAATGGATTTTTATTTGGGGCAGTGTGGGGGTAGAGTAATTCGGTATTCTACGATCCAGATGTTCGTATCAGTGAATGATTTTATGTGGGAATTAATCGCGGTCAAGATCTTGCTACTAACAAGGTATGGGTTGAGAGATCACCAAGCGGTTCAACAAAGTTGCTGCTTCAAGCCCAGTCCTGGTTAACGGTAAAGGTGATTTGAACAGACTTGTGGAAAGATGAGATCAACTGCGCAACGCAACCGTGCTTACTTAGCCGTATCTGAAACTGTGAAACGAGGCAAACTACAATCATTTTGGGCAATGTGGAAGCGCTCAGACTTCCACTGAATGTGCACAATGCATCTAAGATTAACGCCCTGTCCAGTAGCGCTTCATACAACCCTCAACGGGACCGCATAAGTCCAGGCTTTAGTGCATTGGTTTCACCCTGCAAGAGGTTGCACATGGAATAGACGTTTAGACCAAACTATTCACTCCGTTCAACCGCACCACCACAGCCTTCTTGTTTCAGGTGAGCATGAGCCGGGACAAGCCCATCCTGAGGCCCAACGAGAATTTACCGAGCAACCCGCTCCTACGTCAGTTCACTCACTTCCCACATCTTCTCCAGTTGGCTCAGTGGCATTCAGTGACTTCTTCGCGTCATCTGTAAACTTAGGAGCCCCGACAGTTTCTTCTTACTCATACTTCTCAACGGAAAGTCACTTAGTATTAATATGCACATTCTAGGTCTATTGATTATCCTTATCGCATTGGCCGCGACTTTTGTCACCGAAACATAGCTCAGACCACGCAATGTTGAGGATGCCCACACGGTTCCTGGATATCGGCTGTATACGCAACCTCGAGTACACAAACAAGTTGGAGAAAGTGCCATCCACCTAAAACAAAACTGCCCAGCAAGTAGGGAAATCATTAACACTGCAATGGCCATGGTCCCCGTATGGATAGCAGCCGATACCGTAACATCCATAGTATTATTGGAATCCCTTTATAGAGCCTTTGACGCATCACAAATTTGTGCGAATGCATTCACGGCAACCATCGGGCTTGCAACGAGCCATCCCTATGAATACCAAGTGGTTGCAGGCGATTTCAACTTGCCTGACCTGGTATAGTTCCCACCCACTGTTCCTACGAAGTATACAAGTTAGCTAGCTTGCAACAACCTAGGCTGTTGGAAGCTACAAAAAATAAATAAAATAAAATGTATATTTCCAGACATCTGCTAGAAGCTGTGCTTGCAAAGCACAAGATCAATTTGTACAATAGTTCCTTTCTCTTACATGAAAAAAAACAAATATAAGGGTTAATACTATCTTAATGCCAGAGGGTGGGTTACGATATATAGTTTTCGAGACATACGATCGTTGGACATGCTGTTGATATTCGTGCAATCTTCATCGGTCCATATCCTTGCTGTAGCGGTTTACGCCTTGGAATCTAAAACACAGGGGCGGTATTAAATATATTTCATTTTAGAGCAGGCTAGAACACTCGAACCAACCTCTTAATGTAATTGCTTCCAACTTTAGCGGAGTAGTTCTGCTCATTCATACGTTCCGAGTTGTGGCACGTTCAAAGAAAGTCCGAGACAGCGATGGGAGCAGCAGGGGTAAGAGAAGGCTAAAAATGGCCTACCACGACAATAACTAAAAGGAGTAAATATCTTACTAAACATAGACCGAATAGAGCCACCTAACTTACTAATTAGGTACCCCTCTTACCAGGGGTGCATGTTGTAGACCTGCTATTTACCATATGCACCCAAAACTGAGAGAATCAGTAGGCAGCAGTTCTATGAAAGTGATCATAGGGTAGTACATGGCATGTCATACTTAAAATATCCCGTCACTTATCCTTCTCGACCAGCTGTAAGCCAGCTTCACTGGCTGGTGGATTTCATAAATTGGGTTACCATTACTTCACTTATTAGGTCAATAAGCTAGGATGAATTTATTTAACCGGACTCCTTGTTGCAATTTGCGGTTGCCTGCTATAGGAGGTTATTTTACGTCTTGACTGTCTGCCTCTTTTATCACGTATCACAAGAATCAAAACAAAATATACCAGCCAAACACAGTTGCTTACTACATTGCGTCAGCTACCGTGCCCCTACAGTTGGACATTCAACTTATAAATAAATACATAAATATTTTATTCTGGAGAAAGCGAGGCGCGTCTTATGTGCATGCTCAGCATATTGCAACCTTGTAATTAATAGCATGGTTAGCAGGACCAAGAGTGGGAGTAGCACAGATGGAGTCAGTAGTGTGAGAGCACATGACCCAGAGGTTGTATAAAGTCTATGTGCACATAATGCGATGTGAAGTACGTTGCTGATGAACTAGTCCGATGAGGTTGTATATCCACTGCGGCTCAGGAGCGTGAAGCATAAGGAAAGGGCTGCACAAATAGGTTAAGAATATTGGTATGCTACTAAGCAAATATGTAGTTGTAGTCGTACGAGAGCCGATATGCACAGCTTCTTTAAAAAGTGGTAGCGGCCAACTTGGGAATGCGTGGTTGGGATAGTGACTTTTGCGTGGCGAGTCATGCGTCACGCCGCAGTGTTGTTAGACAGATATTTGTGCCTGTTTGTGGGGAAAACGCTTGCCAGGCGAAAACCCACCACGTCCTAGAACACGCTGTATGCAATGAGGGCAAATAACATTGCTTATGCATTGTCAGCCAGGGCTGCGGAAAAGCATACCGAACAAACACAGGCAGCCATGAATAGTGTCAATAGAGCCAAGCGGCATAGCGGGCTGTTGCGATCTCGCACCTCTTGCTAAGTGTCAAGGGGAGCCCCAAACTAATGTGCTCTGAAGAAACTTGAATGCTCCACTTGGTATATGTAAGTACTTAACTCAAGATTTACGGAAACTCAACGTTAAGAATTGGGCCTAGTCAGAGATGACCTGCAAGTAACCGGTACTATTTTAATTAAGTTATTCGCGCTGCGATTTCGACCAGTATGTCACCTTCAAAGTTTGCTCCAGGTGGCATTACGTTTATCCTAACTGAGAACTAGGTGATGCTATCCCTCCACGCTTTCTCGATAAATCCTTCTCACCCAGACCCCAACATTTTCTTACCACGCTTTCTGGTCTTATTCCTTCTGCAACTGAATGGTAAACTCTCACCTCCCTGCCGTTATCTAGTCTTACTGACCGGTCGATTTCTCTCTGGCTGCTCCTATGCTATTAAGACATAAGCGGTACACGTTCTGCAGACGCAACTCCATATTTCCATTACATCTAGAGCATGCTAGACTTTTCCACCCTTTGTCGGTATAGCTCTTTCCTAACTTCTATTGTACTGCCTAATCCAAGGCGCTGATTAATCCGCTTTTGCCAGATCGGCCTGCGCTCTGGATTCCGTTAAAATTCGGAGATATTACCACTCTCGAGCTTGCTGACCCAACTGTTCGCGTTACTTGGAGCGCCTCGTGGGTTTTTCTACTCTTTATCGCTGATCTTTTGTATTTGCTTCCCTTTTTGGTACTCTGCTATATAAACTGCCGGCTCTTGCTACGCACTGTGATGCAGTTGGACCAGGCTTCACCGAAGCTGCTACACGTTTCGTGCTGGACTTCACCAAGGATAATAAAGGTCATCGTTCACCATTTCACAAATTTATCTATGCATTTTGCCAATACTCATACTTATTGTCGAACATTGTTAACACGCTTGTCGCTCCTTAGACCATGCACTTTACAGGACCTTATTTATGCACTCTAATTGTAGTCTGGGCCACACCCGAGACGGGATGTAAGAAACCACCTGTACCTCACATATACTGATAAAACTACATACTACGAGGAAATAGGCGCCGTTGTATGCATTAACCAATTTACTGGTTTTTCTTAATGCGTTCTAGGCTTTGTGCCCGCTTGGCTGCCTCTGGTTCGTTGCGTGTTTTGTAAGACTTCCACAGATGCGGCGGCGGATGCATGTCATTTCAGTTTCTGTCAATGACTAGTCCATCCTCAGCAGCCAACAGCTTTGTAACCACTGATGTCTTCTCTGGGACCTCAACAGCAAATCGGCATTTCAAAGAGTCTAATTACCTTCCGAATGGATCAGTCTTTTGGCAGCTTAGAGTGATACCGCACACACGGGTCTGAACAAATGGGTTTACCTCGCCCGCACTCACCCTGCTATGACTTACGCACTGGAAGTGTCTTTACATGGATCCCTCTTTTCACCATGGAAACAGATGCTTCTATCACAATTACTTTACTTGATTTGGACAGCTTTGCTGCGTTTCCCTGCTGTTCTAAAAATTGGGTTCGGCGCCTTACATATCTGCAAAAATGTTTTAATACTTCTCCCACCTGGAGCTTTTCCGAGGGCTTGCCGTGAGCCATTAGTGGACAAGGAGAAAATTTCTTTTGAAAAGCACTTCGGTGGATGAACTTTGCTCCTCTCTGTGAACAAACTGTGCGTTTACTTGGCCTGAACTCATGGAATTGGCCGTAGTATTCTGATACTCCACCCATGGTCCGAGAAGCATTAATGTGAACGTCCTGTGGATCGCGCATTTGTATGAAGAATCGCATTTTCACCTGCTGGAATGAATTAAGCCACAAGGGTGCACTGCAATCTCCAACTGACATGTCTAGCGTGAATACCTGGGTACGAAGTCTTCATGACCGACCCAGTGTGCCAAACAGGGAGAGTCAACTTCTACTATTTCCAAATCCTTACACGCCTGCGCAATCCTTCAATGACTTCCCTGGACATTTCATCCTTTGTGCGGTTTCACGATGAATGGCGTGCCTGGACTACGCAATTCGGTTAGCCAGTGCAGAGAATTGGAGGTCATATGACTGAGAGTAGCGGCGTGTACATTCGGTCAGTAAAATACGTCGGCACTTCTACATTACATTACATGTACACATTACATTACCAGTTATACATTAACATTCAAAAGGATTGACAGCAGTGTTCCAGAACGTGGTGAGTTTGCGTTTAGCAGCGCTCACCTTATAATAAACCACCAATGTCCGGTTAAAACCCCGCGGCGTGGCGGATGTGGCTCGTCACCAAATAAAGTTTTTGCTCAAAAACACATTGGCAAGTTAACCAGAGTGACCTTTCACCTCATTTCCGTATGTTCTGGACATCTACAATAGAAAAGCTACTACTCAAGTTCTGCCATCCGTCTCCACTCTATATACTTCGCTGTTAACCTTCATGAATCCAGACTTTCGTCACCTCATTAAAAATTCCGTTCCTGACTATTTCGGTAGCTACTGGATACTGTGCGAACAGCGTGTTTCCTTCAAAGCAAGGTGCCTGATACGGAACAATCCTTTGTAGTCTTGCTCATGCCAGATGTGGTCTGCCACAATATATTTGAGAATAAATTATTTATTTATTTATTTATATTCCTCCTGAAGCATTTTGCAATCTTCACGCAGTATGGAAAGTCGCCTTCTGCTTGGAAACGCTATAGTCATGCCGCGGTACAAAGGTGACGCTTTCCGGGTGGTTGCCAAGTTCGCCCGACGAATCATACATCTATCATGTCAAATGTAGAGGAGAAGAATGTTAAACCAACTTTCATGGACTTTTGTATCAAGGAACCTACTTGAACAACGCACAACATGGATCTCGGAGTGTTCCTTCCTTGGCAACCCACCAGTTGATCTCCTTAAAATGTTCACCGTGGCGAGGTATTCAGATCACGCAATACGCAGAAGCTACCTCGATATGTAAAAAGCATTAGACAGAGTTCTAGGTAAGCATTTAATACACAAGGTCAAGGCTTAGGGTGTGGGGAGTCCTCTGTTGGTGTGATTGGGATCCTACCTAATCGGGCGTACGCAAGCAGTGAACTTACATTATTTCGAGTACTCCCGGTGTCATACAGGGAAGAGATTTAGGTCCAAAACGTTGTTATTTATAGCAATGGTACCCGCAACGGCGTACAGCCCGGTCGCCCATTTATCGCGCTTATGGTATCAAAGTCGTGTAAAGATTCCTTTAGGTACAACTGTATCCGCACTCGACAGAATACGGGAGGACCTACTGGCTCTAGAGTTGTGGTATCATCAGTGGCGCGTGACTTCCTCCATTACAACTCGTGTGTCACGACGTACAATGCTCAGTATCTGCTGGGCGCTCAGGGTTAACGGCATTCATATTCAGCCCTATACATCAGTGAAATGGCTTGACTAACTTTACTCCCTGCGTCGCAAGCTTGCTAAGCAAGTACGCTTTCAAGTCGCGAACGCTCGAAGATTAAACTTCCACATAAGCCGCCATATAAACGCAGTCGAAGCACGCCTAGAAAGTCACTGGTGTCATGTTTTCACAAGCTCTGAATACAGTGCTTTCACATGTAGCAGCTTGAATATGCTCAACGGCTGTTCACAGACATCGGCGTTGTCAGTTCAGGCTTAAACCACTGTGGCTGCTACGTAGCGGCTTAACTTCGGATCCCTGCACTACGTGATACATAAATCTGCATAGTGACATGTCCAGTCTTAAGCTGAGAGTAGGAACAGAACATTATTTCAGAAACGGGTGTAGTGCCATTACCCCGCTGAGCGCGAGGAAGAAGCTACCCGCTTGTTTCTTCGTATCTGTCTACATACATATATGGAACAAACTACCCACATGGCTACAAGAAATCCAGGACCCACATGCTTTCAGGCCGAAGGTGCAAACATTTCTATGGTACAAAAATGCAAAAGGGCTCTTTAAGGTCTGTGACTCCCACGATCGCTTTGTTGAGGTCAGGACGGATGGAGCATGAACAACCCAGGTGTACCCAGGTGTATCATCCTGCGTTTCCAGCTGAAGCATGCAATACATTGGCGCCATAACTTTGTGTTTTCCTTAGCTTAATATCTGCCCTTCCCACCTAGTTGGTCTTGCCTGTATCATTTGTACGCTAAGGCTAGGAGCTGAGGCTGCGCACCCGAGTATATGACTGACCACAACAATTAATTGTGTATTGACCAACTTTTAGCTCGCCTGCAGTCACTCAAGTCCTAAGAACTCATGTGGCAGTGGTAAGTGTAGCTGCAAAGGCGGCCTACTACGTCCGATTCTTACCATCATCTCCAAAGCTGGCTACCGCGCTTGCCACATTAATACGGCGAAAATAAAGCGATACTTAGCGCACCACCGTTGAACAGAATGGCACCTCCGCAGGTCCAGTGAACGCGACCTTTCTGCTGGTAGCGGTTTATTAATGGGCGATTCCTTATGTAACCCATATTTACGTTGCCCTAAGGAGTACTCTGAAGCAAGGCTAACCTAAACTGCGAAGCTTACTTATACACCATGCTCCTATCTTCGGCGCCTGGCTTTCAAATAGGATCAACTATAACTAGCAAATGAAGCGGCAGTCACTTGTAAACTGGACGGTCGTGTATCTCCTGTAAGCAGCCTATTGAGCTACGACCCCATCTCCTTATCCTTTGGTGTGCCAGTTGAAGATACTACCTTCAATTATATCACCATTCCTTTTCTCCGCCATCCGTTTCTTTCTGCTTCCCCGAAGCCACGGATATTTGTCGATCATGAAGTTGCATAATCCGTAGTTCTCTTTTCGACCTATTTATGACCCACACTCACTTAGCCTTATTTGGCTTTGCTATAAATGCCACTGAGCTCAATGACGTACCCAAGTAAGTAGACAGATTAATTGCCTTAACCATTACCATACCGCCATTTTATTATCTCTGTCTTCATAACAATTACCACCCCCTAAATGGTTTGTCCTGCAGGTCTGCGTAAGTAGACCGCATGTAATAAACTATTATATGGTGATGCTTTGCGCAACCGAGATCAGTTTAGGCGCACAGATGCGCTAATAGTCCGTGGAGTCCAAAGCTCATCTGCTCTTACCAGTGCCAATGAAACCATGGACGTTATGCAAAACAACTCTACTATTTTAAGCCCACATGTAGCTGCCTGCGTGGGCGCTGTTTATCAATATGACCTCAATCGTATCCTCAACTCACTTACTTAGTCAACTATATATCCCATATAACTGCCTTCATCGTTCGAACCGTGGGTCTGCGCGTGTGGTAGCTACTAGCAACCATACAGACCTGGCTACTAGTGAAACCCACTAACCGTTGAACTCGTAGTGGACGTTAACATGGCGAGGCTGCCGTTCCTGAATGCATACATTGTTCCAATGTAATTTACTACAAAGCATGGACAACACTAGTCCGATACGAAGTTTTTGAACCAAAGCTAATGCTATGCGCACCGTCCGTTGAGTCATGTTCTGCTCTCTGATCGGCCTCGAACTTCGGAGGTCCAAATGATCTAGGCGCTGTCAAAGTAACATCTTGTAACCCGCACCTCAAATGCGTTGTTGACCATGATTAATCTTTTTTATTATATTCCGGTTCTTCCTTTACATGTCTATTCTGCGGAGGCGCTCCTTTGGTATTTGGACCTAAATAATACGGCTTTCCTTCTAAAAGCCGACATTCTAATCCGGCTCAATGATCTCCTTCCTTCCGACTACTGTGCCCCTAATGCCTAGGGATTGGCAGACCCAACCGTCTGTTCACATCACCACGGAAATATCTTTGGCTTTCCCACCTCTCCTCAGTAGAGCAAGTTCGTTCCCGATCGGATTCTTTGCTTTTCGCGCTCCCTGTTTGCAATGCTTTGCAGTTGGACGGATAACTCTTCGGGGCTGGCTCTAATCTAGCAGCGGCTGACAAGTCTCCTTTTTATGACTGCTCCCAGATATCCGAGACGTATTCGACCTAGGCTCTGCACTCCAAACACACTGTTTCCCTCATCCCAAAACCTTTCCTGGGTGCTACCTGGCTTTTCACATAGCGTCTGTCGTCCAGAAAGTTTCTTTTCTTTTGACACTCATTACTGTTATTTACACCTTAATTTGGCGGCCCAGCTACATTGTGCTGACTGAGCCGGTCTACTCTGAAATGTCTCCTGCTCTCTGACTAAACTCGGACTTCCGAATTCTAAATGATGCAGGCTCTGCCGACCTACCGCCATGCAACCCTCACCTCAAATGCATTGTTGGTCATGATTCATTCTTATTATTATATCCCGTTTCATCCTAAATATATCTTTACGCCGATGCTCCCTGTTAGTGTTTATATCTGACATATAAGGCTTTCTTTCTATGAGCTATCATTCTGTTCTGGTCTTAGTGATCTCCCTCCTTAAGACTACGGTGACCCTATGGATTAGATTTTAATCGACTTAACTGTGTGTGCATATCACCCCGAGGCTACCTGCCTTTTCCTGTATACACGTTCGTCCTAAACGGCTTCTTTTCCGATGGCACATTAATATATTCGCACCTATATTTGGCGGCCTAGCCTCATCCTGCTGAGTTACCTGGTTTTGCCATAACGACCTCCTGTGTTCTGAGCTCTCTCAGACTTCCAATATCTAACTGCTCTAGTTATTGCCGACGCAACGCTCTGTTACCATGAGCTCTAGAACATAGCTGATCATGACTCATCCTTTTTACCATGTCCCCCTCTTGCTTAACGTGTCCATTTCTGCCGATACACTCCGTCAGCATTCAGACCTTACTAATACAACTTTCTCCCTATGAGCCGACCTTCGAATCTGGTCTGAATGATCTCTTACCTTCGGGCTTCTGTGACCCTAATGATTAGCGGTCAGCAGACCCAATGGTCCGTTCACATCACCTGGAGCACATCGTTGACTATTTTCTTCTCATCCATGGAGCCTTTGCCTCTTCACACTCTATGTCTGACTTAACTGGTTTCCCTGATCAGTATCCTGCCTCCGGCCTTTCTCGTTCTTCTGAGATCCAAATTATTTAGCCGAGGCAAATGCAAAGCTCTGTCTTCCGCGACTCCAGAGCACTGCTGCTCATGATGCATCATTAGTTCATACGTTTTCACCCCTAGCACAACTATATTGTTGACGCTCGGTTGGCATGCCGCCATTTATAATACGGCTTTCCCTCTATGAGCCGAAATCCTTCTCTACTCTCCATGGTCTCCGGCTTTCCGACTACTGAGCCCCTACTTCTGAACCCTCGACAGACCCAGAGGTCTATTCGCAATACCTTGAGACCATTGTATGGTTTTCTACTTCTCCCTAATAGCCTCCTTCTTCCCGACCACATCCTTCCATTTTCGCGCTCTCATTTTGCAATCCTTTATCATTTGGACGGCTAACGCTTCTGGTCTGGCTCTGATCTAACATTGTCCTACCAGTCAACTACCTTCTGACTGCTCCCAGACATACGAGACATAAGCGATCTAGGTTGTGCAGTAACAACACACTCAGAGTGCTACGTTTGGCATGCTAACTGGATTTCATATAGGCTCTGTCGTTCTGCAATTTCTCTTTTCTTATGACACTCATTACTGTTATGCTTACCTTAGTTGGCGGTCTAGCTTCACCTAGCTGATTTATCCGGCCTAGTCTAAACGGTCCCCTGCTTTCTGACCTATCTCGGAAGTCTGAGATCTAAAGGACTTAAGTTCTGCCGACGTCACGCTCTGTGGCTCCCACCTCAAGAGCATTGCTTTACGTGTTTTATGGTTTTATCCTATTCCTTTAAAAGGTTAACATGTCTATTTCTGCCTACGCCCTCTCTTAGCATTCCGGCAATAATAATATTGCTTTAACTCTATGAGCCGGCATTATAGTCACGTCTACATGGTCTCCTTCTCTCTGACTTCTAATGTCTTACCGATTAATCATCTACAGATCCAATGGTCTGTTCAAAACCTCGAAAATATTGAAGGCTGCCACTCCTTCCCAATAGATTCTTTGCCTTCCAGTCCTCATTCTTTCGATTTGGAGCCCTCTGTTTACACTACTTTTTCAATTGGTTGGAGAACTTTTCGGGCTTGGCTCAAACCTATCCTCGCCTTCTCAGTCTCCTAATTTCTGATTGCTTCCAGACATCCAAGACCTGAAGTGTTTAGGAGCTGTAGACCCAACACTCTGTGCCCGCATCCTTTTCGATTTGTTCGGCATATTATCTACCTCTTCCAGTGCGAGGCCCTGCCACCCTCACCTGAATTACTTCGCTGGGCATCAACGCATGAAGCATAATAATCACTCATGTTCGAGCAAGCTCAATCCATTTAAGTAGAATTGGTAATGCCCCAACAACGTACACCCAATTGGATTTCACGCGCTAAAGCATTTTGTTAAATTTTAGTACATTTTCCATACTCGTTTCTTTGTTTTAGTGACGGGCTTCTCTAGCTCACTGGTGTTGGTGACAGGCTCATGTGTATAGAACCGCGGCTCCATGAGCTTAAATGTGCGATGTTTAGCTGAGAAACGTGTGCATTTTGCGGGCCAAAATGTGCCAACTGATCCGAAAAGTCTCCAGTGTTATGCAGGTAGAACCGCCTTAAACAGCCTTGCCATAAACTTCAGAACAATTTAGCTAAATAAATAATTAAATAAATTTTTATTCTGGACAATGCTCGACACACCTTTACAGGTATGATCATATTTAGCTAACTGTGCTTATTGTACAAACAATACTCAGTGATGGTTTATTGTTATTCTTTTCACTTATTTGATGTAGAATACACACCCGCGAAATTCGAATTCCAGTTCTGGTGTTCTTATTCAGAGTCGTGACCAGTTTGGGTGGAGTTCAATTATTTTCCGATTCAGAACAACATAATTGGCGTCGCAGTCAGCGTTTATTTCCAAATGAATACAACCACCGAATTCTTAAACGTAAATGCATCTCCTCGGGAGTTACAAGAATACATGGAGATTCGAATTATGGTGGCTCACAAAAATGACCTTCGCGAAGATCTTAAATCTGCCCGCTTTTTAACTGTTATTGGACGGAGGCGCATGCGCTTCTAAAAATTCTGGCTTACCCACGATTGCCACCGAAATTATCATATGACAAGTTGCGGGACCTCCTTTTATCTCACTTACTACCGGAAAATTTCGTGGTTTGCCGAAAGAGTGAAATTCAACTTGCTGATCCGTCAACCTAATCAG